>CM038726.1:35043413-35120913 GCA_021613375.1 Megaleporinus macrocephalus | reverse complement strand
GTCCTTGGGGGACTAGTTTGCCTCACAGCACCTTGCATGTATCCCTCCACCATAAATAAAGTTTAGGATAAGAATCTTCTCAGAACTCTCATAAAGAGCATCTCAGGCAGTGTATTTATAACCATTTACTGTTATAACTCTCTGTGAGGGAGCTTTCAGAGGCGGACGTCTGGTTCCATTGACCACCACTGTGAACAGTTCTGACTCTGTAAGCTTCTCTAGAGCTTCACAGCGAACCACTCTGTTTACATCATAACTGTTTAACTCTGAAGAATCATAAAGGACAGGAAACCGCTAAAGCTTGATATGAAGCAACTCCACACAGACCTACACAGTGGAGTCACATTATTATGACCACCAGCTGATATCCAGAGTGACAGCAGCTAGACGGACTGGGGGACTCAGTAAGGTGCTGGTAGGTGGTCACAGGTATCTGGAGGTATCATGCTGACTGCAGTGCATCCCACAGCTGCTGGAAGGAGCGTGGAGGAGGATCCATAGAGCCAACACCACCATATGCATGCTTAGACATGGTTCTTTACATGGACTGTATGGTTCTACATAGAACATTTCTGGAAATGGTTCTATAGGACACCCGAAAGGGTTCTAGTATCATAATAACGGCAGGTTGTAACTATATACTGAAGCACTCTCCATCAGTCTAAAGAACCACTGAAGAACAGCACAATGTTCTGCTGACTGCATTGCATCCCACAGCTGCTGGCGTGGAGGAGGTTCCGTAGAGCCAACACCACCATCCAGGTGGTCCCACAGATGCTCATCTGGGTTCAAGTCTGAGGAATCAGGGGTCCAGGGTAGTACTTGAAAGTCTTGCTCAGCTCTTCCAACCAGTGAGGGACATGTCTAGTCATGTGACGTGTCTCATTGTCTTGCTGGAAGATCCCATCCGCCCCAGAGATAACAATCCGCATGTATGGTGTACGTGATCTGCAAGGATAGATTCAGACCCAAATCAGTTGAGAGGGTCCAGAGTGGGTCACGAAAGCATTCCCCAGACTGTAAGGCTGCTGCTGACTAATATAGGATATATATGGTCATAATAATGTGACTCGACTATGTATAATAACAGTGATAACTCTTCACGTATGGGATTATATCTGGAATAGCTCACTATGTTCTTCAAGGTCTGGCCTATACTAGGTCCAAACAAGGCCCGGAGAGAGGAGAGCACAGGAACATGTGCAGATCCGGAGCTGCGAGGCAACCAAAATCAAATTAAAACATCAGCTGCATGTTTATTCATGAGGCTGCCAGCAGAGCAAGTGTGGCACATTTCACCTGAAGGTGTGGATCCTTTGGCTACGCTTTCGACTACAAGCCACCGAGAGCGGCTTGCGAGCTTATTACTCCATCTGCACCTGTCTCAGCGGATCACTCTGATTTATGAAAGCCCACCGCTGCCTTTCTTTTTCAGCTCCCATCCCAAAAAAAAAAACAAACAAAAAAACTGCCACAGCTCAGAGCAATGAACTGGCTGAGCATTTATTTAAATGCATTACAGGCTATGGATTGGATTGTCGTGTTAAAGGGGAACTCCACCAATGTTGCTAAAGTTTGGCATGATTAAACTTTAAACAAAGTCATCAGCAGTGGTTCGGCGTGGAATACTCCGTTCTAGAGAAACCTACTGAAGAGAGAGAGAATCCAAACTGTTCACGGTGGTGGTAAGTGGAACCAGACATCCACCTCTAAAAGCTCCCTCACAGAAAGTTAATATATGAAATGGTTATAAATGCCGTGTCTGATGTCTGAGATAATGTTTATGAGATTTTTTAGAAAAGATTTTCCACATAAACTCCATTCATGGTGAAGGGATACATGCAGGTTGCTGTGAGGTTAAAATAGTCCCCAAAGAAAATGTATTAATTTCAAATTTTATCATTTGGTTCAAAGTAATCATCTCTAAGGACGCGACAGCTGCAGCTTCTATGGGTTTCATGCATATTCATAGATGTCAGTGTAGCAGAAACCACATAAGCAGGTCTATTAGAGGAGAAGCAAAGGGGAAGTCCACCCATTTTTTATATAATTCTCCAGAATTCAGTCCTTGAAGTCATTCAGAGTGGCTTTGGAGTGAGAGAGTTTAGATGTTGTTTAGATTGCTGGTGATGGTAACCAGGGGTCACCATGTGCACATCCCAAATATAGACATTTTATTTACTATTAAAGTCAGTGGACCTACATACAATGCCTAATAGACAGAACTCAGGCCAAGCTAAAAGCTCAGCATGAATGGGTGGGGCCATATTGTTGTATATGTGCTGCTCTGACATCATAAAAAACACTGTACTGAAAACAATCTAGTTAGTATGCATGGGCTGGATGGATGGGGGTGGTGAAACATCACCTATGTTTATTTGCACTATTCATAGCAAACCAGTCAAAGTTTATATATAAATATAATCAAATGTATTGATGACTTAACATCACCCAGTTTTGTGCCCAGTGTTGTGCAAACACCAGTACTAGACACATAATAAGCAGGAAATATTACTAGAGTACACATAGAAAGCGGGGAATGTTACTAGAGTACACATAGTAAACAAGGAACATTACTAGAGTGCACATAGTAAGCAGGGAACGTTACTAGAGTGCACATAGTAAGCAGGGAACGTTACCAGGGTGCGCATAGTAAGCATGGAACGTTACCAGGGTGCGCATAGTAAGCATGGAATATTACTAGAGTGCACATAAAAAGCGGGGAATGTTACTAGAGTACACATAGTAAACAAGGAACGTTACTAGAGTGCACATAGTAAGAAGGGAACATTACTAGAGTGCACATAGTAAGCAGGGAACGTTACTAGAGTGCACATAGTAAGCAGGGAACGTTACCAGGGTGCGCATAGTAAGCATGGAATATTACTAGAGTGCACATAGTAAGCATGGAACATTACTAGAGTGCACATAGTAAGCATGGAATATTACTAGAGTGCACATAGTAAGCATGGAATATCACTAGAGTGCACATAGTAAGCATGGAACGTTACTAGAGTGCACATAGTAAGCAGGGAACGTTACCAGGGTGCGCATAGTAGAGATGGAATATTACTAGAGTGCACATAGTAAGCATGGAACATTACTAGAGTGCACATAGTAAGCATGGAATATTACTAGAGTGCACATAGTAAACATGTAACGTTACTAGAGTGCACATAGTAAGCAGGGAACGTTACTAGAGTGCACATAGTAAGCAGGGAATGTTACTAGAGTGCACATAGTAAGCAGGGAATATTACTACAATGTACATAATAAGCATGGGATATTACTAGAGTGCGCATAGTAAACAGCAAACATTACTAGAGTGCACATAGTAAGTAGGGAATATTACTAGAGTGCACATAGTAAGAAGGGAACGTTACTAGAGTACACATAGTAGGCAGGGGATGTTACTAGAGTGCACATAGTAAGCAGGAAACGTTACTAGAGTGTATTATAATGGATTCTGTTGTTCTAACTGTTGCAGTTGGCATTTTTGAGGATGCTGATCTGTTTCGGTCACTCTGATCTCAGTGGGTCACGCATTTTGCTCCTGGGTCTTCTCTTCCTGTCTCAGCTGCTCTTGTGCTCCGCCGGTCAGGTGATTAGGGCTCCGCCATGCATCATAACACCAGCCTAAAAATAAATAAAAGCAAAGCGTTGGTTCAGCACTTTCTCCCTCGCTCGCACGCCTCGTCAGCCCTGACCTATCGCTGTGAAGTTTCCAGAGACTGCGTGTGTGTTTGTGTTGTAGCTTCTGTTTCTCCCCCACCCCCACCTCTCACCCTCACCCCCCCAGGCCCCCACCCTTAAGCGTTGGGGCTGGCGGAGGATGTGGAGCAGCTGCAGGCGTCTCTGGAGACGGGACCTCCGGCACCTTAAGGAGTGGAGCTTCCGTCCCGCTGCTGCCGCGCTTTATTAGCGTCCCGGGCTTCTGTGCTGCTCTGCTCCTCCACCGAAAAACGCCTGCCGCCTGAATTTACTGACCTCATTTCCCTCCCGGCGTTCTGTTTATCCTCCATTTCACATTTCTCCCCGGCTCCGAGGGGCGGACGCCTCTCTGTGTGGCTCGCACCTTCCTGCTTTCTGGAAAATATACGGCAGGCTGGACCTCAAAGCGATGGTTCCTTTAGAAATGCTGGTAGTTTGAGATGTGAGGTGATGTGACCATCATGTGGAAATGAATTATGATGGATTTGGAGCATGTAAACACAAAAATATAATGAAAAGAAATGTTTTAAAAAAAGACATATATGCATAAAATGTTATTTATTTATTTTATTTTTCCAATGCAAAACATCTCAATTTTTTCCGATTTTGAGTTTTCTACATCATTTGAACACGTCAATGACCGTTAACATTTTTTGAAAATTTTCGTTGACTTTCCATTGACTTACATGGAAAGTAAAGTATGTTTTTGGTCTCTCCTGTAAAGTTACAATTTTGGAAATACTAGTTTTATATATATATATATATATATATATATATATATATATATATATATATATATATATATATATATATATATATTCAAGAAAGTAGACACAAATGAGTTAAGGAAAAATACACATAATTAAAATATAATATACAAATCAACATGCAAACATGACCAGCAGACACATGGTCAACCATTGAAGTGAATTAAATTTTTACTACAGTACATGTTTATGGTATATATTTAATATACCAAAAATAGTCATAAGTAATTTACACATAAATTTTTTCCAACAAGAACAACTAAAAATTATATTGTTGCTACTGTACCTTTAAATGGGACCCATTATGTTGATTTTTATTTCATAATTTCTTATTTAACTTCCACTAGAACCAAACATATATGCTCACACACATCCTAATTCACCCTCTATTAGAGCTCCTGTGTTTTTAAGCCCCGCCTCCTGATCAGCCCCCGTGTGCTCTGATTGGTCAGCTTGCCTTCTTTGTTCTAAAAGGTCAATCAGAGCCGCTGTGAGTCCGAGTCTGACAGAACAAGGACTGTAGTTGGACCGCTGTGTGATGTGTGAGGACGTGCAAAGCTTGGTGGTAGGCGGGCGATAAGATTTGTGTTACAAGATGATGTCACCTTGTAACAGGGCTAAAAAGGGAATTCCAATAGGGCAGCCGTGGTTTCTGTGGGACAGAGTTTCTCCCTTTGGCATGTTACTTTAGACCATATATGTTACTGTGCCTGTAAAAGTGACATATGTAAATGAGCTCTGTTCTCATTGGCTGCCCTCTTTTGTGACTCTTTCAATATGGGATGTTTTTGCGGATTAGCTTCCATATATGGGCTCAGGAGTGCAGTTGAGCAATGTTAATGAAGTACAACTCTTAATTATTATTATTAATATTATTATTATTATTATTATTATTATTATTATCATATCATTAACACACCTACACCACCAGGTCAGTGTCACTGCAGTGCTGAGAATGATCCACCGCCCACATAATACCTGCTCTGTGGTGGTCCTGTGGGGGTCCTGATCATTAAAGAACAGAGTAATAAACTATACAGAGAATCAGATGAACTACAGTCTGTTAGTGTAGCTCCTATAGGGTCAGTGGAAAGTGTGGGTAGATACAGGGAGGTGGTTTTAATGTTATGGCTGATCAGTGTATTCACAGGTGAGCATAGCGGGGGTCCTTCTAGCTCTGTGGAGGGGAGTTACTGTTAACGTGTGGCAGTGAGACTGGGAATTCCAGGTTACGAAGCTCCGGCTTGTTCCGCAGTGATGTTCTTTCCGGCAGAACAGCGGACTCTTCTTCAGAGTCAGAGTCAGAGTCGGAGGAGTCGTCCGTCTGGGAGGGCTGCCGATAAACGGGGCAATTTCCAGCCCATCTTTGCGGTGATAAACTGAGCCCCCGCAGCTCAATTTGAGGCTCCTGATTAGAGCGCAGCTGCCTAGCGACGGAGCGCCGAGGTGGCTGGCGTTTCTGACAGGAGAGACCAGAGCTGCTTTTTTCTCGCCGTGCGTTCGTGCAGTTATGAGGAACGTGACTCAGTCGGAGGGACCAGGAGGCGCGCAATGTCAACTTTCCTTCCTCAGGTAATTAGATGGATTACCAACAACACGGGAGCAAAAATTACCTGCATTTAGCTTTTAAATGTGAACTTTAATTTAATCTCATAGGCTTATAGGATAGAGCTAAACTGCTGTACACTAAACACCTGTAGGCTGAATGATGGAGCTAAACTGCTGTAGACTAAACACCTGTAGGCTGAATGATGGAGCTAAACTGCTGTAGACTGAATGGGTGGAGCTAAACTGCTACAGACTGAATGGTGGAGCTAAACTGCTGTAGACTGAATGATGGAGCTAAACTGCTGTAGACTGAATGGTGGAGCTAAACTGCTATAGACTGAATGGTGGAGCTAAACTGCTATAGACTGAATAGTGGAGCTAAACTGTTATAGACTGAATGAGTGGGGCTAAACTGCTGTAGACTGAATGGGTGATGCAGGCATAGAATAACCATGCAATTGGATGTTCGGTAACAGTAATTGATGTAGTGTAACCATGGTAATAAAATAGTGACACCATTGTAATGGAATAGTATAACCATCATCATGGCTATAGTGTTAACATGGTAATGGAATAGTGTAACCATGGAAATGGATGTAACATAGCCATGGTAATGGAATAGTTTAACTGTGGAAATGGATGTAGTGTAACCGTGGTAATGGATGCAGCGTAACCATGATAATGGAACAGTGTAACTGTGAAAATGGATGTGGTGTAACCATGGTAATGGATGTAGTGTAACCATAGTATTGGAAGTAGCGTAACCATGGTAATGGAACAGTGTAACTGTGAAAATGGAAGTGGTGTAACCAGGGTAATGGAATAATGTAGCCATGGTAATGGAATAGAGTAACCATAGAAATGGCTGAACCATAAATCGTGATAATGGAACAGTGTAGCTGTAAACATGGATGTGGCGTAACCATGGTAATGGAATAGTATAACCATGGTAATGGTGGTAGTGTAAGCATGGTAATGGTTGTAGCGTAACCATGGTAATGAAAATGGATGTGGTGTGTCTATGGTAATGGATGTAGCGTAACCATGGTAATGGAACAGTGTAACCATGGAAATGGATGTGATGTAACCATGGTAATGGAATAGTGTAGCTGTGGTAATGATTGTAGCATAACCATGATAACAGACTAGTGTAATCATGGAAATGGACGTAGTGTTACCATGGTAATGGACGTAGCCTAACGCTAAATGGGAACAGTGTAACCATGGAAACTGGTGTAGTGGAACATATGTGTGTAGTGCACTGATGCACAGTGACGTTGCTCTTCTTCAGATAAAAGTGCTAAAACTGCTACAGACTGAATGGTGGAGCTAAACTGCTGTAGACTGAATGATGGAGCTAAACTGCTGTAGACTAAATGATGGAGCTAAACTGCGTAAGACTGAATGATGGAGCTAAATTGCTGTAGGCTAAATGGGTGGAGCTAAACTGCTGTAGACTGAATGATGGAGCTAAACTGCTGTAGACTGAATGATGGAGCTAAACTGCTGTAGACCAAATGATGGAGCTAAACTGCTGTAGACTGAAAGATGGAGCTAAACTGCTGTAGACTGAATGGGTATAGCTAAACTGCTATAGACTGAATGATGGAGCTAAACTGCTTTGGACTGAATGGGTGGAGCTAAACTGCTTTAGACTGAATGGGTATAGCTAAATTGCTATAGACTGAATGGTGGAGCTAAACTGCTATAGACTGAATGAGTGGGGCTAAACTGCTTTGGACTGAATGGGTGGAGCTAAACTGCTGTAGACTGAATGGGTATAGCTAAATTGCTATAGACTGAATGGTGGAGCTAAACTGCTATAGACTGAATGAGTGGGGCTAAACTGCTGTAGACTGAATGGGTGACGCTAAACTGCTATAGACTGAATGGTGGAGTTAAACTGCTACAGACTGAATGGTGGAGCTAAACTGCTGTAGACTGAATGATGGAGCTAAACTGCTGTAGACTTAATGATGGAGCTAAACTGCTGTAGACTGAATGGGTATAGCTAAACTGATATAGACTTAATAATGGAGCTAAACTGCTTTAGACTGAATGGGTGGAGCTAAACTGCTATAGACCGAATGGTGGAGCTAAACTGCTGTAGACTGAATGGGTGACACTAAACTGCTATAGACTGAATGGTGGAGCTAAACTGCTGTAGATTGAAAGATGGAGCTAAACTGCTGTAGACTTAATGATGGAGCTAAACTGCTGTAGACTGAATGATGGAGCTAAACTGCTTTAGACTGAATGGGTGGGGCTAAACTGCTATAGACTGAATGGGTGGAGCTACACTGCTGTAGGCTGAATGGGTGAAGCTAAACTGCTATAGACTGAATGGTGGAGCTAAACTGCTGTAGACTAAATGATGGAGCTAAACTGCTGATGAAACTAAACTGCTGTAGACTGAATGATGGAGTTAAACTGCTGTAGATCAAATGATGGAGCTAAACTGCTGTAGACTGAATGATGGAGCTAAACTGCTGTAGACTGAATGATGGAGCTAAACTGCTATAGACTGAATTGTGAAGCTAAACTGCTGTAGACTGAATGATGGAGCTACACTGCTGTAGACTGAATGATGGAGCTAAACTGCTGTAGACTGAATGATGGAGCTAAACTGCTGTAGACTGAATGATGGAGCTAAACTGCTGTAGACTGAATGGTGGAGCTAAACTGCTGTAGACTGAATGATGGAGCTAAACTGCTGTAGACTGAATGATGGAGCTAAACTGCTGTAGACTGAATGATGGAGCTAAACTGCTGTAGACTGAATGGTGGAGCTAAACTGCTGTAGACTGAATGGTGGAGCTAAACTGCTGTAGACTGAATGGTGGAGCTAAACTGCTATAGACTGAATGATGGAGCTAAACTGCTGTAGGCTGAATGGGTGGAGCTAAACTGCTGTAGACTGAATAGTGGAGCTAAACCGCTGTAGACTGAATGAGCAGGTATATGTAAGGTAATAACTGGCTGTTTCTATGTATGGACTGCGGAGGTAATGGTATGTACTATGTAGCACAGATCTTAAATTGAACACATTCATGAGGTCATAACTGCGAACAGCGCACTGGACACAGTCTCTCAGCCTCCCCCCTCTGTGGCCCTGCTGCTGTGATTCAGACTGGTGGGCCTGCTGGTCCCCGCTACTCATCTGGATAACATCTCCTGACATTTACATGTGTGAGGAGCGCGGCACAGCTGGAGCGGTGTCATTTACATCTTCGCTGCCGTCGCGTCGGAGTCTAGTCCGTGTCCGCGCTCCTCTGGGTGCGTGTCGAACGCTGTAGCCGAAAGAAGACGAAGTGTATCACCGTCTGGGCCTTTCATCTCACATCATCTCACGCCAGCGCCGGCCGATGGGAGCTGCAGGAAGCCTATTAGCTGGAAGCTAGCTGTGTACACCGGAGAGGGGCAGCACTAAGACAAAGCAGGGTCTGCGGTTCAGAGGGTTTGTGAGTGGGAGTGGATTTATAACTGCTAGTGTTTAGAAAGCCGATAACAAGGACCTACTGATGGGAAGCACCACACAGGCGCCACAGTCTCTGATGTTTGTGTTTGGCTGTGGCTGAAATATTATTACTCTGATTTAATCAACACCGGCGACACTGAATGTTCCTGGATTTGCATATTTACATACGTCGTGTTTTAGGTCTTCACACAGACACAGCGGAAAGCAGAACCCTGGAGCTCTTTATAAGCAGTATATGTATGTAAATTATTTTCTCTTCACGTGAGTCGTGATTACATCCAGATTATGATTTTAGACCTTAAGACGTTCAGTAATGTCTCTTCTCACAACTCGCTACTAGCATAACTATGTAAATGGGTGAAATGAGTGTAGCGTAACTATGGAAACAGGCATAGAATAACCATGCAATTGGATGTTCGGTAACAGTAATTGATGTAGTGTAACCATGGTAATAAAATAGTGACACCATTGTAATGGAATAGTATAACCATCATCATGGCTATAGTGTTAACATGGTAATGGAATAGTGTAACCATGGAAATGGATGTAACATAGCCATGGTAATGGAATAGTTTAACTGTGGAAATGGATGTAGTGTAACCGTGGTAATGGATGCAGCGTAACCATGATAATGGAACAGTGTAACTGTGAAAATGGATGTGGTGTAACCATGGTAATGGATGTAGTGTAACCATAGTATTGGATGTAGCGTAACCATGGTAATGGAACAGTGTAACTGTGAAAATGGAAGTGGTGTAACCAGGGTAATGGAATAATGTAGCCATGGTAATGGAATAGAGTAACCATAGAAATGGCTGAACCATAAATCGTGATAATGGAACAGTGTAGCTGTAAACATGGATGTGGCGTAACCATGGTAATGGAATAGTATAACCATGGTAATGGTGGTAGTGTAAGCATGGTAATGGTTGTAGCGTAACCATGGTAATGAAAATGGATGTGGTGTGTCTATGGTAATGGATGTAGCGTAACCATGGTAATGGAACAGTGTAACCATGGAAATGGATGTGATGTAACCATGGTAATGGAATAGTGTAGCTGTGGTAATGATTGTAGCATAACCATGATAACAGACTAGTGTAATCATGGAAATGGACGTAGTGTTACCATGGTAATGGACGTAGCCTAACGCTAAATGGGAACAGTGTAACCATGGAAACTGGTGTAGTGGAACATATGTGTGTAGTGCACTGATGCACAGTGACGTTGCTCTTCTTCAGACAAAAGCCGTTATAATTGTGTTATAACTGTATTATAACAGCTGAACAGTAAAAGTAAATGTAATCTAACAAGTCCTGCACGTGGGTTTCTCCTGCTATCCAGGGTCATTAACAGGAACCAGTGATAGATCTCTTATTGTATTGTTCACTCAGTAGTAATTACTCATCGGCTGCCTCATTATCGCGCCTATGCAGCGAAACGTATTTGACTGGTAAATGGGCCGCTGTGGGCGAGAGTCCTAAATAATAAACACAACCTCTAATTCAGCTTCATCATCAACCGGCTGTTATTGTTATCTCAGACTTTAATTAGTCGAGTCAAGTGAGGTGAACAGAAGCTGCTCCGAGCCAGAAAGTCAAGAACAAGACCTTGGAGTTCTTTTTCCCGGAGAGAGGCGGGGATCAATTTTCGGGCCCATGTTCAGTCCGGTGGAAAAGTCCGGAGATCTCTGAAAGATCAAAGATTGAAAGCAGATTAGAGCTTTAATCGGGCCCGAGACTTTGATGCAACTCCGTTTATAAGCCCAAACTCAACCACTTCCAGCTGGAGAACCAAGACTCTACATTTATAGCAATAACACCCAAATGATCACCACTGACTGCCTGATAAACTGATTTACACCATCAGACATCCTCATTATTCCACTGCAGCACTATTTAAGGGAGAGTTTGAACAAGATACTGACAAAAAAAACTGTCCCTGAAATTTTACAGATTGCTCCTTTAATATTAAAATGTTTATAGTAAATATCATAAAAATTGCACCTTTATGGCCAAAATCCTCAGTAGAGCAGTGTCTCAGACATTAAGCAGTGTTCTTGTATTTGGTTATCTCTTGTAAATGGTTATCTAGGACCAGTGTTCTAGCTACTTATTTCTACTTATTGAGTGGTTCTACTGAACATGTTTGTATCATTAGTACCGGGACGTAACTTTTTTGAAATGTTTTACTGTGTTTTTAATGTTAATTCACTTCAGATTCTGTTAAAAGCTAGATGGCAGTAGCAGAATTTTAAAGGTTTCCCAAAACTTTACACATTGCTCCTTTAATATTATGTTTTATAAGTCTTACACATTGCTCCTTTAATTTTATAATGTTTAAAATAAAAGTCTTACACACTGCTCCTTCAATTTTAGTATTTTTCTAGTAAAAGTCTTACACACTGCTCCTTTAATTTTGGAATGTTTTATAAGTCCTGCACATTGCTCCTTTAAATTTAGAATGTTTCTAATAAAAGTTTTTCACATTGCTGCTTCAATTATAGAATGTTCCTAATAAAAGTCTTGCACACTGTTCCTTTAATTTTAGAATGCTTATAGTAATTATCTTACACATTGCTCCTTTAATTTTAGAGTGTTTATATTAAAAAGTTTTACACTTTGCACCTTTAATCCTTCATATAGCAGTGTCTCAGATACCAGGCAGAGTATTTGTAACCATATACTGTACTAACTTTCTGTGAGGGAGCTTTTAGAGGCGGACGCCCGTGACTGGCTTTGAGTCAGTGAGTTTGGGCTTAGTTTGAATCATTTTAAATGTAAAAAAATGGGTGGAATTTCCCTTCATTTGCACCAGAACTACATGATTCAGCGCGGTAAGCAGAAGCGTTTCTCAGAAAATCAGTGGGCACCGTCCTGAGGGAGGGTGGGTGGAATCTTAAGTGGACCGTCCCCCCCAGTTTCTGCTGACAAACAGCCACAGGAAGTGAACCATTAGCATATCTGTTTTACAGCGCGTCCCTGCGGAGACACGGTGCGTCCGAACAGAAAATCTGCACCGGGGAATTAGAGAGAGAGAGAGAGAGAGAGAGAGAGAGAGAAATAGAGAGAGAGAGAGAGAGAGAGAAAGAGAGAGAGAGTGAGAGATGGGGGAGAAAAAAAGAGAGATGCAGAGAGATACAGAACGAGAGAGAGAGAGAGAGAGAGAGAGAGAGAGAGCAATGGGGGAGAGGCAGAGAAAGGGAGAAAAAAGGAGAGCGGGAGAAAAGAGAGAGAGTGAGAGACAGAGAGAGAAAGAGAGAGACCCATTAAGAGAAAAAGAGACAGAAAGAGAAAATGAGAGACAGAGAGAAAGAGAGACTCACGGAGAGAGGGAGAGAGACACAGTAAGAAAGACAGAGAGAGAAAGAGACAGAAAGAAAAGAATAGAGACAGATAAAGAGTAAAAGAGACAGAGAGAGAGAAAAAGAAAGAGAGAGACGGAAAGAGAAAGGCAGATTCACAGAGAGGGAGAGAGACAGAAAGAAAAAATAGAGACAGGTAAAAAGACAGAGAGAAAGAGAGACAGAGACAGAGAAAGAGAAAGAGAGACAGAGGGAGAGAGACAAAAAGAAAGACAGAGAGAGAGACAGAAAGAAAAAATAGAGACAGTAAGAGAGAGACAGAGAGAGAAAGAGGGACTCAGAGAGAGAGAGAGAGAGAGAAAGAGAAACAGAGACACAGAGAGAGAAAAAGAGAGAGAGAGAAAGAGAAACAGAGACACAGAGAGAGAAAAAGAGAGAGAGAGAAAGGGAAAGAGAGACAGAAAGAGAAAAGAGAGAGAAAGAGAAACAGAGACACAGAGAGAGAAAGAGAGGCTCAGAAAGAAAGAAAAAGATAGAAAGAAAGGGAAAGAGAGCCATAGACGGAGAGTGAGAGAGAGAGAGAGAGGTGGAAAACGAGGAGTGGGAAACTCACACGTGTGCTCTGTCAGTCGTTCACTTCCATCCAAATAAAGATTCATAAATAAAATCCATTTATTTGATGAAAGCAGAAACGAAAACAGAGACTTTAGTAATAATAATCGAAATCGCTGGAGATAAACATCAATAATAAACACGCGGGGGCCGAGGCTCCTGGCAGAGACGGGGGGTCGGGGTGAAATTGATTAGGGATGAATTATCTTCTGTTTAATTCGATTCCCTGCTAACCTGGCATGCCTAATTTATCTGGATCGCACTCCGCAACACCTTGACCGGCCAAGCTGTTAGTCTGCTCTGTCACTTGGCTGCGTTAATTGCTTGGCGTGGCGACAGAGCCTGTCCTGCTTAGAAGCAGCGCACAAAACGACCCAGCCACACTGTCCCTCACGCAGCTGCTCCGCTTTCATCCGCGGCGGCCCACCGACCAGCGTCCAGCACAAGGACATCGCAGGGGCATCAAAAGTGGGACCAACAGGAGTTTTACAGCTCGCAGACATAAAAACACTGATAATGTTCATTACACTGATGTTATTCTAGCTAGTTAGCCAATTAGATTGCTAGCATTAGATATTTACATATTAAATTGAGCTGGTATGAAGTATTATGTAATCTTATATAAGCTAATATTCATGTTTCTAACTCTCTAGCTAAGGTTATGTTACTCAGTTTAAGCTAGTTATCGTCCTAGCATTAGATGTTTACATATTAAATTGAGCTGGTATGAAGTATTATGCAATCTAATATAAGCTAATATTCATGTTTCTAACTCTCTAGCTAAGGTTGTGTTACTCAATTTAAGCTAGTTATTGTCCTAGCATTAGATGTTTACATTCTAAATTGAGCTGGTATGAAGTATTATGTAATCTAATATAAGCTAATATTTATGTATCTAACTCTCTAGCTAAGGTTATGTTACTCAATTTATGTAGTTAGCTTCCTAGCATTAGATGTTTACATATTAAATTGAGCTGGTTTGAAGTATTATGTAATCTAATATAAGCTAATATTCATGTTTCTAACTCTCTAGCTAAGGTTATGTTACTCAATTTAAGCTAGTTATCTTCCTAGCATTAGATATTTACATTTTAAATTGAGCTGGTATGAAGAATTTTGTGATTGAATATAGCCTAAGCTATATTCCTTGTATGTGTGAGCATACTTGGCAAATAAAGTCCGATTCTGATTTTGATTCTGATAAGCTAATATTCATGTATTTAGCTCTCTAGCTAGGTTATGTTACTCAATTTAAGCTAGTTAGCTTTCTAGCATTAGATGTTTACATTCTAAGTGGAACTGGTTTAAAGAATCAGCCTCTGTTCTAATATAAACTACTGCTAATTTAACTAACACATTAATTTAAATTAGCTTGCTAGCACTAGATATTTACATTCAAAATTAAGCTGGTATAAGGAATTTTGTGATCTAATATAAGCTAATATTCATGTATCAAACTCTGTAGCTATGGAATCTAATCTAAGATAATGTTAATTTAGCTAACTCGCTAGCTAATGTTAGATTGCTAGTGTCAGATATTTACATTCTAAATTGTTTTAAAGAATTATGAAAACTATATTTTAAGATAATGTTGATTGATCTAACTCGCTAATGTTATGCTAGCAAGTTCAGCTTCCTAGCGCTAGATATTTACTTCCTAAGTTCTGCTGTTTGAAAGAATCAGTCGCTTTAATCTAAATCAATATTTATTTACCTAATATTTACCTGACTCGTTAGCTAATGTGAACTTGCTCGTGTTAGATATTAATATTCTAAATATGGCTGTTTTGAAGAATTATGTAATTTAATTTAAACTAATATGTATGTATCTAACTTGCTAACTAAGGTTAAGTTACTCAATTCAAGCCAGTTAACTTCCTAGCATTAGATGTTTACATTCTAAGTTGAACTGGTTTAAAGTATCAGCCTCTGTTCTAAAATAAACTTCTGTTAATTTAACTAACATATTAACTTAAATAAGCTTGCTTGCACTAGATACTTTCATCTAAATTGAATTGGTATGAAGAATTTTGCGATCTAGTGTCAGCTAATATTCATGCATCTAACTCTAAATATTTATTTACCTGACTCTTTAGCTAATGTGAACTTGCTCATGTTAGATATTTGTATTCTAAATATGGCTGTTTCGAAGAATGATATAATCTAATTTAAGATAATATTCAAGTATGTAACACACATACTTACGCTAGCGCTAGATTACACTGATTCTTTATAACAGCTCAGTCCAGAATGTAAATATCGCTAGCAAGCTGTTTTTACTAAGTAACGTAATATTAGCTAGAGCGTTCGATTTTCTTAAATCAGATTAAACAATTCCTAAAAACAGGCTAATTTAGTATATAGCTAACACAAGCTAAGGTGTTAACATTAGCTAAATTAACATTATCTTATATTAGCTTATTTGTCCAAGCTATTCAAGCTATTCTGGAGCATTTCTATTGGTCCATTCGTCATGAAATCTTCACACAATGTAAATTGCAGTTGTTGTGTTGAAATGATTCTCATATATATATATATATATATATATATATATATTTACATTATGTGAAGGTTTCATGATGAATGGACTAATAGAAATGCTCCAGAATAATTTAACAAAAAATCTGGTTCCATTGAATTACATTGAAAGTAAAGTATATTTTTGGTCTCTCCAGTAAATGCAATTTTGAAGCTACTTGTTTTTCATTGGACAGTGGCGAGATATATATATATATATATATATATATATATATATATATATATATATATATATATATATATATATATATATATGTATTTATATATATATATATGTATCTGTGTGTGTATGTATATATGGTTAAACAATCTCCAGGACGAGTAATCTGGTGTATAAAATTCCATCAAAGTTGTGCTCAAGCGTTCGAGTGAGAGATCGAGTGATCTCGGTTCTCTGAGGTCGGCTGATTGACTTTCTCCATCGAACCTCCTCGTCGGTGCGTTTCTCCTCTCCGCCCCGATTGGAGGACAATAATTCACTGCCCAGGTAAAATTGGAACAATAACTCAGACCATTAGTGAATTAGTTTGTTTTGAAAATCGCCCATTGATCGCGGGCTCTGCTGATTGGGTTGAGGCCGGCGTGGGCATTTAATTATCCCGACAGCGAGAGTGCTGAGGCATGACTTCTGAAGGTCAGGGCGCAGGAGAGAGCGGCTGGGTCCTAAATAAAGCAGCGCAACAGAAAATCCAGTGCAAACCCAGTTAGACGTGCTCGCTCTCGCTCTCGCTCCGGACTGGCCGGCGATTGTAAGTGGCAGGCCATTAGCGGCGCTGTCCAGACCAGACAGGCAGCGCCCATCATTTTCATAATTTGCGTGGCTCGCACGCTTGACAGCTCGAGCTTCAGCGGCTCTGCCTTCGAACTACCTCACTCAGCTTTTCCTGCAGAACATCCCGCATATACATACAATATAAACCATATGATATAAAATAAAAACTATATACATGTAAACATATGATGTGTTCCTGTATATACACTAGCCGTTATGGTTATTAAAACCACCTCCTTATATCTCCACTCACTGTCCACTGTACCAGCTCCACTGACCATACAGGATCTCCACTCACTGTCCACTGTATCATCTCCACTGACCATACAGGACCTCCACTCACTGTCCACTGTACCAGCTCCACTGACCATACTGGACCTCCACTCACTGTCCACTGTACCAGCTCCACTGACCATACAGGAGCTCCACTCACTGTCCACTGTACCAGCTCCACTGACCATACAGGAGCTCCACTCACTGTCCACTGTACCAGCTCCACTGACCATACAGGAGCTCCACTCACTGTCCACTGTACCAGCTCCACTGACCATACAGGAGCTCCACTCACTGTCCACTGTATCAGCTCCACTGACCATACAGGAGCTCCATTCACTGTCCACTGTATCAGCTCCACTGACCATACAGGAGCTCCACTCACTGTCCACTGTACCAGCTCCACTGACCATACAGGAGCTCCACTCACTGTCCACTGTACCAGTTCCACTGACCATACAGGAGCTCCACTCACTGTCCACTGTATCAGCTCCACTGACCATACAGGACCTCCACTCACTGTCCACTGTAACAGCTCCACTGACCATACAGGACCTCCACTCACTGTCCACTGTAACAGCTCCACTGACCATACAGGAGCTCCACTTACAGACTGTAGTTCTCTGTATACATTATTACTCTGTTCTTTAATGATCAGGACCTCCACAGTGATACTGTTGTGCTGGTGTGAGTGGATCAGACACAATAGTGCTGCTGCTGGAGTGTTTAAACACTGTGTCCACTCACTGTCCACTCACATTAGACACTCCTACTACTTGCTGGTCCACCTTGTAGATGTAAAGTCAGAGACAGTAGCTCATCTGCTGCTGCACAGTTTGTGTCCCTCTAGTTCTTCATCAGTGGACACAGGACGCCGCCCACAGGACACTGCTGTCTGGATAGTTTTGGTTGGTGGACGATTCTCAGTCCAGCAGCAGCAGCACTGCTGTGTCTGATCCACTCACACCAGCACAACACACACTACTAACACACCACCACCATCACTGCAGAGCTTAGAATGATACACTTTCCTAGTAGTACCTGCTCTGTGGTGGTCCTGTGGGGGTCCTGACTATTAAAGAAATGGAAGAGTGATGTCTTTGATGTTTTATTGTTATTGTGACATATTATATATTACATGTGAGCTTAATTTGGCCTGTTAAATTTTAATTTCAAGCAAACTTTTAAATCATTGCAGTTTATAATAATATATGTTTATAATAATAATAATAATAATAATAATAATAATAATAATAATAATAATAATAATAATAATAAGTAGAGATGGACAGATCAGCGTTTTTAGGCCGATTCCGATCGCCTGATAGCCGATACTGATCGAGGGTGGGGCTATATACCACGGCAGGGCTACATGTAGTTATTAGCGCAAGCAAGTCATAAACTGACTAAACTGGTTTATTACCATTTTTAACGAGCTCATATGAAACAGAATAATATTTTTAACATAATTATCAGTAAATAAACAAAATAAATCAAACAAATAATCCTCAATATTGTAATCATTACATTTAGACCCTTAATTTAAAACAAAAAAATTTTTTTTAAATAAATACAGTAAAAACTGCAGTCATTAAACTCAGACTCTGTTATTTTAAACTAAATCTGTAATCATTAAATGTAGAATATTGAATTGTTGCTGCTGTTCTGTTAGTACCGGTCAGATCTGGTCTGTAGGTGTTCTGGGTTGTTTGTTTTGTGTTAGCTGTGTGTGCTAGCTCTGCTATTTACTGATACTCACTGTGTTCAGCTGTGTGCAGTGCTGTATCAGATTAATAGAGTTAAATATCTTTGTTTTGGTTCCTCAACGAGACACTGATTTTACTAATTTTATAAACGTCCTGGATGAGCCTGAGTCACATACGGTAAACACTGCCAGACGGACGACATGTTTTCTATCAGTGCATGTTTTTCTTGCGAGGTTGCTTTAGTCAGTCTGTGGAAAATGAAAGGGTGTGTATTTCCACCTAGTGGTTCAGATAGGAATTACAGGGAGCTGGTCGGAGGGGGTTCCTGGATGAAACGCTAGCTGGATATATAGAAATTAGGCTCATTTGTTTAATGCCATAGATCGGCTCTCGAGATCGGCTAAATTGGAGAAATATCTGCTGAACACTGATCACATATTTTGATTAAAAATCAGCCGATACCAATACATAGCGGATTGATCCTTCCATCTCTAATAGTAATAATAGTACTAGTAGTAGTAGGTAGTCATAGTGGTATAGTATTTTAGATATGTGGTGCTAAAGGTTCTTGTGACCTATGTATATATATATATATATATATATATATATATATATATATATATATATATATATATATACGCTAAACTTTCTATACTTGATTCTAAACCCTAACAAAAAGTTTTAAGCATGTTATAAAAGTTAAAGCTACTCTGTGAGCTCAGGACCAGAAATCCTTGCTTTCCCTACCAAGTCAGGCCATATCTGTCCTGCAAATACACAAAAACAAGTGCGGCGCTCACACACAGTTGACCCTGCTGGTGCTCGGGTGATTGACACGCGTCTAAAGCTGACGCTGCTGCCACCACCGAGCCGCACTTCCACTTGAGTCTTGGTGAAAGATGTGCCGGGAAGGATTAGGACTTGGACACGGACTTGTTTCTCGGCAAGCAAATATCTGGGTCATTGTAATGCAGGGATTAGGAAGCGCGGGGTCCGGCGTTTCACACTGGACCGCCGGGGATATACGCTGTATTTGAAATATGAAAACATGTCGAGATGAAGTCCGGAGTGAGCGCGAAATGAGAATTCCGTAATCTGCTCAGATTATACCAGTCGTAAGCGGCGTCATCCACAGACTTCCTTCAGAGGGTCTACCACGTACATCACAGCGGAACCAACGCTAGAGGAAACACCACACACACACACACACACTGTACTGTAATGTGGAGGTGGGCCTAGCTGGGCTTCATTAATTATTCAGGAATATGTGGCGAAGATCTGTGCCTTTGTTTTGGAATATAGGCTGTAATTGCATTGTTATTGCTTTGTCGTTATTTGCATTGTTGGTTGCATAATGAATAATGTTTACTTTTGTTTACATTCTGCAGAAGGGGTGATTAATTAGTATGTTTTTCTGAGTATATGGTACTACAGTAGAGCACTGAGCAGCAATACAACAGCGTCCATCACAGAAAATACTGATTTAGATTAATTATAGAGCCTGTAAACAACAGCCAGTGTAGAGGAACTGCATACACTGCATAATAACAAGTAGCTGATAGAGTGTCAGCCCGTTATGACATCATTACGCTGTGTTTCAAGATATACGTCATAACGTTCATGTAGTTTACTCTAAAAGACTCTGCACACCAGAGATGTTGCATAGCGTCGCATTTCATAGCATCACAGCATGTATCGTCGCATCACATAGAGTGGCAGTGTCATGTCACGTAGCGTCACATCACGAATTGTCACGAATAGGCATCGCATCACAAAGAGTCGCATCACATAGTGTCGCATCATGTAGCATCGCATCACATCACATCAAGTAGTGTCGCATCATTTAGCGTCACATTACATGTAATTGCATCAAATTATGCATTATGCAGCATCACATCCGGTAGCATCACGTGTTGAAGGTCATGAGATCAGATACTGATGTTAAACATTGCTGTGAAGATTTGATTGAGTGTTACTGAGATCAGATACTAATTTTGAACATTGTTGTGAGGATTTGATTGAGTGTTAGTGAGGTCCTGTACTGATGTTAAATATTGCTGTGAGGATTTGATTGAGTGTTAATGAGATCAGATACTAATTTTGAACATTGTTGTGAGGATTTGATTCAGTGTTAGTGAGGTCAGGTACTAATTTTGAACATTGTTGTGAGGATTTGATTGAGTGTTAATGAGGTCAGATACTAATTTTGAACATTGTTGTGAGGATTTGATTGAGTGTTAATGAGGTCAGATACTAATTTTGAACATTGTTGTGAGAATTTGATTGAGTGTTAGTGAGGTCAGGTACTGATGTTAAATGTTGCTGTGAGGATTTGATTGAGTGTTAATGAGGTCAGATACTAATTTTGAACATTGTTGTGAGGATTTGATTGAGTGTTAGTGAGGTCAGGTACTGATGTTGAACATTGCTGTGAGGATTTGATTGAGTGTTAGTGAGGTCCGGTACTGATGTTGAACATTGCTGTGAAGATTTGATTGAGTGTTAATGAGGTCAGGTACTGATGTTAAATATTGCTGTGAGGATTTGATTGAGTGTTAATGAGGTCAGATACTAATTTTGAACATTGTTGTGAGGATTTGATTGAGTGTTAGTGAGGTCAGGTACTGATGTTGAACATTGCTGTGAGGATTTGATTGAGTGTTAGTGAGGTCCGGTACTGATGTTGAACATTGCTGTGAAGATTTGATTGAGTGTTAATGAGGTCAGGTACTGATGTTAAACATTGCTGTGAGGATTTGATTGAGTGTTAATGAGGTCAGATACTAATTTTGAACATTGTTGTGAGGATTTGATTGAGTGTTAGTGAGGTCAGGTAGTGATGTTAAATGTTGCTGTGAGGATTTGATTGCATGTTAGTGAGGTCAGGTACTGATGTAGAACATTGCTGTAAGGATCTGATTGAGTGTTAGTGAGGTCAGGTACTGATGTTGAACATTGCTGTGAGGATTTGATTGAGTGTTAGTGAGGTCAGGTACTGATGTTAAATATTGCTGTGAGGATTTGATTGAGTGTTAATGAGGTCAGATACTAATTTTGAACATTGTTGTGAGGATTTGATTGAGTGTTAGTGAGGTCAGGTAGTGATGTTAAATGTTGCTGTGAGGATTTGATTGCATGTTAGTGAGGTCAGGTACTGATGTAGAACATTGCTGTAAGGATCTGATTGAGTGTTAGTGAGGTCAGGTACTGTTGCTGAACATTGCTGTGAGGATCTGATTGAGTGTTAGTGAGGTCAGGTACTGATATTAAATATTGCTGTGAGGATTTGATTCAGTGTTAGTGAGGTCAGGTACTAATGTTGAACATTGCTGTGAGGATTTGATTGAGTGTTAGTGAGGTCAGGTACTGATGCTGAACATTGCTGTGAGGATCTGATTGAGTGTTAGTGAGGTCAGGTACTGATGTTAAATATTGCTGTGAGGATTTGATTCAGTGTTAGTGAGGTCAGGTACTGATGTTGAACATTGCTGTGAGGATTTGATTGAGTGTTAGTGAAGTTAGGTGCTGAGGCTGAACATTGCTGTGATGATTTGATTGAGTATTAGTGAGGTCAGGTACTGATGTTTAACATTGCTGTGAAGATTTGATTGAGTATTCGTGAGGTCAGGCACTGATGTTTAACATTGCTGTGAGGATTTGATTGAGTATTAGTGAGGTCAGGTACTGATGTTAAACATTGCTGTGAGAATTTGATTAAGTATTTGTAAGGTTAGGAGCTAATGTTGAACATTGCTGTGAAGATTTGATTGAGTATTAGTGAGGTCAGGTACTGATGTTGAACATTGCTGTGAAGATTTGATTGAGTATTAGTGAGGTCAGGTACTGATGTTGAACATTGCTGTGAAGATTTGATTGAGTATTAGTGAGGTCAGGTACTGATGTTGAACATTGCTGTGAAGATTTGATTGAGTATTAGTATGATCAAACATAATACTGGCTGGAGCTCCATCACTCCAGAGAACTCCAGAGTTCCACAGCTCCACAGCCCAACACTGGGGGGCTTTATACCCCTCTAACCCCACGGTGACCTTAGGCTCTTGTGCAGCTGCTCCAGAGGATCTCCTTCTATGGAGATCACACAAACCCATTATAAGGGCTGTCTGGATACTTTTGGACATGTAGTCCTCGCCGTCCTCACTGTGGCTAAAGCTGCCCGGACTGTGTGACTAGGCCGGTCCTCCCTCCGGACCCTCACAGTGCGCTCAATAAATCGTCACAAAGCGAATGACACTCCTGAATCCATCCTCGGGCTCTGGGGGCCGGTGAATACAAATAGGGGACAAGCTTCCTTCTCTGTGAACTTAGAGGAACAGAACAAGCGGCGGCCCCACGAGGTGTTCGACTGAAGAAAGGATGAAGAAGCCACACCGAGCACATTTACAGGGTGGTGCAAATCCCTCCCTGTTTATTCTCTCTACAGTACAGCAGCCGGGATTGACTGACCGGGCTGTGGCTCTCCGGGACGTGGGAACGCTGACTGGGCCGCTCTTTGGGCCGGAATTCTGGAATAATGGGGTTTGTGAATAAGGTCTATCAGGAGTTTCTTCAATTCCCTGATCTGTAACTTGGCAACAAGCAGCTGTGCCTTCCAACAGTGGAGCCACATTAAGTGAATGAATGTACTACTGATGTTGAACATGGCTGTGAGAGTTTGATTGAGTATTATTAAACTCATGTACTGATATTGAACGTTGAGTATTAATGAGGTCAGGTACTGATGTTGAACACTGCTGTGAGGATTTGATTGAGTATTAATGAGGTCAGGTACTGATGTTGGAACATTGCTGTGAAGATTTGATTGAGTATTAGTTAGGTCAGGTACTGATGTTGAACACTGCTGTGAGGATTTGATTAAGTATTAGTGAGGTCAGGTACTGATGTTGGAACATTGCTGTGAGGATCTGATTGAGGATTAATGAGGTCAAGTGTTCATGTTGGAACATTGTTGTGAGGATTTGATTGAGTATTAGTGAGGTCACGTACTAATGTTGGAACATTGCTGTAAGGATTTGATTGAGTGTTAGTGAGGTCAGGTACTGATGTTAACATTGCTGTGAGGATTTGATTGAAGTTTAGTGAGGTCAGGTCCTGATGTTGAACATTGCTGTGAGGATTTGATTGAGTATTAGTGAGGTCAGGTACTGATGTTGGAACATTGCTGTGAGGATCTGATTCATTATTTGTGAGGTCAGGTACAAATGTTGGAAAATTGCTCTGAGGATTGGATTGAACATTAGTGAATTCAGCTGCTAATGTTGAACATAGCTGTGAGGATTTGATTGAGGATTAGTGAGGTCACGTACAAATGTTGGAACATTGCTGTGAGGATCGGATTCATTATTCGTGAGGTCAGGTACTGATGTTGGAACATTGCTGTGAGGATTTGATTGAGTGTTAGTGAGGTCAGGTACTGATGTTGGAACATTGCTGTGAGGATTTGATTGAGTGTTAGTGAGGTCAGGTACTTCGGGGAGTCGTGCCCGCAGTCCCCAAATGAGTCACATGTTGACGCCCTTGAGGGGGACGAAATCTGTCTGATCCACGAGCAGCATGTGTCTGACGCGCCGGGAGGCGAGGAGAACATGAAGGGCGGCGGCGGGAAGTGAAGGAGCGTTTGTAGTGAAGCCTCTCAGCGTGTGGATGCGGCGCCTCGTCGTCTCTCGCTGCCGCGCTTCTTAGAAACGACTTAATGCGTACAGCGTGGCAATTACTGCATAAACAGGCCACAGCTCTCGGCCCCTCTGCCTCGTTTCAGGGCTCGCCTCGCTCTGAGAGCGGCTCTATTGATATGCGGTTTGACCTTCGGCCCCGTGTCTTTGTGTGGCACGCGCGCAATTTTCAGGATTATGCGGTAAAAAAAGGCGTCGCATTATAAGACATGACAGCTCAGTACCTCTGAGACACCACAGTGGGGACACGCTCTTAATGCCTCATGACATGAAATAAATCACAGCATAGTTCTGCCTCATAGCTGCCCTGTACAGCATCTGCACGCAGTCGTTACTGAGGCAGTGGAACACGGGAGGAAGCGCGTTATCGCTAAGCAACATGGGTCGGGTCGCTGCAGGCGAGTTCAGCAGATCTTCACAGCTGTGATGTTGTTCACTGTAACACATGACCCATTGCTTTAATACAACCCAGCCAGCAAGTCCATGTGGGCCCCACATGGCTACAAGAGGGGCCTGCAATTGGGTCCCCTTCAGGCAAACGAGTTGCGGCCCACAATGAGTTATCCATAGACTCCATATTGGCCCATATGGTGGGGCCCATGTGAACAATCATCTTCTGGCCTTGCAGTTAAAACAGAAATAACTGTAACCCTGCTGGTGCCACAAATGTAGCCTAACTGGGCCCTATGACAGTGACTCAAATGGCACCCACAACTGTAGCCTGTGTTCCACAACTGTAATCAAACTGGGCCCCCAGTGGTAGACTAATAGGGCCCTACGATAGTGACTCAAATGGCGGCCACACCTGCAGCCTAACTGGGTCCCATTTAAAATTTAGAATTTAGACCTGTAACAAAATAACTGTAAGCCCATAACTGTAACCAAACTGGGCCCCCAGTGGTAGTCTAACCGGGCCCTAGGACAGTGACTGAAATGGCACCCACAACTGTAGCCTAACTGGGTTCCATAACTGTAACCCAACTGGGTCCTCAGTGGCCCTACGACAGAGACACAAATGCCACTCTGCAGCCCAACTGGGTCTCATAACTGTAACTCAGCTGGGCCCTCAGAGGTAGCCTAACTGGGTCCTACGATAGTGACTGGTAGCCTAACTAGGGCTTACAACTTTTAACCCCAATGGGGACCACAGACTGACCCAACCTGGACCCACAACTGTAGCTTAACGGATGCCCACATTTATAACCCAATTGGGGACGAGAGTTGTAACCCAACTGGGGTCCAAAGTTATAACCCAACTAGGGCCCAAAGTTGTAACCCAACTAGGGCCCAAATTTATAAGCCGACTGAGGTCTATGTGTCACACCATTATAACCCAAAGTTAAGACCCAATTGGGTTTCAAAATTGTGACCCAATAGGGGCCCAAAGTTGTAATCTGACCATAATCCAAATTTACAACCCAACTGTGATCCAAATTTATAACCCAACTGTGATCCAAATTTATAACCCAACTGTGATCCAAATTTATCACCCAACTGTGATCCAAATTTATAACCCAACTGTGATCCAAACTTTATAACCCAACTGTGATATAAATTTATAACCCAACTGTGATCCAAACTTTATACCCAACTGTGATCTAAATTTATAACCCAACTGTGATCCAAATTTATAACCCAACTGTGATCTAAATTTATAACCCAACTTTGATCCAAATTTATAACCCAACTGTGATCCAAATTTATAACCCAACTGTGATCCAAACTTATAACCCAACTTAGTCCCAAAGTTATAACCCACCATGGTCCCAAATTTATAACCCACTATGATCCCAAATTTATAACCCAACTGTGATCCAAACTTATAACCCAACTGTGATCTAAATTTATAACCCAACTGTGATCCAAATTTATAACCCAACTGTGATCCAAACTTATAACCCAACTTGGTCCCAAAGTTATAACTCACCATGGTCCCAAATTTATAACCCACTATGGTCCCAAATTTATAACCCAACTGTGATCCAAACTTATAACCCAACTGTGATCCAAATTTATAACCCAACTGTGATCCAAACTTAAAACCCAACTGTGATCCAAACTTAAAACCCAACTGTGATCCAAACTTAAAACCCAACTGTGATCCAAATTTATAACCCAACTGTGATCCAAACTTAAAACCCAACTGTGATCCAAACCTTTAACCCAACTGTGATCCAAACTTAAAACCCAACTGTGATCCAAACTTATAACCCAACTGTGATCCAAACTTAAAACCCAACTGTGATCCAAACTTATAACCCAACTGTGATCCAAACTTATAACCCAACTGTGATCCAAACTTATAACCCAACTGTGATCCAAACTTATAACCCAACTGTGATCCAAACTTAAAACCCAACTGTGATCCAAACTTATAACCCAACTGTGATCCAAACTTATAACCCAACTGTGATCCAAACTTAAAACCCAACTGTGATCCAAACTTATAACCCAACTGTGATCCAAACTTATAACCCAACTGTGATCCAAACTTATAACCCAACTGTGATCCAAACTTATAACCCAACTTGGTCCCCAAGTTATAACCCAACTGTGATCCAAACTTATAACCCAACTTGGTCCCCAAGTTATAACCCATCATGGTCCCAAAGTTATAACCCAACTGTAATCTAAATTTATAACCCAACTGTGATCCCAACTTTTAACCCAACAAAGTTATAACCCACCATGGTCCCGAAGTTATAACCCAACTGGGGTCTATGTATCACCAATCAGAAATCCCACTACATGCCCACATAAAACCCATCCAGCCCAGATAAAACCCTGGCTGTCTGAATTAAAACATGTATTTCTATCTTTGTTGATTTTTATTTTTATATGAGCTTTAAACATAGCAGCTGCCGTTTACATCCTGTAAGAGTTTGATGATGAATGGACCAATAGAAATGCTCCAAATTAAGCTTGTTAAATGTTCTGGTTCCATTGACTTACATTAAAAGTAAAGAAGGTTTTTGGCCTTTCCTGTAAAGTTATTTTTGGAGATGCGTGCAGGCCCTGAATAGTGTGCTTTAATGTTGGCAAATGCTTCCGCCTGAAAAAGTAGTGCAGCGTGATTGGTTTCATGTTGAACATTTGTTGGATCTTTTTGATATTCTTACACAAACTATGGGTGTAAGAGGCTCAAATCAGCATGCACGGCGCAGCGTTTCGATTCTTTGTTATGTTTCTTACGTATTCATGTATTCTACATTTATATGCAGACCCCTCGATGGACTAATCTGAGGTACATATTCCGCAGCAGTCCTGAAAGAAAATCTCCCCCCACCGCTGTGTCCTCTAGCACATAAATATTCTTATAGACTCTTGGGTAAATACACCACATACATCATGCAGAAGTATCACATTACCCGTGCAGTGCCGCTATTCCAACCAGCTGCCTCTGTAATACCATTCCACTGCGCAATCCAATCCAATCCAATCCACTGGTGGTGGTGAGCTCTATAGTCCACATGCACGTACATTCACGACAACTCGGGATGAAGGTATTAACCTGCTGTGGTCTCGGTGCAGCGATGGTGATTGGAAATCTGGAAAAAAGCATTGATGTATCATCAGTGTGTTTTCAAACAGGTGATTCAACTGAATATATATATATATATATATATATATATATATACATATTTCACGCGCTGAATCATTTCTGAAAGAAAACAGTTATGGTTCACTTGCTGTGTTGTGATAAACTTAATTGACTCCTGATGAATCATAATTGGTTGAAATCTTGGTCAAGGTTGTTAATTCATAATACAATAAATCATTTCTCAATTTTTAGTCAAAGTGAAATTTCTTGTATTTCTTCAAGCATTACCCAGATTTCATTTTGTGCATTGAATTGTTTTGCAACTAATCAGTTTTAGGCTTGATCGTGATGGAATTTGTGATTTTGTGATGCTCTAAAAAAATGTATTGAAGAATCGTAATAGGAAGGAATAATGTTAAATGTATGATTTCATGATGTTCTGAATCATTTCCTTAAAAAACATTATTAAACTCAATCATTAAATTTAATTGTTCATGGTGCAATGAATTTTACAAGGAAGTACAATTGAACTGAAACTTGTTTAATTTGCAATTTTATGATGAACTGAAGCATTTCTCACTAAATCATAATTACAATAAATCATTCAGTTTCAGATTTCATGATGCACTAAATCATTTCCCAAAGAATTATAATTTATGATTCTACGATGCAGGAAATAATTTCCTAAAGAATCATAACTGAATTGGATCATGTTTAATTTATATCATGATGCATTGAATCATTTCCTAAAGAATCACATTTGCTTGTATCGTTAGGTTTTAAATTTCACAATGCACTGAATCATTCCCTAAAGACTGCTGATTGAATTGAATCATCTGCTGTTCATGATTCGATGGTGGACTGAATCATTTTCAAGTATTGAAATCAAGTATTGTGATTAAGTTGAATCATATTTTATTGAAGCACTGAATCATTTCCTAAAGAGAATCATATGTAAACTAAATCATGTTACATTGGCGACTTTGTGATGCACTGAATCATTTCAATCATTCAATTATAAAGAATCATAATTGAATTGAACCGTATTTGATTCGTAATGTCCTAATAAACTGAATCATTTCCTAAAGAATCATAATTGAATTGAACCGTATTTGATTCGTAATGTCCAAATAAACTGAATCATTTACTAAAGAATCATAATTAAATTGAACCGTATTTGATTCGTAATGTCCTAATAAACTGAATCATTTACTAAAGAATCATAATTAAATTGAACCGTATTTGATTCGTAATGTCCTAATAAACTGAATCATTTACTAAAGAATCATAATTGAATTGAACCGTATTTGATTCGTAATGTCCTAATAAACTGAATCATTTACTAAAGAATCATAATTGAATTGAACCGTATTTGATTCATAATGTCCTAATAAACTGAATCATTTACTAAAGAATCATAATTGAATTGAACCGTATTTGATTCGTAATGTCCTAATAAACTGAATCATTTACTAAGGAATCACAATCACTTTAAATTTGTCTTTTCAAAATACACTGAATCATTTCCTGAGAATCGAATCAGATCACTGGGGGGTCAGAGACATACACCTGTTTAGCAGACTAAGCTAAAGATGCAGTGTGCAATCGTTTCTAAAGTGATTGATAAGGTGTTTCTATATTATCCCGGGTGGCTGCTAAGGTGTTTCTGTGGTTTCTATAGTATACATTGTATCTAAGGTGGCTGCTAAGGTGTTTCTGTGGTTTCTAAGGTGATTGGTTCAGTGTTTCTATTGTTTTTAAGGTGATTGGTAAGGTGTTTCTATTGTATCCCAGGGGGCTGCTAACGTGTTTCTGTGGTTTCTAAGGTGATTGGTTCGGTGTTTCTATCATTTTTAAGGTGATTGATAAGGTGTTTCTGTGGTATCCCAGGTAGCTGCTATGGTAATAAAGAGAATCATAATTGAATTGAATCATGTTTCATTTGCCATTTCATGACACACTGAATCATTTCCTAAAGAATACGGATTGAGCTGAATCATGTTTTATTTGCAATTACCTAATGCACTGAATCATTTCCTGAGACTCAAATCAAATCACTGGGGGGGCTCTGAGATGTTCACCCGTACAGCAGGCTGAGCTGACGGTGGCGTGTGTGATGCTACAGTGACGCCCCTCAGGCAGAGCAATCAAACCTGAATAGCTCCAATAAAGACATGCAGTTGGTGCGAGTATGTTGTTACTGGCTGGAAGTTCCTCTGGGGGATTAGAATGATGTCATTTGGAGATGAGTTTGTGTGTGTGCGTGTGTGTGTGTGTGTGTAGCAGCTTGGGGAACCACGCTTGAGAGCTATCTCATTAGCTTTGGAGGTTGAAAGGCCGCAGGTTTGTTACAGGGTAACCGAACAGATTTGCTGTCCTTGTAAACTGCACACGTGAAGCTTTATGAGCTCTGGACTGAGAAGAATCAGGTAAAGGCAGTAGGATGAATAGGACTCTCTCCAAATAGTGGAGTAATGCAATAGCAGAGGTCACCTACTTAAATACATAGAGGCCAGTGAAGCACATTAAAGGGCCCATATGCAACATGTGTCTTGTTTGTTTGTTTTTTTTTTCCACAGAGGTCCTCGTATGATGTTTGTGGGGTTTGTATTCATCAAACATTCATTTTTTAATTCATTTCCAACCACATATTTTCTTTAACCCTAGCTTGAATTCACTGTTTTGTGATGTCACAAAAATAAAACTCATTTACATATCTCCACCTATTCCAACTATATCAGTTAAGCACCGCCCATTCACATAGACATAGACATCTGCATACGTTATGTGGTTTGTTTCGGGCCGGGACTGCTTTTTTAAATGAGGCATAGCCAATCAGAACAGAGCTTATTTGCATATATCAGCCTTAAAGGCACAGTAAGCCTGTTTTAGTTTGAGGTTTAAAGAGAAAGTATAAAAACTGAGTGAAACCATATCAGCGAGGCTCTCTTAAACCATTTCACTTGAAGATAGATGCTGTTGGAAGAAGCGATGGGTGGGTGGTGGGGTGGTGGGACATTAATCAGGACATCATTGGTGAATGTTATAAGACGTTTTAGAGGTGGGGCTAAAGTTTCTACATTTTAAAGGAACCGTCTGATCTTTGAAGCGCTGTATATCCGAGCACCAGATGTGCATTGCTAGCCTTTAGGAAACCAGAGATACGACTCTTTTGACTTCTCTGAGGCGTCATAAGCTGTCATAATCATGTGATCAGCAACACTCTTTATAACTTTAGCACGAGTGGGCGGGGCTAAACTACTCTCAGCTGAATATGTAGATGTTTGTAGCATCATAAAAGCCTGGATTCCATATGTGGACTGTATCCATTGACTACATATTATATTAATAATATTCCCAGGTGGCTGCCAATGTGATTCTATGGTAGCTAAGGTGATTCTATGGTTTCTATGGTATATATTGTTTCTAAAGTGATTGGTAAGGTGTTTCTATTGTATCCCAGGTGGCTGTTAAGGTGTTTCTATGGTAACACAGGTGGCTGCTAAGGTGTTTCTGTGGTTTCTTAGGTGATTGGTTCGATGTTTCTGTCGTTTCTAAGGTGATTGGTAAGGTGTTTCTGTGGTATCCCATGAGGCTGCTAAGGTGATTGTATGGTATTCCAGGTGGCTGCTAAAGTAATTCTATTATATACCAGGTGGCTGCTAAGGTGATTGTATGGTATTCCAGGTGGCTGCTAAAGTAATTCTATTATATACCAGGTGGCTGCTAAGGTGATTATATGGTATTCCAGATGGCTGGTAAAGTGATTGTGTGGTATCCCATGTAGCTGCGATGGAAATACTATGGTATACTTTACAACTACCTTAGCAGCCACCTGGAATACCATAGAACCACCTCAGCAGCCACCTGGGATATCACCGAAACAGCTTACCAATCACCTTAGAAACCACAGAAACACCTTAGCAGCCACCTGTGTTACCACAGAAACACCTTAGCAGCCACCAAGTGTGTCTAGTAATCTGGTGTACACTGACTGTTCACACAAACACACTAGAGGCAGTGAATCACACCCCCACATACACACACACACACACACACATACACACAAGTGAATGCACACACAATAGTGGCTAGTAAACACACAATAGAGGCTAGTGAAACACCCTCTAAGGTGATTATATGGTATTCCAGGTGGCTGCTAAAGTGATTGTGTGGTATCCCAGGTATCTGTTATGGTAATACTATGGTATTCCGGGTGGCTACTAAGGTGATTCTATGGTATATTGGGTGACTGCTATGTTAATACTATGGTATTCCAGGTGGCTGCTAAGGTGATTCTGTGGTATCCCAGGTGTTTTCTAAAGTGTGTCTAGTAATCTGGTGAACACTGACTGTGGTGGAATAAGAGTTAGAGGTGTGAGGCGTATATATTCTGTAAGATAAACAGTTCAGTTTCAGTACATTGAACCGGCCTCCATTCATTTCTATGGGAAAATATCATGTTTAACGCTGTACGCAGGTCAGACACGCAGACATTTGTAGCATCACAAAAGCTTGGATTCCATATGCGGGCTATATCCATGGACTACTCAGCGGATGGTATATTTTATAACAGCAGTAATGTTTCTATGCACCACATCAAACTCTTTCTTATCAAGAGAGCGACTGATATGGGCCCTTGAAGTGATGCGCCCGGAGCCTCTCTCTCTTCTACGCTCTCCTCTCTTTCCATTAAATGATGCATTGTTACGTCCTGACAGCCAACCTCGAATTAGTCTAAACTAATTATCTTAAAGGGCCCCTCATTAGGTTCCTTTACCGCAGATTTGTCTTCGCCGTCACTCCGCAGACGCCTGCAGTGAGCCTGTCTGTCTGGCCTGGAAATCTTTATCCATTAACCCTTCGCAGACGAGCTAACAAGGCACTGGTTGTTTCGGCGCCCGTGCAGGTCGCATATACCTGAATTCCACCTCGCTGCAAGATATATGACCGTAAATGTAAATTGAAGGCGTACAGTGTAATTCTGAGAGAGGCCGACATGGAAATCAGCTATTTTTTTGGAAAACATCGCTATTTATGAGCTCTAGCTTTTATTACGTGACTGAATGTATAATTTATAACGTTCGGCACGATTATGTATTATTCATGGTGTTTGTTTTTTTATTTTTTTCTTTCTAAAGGCTGCTCAGGTCACTCTCAGCAGTCTAAATATACAGTCACTGCTTACACCGTTTGGAGTAGCCTTGAAAAAAAGACTCATATGTCAAGAAGAAGGTGCATATTTGGAGGCTGCCTATGTAGGGATGTTATAACACATGTATTAGCACTGAATAACAGACTTAAAGAAAGAAAACTTGAGTATTTATGTATAGTTTACATCAATATTCACAAAACAAAGCTTATTAAGATGAAGCAAACAATATTTTGTTGACCCCAAAGCACTTGTGAACACACACACACACACACACACACACACACTAGAAGGCAGTGAAACACCCACATACACACACACAGGTGAACACACACACACACACACACTAGATTCTAATGAACACACAAACACACTAGGGTGGCTGATAAGGTGATTCTGTGGTATCTAAGGTGTTTCTATGGTTTCTATGGTATATATTGTTTCTAAGGTGATTGTTAAGGTGTTTCTATTGTATCCCAGGTGGCTGCTAAGGTGTTTCTGTGGTTTCTATGGTATATATTGTTTCTAAGGTGATTGGTAAGCTGTTTCTGTGGTATCCCAGGCGGCTGCTAAGGTGTTTCTGTGGTTTCTATGGTATATATTGTTTCTAAGGTGATTGGTAAGCTGTTTCTGTGGTATCCCAGGCGGCTGCTAAGGTGTTTCTGTGGTTTCTATGGTATATATTGTTTCTAAGGTGATTGGTAAGCTGTTTCTGTGGTATCCCAGGTGGCTGCTAAAGTTATTGTATGATATACTAGGTGGCTGCTAAGGTGATTATATGGTATTCCAGGTGGCTGCTAACGTGATTGTGTGGTTTCACAGGTAGCTGTTATGGTAATACTATGGTATTCCAGGTATGGTATATTGGGTGACTGCTATGGTAATACTATGGTATTCCAGGTGGCTGCTAACATGATTCTATAATTTACTAGGAGGCTGCTAAGTTGATTATATGGTATTCCAGGTGGCTGCTAAAGTGATTGTGTGGTATCCTCTGTAGCTGCTATGGTAATACTATGGTATTCCAGGTGGCTGCTAAGGTGATTCTGTGGTATACCAGGAGTGTGTCTAGTAATCTAGTGTACACTGACTGTTCACACAAACACTATGGGCAGTGAAACACACCACCTACATACACACACACAAACATACACAAGTCAATATACACACTAGGGGCTAGTGAAACAACCACATACACACACATACTAGGGGACAAGTGTCTTGTTCAATGTTGTCCTGACAGTTAAGGGGAATCAAACCAGCGGCCTTCTGATTACAAGGCTGGCTCCCGAACCTTCAGCCCACCTGGAATACCATAGAATCACTTTACCAGTCACCATAGAAAACATAGATAGCATAGAAATTATAGATACTATAGAAATACGTTAGCAGCCACCTGGGATATCATGGAATCACATTGGCAACCACCTGGGATGCCACAGAAACAGCATGGCTGGTACAGCAGAACTCATTTGTTGTTGTTATTGTAGTTTCATGTTGGAGTTTTACAGCTGAGTGAAGGAAAGTAGTGGTGGGCGTGTATTTAGTACAAGGTCGAGAAGTGAAGGAGAAGCTGCTGGCCCTTCTTCCTGAAGAGGTCACAGCCTCTCGTGTCCGCTGTGAGGTCGTCCCGGCTTCAACATTAGCGTTAATGTTTGCTAGTAATGTGTTGGGAATTGTGTGTGGGAGCGCTATCACACTCGGATGTTGACTTCAGTGAGGGTCCAGCTGCTGGACACACTTGCTTTTTAAATCATCTCTGTTATTCACTCCCTACGTTCTGAAGCTCCGGCCACTTTCACTCCTTGCTCCTGATAATAGTATCTGGTTGCTGTGATACGCATCACTGATCGTGATCTTCAGCAGATCTACTGAAACCTCACGTAGTACCAGCTGATATGCAGGCGGATCCACACACTGCTCGCGGTGGAAGTTCTTGAAGGGTTATTAGTTGTGTATTAGGCTTCGTTCATTGTAAGCCCTTGTGTCTATTGTATTCTATTGTATTAATTTTTGATTAGTACTTAAACATAAAGAATCATCTGCATTCACGAGACATCATGTGACTTCTGGGGGCTGTTAACTCGGCTTTCGCTAATTAGAGGCTAAAACAGGGTTTCACTATGAGCTTGTGAGCTCAGAATATTTAAAATAGTTTTTAATTTAGATATTAATTAAAAAGTATAATTACAGCAACATTGCTTATTATAGGCATGTTTAGCAACTTTCTACTCGGTGCTAAATAGGGCCTTTATAGTTATAGTGGGTTGCCAGGTATGCATGAATATATTAAATTAATTAATGCAAAAGAATGTGTGTGGTCTTATTAAAGTGTGTGTTGTGCAGTTTATGATGTAATTAATTGTAACTAATTATGTATTAGCTCATAATATATAAGGCTTAATGTGTAATGCAGTGTCTATTTAAGGTGGGCTCTAATGTGCACTGATTATAATTAAGGCCCTTATTAGTGTTTGTGTGTGGCTCTTTGTATTCTAGGAACATTTTCCTAGAATACACACCCTTTTGTTGTTCTGTTCTCTCTTTTATTGTCTACCGTCGTGCAGCACATTGTCTCGTTTTGTCTAATGTTGTACAACAGAACTAATGGAAGCGTACAGAGTTGGGACCCCCGTAGCTGGGGGGAAAAGTTGTTAAGCTTAATTACAGCTGAAAATGGCTTCCTTATCAGAGCGCATGGACGCGACTCCGCTGGCTAAGAGATAATTAAGAGTGGTAGTGACATACGCTCGGCCGGCTACGTTTAGCTCGCCGTTACAGAGAGGAAGCCTCGGCCTTGTCAAGCCTCGTTTCCGCCGCCTCATGCTCGCACTGCCTCGCACTGCCTCGCACTGCCTCGCACTGCCTCACCATCAAAGGAAAGATGATGCGCTCGGTGACTGGAGCTTGTAATGTCAGCGCTAAACTCCTCATCACATTCGTTTAAGCTCGGGTTACTGAGCATCACACACATTATTAGAGGCGCAAGGTGTTTCTTATAAAGTGGCCAGTTAGTGGAAATGCAAGGTGTTTCTAATAAAGTGGCCAGTTGGATAAAAAATGCAAGGTTGGTGTTTCTAATAAAGTGGCCTCTTAGTGGAAATATGAGGTGGGTGTTTCAAATAAAGTGGCCAGTTAGTGGAAGCACAAGCTTGGTGTTTCTAATAAAGTGGCCAGTAAGTGGAAGTACAAGGTTGGTGTTTCTAATAAAGTGGCCAGTGAGTGGAAATACAAGGTAGGTGTTCCTGATAAAGTGGCCAGTTAGTGGAAATACGATGTGGGTGTTTCTAATAGAGTGGCCAGTTAGTGGAAGTATGAGGTGTTTCTAATAAAGTGACCAATAAGTGGAAATGCGAGGTAGGTGTTTCTGATAAAGTGGCCAGTGAGTGGAAGTATAAGGTGTTTCAGATAAAGTGGCCATTGAGTGGAAGTATATGGTGTTTCAGATAAAGTGGCCAGTGAGTGGAAGTATAAGGTGTTTCTGATAAAGTGGCCAGTGAGTGGAAGTATAAGGTGTTTCTAATAAAGTGGCCAGTGAGTGGAGTCCAAGTGACTACTCAAAGAGAACACATAGCTGATCTAAATCAGCTGAAGCCTCAGAGTCCACGGAGACGATCCGATCTCCACCCCTTCTCCTTCTCCTGCTCCTGAAGCCTAATCCAGACCTTCTCCCGCATTTATTACTGCACATCTCAATTCATATGTGGAGTCCACGCGCGGCGTCTAATTGCGCAAGTGAATCTAATGCGATAAATTCATGTGCCGATACACGCTCTGTGTTAATTAGGTTCCGGGAGACGGCTCCCCGAACTCCTCCACAAACTCCATGTCACAACATGTCATAAAGCAGCCTCTTAACCTTGTCTGAACTTATCATGCCACCAATTAGTCTGAATAAAGTGAAGGCCGCACATCCCCGCTTGTAATCCGTTCTCGTCTGTGAAAAGGGCAGCCGGCCTTGTTAGTATGGAGCGCTGCGAGCTGAGCCGGGCAGCAGCCCGCGAGCCCCGAGCACGTCACGGTGGCCGGATTTGTTTTATTATGCTCTTTTTGGTGCTTAATTTGTGAAAGGGCAGGAAATAACACCCTGTAATATATGTAAAATAGCCCTCCCCACATCACCGCCATAGATTGTGTCCATAGAATTAACTCACTGTTGCATGTTGATATAGTTGTTTCACTGATATTAAGACGTTGGTATTGAAATTACTTAATTATTTACATCTCTGTTCAGTTTTATTGATCATTTCACCAGTTTTATGTACCACAAACATTTTAACCGGAATATTTGGGCTAATCTGTCGGCTGAGTAGCTGGATATCAGTTCAGTCAAATGCAAAGATTAAATATTTTAATTCTGTATATCCAGCATTAAATAAACAGGCCACATCTATGAGTGGAAATACTGAGTGTTTCCAATAAAGTGGCCACTTAATAGAAGCATACAGTGGGTATTTCTGATACAGTGGCCAGTGAGCGGAAGTACAATGTGTTTCTAATAAAGTGGCTTATAAGAAACACCCACCGTATGCCTCTATTGAATGGCCACTTTATCAGAAACACCTTGTACTACCACTAACTGGCCAGTTTATCAGAAACATACAGTGGGTGTTTTTTATAAAGTGGCCACTTAATTGAGGTATATCGTGGGTGTTTCTGATAAAGTGGCCAGAGAGTGGAAGTACAAGGTTAGCATTTTTATGAAGAGACCAAAGAGTGCAAGAACATGTTGTTTCTAATAATGTGGCCACTTAATAGAGGCATACGGTGGGTATTTCTGATACAGTGGCCAGTGAGCGGAAGTACAATGTGTTTCTAATAAAGTGGCCACTTAATAGAGGCATACGGTGGGTGTTTCTGATACAGTGGACAGTTAGTGGAAGTCCAAGGTGTTTCTGATACAGTGACCAGTTAGTGGAAGTGCAAGGTGTTTCCAATAAAGTGGCCAGTTAGTGGACGTACAAGGTTGGCATTTTTAATAAATGATTAGAAGTACAAGGTGTTTCTAATAAAGTGGCCACTTAATAGAGGCATACGGTGGGTGTTTCTGATACAGTGGCCAGTTAGTTGAAGTGCAAGGTGTTTCCAATAAAGTGACCAGTTTGTGGACGTACAAGGTTGGCATTTTTAATAAATTATTGGAAGTACAAGGTGTTTCTAATAAAGTGGCCACTTAATAGAGGCATACGGTATTTATGGGTATTTCTGATACAGTGGCCAGTGAGCGGAAGTACAAGGTATTTCTAATAAAGTGGCCAGTTAGTGGAAGTACAAGGTGTTTCTGATAAAGTGGCCAGTTAGTGGAAGTACAAGGTGTTTCTGATAAACTGGCCAGTTAGTGGAAGTACAAGGTGTTTCTGATAAAGTGGCCACTTTATAGAGGCATACGGTGGGTGTTTCTTATAAAGTGTCCGTTTACTTGAGGTATACGGTGGGTGTTTCTGATAAAGTGGCCAGTGAGTGGAAGTACAAGGTTGGCATTTTTAATAAAGAGACCAAAGAGTGGAAGTACATGGTGTTTCTGATAAAGTGGCCAATTAGTGAAAGTACAAGGTGTTTCTAATAAAGTGGCCAGCAGGTGGAAGTACAAGGTGTTTTTGATAAAGTGGCCACTTAAAAGAGGCATAAGGTGGGTGTTTCTAATAAAGTGGCCAGTGAGTGGAAGTAAAAGTTGCTTCTAATGAGGTGGCCACTTACTTGAGGTATAAGGTGGGTGTTTCTGATAAAGTGGCCACGTATTAAAGGCATACGGTGGGTGTTTCTGAAACAGTGGCCCTTTAATAGAGGTATAAGGTAGGTGTTCATGACAGAGTGGCTTCCTTGTGGAAGTACAAAGTTTGGGTTTCTAATAAAGCGGCCAATGAGGGGAAGAACAAGGTGTTTCTAATAAAGTGTCCTGATCATTAAAGAACAGAGTAATAAAGTATACAGAGAATCAGATGAACTACAGTCTGTCAGTGGAGCTGATAGAGTGGACAGTGAGTGGAGATAGAAGGAGGTGTTCATTCTGAAGTCCTATATCTCTCATGGGTTTTGGCTTGGCTAACGTTCCTCTCCTTGTTTCTCCTTTTCCCATCTCTCTCTCTCTCTCTCTCTCTCTCTCTCTGTCTCTCTCTCTCTCTCTCTCTCTGTCTCTGTCTCTCTCTCTCTCTCTCTCTCTCTCTCTCTCTCTCTCTCTCTCTCTCTCTCTGTCTCTCTCTCTCTCTCTCTCTCTCTCTCTCTCTCTCTGTCTCTCTCTCTCTCTCTCTCTCTCTCTCTCTCTCTCTCTCTCTCTCTCTCTCTCTCTCTCTCCAGGTCTCCATAGAATGGAGCGAGAATGAACAGAGAGCGGTTGAAGGAAAAGCATGAACTGGAGGGTCATTGAGGTCACTTGCTTCCTGTTTATATGGGACCATATAACAGTTCAGTCTTCCCGCCAAGACCCCTCGGCCAACGAGCAGCATGTCACCAAGCAGTTTGATTGGCTCATCTCGGACCGCGGCCCCTTCCACCACTCCAAGGGCTACCTCTCCTTCGTGGAAAGATTCCGGCAGGGCTTTACGACCCGATATAAGATTTATAGGTGAGAGCGGCTTCTTCCTCATCACACTGTTTACACCAGTGAGGGATCCCCGTCAGTCCCTGTCCTCTCCTCTCCTTCTCCCTCTTTCTCCCTCCTTTCTCCCTCCTCTCCTCTCAGTCTTTTCCCTCCTTCTCCTGTCCTTTTCTTTCCTTTTCCCCTTTTCTCCCTCCTTTTCACTCCTTCTTCATCCTTCTCCCTCTTTCTCCCTCCTCTCCTCTCCTTCTCCCTCTTTCTCTTTCCTTCTCACTCCTTCTCCATTCCTCTCCTTCTCCTACTTTCTTCCTCCTCCTTCTCCTCTCCTTCTCCCTTATTCTCACTCCTTCTCATTCATTCTCCTTCCCCCTTTCTCACTCCCTCTCACTTCTTCTCACTCATTCTCCTTCCTCGTTCTCACTCCTTCTCCTTCTTTCTCCCTGTACCGACCTCCTTCTCCCTCTTTCTTCCTTCTTCTCACTCCTTCTCCATCATTTTCTTTCCTTCTCCCACTTTCTTCCTCCTCCTTCTCCCTCTTTCTCTCTTCTTTTCACTCCTTCTCCCTCTTTCTCCCTCCCTCTCCTCCCTTCTTCTCCTGTCCTCTCCTCTCCTTCTCCGTCTTTCTCCCTTTTTTCTCCCTCCTTCTCCCTCCTTTATTTCACTCCTACTCCCTCTTACTTTCTCCTTCTCCTTCTCCTCCTTCTCCTCCTTCTCCCTCCTTCTCCTCCTTCTTCCGTTTCTCGGGGAAATGTGAATTGAAGTGGATATGTTAGTTATTTGGTTGTTAATTGGTTATTTAAGGTGGATATGTTAGTTATTTGGTTGTTAATGAGTTATTTAAGGTGGATATGTTAGTTTTTTGGTTGTTAATGAGTTATTTAAGGTGGACATTTTAGTTATTTGGTTGTTAATGAGTTATTTAAGGTGGAAATGTTAGTTATTTGGTTGTTAATAAGTTATTTAAGGTGGAAATGTTAGTTATTTGGTTGTTAATGAGTTATTTAAGGTGGACATTTTAGTTATTTGGTTGTAATGAGTTATTTAAGGTGGAAATGTTAGTTATTTGGTTGTTAATGAGTTATTTAAGGTGGATATGTTAGTTATTTGGTTGTTAATGAGTTATTTAAGGTGGATATGTTAGTTATTTGGTTGTTAATGAGTTTTTTAAGGTGGAAATGTTAGTTATTTGTTTGTTAATGAGTTATTTAAGGTGGATATGTTAGTTATTCGGTTGTTAATTGGTTATTTAAGGTGGATATGTTAGTTATTTGGTTGTTAATGAGTTATTTAAGGTGGATATGTTAGTTTTTTGGTTGTTAATGAGTTATTTAAGGTGGACATTTTAGTTATTTGGTTGTTAATGAGTTATTTAAGGTGGAAATGTTAGTTATTTGGTTGTTAATAAGTTATTTAAGGTGGAAATGTTAGTTATTTGGTTGTTAATGAGTTATTTAAGGTGGACATTTTAGTTATTTGGTTGTAATGAGTTATTTAAGGTGGAAATGTTAGTTATTTGGTTGTTAATGAGTTATTTAAGGTGGATATGTTAGTTATTTGGTTGTTAATGAGTTATTTAAGGTGGATATGTTAGTTATTTGGTTGTTAATGAGTTTTTTAAGGTGGAAATGTTAGTTATTTGTTTGTTAATGAGTTATTTAAGGTGGATATGTTAGTTATTCGGTTGGTAATTAGTTATTTAAGGTGGAAATGTTAGTTATTTGGTTGTTAATGAGTTATTTAAGGTGGATATGTTAGTTATTTGGTTGTTAATTAGTTATTTAAGAAGGACATGTTAGTTATTTGGTTGTTAATTAGTTATTTAAGGTGGAAATGTTAGTTTTTTGGTTGTTAATGGGTTATTTAAGGTGGACATGTTAGTTATTTGGTTGTTAATTAGTTATTTAAGAAGGACATGTCAGTTTTTTGGTTGTTAATGAGTTATTTAAGGTGGATATGTTAGTTATTTGGTTGTTAATTAGTTATTTAAGGTGGAAATGTTAGTTTTTTGGTTGTTAATGGGTTATTTAAGGTGGATATGTTAGTTATTTGGTTGTTAATGAGTTATTTAAGAAGGACATGTTAGTTATTTGGTTGTTAATTAGTTATTTAAGAAGGACATGTTAGTTATTTGGTTGTTAATTAGTTATTTAAAGTGGCCCTGGTAGTTATTTTAAAGTTGATGTGTGAAAAGCTCCCAGAAGTCCTAAACCTGAGCCTCTTATCAGCTTATGGACCTGCGCCGAGCTCCGCAGACCTTCTTTATTTCCCCCCGCTCATTTAAGAAAGAGCAGTTCCTCCACTCTTATCAGCCCCGCGGTCCTTTTACACCTCCTTTGTACGTCCCTTCTGCAAAATAATAAGCGGCGGCGCCGCGAGTCCCGGACAGAGCGCCGCTGTTGTGACTTCCCGGCACGAAAGAGGATGTGATTGTATCTCGGCTTCTCTCAGTTTCAGCGCTGTCTTCCACAAACTCCAGTTTTCTTTTTTCTGCACATGAGGCTGTTTTGTATAGCGAGGAATTCGGAGATCAGCAGATATCACAAAGCGGCTCAGGAGGCGAGCAGGACGAGCCGGATTGAGAAGTGGCTCGACTAAGCTGATATCAAAGGCAGATCTGTACTGTAGAAATAGCTGAGAGTGTGAATACGCCCGGGTGTGTGTGTGTGTGTGTGTGTGTGTGTCGGGGGGGTTATTCGTAGGGAGTGGGGGGTATTATATGAGGAGTATTAACTTTTCAGTTTTAATGAATTGCTCTCATAATGAAGTACTCTTAATGAAGCGTTCTCATTGGTGGATCAGCGTGCTCCTCTAAACACGACGCAGCTGCACCCAGTTCAGTTTCCAACATCTCTTAGCAGTCTTCTGTGTTTAACTACGATAGTATAAATTAAGGTGGTCACACTATTCATTTAGTTGTTATTTAGTTACTTAAGGTGGACTTGCTAGTTACATTGTTGTTATTTAATTATTTAAGGTGGACACATTACTTATTTGTTATATAGTTATTTAAGGTGGACATATTAGTTATATACTTGTTAAGTTATAGGTGGGCGGGTTAGTTATTTAGTTGCTATATAGTTATTTAAGGTGGACACATTAGTTATTTGAGGTGAATTTAGTTATTTAAGGTGGATGTGCTAGTTACATTATTGTTATTTAATTATTTAAGGTGGACACATTAGTTATTTGTTATATAGTTATTTAAGGTGGACATATTAGTTATATACTTGTTTAGTTATAGGTGGGCGGGTTAGTTATTTAGTTTTTATGTAGTTATTTAAGGTGGACACATTTGTTATTTGAGGTAAATTTAGTTATTTAAGGTGGACATGCTAGTTACATTGTTGATATTTAATTGTTTAAGGTGAACACATTAGTTGTTTGTTATATAGTTATTTAAGGTGGACATATTAGTTATATACTTGTTGTTTAGTTATAGGTGGGCGTGTTAGTTATTTAAGGTGGACACATTAATTATTTGAGGTGAATTTAGTTATTTAAGGTGGACATGCTTGTTACATTATTTTTATTCAATTAATATTATTTAGTTATTTAAGGTGGACTGGATAGTGTTTAGTTGTTATGTAGGTATTTAAGGTGAACACATTAGTTATTTCTTATATAGTTACATAAGGTGGACATGTTAGTTATTCAGTAGTTAAATAGCTATTTAAGGTGGGTTGGTTAGTTATTTAGTTGTTTCTAGTTATGTAAGGTGGACACATTAGTTATTTAAGGTGAACATAGTTATATACTTGTTATTTAGTTATTTAAGGTGGACATGTTAGTTTTTTATTTGTTATTTAGTTATTTAAGGTGGATATATTAGTTATGTATATGTTATGTAAGTATTTAAGGTGCATATGTTGGTTAAGTATTTGTTATGTAAGTATTTAAGGTAGACACATAGTTATGTATTTGTTATGTAAGTATTTAAGGTGGACACCTTGGTTATGTATTTGTTATGTAAGTATTTAAGGTGGACACATAGTTATGTATTTGGTATGTAAGTATTTAAGGTGGACACATAGTTATGTATTTGTTATGTAGGTATTTAAGGTGGACATATTATTTAATTGTAGTAATTGAAGGTGAACATGTTAGTTATGTATTTGTTATGTAGGTATTTAAGGTGGATATGTTAGTTATGTATTTGTTATGTAGGTATTTAAGGTGAATATGTTAGTTATGTATTTGTTATGTAGGTATTTAAGGTGGATATATTAGTTATGTATTTGTTATGTAGGTATTTAAGGTGGATATGTTAGTTATGTATTTGTTATGTAGGTATTCAAGGTGGATATGTTAGTTATGTATTTGTTTTGTAGGTATTTAAAGTGGTTTTGTTAGTTATGTATTTGTTATGTAGGCATTTAAGGTGGATATGCTAGTTATGTATTTGTTATGTAGGTATTTAAGGTGGATATATGTTAGTTATGTATTTGTTATGTAGGTATTTAAGGTGAATATGTTAGTTATGTATTTGTTATGTAGATATTTAATGTGGATATGTTAGTTATGTATTTGTTATGTAGGTATTTAAGGTGGATATATTAGTTATGTATTTGTTATGTAGGTATTTAAGGTGGATGTATGTTAGTTATGTATTTGTTATGTAGGTATTTAAGGTGAATATGTTAGTTATGTATTTGTTATGTAGATATTTAATGTGGATATGTTAGTTATGTATTTGTTATGTAGGTATTTAAGGTGGATATGTTAGTTATGTATTTGTTATTTAGGTATTTAAGGTGGATATGCTAGTTATATATTTGTTATGTAGGTATTTAAGGTGGATATGCTAGTTATGTATTTGTTATGTAGGTATTTAAGGTGGATATGCTAGTTATGTATTTGTTATGTAGGTATTTAAGGTAAATATGTTCTTTAATAGTAGTAATTGAAGGTGAACATGTTAGTTATGTATTTGTTATGTAGTTATTTAAGGTGGATTTGTTAGTTATGTATTTGTTATGTAGGTATTTAAGGTGGATATGTTGGTTATGTATTTGTTATGTAGGTATTTAAGGTGAATATGTTATTTATGTATTTGTTATGTCGGTATTTAAGGTGGATATATGTTAGTTATGTATTTGTTATGTAGGTATTTAAGGTGGATATATGTTAGTTATGTATTTGTTATGTCGGTATTTAAGGTGGATATATTAGTTATGTATTTGTTATGTAGGTATTTAAGGTGGATATATGTTAGTTATGTATTTGTTATGTCGGTATTTAAGGTGGATATATGTTAGTTATGTATTTGTTATGTCGGTATTTAAGGTGGATATATGTTAGTTATGTATTTGTTATGTCGGTATTTAAGGTGGATATATTAGTTATGTATTTGTTATGTAGGTATTTAAGGTGGATATGTTATTTAATTGTAGTAATTAAAGATGAACATGTTAGTTATGTATTTGTTATGTAGGTATTTAAGGTGGATATGTTATTTATTTGTTATGTAGGTATTTAATGTGGACACATTAGTTATTTAGCTGTTTGTTTATGTTGATGAAACATTCATGAGGCAGCTGCAGACGCACACACACGTCCTCCTGTTTTCATGTCCTCGTGTCCTTTTGACTTTCCTTATGCAAGCGGAAAACCGGGAAAGGTCACTGTTTCACTGCAGCAGTAATGCTTTTACTACACTGTGGGTTTAGGACGCTCTACCTGCCTCTGGACAGCGTCCATTGTCCCTCTGCTGAACAATAGCTGGTCTTTTGTGCAGCCAATACTTCCTACACTTGGCAAGTTGTGACTTCAAAACAGACCCTTAAGTTAATGGGATAAAAAAGCGGCGTAGAGGAAAAACTGGAGACAAAAGGCGGCCCGCACTGCTGGCTTTGTCTCCGAGCATCTGCAGTGCATTAAAGGATAAAAATCGTGACTGGGCATCTGAGTGGCGTAATGGTTTTAAGCTCTGAACCGAGAAGGCTTGTTCTACCTAGCGTGCGGGATTAGCCGGTGGCAGGTGCGGGGGTAATGTTTGTAATGCGTCACCCTGTCCATGACGTTTCTTTGTTTGCAATTAAAGAGAGGAGAAGTTAAAGAGATGGAATGCTAATCGCGGCTGTGGGCATTGTTCTCCCTGTAGAAAGCTGATTGGAGAGGTTTTCACTGAGAAAGCATTGATTCCAGTTCAGTTTGTGTGTGTTTGAATACCTCCATTTATATCTCTTTAACTCAGCAGGCACTGTGATTGGTCAACACACAGAGACACACCTAATGTTTGAGTAGAGGTCACATCAAATCCAGGTAAAGTTTATTTGTCACATACAAAGTCATATGGGATACAGTTAGCAGTGAAGTGCTTTGATGACTGCTGCTCACACTGAACAATAAGATAGAAATATAGAAATAGCAATCAAAATAAATAATAAAAATAAAAGTATATATAGTATATATATAGGTATATATATAGGTGTATTTGGTAGAGCATGTACACTATTTGTTTAATAACTGTGTAGTTACATAGTAACAATATTAATAAATAATAAATAAATATAAAAAAATTTGGTAGAGTTGTTATAAAAGATTGGTTTACTAATTGTGTAGTTACATAGTTACAATATTAATAAACAAAATTACTAATACTAATAAATACTTATTAATGGATTTGGTAGTGTTGGTACAGTATTTATTTAATAGATGTGTAGTTACATGTTAACAATATTAATAAATAATAAATAATAAATAAAAATAAATGAATTAGAGTTGGTACAATATTTGTTTAATAGCTGTTTTGTTTTATAATAACAATATTAATAAATAACACATACAAATAAATTGATTTGGTGAAGTTGGCACAATATTTGTTTAATAGCTGTGTAGTTACATAGTAACAATATTAATAAATATTAAATAAAAATACATGGATTTGGTAGAGTTGGTGCAATATTTGTTTAATAGCTGTGTAGTTATATAGTAAAAATATTAATAAATAATAGATAAAAAATAAATGGATTTGGTGAAGTTGGTACAATACTTGTGTAATAGCTATGTAGTTATATAGTAACAATATTAATAAATAATAGATAAAAATACATGGATTTGGTAGCATTGGTACAATATTTGTTTTTTATAGTTGTGTAGTTACATAGTAACAATATTAATAAATAATAGATAAAAATAAATGGATATGGTAAAGTTGGTACAATATGTGTTTAATAGCTGTATAGTTACTTAGTACCAATATTAATAAATAATAAATAAAAATAAATGAATTAGGTAGAGTTGGTACAATATTTGTTTAATAGCTGTGTAGTTACATAGTAACAATATTAATAATCAATAAATAAATAAATATTAATTAAATTGATAAAGGTGGTATTATATTTGTTTAACACCTGTGTAGTTACATAGTAACAATATCAATAACAAATAAATAATAAATAAATGGATCTGGTAGAGTTGGTATTTGTTTAATAGCTGTAGTTACATAGTAACTACACATGCAATAACTTTGTAACTACAGGTGATGTGTTCACTGTTAAAATAGTAGTAGTGTAGCAATTAATAAACTGGAAATATGATTTATATACACATACTGAGTTCCAGGCAAAGAATGAATAAGCTATAATTTAGTTATGGCCTTGAAAATATATTAATATCGATCTTAGATGTAACTGTCTCTTTGTACAATATTAATGTATTGATATTTAAGAATTGCTTCCAAGATGATTATAAACTGCGGACACATAAGCTACTTGTTATATACTCACATAGGATGAACATGTTATAATTTAGTTATAATTTAGTTATTTAAGGTGTGCTGAATAGATATTTAGTTGTTTTTTTTGTTATTTAAGGTCAACATGTTAGTTATTTATTTAGTTATATAGGTATTTAAGGTGGGCACATTAGTTATATAGTGTATATATATAGTTTCTGAAAAATAGGTGTGGAGACCTGTGAGCTGAAAGGAACCAGCAGCTCTACATTCACTGGAGCTCAGGGTTAGCAAAGTCTTCTGTTATCATCTACAAAACCTTTCAGCTCCGTCAGGGTCACTGAGTGGTGAAGACCCCTGATCTGGCAGCTTGGGTTCCTTATGTGAGTAAAGTGCTGCAGTAACGTTAACCTGTTCAGTGCTGGAGCTCAGTTCTACACAGTTTCCACCAACCTCACCCCAAACGTGGTCAAGCAGCCTGAAATGCCTGAAATGAGCTTCTTTAGTTTTATACTGGAGCTACAGTGGAAGCTTGTACCGTATACCTGGATATGAGTTTCTGTTACTTGTTAGCTTGTCATAGTGTTGTTATAACACCAAGACATCAAACATGATGTCATCTGTCCTGAAAAACTAACAGCACACTGTTTTATTACACAACATATAACAGTGTCCGTCCATTGAATATACATCAGTGAACCTTCTGGAGGTTTGATTGGTGGGGAGACGGCTGGTCTTCACAGACAGTGGAGGTATATGTGCAGACAAGCAGCTATTAGAAATGTGCTTTGTGCATGTTCATTGAAATGCATGTTCATTCTGTGCTTTACCCGCAGCGCACCAGATCCTGCACCACCAATGCTCTCACGTTTCCTTCAGTTAAAGGTTGAAGTGACATTAGCAAAACAGAATCTCACAGCTGGAGCTGAAAACACTTCACCTCTCCAGCCTGTAATTAAGACGGCATCTTAATTTATTGATACATGTGCTTTTAGCATATCTTACCGAAACCTATTACACCTCTTTCATTAACGTGGCACTCTTTATTTATTTATTTCTTTATTTATTCATTTTTTTTTTCTGATACCTGCCGTGTGAAATGAAACATCATCTTCTTTTAGAATTACATCAAACAGACCAGATTTTAATGCTTTTCAAACCCATGTAACAATCTCATGTCCTATACAAGAACTACATATATATCGCCGTCCAAAGAAAAACATGAACACAACAGAAAGTTTCATTATGAATGGACCGATAGAAGTATTCCAAAATCATTTGGAATAAAACTGCTTTCTATCTAATGGTTTTTGTTCTCTCCTGTAAAATTACTATATATATATATGTATATAGATGGTTACAGTACACCTGTTTCCATAGTTAAGCTACACAGATTACATGGTTACATTACACCTGTTTCCATGGTTACACTAGGCTTGTTTTGCATGGTTACGCTACACTTATTCTTGAGTTACACTACAGATGTTTCCATGGATACATTACACCTGTTTCTATGGTTACACTACACTTGTTTTTCATGCTGGTGCTACACTTGTACACTTAAACCCCATTCGATCTGCTACTTAAACCCGCTTCAGACCTACTACTTAACCCGCTTCAGACCTGCTAATAAACCAGCTTCAGACCTGCTACTAAACCCACTGTAGACCTGTTACTAAACCAACTTCAGACATGCTACTAAACCCTCTTCCGCTTTAGACCTGCTAGTAAACCTGCTTCAGACCTGCTAGTTAACCCACTTCCGCTTCAGACCTGCTACTAAACCCACTGTAGACCTGTTACTAAACCAGCTTCAGACATGCTACTAAACCCTCTTCCGCTTTAGACCTGCTAGTAAACCTGATTTAGACCTGCTAGTTAACCCACTTAGACCTGCTACCAATCCTGCTTCAGACTTGCTACTTAACCCGCTTCAGACCTGCTATTTAACCTGCTTCAGACCTGCTACTAAACCCACTTCTGCTTCAGACCTGCTACTAAACCAGCTTCAGATCTGCCACTAAACCCACTTCTGCTTCAGACCTGCTGCTTAACCAGCTTCAGACCTGTTACTAAACCCACTTCTGCTTCAGACCTGCTACTAAACCCACTTCTGCTTCAGACCTGCTACTTAACCCGCTTCAGACCTGCTACTAAACCCACTTCTGCTTCAGACCTGCTGCTCAACCCGCTTCAGACCTGCTAGTATACCCGCTTCTGACCTGCTACTAAACCAGCTACAAAACCCACATCAGACCTGCTACTTAACCCACTAAACCAGCTACCGACCTGCTACTAAAACCACTAAACCTGCTACCGCTTTCGACCTGCTACTTAACTCACGTCCGCTTCAGCCTGCTACTAAACCAGCTTCATACCTGCTACTAAACCAGCTTCAGACCTGCTACTAAACCCACTTCCGCTTCAGACCTGCTACTAAACCAGCTTCAGACCTGCTACTAAACCTGCTTCTGCTTCAGAAATGCTACTAAACCCGCTACAGACCTGCTACTAAACTCACTTCCGCTTCAGCCTGCTACTAAACCAGCTTCTGCTTCAGACCTGCTACTAAACCAGCTTCAGATCTGCTACTAAACCCGCTTCTACTTCAGACATGCTACTAAACCCGCTTCAGACCTGCTACTAAACCCGCTTCTGCTTCAGACATGCTACTAAACCCAATTCCGCTTCAGACCTGCTACTAAACCCACTTCCGCTCCCAACCTGCTATTAAACCCACTTCCGCTTCAGACCTGCTACTAAACCTACTTCTGTTTCAGACCAGCTACTAAACCTACTACTGTTTCAGACCAGCTACTAATCCCACTTCTGCTTCAGACCAGCTACTAAACCTGCTTCAGACCTGCTACTAAACCCACTTCCTCTTCAGACCTGCTGCTAAACCAGCTTCAGACCTGCTGCTAAACCCACTTCCTCTTCAGACCTGCTACTAAACCCACTTCCGCTTCAGATCTGCTACTAAACCCACTTCCGCTTCAGACCTGCTACTAAACCAGCTTCAGACCTGCTACTAAACCCACTTCCGCTTCAGACCTGCTACTAAACCAGCTTCAGATCTGCTACTAAACCCACTTCGGCTTCAGACCTGCTACTAAACCAGCTTCAGATCTGCTACTAAACCCACTTCGGCTTCAGACCTGCTACTAAACCAGCTTCAGATCTGCTACTAAACCCACTTCTGCTTCAGACCTGCTACTAAACCAGCTTCAGATCTGCGTAAGCAGGGTATAGTGTCCTGGCGTGTGGGACGTTTGTGCGTGAGAGGGTTCACTGAGAGGCGAAGCCCGTCTCCAGCTACTGGGCGGCCTGTTTATGATGTATGTACATTCAGTCCACGTTACGCTGTGAAAGGACACACGGTCACGGTTCCAACTAGTGGGCACAGGAGACCCAGAAAAATAGGCTGAAATCTTTCTCTCTCTTTTTTTATTCCCAGCAAATGCCAAACGCGTTCCTGGCTCATCAGCCGCCGGAGTCTGTGTGTGTATGCGCTTCATGTGCTTTTAATAGAGGTGCCAGTAACAAAGCTGCCCACCAGCCTGGCTGTCCCATTTACAGTTATTGTCAAGAAATGTGGCATGTCACAATTTCCCATCGCTGGCACTCGGGCGGCATCCATCAACTTTAATGTGTCTGGCTGCGGCGGAGCGCCGGAGCGCGGGAGGAGCGCGCACGATTGCGTGAGCTTTTGTGAGGTTAGACGTGATTTGTCAGAACAGAATTCAAAATATTAGTCTTATACTCCCCTGTCTCTTTGCTTAGCAAAGCTCGCCGTGTTTGACTGACAAGCTCCAGCAAATAGAGAACTGGAGCGCTTGCACTTCTTCTCTCTGTTTTCAGCCTGAAAAAAAGGAAAAGAAAAAGGGAAGAAAAAAGAGGAAGAGGAGCCCTTTGATTTCCCCGAGCCGAGAGTGGCGTGATAGACTTCATCTGAGTTTTCCGTGTTTGATTTGCCGAGGGAGAGATTTAGACGCTCCTTCCTCGTCTCCCCCCTCTTCCTCACCTCCTTCTCCCTTCGCTGTCTTTACGTCTCCACCCTCCCCGCTCCTGCCCCGTCTCTTCCCTTCTTTTATCTCCACTTTTTTCCGCGTGTCTGAGGTTTGGGTTCCGCCTCCGCTTCCTCTCTCAGCGCAGCCTCCTCGGCCGACTCGCAGGCGGACGCGAGACCTGCCGGGGCCTGTCGGTGGGGTATCAGTGTCGGGGTTTGTTTGAATGTTTCTAGCGCGCCGCTCGTCGGGGTGACACTTGAGGGACGGCTTTAGACTGACTCGCCTTTCCTGAGGCGGCCAAAAGTTTGGGGACGCCTCATGCTTCTACTGTGGTTTGGAAATATTCACCGTTAACATCTTGAATAGGTTCCAGACTCTGCACGTGGAGAATGAAAACTCCCAGAATGAAAGAACCCAGTTTTATTGAAGTTATTGAGCAGTGTATAGAAAATACTGAATAATTCATACTGGATACTCAACAGTTTATAGAAATTACTGGATAATTCGCAGTTGAAACCAAGCAGTTCATAGCGGTTACTGCATATTTCATTGTGCATACAAGAGAATTCATACTGAACAACAGTTGCTAACAGTTGCTATTGAAAATTGTACAGTAGTACAATACTACATAATTCATACTAGATACTCAACAATTCATAGTAGATAATAAACAATTCCACATGTCAATTCAGTCTCAGAATGAAAAATAACTCATTTAATAGCATTTTAAAAACTTATATTAAACCCAGTTTAATAGAAGTTATTGAGCAATGTATAGAAAATACTGAATAATTCATACTGGATACTCAATTGTTTATAGAAATGACTGAACAGTTTGTAGTTGAAACTAAACAGTTCATAGCGGCAACATATTTCATTGTGCATACAAGAGAATTCATACTGAACAACAGTTGCTAACAGTTGCTATTGAAAATTGTACAGTAGATACTACATAATTCGTACTAGATACTCAACAATTCATAGTAGATAATGAACAATTTCTCGTCAATTCAGTCTCAGAATGAAAAATAACTAATTTAATAGCATTTACACAAAACATATATTTTTTGATACTGTGTCAGACCTTCAGTGCAGCTCCTAACCAATAGGAGAGCTCCCTCAGCCGTCTGTCTATCTAGTTCCCGCAGAGGAACCCTTCAAGATTAGACAAGTTCGTATTGGGTGTTTTAAGGTTCTCAGTTTCTGAGGTTATAATCACGAAGCCTGCCGAGTGTGATGATTAACCAACGTTAAACAGAAATGATGTAAATATTATAATCATGACTGGACGTTCTCCGAAGCTCCTACTTATGGGTTCCCCATTTACAGTGATTGACTAAATAATGAGGCTTCAGGAGGCAGCTTCTGGCACCACTACACAGGGCTGATCGTGTCTCGCTGTTTTCATCTTGTCTCTTCCAACAGAGGTGAAGTGTTTAAATACTGTGTCCACTCACTGTCCACTCTATTAGACACTCCTACCTTGCTGGTCCACCTTGTAGATGTTCTAACTCTAGTTGATGTCTAGTCCTTCATCAGTGGTCACAGGACGCTGCCCACAGGACACTGTTGTCTGGATGTTGCTGGTTGGTGGACCACCCAGATAATCCCTGCTCTGTGGGGGTCCTGTGGTGGTCCTGATCATTGAAGAACAGTAAATATTAGAATTGGATGTTCTCCAAAGCTCCTAGTTACGGGCTCCCCATTTACAGTGATTGACTAAATAATAAGGCCAGAGTTTGAGGCAGTCGTGCTGTTTGCTAACTTGTCTTTATAAACTCTGACTTGTTTAAGCGAGTCACCGTGAGGGGCTTCAGGAGGCAGCTTCTGGCACCACTACACAGGGCTGATCGTGTCTCGCTGTCTTCATCTTGTCTCTTCCAACAGAGGTGAAGTGTTTAAACACTGTGTCCACTCACTGTCCACTCTGTTGAACATTCACTCTGTTCTGTTTGCTAACGTGTCTTCTTACACGTAACCTTGTAGATGTTTTAGTTCTAGTTGAAGTCTAGTCCTTCATCAGTGGTCACAGGACGCTGCCCACAGGACACTGTTGTCTGGATGTTGCTGGTTGGTGGACCATCCAGATAATCCCTGCTCTGTGGGGGTCCTGTGATGGTCTTGATCATTGAGGAACTGTAAATATTATAATTGGATGTTCTCTGAAGCTCCTACTTATGGGTTCCCCGTTTACAGTGCTTGACTAAATAATGAGGCCAGAGTTTGAGGCAGTCGTTCTGTTTGCTAACATGTCTTCTTACACGTAACCTCCGACTCGTTTAAGCGAGTCACCGTGAGGGGCACAGGCTTCTGGCACCGCTACACAGGGCCGATCGTGTCTCGCTGTCTTCTCCGACAGAAGGAAGAATCAAATTCAGCCATCAATGCAGGGTATCGGCTTGCGTGTGACAAGACAATTAAATCGTGCATCAATACGGAGCGGGATGCGCCGCACTTCTCATTAAAAATTTAATCAGAAAATCTGCAATCACATCTGTCTGACATCTGCACCACTGTCAGAGGAGCCGAGGAGCCTCATCCATCAAACGTCCGTAATCACAACAAAAGTTTTGGGGGTTTGGCTTCAAACGTGAGACGAGGTTCTTCTCCGCTTGGCGAGCGTTCGCGCTGATCCTGGACCAGATTCTCGGAGCGTTTCATCTTTAATTGAGTTCAGCTCATCGCTCCTTCGCTCCAGAACAGCCGAACGGAACGCCGAGCCCTCTCGCTGAGGCGCTGATACCTGATAAAGACGAGGCAGTGAAGAAGCAGTCGGGAGGAGTGAAGTCGGTTCACTCGGTTTATAATCTCATTGTGTACTGCTTCGGATTTTCTGAGCAAACTGAGAGCATAACGACTGACTCGGTTTGTAATCTCATTGTGTACTGCCTCTGTTTTTAAAAGCATACTGAGAGTATAACGACTGACTCGGTTTGTAGTCTCGTTGTGTACTGCCTCTGGTTTTTTTGAGCATCCTGAGAGTATAACGGCTGACTCGGTTTATAATCTCTTTGTGTACTGCCTCTGTTTTATTGAGCATCCTGAGAGTATAACGGCTGACTCGGTTTATAATCTCATTGTGTACTGCCTCTGTTTTTTTTGAGCATCCTGAAAGTATAACGGCAGACCCAGTTTGTAATCTCATTGTGTACTGCCTCTGTTTTTCTGAGCATGCTGAGAGTATAACGACTGACTCGGTTTGTAGTCTCATTGTGTACTGCCTCTGTTTTTTTTGAGCATCCTGAAAGTATAACGGCTGACCCAGTTTGTAATCTCATTGTGTACTGCCTCTGTTTTTCTGATCATACTGAGAGTATAACAACTGACTCGGTTTGTAGTCTCATTGTGTACTGCCTCTGTTTTTCTGAGCATACTGAGAGTATAACGACTGACTCGGTTTATAATCTCATTGTGCACCGCCTCTGTTTTTATGAGCATACTGAGAATATAACGACTGACTCGGTTTATAATCTCATTGTGTACTGCCTCTGTTGTTCTGAGCATACTGAGAGTGTAAAGACTGACTCGGTTTGTAGTCTTGTTGTGTACCGCCTCTGTTTTTATGAGCATACTGAGAATATAACGACTGACTCGGTTTATAATCTCATTGTGCACTGCCTCTGGTTTTTTTGAGCATCCTGAGAATATAACAACTGACTCGGTTTATAATCTCATTGTGTACTGCCTCTGTTTTTCTGAGCATACTGAGAGTATAATGACTGACTCGGTTTGTAGTCTCATTGTGTACTGCCTCTGTTTTTTTTGAGCATCCTGAGAATATAACGACTGACTCGGTTTATAATCTCATTGTGTACTGCCTCTGTTTTTCTGAGCATACTGAGAGTATAATGACTGACTCGGTTTGTAGTCTCATTGTGTACTGCCTCTGTTTTTTTTGAGCATCCTGAGAATATAACGACTGACTCGGTTTATAATCTCATTGTGTACTGCCTCTGTTTTTTTTTGAGCATCCTGAGAATATAACGACTGACTCGGTTTATAATCTCATTGTGTACTGCCTCTGTTTTTCTGAGCATACTGAGAGTATAACAACTGACTCGGTTTGTAGTCTCATTGTGTACTGCCTCTGTTTTTTTTGAGCATCCTGAAAGTATAACGGCTGACCCAGTTTGTAATCTCATTGTGTACTGCCTCTGTTTTTCTGAGCATACTGAGAATATAACGACTGACTCGGTTTATAATCTCATTGTGTACTGCCTCTGTTTTTCTGAGCATACTGAGAGTATAACGACTGACTCGGTTTGTAGTCTCATTGTGTACTGCCTCTGTTTTTTTTGAGCATCCTGAGAATATAACGACTTACTCGGTTTATAATCTCATTGTGTACTGCCTCTGTTGTTCTGAGCATACTGAGAGTATAACAACTGACTCGGTTTGTAGTCTCATTGTGTACTGCCTCTGTTTTTTTTGAGCATCCTGAAAGTATAACGGCTGACCCAGTTTGTAGTCTCATAGTGTACTGCCTCTGTTTTTCTGAGCATACTGAGAGTATAACGACTGACTCGGTTTGTAATCTCATTGTGCACCGCCTCTGTTTTTATGAGCATACTGAGAATATAACGACTGACTCGGTTTATAATCTCATTGTGTACTGCCTCTGTTGTTCTGAGCATACTGAGAGTGTAAAGACTGACTCGGTTTGTAGTCTTGTTGTGTACCGCCTCTGTTTTTATGAGCATACTGAGAATATAACGACTGACTCGGTTTATAATCTCATTGTGCACTGCCTCTGTTTTTATGAGCATACTGAGAATATAACGACTGACTCGGTTTATAATCTCATTGTGCACTGCCTCTGGTTTTTTTGAGCATCCTGAGAATATAACAACTGACTCGGTTTATAATCTCATTGTGTACTGCCTCTGTTTTTCTGAGCATACTGAGAGTATAATGACTGACTCGGTTTGTAGTCTCATTGTGTACTGCCTCTGTTTTTTTTGAGCATCCTGAGAATATAACGACTGACTCGGTTTATAATCTCATTGTGTACTGCCTCTGTTTTTCTGAGCATGCTGAGAGTATAAAGACTGACTCGGTTTATAATCTCATTGTGTACTGCCTCTGTTTTTCTGAGCATGCTGAGAGTATAACGACTGACTCGGTTTATAATCTCATTTTGTTCTGCCTCTGTTTTTCTGAGCATGCTGAGAGTATAAAGACTGACTCGGTTTATAATCTCATTTTGTTCTGCCTCTGTTTTTCTGAGCATGCTGAGAGTATAAAGACTGACTCGGTTTATAATCTCATTTTGTTCTGCCTCTGTTTTTCTGAGCATACTGAGAGTATAAAGACTGATTCGGTTTATAATCTCATTGTGTACTGCCTCTGTTTTTCTGAGCATGCTGAGAGTATAACGACTGACTCGGTTTATAATCTCATTTTGTTCTGCCTCTGTTTTTCTGAGCATGCTGAGAGTATAAAGACTGACTCGGTTTATAATCTCATTTTGTTCTGCCTCTGTTTTTCTGAGCATACTGAGAGTATAAAGACTGACTCGGTTTATAATCTCATTGTGTACTGCCTATGTTTTTCTGAGCATGCTGAGAGTATAACGACTGACTCGGTTTATAATCTCATTTTGTTCTGCCTCTGTTTTTCTGAGCATGCTGAGAGTATAGTGACTGTAAGTGCAGCTCCTGTATGGACAGTGGAGCTGATAGACAGTGTAGTGTGTGTAGATAGAAGGAGGTGTTTGTAATGTTATGGCTGGTGGGAGTATATATATTAACCACAGTGAGAGAGAACAGGAGAACAGGAGCTGAACAGGTTATTAATATCACTGACCTTTACCAACAGCGAAACTCCTCCCTCTTCAAAAGGAGCCGGAGCCGAGGTCGTTATATTAGTAAACATGCATGACAAACACACGAGGCGCTTAGTAACAGGCGGGAAGCGCATCACAGCGGGGGCGTCCCTGGAGTCCGGTTGTCTTGGCGATGTAGGACGTGCTGGTGCGGAATCAGATTGAGCTCGAGGCGCGGGCCTCCCTGGACGCCTCTTTACAGAGGGAGATTAAACGCCAGCCCAGCAGTGGACAATGCCAGCCTGATCAGCAACGAGCAAATCTCTCTCTCGGCTCTAATAACCTTGGCCCTAAGCCTGGGGTCCGGGGGGCGGGGTTTGAGGGGGTCCTGGGGGGGTGTGATTTGAGAATCTGCCTGAACGACCAGCTAGCTTAACGGGAAAGGTCACGATCACTCTGAGGCAGATGCAGAGGCACTCTCTACAATCCCCCCCACCCCAAAGGTGTGTTTACGGGGAATAATTAACCGGCTTTGGCTCCGTAATCCGCTTGATGCGCCCCTCGTCCCTCAGTGGTGTACTGGTTAGTATGGTGGTGTAGTGGTTAGTACGGTGGTGTAGTGGTTAGTATGGCGGTGTAGTGGTTAGTGCGGTGGTGTAGTGGTTAGTACGGTGGTGTAGTGGTTAGTATGGTGGTATAGTGGTTAGTACGGTGCTGTAGTGGTTAGTACGGTGGTGTAGTAGTTAGTACGGTGGTGTAGTGGTTAGTACGGTGGTGTAGTGGTTAGTACGGTGGTGTAGTGGTTAGTACGGTGGTGTAGTGTTAGTATGGTGGTGTAGTGGTTAGTACGGTGGTGTAGTGGTTAGTACGGTGGTATACTGGTTAGTACGGTGGTGTAGTGTTTAGTGCGGTGGTGTAGTGGTTAGTAAGGTGGTGTAGTGGTTAGTGTGGTGGTGTAGTGGTTAGTACGGTGGTGTAGTGGTTAGTATGGTGGTGTAGTGGTTAGTACGGTGGGGTAGTGGTTAGTACGGTGGTCTAGTGGTTAGTATGGTGCTGTAGTGGTTAGTATGGTGGTGTAGTGGTTAGTAAGGTGGTGTAGTGGTTAGTAAGGTGGTGTAGTGGTTAGTACGGTGGTGTAGTGGTTAGTACGGTGGTGTAGTGGTAAGTACGGTGGTGTAGTGGTTAGTACGGTGGTATAGTGGTTAGTACGGTGGTATATTGGTTAGTACGGTGGTGTAGTGTTTAGTGCGGTGGTGTAGTGGTTAGTAAGGTGGTGTAGTGGTTAGTGTGGTGGTGTAGTGGTTAGTACGGTGGTGTAGTGGTTAGTATGGTGGTGTAGTGGTTAGTACGGTGGGGTAGTGGTTAGTACGGTGGTCTAGTGGTTAGTACGGTGGTGTAGTGGTTAGTATGGTGGTGTAGTGGTTAGTAAGGTGGTGTAGTGGTTAGTACGGTGGTGTAGTGGTTAGTACGGTGGTGTAGTGGTAAGTACGGTGGTGTAGTGGTTAGTACGGTGGTATAGTGGTTAGTACGGTGGTATATTGGTTAGTACGGTGGTGTAGTGTTTAGTGCGGTGGTGTAGTGGTTAGTAAGGTGGTGTAGTGGTTAGTGTGGTGGTGTAGTGGTTAGTGTGGTGGTGTAGTGGTTAGTACGGTGGTATAGTGGTTAGTACGGTGGTATATTGGTTAGTACGGTGGTGTAGTGTTTAGTGCGGTGGTGTAGTGGTTAGTAAGGTGGTGTAGTGGTTAGTGTGGTGGTGTAGTGGTTAGTGTGGTGGTGTAGTGGTTAGTATGGTGGTGTAGTGGTTAGTATGGTGGTGTAGTGGTTAGTACGGTGGTGTAGTGGTTAGTGTGGTGGTGTAGTGGTTAGTATGGTGGTGTAGTGGTTAGTACGGTGGTGTAGTGGTTAGTATGGTGGTGTAGTGGTTAGTATGGTGGTGTAGTGGTTAGTATGGTGGTGTAGTGGTTAGTACGGTGGTGTAGTGGTTAGTACGGTGGTGTAGTGGTTAGTATGGTGGTGTAGTGGTTAGTACGGTGGGGTAGTGGTTAGTACGGTGGTCTAGTGGTTAGTACGGTGGTGTAGTGGTTAGTATGGTGGTGTAGTGGTTAGTATGGTGGTGTAGTGGTTAGTAAGGTGGTGTAGTGGTTAGTACGGTGGTGTAGTGGTTAGTACGGTGGTGTAGTGGTAAGTACGGTGGTGTAGTGGTTAGTACGGTGGTATAGTGGTTAGTACGGTGGTATATTGGTTAGTACGGTGGTGTAGTGTTTAGTGCGGTGGTGTAGTGGTTAGTAAGGTGGTGTAGTGGTTAGTGTGGTGGTGTAGTGGTTAGTACGGTGGTGTAGTGGTTAGTATGGTGGTGTAGTGGTTAGTACGGTGGGGTAGTGGTTAGTATGGTGGTCTAGTGGTTAGTATGGTGGTGTAGTGGTTAGTATGGTGGTGTAGTGGTTAGTAAGGTGGTGTAGTGGTTAGTACGGTGGTGTAGTGGTTAGTACGGTGGTGTAGTGGTAAGTACGGTGGTGTAGTGGTTAGTACGGTGGTATAGTGGTTAGTACGGTGGTATATTGGTTAGTACGGTGGTGTAGTGTTTAGTGCGGTGGTGTAGTGGTTAGTGTGGTGGTGTAGTGGTTAGTGTGGTGGTGTAGTGGTTAGTGTGGTGGTGTAGTGGTTAGTATGGTGGTGTAGTGGTTAGTATGGTGGTGTAGTGGTTAGTACGGTGGTGTAGTGGTTAGTGTGGTGGTGTAGTGGTTAGTACGGTGGTGTAGTGGTTAGTATGGTGGTGTAGTGGTTAGTATGGTGGTGTAGTGGTCAGTATGGTGGTGTAGTGGTCAGTATGGTGGTGTAGTGGTCAGTACGGTGGTGTAGTGGTTAGTACGGTGGTGTAGTGGTTAGTATGGTGGTGTAGTGGTTAGTACGGTGGTGTAGTGGTTAGTATGGTGGTGTAGTGGTTAGTATGGTGGTGTAGTGGTTAGTATGGTGGTGTATTGGTTAGTATGGTGGTGTAGGACCCAGATCGTGGTCTGCTGATTAGTGACCCCTGCTCTAGAATATCAATCCCAATACACTTCAACAGTTTTAGGCCCCTACTATTACATGTACATGTTCTTCTTTGGACTAAGAGTGTATGAGATCTGGGTCAGGGCGGAGACTCAGGAACCTGTGATCTTAACATTACTGGATAACTTGTAGTGCTTGTAGTGCTTTAAAAAAACTGATAGTACAAGACAGTTAAGGTCAACTTACCTGATCTTTGGAATCCGGAGCAGTTGTGGACCAAGTTTGGGGGTCAAGATGTCAAGTTTAGCCTCACATACAGGCAGACAGGTCAGAACTTTGTGTTAACCCGGCAAAACTTAAGGTCATGTTTTTGTTTGCCGAACTCAACCACAAATATAATATATATATATTGAAATGTGTACCTGGCAATAAATTCGAAATGACCACATGTTTGTCAATAATTTAATTGACTTACAAATCATTTTGTTTTTATTAACATAAACATGTTTTTATATGTTTATTTCATTACATTTCTGAATCAATTCTCATGGCTGCAAAACTAAGATTTTCAACCACAGCATCTTTGGCTTCATCACATCAGTGTCATGATGTTACCCAACTCTGGGGAGACTCCAGTTGGACTCTTCCTGGCTACGCTCACCTGCACACCTGTAATATGTGTAATATACCATCGCTGTCCAAAGAAGAACAAGTATATCCAAAATCGCTTTACAGGAGAGCCCTTTCCTTTTCATGTAAGTCAATGGAACCAGAAGTTTTCCAAAGCTATTTTGGAGCATTTTTATTGGTCCATTCATCATGAAATTGGTACACAATGTAAAGAGCAGGTGCTGCATTCAAATCATGTTAAAAAATAAAAATTGGCGAAAATCGAGTTGTTTTTCGTTGGACAGCAGCGATTCAGGTTCAGGTTGTTGGTGAAGTTTTTGCGTTTCCTGCCTGAGCACACTGCTGTGTTTTGACTTCTGTTTGTATGTCTGTTTTTATTATTATGAAGATTTCTCTGAAGTTGGCTGCTTGTGTTTTGACCTCTGCTCATCAGGATTTCACACTCGCCAACTACCTCAACCCCTACGTGACCCTCAGACCGTTACTGATAATGCAGCGAATCTAAAAGCACATATTTTGTGGAGTTACCGTTCGACCGTAATCATATATTACGAGACCAGATGATTATTACCGGCTGCTTTCTCCTCTCCTGCATCTCTGTAGTTCTTCATGCTGCAGTTGAGTCGAGATTGGGAATCACTGGAGCATAGTTTTGAACGTACAGCTGAGTAAAAACACAGAGCCAGCTAATATGAGTGACAACTTTTACAATTATTAAACATTAACCTTCTAAAAACCAGCTACTGTGTCTGGATGTCGCCTGATTGAAAGCTCAACATCCTAAGACCAGCAGAAGCTTTTTAACTGCCATATACTATAAAAATGATGAGCTCTTATATTTCCAAGTAACCTAGTTAACTTAACTATTGACATTTATTAAAATTAAGTGTATTATATGAATATTAATTAATATCCATTGAGGTTAATTGACCATAACCTTTTTAACAAGGTTAGTCATTACTTACTTTTAAGTTTTAAGTCTAAATTTTAAATGTCAAGGTACTTCCATTGTAATTATTGTTATTGGGAACCATTTTTGGTGCCATTTGGTGAAAAATGGTAAAATTTAATTTTCCAATAGACCTAGTTAATCTGAAATGACTTTGTTGACTTTTATTAAAATATTATAAGTGTAAAGTTGATTAATGTGTGTTTCACATGTGTTAGCATATTCATTGAGGTTCATTAACCATAACCTTTTTTAATAAGGTTAGTCATTTCTTACTTTTAAGTTTTAAGTCTTAATTTTAAATTTCAAGGTACGTCAGTTGTAATTATTGTTATTGGGAACTATGTTTGGTGCCATATGGTATACAAATGGTAGCTTATAATTTTCCAAGTGACCTAGTTCATCTAAAATGACTTTTCTTAAAATATTATAAGTGTAAAGTTGATGTATGTGTGTTTAACATGTGTTAACATATTCATTAAGGTTCTTTGACCTTAATATGTTCAGGCTAACCTCATTACTTACCCCTAAGTGTAAGGTTTAAGTTTAAAGGTACTTCAGTTTTAATTATTGTCAGTGAGAAACATTTTTAAACATGGTATAAAAATTATGAAGCTTAGAAATTTCTAAGTAACCTAGTTAACTTGAAATGACATTGATATTTATTAATATTAAGCATACAGATGATTAATGTGTGGTAACTTATTCATTGAGGTTCATTGATCTTAATATGTTCAGGCTAACCTCATTACTTACTTTTAAGATTTAAGTCTAAATTTGAAATTTCATGGTTCTTCAGTTGTAATTATTGTTATTGGGAATCATTTTGGTGGTATAAAAATGGTAGCTTTTAATTTTACTAGTGACCTAGTTAATCTGAAATGACTGTTGACTTTTATTAAAATGTTATAAGCGTAAAGTTGATTAATGTGTGTTTAACATTTTCAGGCTAACCTCATTACTTACTTTTAAGATTTAAGTTGTTAGTTTAAGTTTAAAAGCACTTACATTTTAATTATTTCTAAGTAACCTAGTTAACTCAAAATGACTCCATTGACATTTATTAAAATAAGTATATTATAAATATAAGTATATAATGTATACAGGTGATTGATGTGTGTTAACAATTGTTAACATATTCATTATGTTACTGAAAGCAGCCTGGTTGATTTAAACTTACATGCTAGACCATCCAAACCTTTCCAGCTGAGGTGAAGTTTTTCTGGTTTTCCAATCTCAGAATTCCGAGTTTGTCACAGTCTTTGTGTATTTCCATGTTTGCCCACTCTAATCAGGGTTCGATTTCTGTTAGAATGCAATGAATAATCCACTTTGTAAAAATGCTATATATGTATATATTGAGTTTTCTACATCATTGTCCACGTGTTGTAAACTTGAACTTAAATATATAAAGTTTACGTTTACACCGCATGTGGCCTTGGATATATTTGGCATATTGCTCATTCCACAGACTTGTTTGAACCCACCAAATCCAGTTCAGCTCATTATCAAGTTCTTCATGGACTAATCATTAGTGTTACTGGCAGGGAAACATGTGGCAAGCATGAGAGTTCCACTGCAACCTGCTAGGAAACTGCTGGGCTTCAGCAATTATGAGCCCAATTTCAGGAAAATTAATAATGGATGAAGTTATTTTTTAGTCACTCCTGCTGGGTCAGAAGTTTAACTTATTGACTGCGGGCTGCTGGCCGACACAGTCGCTGAACGTGTTGGCGTCTGATAAACTCCAGAAATGATTTAAGACGTTTCTGAGTCCGACTCATGAAATATGAACGAGAAATAAACTACCTTTCTTTGGTTCTGGACTGAGGAGACAGCAAAACAAACAAACACTGAGTCTAATGATTAACGGGGAAAGGTCTTCTTTAGGCAGGCAGTCTAGGAACGAGGCCCTGTTAGCCAGCATATTATCACTGTCCAGAGAAAAACATGCATCTCAATTTCATTGATTTTCACTTTTCTACATCATTTAAACCCGACAGCTGATGTTTACACTGAGCAAAAAATTCATGATGAATGGACCAATAGAAATGCTCCAAAATAACCTGGAAAAAAATCTGGTTCCATTGACTTACATTGGAAGTAAAGGCAGTTTTTGGTCTCTCCTGTAAAGTTGACATTTCTGCGACTCTGGCTGCTGCCTCGTTTATTAAAAATGCATGGATGGAATGAGGTATTTAACCTCGGTGACACATGCCTTACCCAGAATATTCCAGGTAATATGTCGCTCCATATTTCTTGACTGTTGCATTTCCAAGAAGCAATCATGCAAGAGGGAAAAGGGGTGGTGACCTTTTAACCCTTTGATGCACAGCATGGGGTTGAACTTGCCCCGTATTCATTTCCTATGTTACTGTATGTATTGCTGAGTATCTCTTTGGTAAATCTATTGAAATCATTTTATTTAATTATTTAATTTTCCAAGTGTTCATTAAAAAACTTGTTTTTGATCTTTAATCATTAATTTAGTTCTTATTTATTTACTTAATGAACAAAAATAGTGTTTGTAAATATGTTCATAAACGTCAACAGTTCCTATCAAACTTCAAACTTTTGGGGCGTTTGGGGCATTGTTTGGGGCAGCGTTAAGAGCATTGTTTAGAGCATTGTTTGGGGCATTGTTTGGATCAGCCTTTGGGGCATTGTTTGGGGAAGTTTTTAGGGTGGCATTTGGGGCATTGTTTGGGGCATTGTTTGGGACATTGTTTAGGGCAGCGTTTTATGAAAGCGTTTTGGGGCAGCATTTGGGGCATTGCTTGGGGCAGCGTTTGAGGCATTGCTTGGGGCAGCGTCTGTGGAAGCGTTTGGGGTGGCATTTGGGGAAGCGTTTGAGGCATTGTCTGGGCCATTGTTTGGATCAGCGTTTGGGGCATTGTTTGGGGCAGCGTTTGAGGCATTGTTCGAGGAAGCGGTTAGATCAGCATTTGGGGCAGTGTTTGGATCAGCGTTTGGGGCATTGTTGGAGGCAACATTTAGGGCAGTGTTTGGGGCATTGTTTGGGCCATTGTTTGGATTAGTGTTTGGGCATTGTTTGGGGCAGCGTTTGGGGCATTGTTTGGGGCAGCGTTAAGAGCATTGTTTAGAGCATTGTTTGGGGCATTGTTTGGATCAGCCTTTGGGGCATTGTTTGGGGAAGTTTTTGGGGTGGCATTTGGGGAATTGTTTGGGGCATTGTTTAGGGCAGCGTTTTGTGAAAGTGTTTTGGGGCAGCGTTTGGGGCATTGCTTGGGGCAGCGTCTGTGGAAGCGTTTGGGGTGGCATTTGGTGAAGCGTTTGAGGCATTGTCTGGGCCATTGTTTGGATCAGCATTTGAGGCATTGTTTGGATCAGCGTTTGAGGCATTGTTTGGATCAGCGTTTGAGGCATTGTTTGGGGCAGCGTTTGAGGCATTGTTTCGGGGAAGCGGTTGGATCAGCGTTTGGGGCATTGTTTGGGGCATTGTTTGGATCAGTGTTTGGGGCATTGTTTGGATCAGCGTTTGGGGCATTGTTTGGGCATTGTTTGGGCATTGTTTGGGGCAACGTTTGGGGCAACGTTTGGATCAGCATTTGGGGCAGTGTTTGAGGCATGGTTTGGGGCATTGTTTGGGGCAGTGTTTGTGGCAGGGTTAGGGGCAGTTTTCAAATGACTGACAACTCCGTTCCAACTCCAGATTGTTCAGTCTGATTTTTCCTGGAATGTTTTCCCATAGAGAATGAACAGGATGGAAAAGTGCACGCCAATCTACTGAACTTCTGCTCAACCCACAGACACCATTTCACATACACCGACTCAGGGCAGACCCCCGACCACGACTGCAGTGTTGGTTTGACCCACACTCGCCTGATTGTCCTTTTTTCCCATCCCTCGTTTTTCCCATAGGATCCCATTCATTTCCCAAACATTACGGTTTCATTCAACCTACAGCCACCAAACTGTCTGTACTCACTCAGGACAGATGCCCAACCTCTGATACCTCTTGTTGTTTCATGTGAGCTGCAGTTGTCAAAGCATTGTACTGTTCATGGGACCGTGTATGACTACGTATATGATCTGATTCGTGTAATCTTCTACAGCACCGGGTTTACCTTCAGTCCTGATGTCCTGGTGGGCATCCTGTCCCTTAACAGCTCACCATAACCTCCTTCTCACATCAATAACAAGCATAACACAAGTTTTGTAACACATGAGATGGACAGCAGGTTCACTCAGTTCTTGTTTTTGTCTATTGCGGCTAATTTGCACCCCCCCCCAGCCATCAGTACGAGACCACTTATAAACAGAGAGAATAGAGGCAACGTGGGCGGCTAGCGGGAGCCGGACAGACCTGTTTTTTTTTCCCCGAGACGCGCTCCTCATGTTGTGGGCACTCGATTATGAGGTCGGATGATCTTTTTTTTTTTTGGCGCAGTGGTCATTGTACTCAGGCCTCCTTGCGTGGACTGGAAATCCAATATAAATGCTAATCTGCCTATTAGCGCACTTTAGAGTCGGCGAGCGCTCATTGTGGCGTAATCAAAGGCCGAGATGGACGATTTCTTATTTAGAATGAAAATATTTATGAACGTGGCGATCCGTTTATTGATCAGGAGGCGAGGAATAAAAGCAGATTTGGTTATACGGGGCCCGGATCCATTACCGGAGCGAGAGCCTCCGTTCGCCCGGGGAGGGGGCTTAACAAGAAGGTGAATGGAAATAATAATAAACTCATCATTCGTGGAGAGCTTTTTATGATATTCATGCTTTATTAAAGAGGTCTCTGTCGCCGGAATGAGAGGAGTCACTTTGCAACTGGGTTATAATAATGAGACTGACACCTCGGGAGAAAATAGGCCTTCCTGAAACCAAATGTCTTACGTGCCGCAGACGTTAGCGCGGAACTTTTTTAAGGGGAGGTCAAAAGAGACTTGTTGTCCTTGTTTTTTTTTTGACCTCCTGTCGAGACGCATTTCCGCAAGTGCCAATCTCGCCTCGCGCTCACCTCGACAGCAGCTCTTTGCGCTGGAAGCTCAGCACTTTCCGCGGAAGCTTTACCACCGAGTACGTGTTCGTGGTGCTCGATATTCGCATACTTGCTTTGCCGATCAATCCAGGGACTCTTCTGCAAATGAAGCTGCTGTGAAGGATCTCCAGCTGCCTCGGAAAGGCAGTAACTGCCGTGTCTCGTTCTGAGAAAGACTGTAAATGTCCAGGTTTCTTTAGTCTCTGCTCTCTCTGTATAAAAGTGCTTCTTTGATGGATGGATGTATGGATGGATGGATGGATAGATGAATGGATGGATGAATGGATAGATGGATGGATGGATGGTTGGATGGATGTATTGATGGTTGGTGGGAGTGATGGATGGATGGTTGGATGGATGGATGGTTGGATGGATGGATGGATGGATGGATTGATGGTTGGTGGGAGTGATGGTTGGATGGATGGTTGGATGGATGTATTGATGGTTGGTGGGAGTGATGGTTGGATAGATGGATGGATGGATGGTTGGATGTTTGGATGAATGGATGGATGGATTCATGTTTGGTGGGAGTGATGGTTGGATGGATGGATGGATGGATGGATGGATGAATGGATGGATGGTTGGATGTATTGATGGTTTGTGGGAGTGATGGTTGGATGGATGGATGGACGATAGATAGATAGATAGATAGATAGATAGATAGATAGATAGATAGATAGATAGATAGATAGATAGATAGATAGATAGATAGATAGATAGATAGATAGATAGATAGATAGATAATTATTTAATTGATCCCAGAGGGAAATTCAAGCTTTCCACATTTAACCCATTCATGCAGTGAAACACTCACATATACACACACACACACTAGTGAACAGACACTAGGGGGCAGTGAGCACACTTGCCCAGAGCGGTGGGCAGCATATGGGCAGAATGAAAAACGATGAGTGGCTGGTATCATTTCCTGAGTGCCCATTGGTCAGTTTCACACAAATTCTGTGAGAGGCAGATGATACATGCCTCCACGCCTCACTGTTAAAAGTATGAAAGCAGAAACAATGACATATCTGAATACCGCAGCAAGTATTGGGTGAGGGGGGCCTATCTCAAAAGCCGCCATATTGGATCAGAGGCAGGTTTTTCCAATGGGAAGTTGGTCGTGCAGCATATCAAAGAAGATTTGCAATACCTCTCAGTGTTCAGTGTGCTGTCCCTGGTGCTGAACACAGATCTGAAGACGTTTGTGGACCCAAAGGGTTCAAGTATTTAATCTCAAATTGTTTCAATACCAAATCAATCATGCTTCGTTGCTTCAATGAAGTGGTAACAAGTGATTGAACTAGTTTTATTCAATCTGAAACAATGACTCTGACTGAAAGAACCTTTCATTTAATCTACATATTCAGCTTATTCAATGGCTTGTTACCACATGAAGTCATTTCTTTAGCTTGTGCCAATGAAGCCCTTTTTTACAGTGACAGTATGGGCCTTACCTGTCAGCAGTTGAAGACTACGGTTGCATGGATTACACCAGAGATACGGTGGTCTGAAATCAGGAACGCACTCCTAGTTGGCTTCTTAGGACCAATTCCTGCTTTCCCACCAAACCAAGTGTGTGAAGCTTGCGAGGAAGAGCTGCTGGAGGAGAATGATCTCTCTATTCCATCGCGGTAATGAGACACCTGCTCAACCCTGAGTGAAATCTGCTGTTCGGGACGATTCCTTCATTTCGCGTCTCTCTAAAAATAGCCAGAGAACGTGCCGTTTCCCCTGACCGGCGAGCCGCAGCGCCGCAGGAGCTCACGTTACCGTGTCCCTGGATGCCCTCGGAAGAACTCAACCTGCCCCGGTCCTGCCGAAAACCCTCCTGGATGTGATCTCCAGCGCTGACCTGCCGCTGGAAAGCCCATCCTCTGGTTCACGTTGCTCAGATCATATGTTAAGTGTTAAGTATCGCCAGGGTTTTGAAGAAAGGCTACGGCGCAATCACGGCACCGGCGCTCGCTCGCTCGCTCTCCTCAGATCAGTCGGCGGCGATCTGTCAAACTGTTTATGCTAATGTGGGCAATTTTATGTTGCCTCATCAGCCTAATTAGGTGGAGACTAATCAATTTTTGATTAAAAAGATACGACGATACGTTCCTCTCTCTGAAGTTGGGATTCGCTCCCTGCGACGCTCGCGCAACCCTCGCAAGGTCATGGCACTTTATTGGATGCTTGACTTTTATTAATACTCCGAACCGCTCGGCGGGCCTGACAGCGCTCCGAATGTCTGTCCAGGCTCTCAACCGTGTGTGCAAACCCAATATTACACGGGACTAAATGAAAGAGTCCGGATATCGATCTCTCTCGTGAGAAGGGTGATGGTGTTGGAAGAGGGTGGTCGCTATATTCTTGTGCGCGACAGGAGCACCGATGATATATTCAGATAGAAGGCCTAGCCCTTTGTTTTCAAAGCGGAGACAAATCCCCTGCTCCTGCTCGGCTGGACGTGGTTGATCCCGCCGTAATTAGATTGGGTCCGGGTGGATCATTTAGATGCAGTCCGCAGATAGCGAGGGAGGCGAGAGGAATGAAAAATTTGGCGCCAACTTCGCAAAACTCATCGCTCTGGTTAAGACCAGAGGTCGGCATCAAGGTGAGAAATAATCAAGGTGGTGGGGGGAGAGGGGCGTCTTAACACACAATGGCCACAACAGCACTCTAATCAGTCCTACACACGCCACCACACACGCTCTCTTTGTCCTTCCTGGCGATTCAGACACGCTCGTCACATTATATCCTCGGTTAATTTTAACGAGGTGAGCTTCTGGCCGTCAAGCTCCCAGCCCTTAACGCGACCCCTCCTGTTACGGTGAGCAGACCGTGACCCTTTGCTTTGACATGTTATGTGTACATAGTGTTTTCATTTAGCGTGACGCTCTGGTAATATATACCCCCATCAGCCATAACATTAAAATCAACTCTGGATCATCTCCACTGATCATATAGGAGCTACACTTACAGACTGTAGTTCATCTGATTCTCTGTATACTTTATTACTCTGTTCTTTAATGATCAGGACCCCCACAGGACCACCACAGATTAGGTGTGTTAATAAGTGTTGTGCTGGACACTCTATTAGACACTCCTACTACTTGCTGGTCCACCTTGTAGATGTAGAGTCAGAGACAGCAGCTCATCTGCTGCTGCACAGTTTGGGTTCCTCTAGTTCTTCATCATCAGTGGACACAGGACACCGCCCACAGGACACTGCTGTCTGGATAGTTTTGGTTGGTGGACGATTCTCAGTCCAGCAGTGACTCTGAGGTGTTTAAATGTTTAGATGTTTCGCAGATTGATTTTAGCCCATGTGATTTGGTCTGGTTGCCAAATATAGCATAAATATTTCACAGTAGTTACACTTTTAATAATAAGTGTACGGTTTCTGTGTTCTAGCTATGAATGTGTATTAAAGACACAACACAACACAACATATTAAGTATCTACAAAACGACTAAAAACTGTCTTTACTTTCAATGTAAGTCAATGGAACGAGAATTTTTCCAAGCAATTTTGGAGCATTTCTATTGATCCATGAATCATGAAATTGGTAGACAATGTAAATGGCAGCCGCAGTGTTCAAACAATGTAGAAAAGTAAACAGTGATGATATTCTGCAATATAGACATTTACACATTTCCTGTTAGAACCAGAAATGACATATTATCATGTTGTTGCATGTACACCAAAAACTATTCAAGCTTTTGCATATCATTGCTGTCCAATGAGAAACAAGTATCTCCAAAATAGTAACTTTACAGGAGAGAACAAAAACTGTCTTGACTTTCAGTGTAAGTCTATGGAGCCAGAATTTTTTCCAAGCCACTTTGAAGCATTTTTATTGGTCCATTCATCATAAAAATTGGTACACAATGTAAATATTAAATATATTATTCTGTTGTTGTCTCTACACTAAAAGTTATTCAAGCTTTTGCATATCATCAGTGTCCAATGAGAAATAAGTATCTCCAAAATAGTATTTTTACAGGAGAGAACAAAAGCTGTCTTCACTTTCAATGTAAGTTAATAGAACCAGATTTTTTTCCAAGCCACTTTGGAGCATTTCTATTGGTCCATTCATCATGAAATTGGTACACAATGTAAATAATAAATATATTATTATGTTGTTGCCTCTACACTAAAAGTTATTCAAGCTTTTGCATATCATCGCTGTCCAATGAGAAATAAGTATCTCCAAAATAGTAACTTTACAGGAGAGAACAAAAACTGTCTTCACTTTTAATGTAAGTTAATAGAACCAGATTTTTTTCCAAGCCACTTCGGAGCATTTCTATTGGTCTGTTCATCATGCAATTAGCACCCAATGAAAATGTCAGCCGCAGAGTTCAAACGATGTAGAAAAATAAAAATAGGCAAAAAATGGTGATGCATGTTTTTCTTTGAACAGCGAGGATATTTTGTAATATAGATATTTACACATTTCCTGTTAGAACCAGAAATGACTGGTAATGACATGTTATTATGTTTTGCATATACAATTAAGGTTATTCAAGCCTTTGCATATCGTCACTGTCCAATGAAAAACAGATATACTTGTTTATAGTAGTAACTTTACAGGAGAGGCCAAAACTCTCTTAAATTTCAATGTAAGTCAATGGAACCAGAATTTTTCCCAAGCAATTTTGGAGCATTTTTATTGGTCCATTCATCATGAAATTGGTACACAATGTAAATAATAAATATATTATTATGTTGTTGCCTCTACACTAAAAGTTATTCAAGCTTTTGCATATCATCAGTGTCCAATGAGAAATAAGTATCTCCAAATTAGTATTTTTACAGGAGAGAACAAAAACTGTCTTAACTTTCAATGTAAGTCTATGGAACCAGAATTTTTTCCAAGCCACTTTGGAGCATTTCTATTGGTCAGTTCTTTATGTTTAATTGTTGCACTATGTAAACAGCTGCTGTCACGTTCAAATGATGTAGAAAAGTAAAAATTGACAAAAAATGGTAATTTTTTTTCTTTTAGAACCAGAAATGACTGGTAATGACATATTATTATGTTGTTGCCTCTACACTAAAGGTTATTTAAGCCTTTGCGTATTAATGCATATCCACTTATTCAGCCCTATTCACCGAAGTAGGCTGTTTTATTTATTTATTTTTTATTGAAAATCATATGTCTTCAATGTTATATCATATATATATAAATATGAATTATGATTGCATCAATCCTGAAAGTGAAGATCCATAAGCTACTTGATATAATGTTGGATATTGTCCTTTTCTGCGCTCATTCATTAGCTTTCTAGTACTTACTGTGCTTAATTTAAAGGGCTTCTTTACGTTGAATGGAGGGCGATAAACACTTTGAGCTCGTCCTGTAATTTCCGCAGCCTCGGCTTTTGATCTTGTGAACTCAAATTCATAGTGTAGTGCGCATCTGAAAACCACCAGCCCCCCCACACCCTCTCTCTCGAGCCCCCAGCCTCCAAACATGCGATAGAAATCTTCTAAATCAGCAGTAGCTGAAGCAGGGAGAGGGAATTATGTCACATCGCGCTCTCGAGCCTCCTATAATCATCCAGCACGGCGGGATTAGGTAATTACCGGCAGGAAGACTTGGTAATTAGTGGAGAAATGGAGCTGGAAGATGTGGCAGGGTTAAGCACCAAGTAAATCACTAAGTAGGATGCTGCTGGAGTCCCGCGGGAGACCGCCCGCATCACTCGGGGGAAAAAGTAAAGCGTCTAGCCGAGATAAGGGCAGCGCGGAGGCTGAGGGTGATGGGAAAACGCCGCTTTGGACCACCGAGTACAGGATAGCAGTAAGAGCTGTTGTTTACGATCTCAACGCGGCGTTGCAGGCAACGCTTGGAAACGCGTTTCTGGAAACTGATGCCATTTATCAAAACCTGGCCATCATATTAAGGGTACAGTGGGTGGAGAAGGGGCGTGGCTTACAACATGGACACTCCCTCTTTCACATGACTGGGCTACTTAGAAATACCATGTGGCGAGCATTGAAAGAATCTGCTAACTCCTTATTGATCAAATGCCTGGCTTTACAACCTGAAACTTTCATGCAACTTTAACCCAGTGTGCTCGGATTGGTCAGGTTGAACGGTGGACCAATCCTGCTACAAGCTCCCCCCCCACACTGTTGTGGCTGTTCTTACAGTGGTGTCATCGGTTTGTGCTGTATCAGTTTGAGTCAGAGTCCGATCCTGAAAATCCGGCAGAACAAGCTGGTAGATCCACTTTTACAAGCTAAACTGGAGCTGGATGTTTCAGTACTGGTCAGTTTTTACTGGTTGAGCTCTCTGTGTGTCTTGTGCTCTGTACATACACCAAAGCCACAAAACAAACTAAAGGAACTTGGAAAAAAAACAAAAAAGGTATATCGTCGCCGCCCAAAAAAAAACGTAGCAAAATTTTTGTTGATATTCTTTTTTCTATGTAATTTAAACATGACAGCTGATCTTTATATCCTGTGAAAATTTAATGAAGAATGGACCAATAGAAATGCTCCGAAATAAGTGGAAAACATTTCTGGTTCCATTGACCTGTATTGAAAATAAAGACAGTTTTTGGTCTCTTCTGTAAAGTTAACATTTTGGAGATCAACTGCTGATCTTCAGATACTAAACTAACCTAGAATGTTGTTCTCCCTTTTATACTCACTTATTAGTAGAATGTTTTTCAGCTGTGATCACAATTGATCAAGAGTGTCCTAACAACCAATTAGTCCAATACCATCCTTAACTTGGATTGGTGGTCGTACCAGGAGATTTAGACAGAGGACTGAGAATTACTGATAATAGACTATATGTAAAATAAGCCTCTATACAAAAATAGACTTTAATACAAACATTTTTATTCTTTAAAAATCATCTGATACACTTACGTTGTGAAATGGACAATATTGTTTGTGAATTGCATGAAAATTGCATGAAATGAAATTCTAAAGTATATATATATATATATATATATATATATATATATATATATATATATATATATATATATATATATATATATATATACACTCCTTGACTCTTGACTTACCTTATCTTGACACTTACCTTATCAATGAAAACCCTTCTACTCTAACTTTAGGCCTCACCTGGCTGTGGGAGCTCAACCCTTAACATCCAACAAACGACAGCATGAGCCGGCAGGCATTGTAATTATTCCAGTGCTGCATATTTTTATTATTATTATTCCCTAAAAATCAGATTTGCGAATTACTCCAATAACACTTTAAGATTATGAAGCGGATAAACTTTAATTTGATTCGCGGCGGCTGATTTAATTCCGTGTTGCTGCTTATTCTTATAGTTTCCCCCAGAACTCATTTACCCCAGAAGTGCACCATGCTAATTGCCAGGTCATGAATATTTAGTCAAACATTTTGTTTAAATGGAAAATACTTGACCACAAGGGCAGAAGTAGCTTTTGCATTTGCATGAGCTGCATTTACATGAGCTTTTCTTTTTTTTTTTCTTTTTTTTTTTTTTGGGCAATAAATTACCTGCTTGGCCACCACCAGACACATGATGCCGTTTTCAGTGTGAATAAAACACCAGATTGTGAGGTCATTAAAATGTAAGAGAACTGACACATCATTGCACACATGAACACCACTGCAATAATAATAATAATAATAATAATAATAATAATCGATTTGCCATATTACCAAATCATTAGGCTGTTATTACTATATGTAATTATATATATATATATGCATTTACTGTTTGATTTTTATGCCCCACAACAGCTGAAGTTGAAGAATCTCTCACCAGCTTGTATTTAGTAATGCTTCACAATCTACAGCCACCTGCAGCCATAACTACACCAGCTGCCCCAATTAAACACTAGCTGTTCATAGCTGTTCAATATTTATTACTTTTATTTTTGATTTTGAGCTTTAAGCCCACTTGAGAGTGACTAAGTGCTGTAATGTAATACGAATATGGTCACTATCACATACCATCAAATCAGTATGCTCTGCTGTTCATTTGGCATGACTTTCTTTAGTAATGTAAAGCAAAAACTATGTAGAAAAAGCTTTTCATATGGTTTCTGTGCCCTATGTCTTATATTTCACTTTTCAATTTACTGGAAAAGAAAATAATATTATTTTTTTTGCATGCGTGCAGATAGAAAAATCTGGCAACTTTATTTTAGACCTGTTACGCCAAATGAGGCATATCTAATACGCAAGCTGTTAATACACTGTAAATCATCACTGTTATAATGTTTTTTTTCTAAAAACCCTGATGTTCAGCTGAACTTTACTCACTTTTTCTAAAATGTAGTGTAGAGCTAAGAATGTTGTAGATACAGAATGTGTAAAACTCTGTACAATATAGAGAAATGTTCTTCTAAAGGGTTATAACATTGTGTTCTGAATGCTTTCATTTGTTACTGCAAGGAACTCCAGACGTACCAAATATGGTACAAAATATGCAAAGTGTTATTTAATTGTATTATTATTATTATTATTATTATTATTATTATTATTATTATTATTATTATTATTATTATTATTATCATTATTATTATCATTATTATTATTATTATTATTATAACGTCAAGGTCAAATAAGCACAGATTTTCGAATTTTTCTTTAAAGGGTTATAAAACAAGATAAACAATATTTTTTATTCAAATGTTAGATTAAATGAGATATTTTGTTGATTTATATATATATATATATATATATATATATATATATATATATATATATTTTTTTTTTTTTTTTTTTTTTTTTTTTTATTGTATGTTATTTGATTTATTTTCCAAAAAGTTATATATACAAAACCGTAATTCTCTTAATGGTTCTGGATAAACCACATTTGGTTCCATAAAAAAGTACTCCAATGATGAATCCCACAAAAACCATGACTTAAATAAGATTCTAAGTTTGCGGAATATTTTAAAGGTCTAAGAAACTTCTAATGATGTAACAGTTTTGGGAGGAACTCTTATTTTAATATCATTTCTACAAAAGTCTTTTGAAAAGTGCAGCAGGGCTCTTTACTGAGAGCCACATCTACTTTACTAAAGCCGTGTCTGAAAAAGATTTATACACCCAGAAATGTTACAATATTTCTAGTGTCCTGTAATCTTAAAGGTTCTTCACACTCACATACAGTACTGTGTAAAAGCTTAGGTCACATTATTATATGTAAAAAGCTATTTATTCCAGACAGGAAGCTTTGATTTTCTCAGTAAAACACTTAATTATTAAATATTAAACAGTTTTAATAGAGTAAGTAGAGCTTTTACATACATCAGTGTGATTATTATTATTATGATTATTATATATTATATATATATATATATACACACACACACACACACACACACACATAGACACAAACGCATCAGACAGCCACATTAGCAGAGATACGCTGCTGTCACAATACAGGATCTGCTCTGAGCATCATGTCATCGCGGAGCTGCTAGATAAGCGAGGTATTAAGCTCCGATTGGCTGATTAGATTCAGTTGAGCTTTCAGACAGCCGCTGGCTTATAGCGCATCATGCTTGCTATCATAACCAGTTCATTAGAGGAGTGGCACGACGGTGGTTTATCTTTTTAGGTCAATTATGGTGAGATGTTTCTCCTCAGGCTGCTTTAAGCCTGTAATGCTGAAAACAATACGCGGCTGGTTCTGAGCGTTTTTGAAGAGGACACTCTGGCCTACATCTGAGAACAGGCGCACTTGCTTTTACAGACTTTCTCATGATGTTTCTGAAAGTTGGGCGTGATTGTATCACTGATTGGCTGACAAGCTTATGCTAACTAGCAGGTGTACTCGTTAGCCTCTAAATCAGAGAATTTGGTTGACACCGTAGGCATGTCGGCTAATTGGTTAATTGTATAATGCATGCGGTGTGTCATGGTGACTGAACACTGATGTTCTTCACACTTCATCCATACCAGCACGCACATATTAACAGCCACCTGGGATATCTAAACATGGCCAAGCAATACCTGAGCAACCACCTGGGATAACTCAGCATTGGCCTAGCAACTTATTAGCAAAGCATCTAGAATACCAAAGCAACAGCTTAGCAACCACATGGGATACCATCATAGCAACACCTTAGGAACCATCTGGGATACCATAGCAATGGCCTGACAACAGTAACCACTTAGGATACCATAGCCATACCAGGGCCTAGAAACATCCTAGCAGCTATTTTGTTTATCATAGACAAATCCTACCAATGGCCTAGCAACTTCTTAGCAACTGCCTGGGATACCATAGCAACAGTCAAGAAACACATTAGCAACTGCCTGGGATACTATAGCAACAACCAAACAACACCTTAGCAACTGCCTGGGATACAACAGCAATGGCCTGGCAATATCTTAGCAACTGCATGGAATATCATAGCAACAGTCAAGAAACACATTAGCAACTGCCTGGGATACCATAGCAACAGCCAAGCAACACCTTACCAACTGCCTGGAATACCATAGCAACATCTTAGCTACTGCCTGGGATACCATTGCAACATCTTAGCAACTGCCTGTGATACTATAGCAACAGCCAAGCAGCACCTTAGCAACTGCCTGGGATACCATAGCAATGGCCTGGCAGCATCTTAGCAACTGCCTGAAATACCATAGCAACATCTTAGCAACTGCCTGAGATACTATAGCAACAGCCAAGCAACACCTTACCAACTGCCTGGAATACCATAGCAACATCTTAGCTACTGCCTGGGATACCATTGCAACATCTTAGCAACTGCCTGTGATACTATAGCAACAGCCAAGCAGCACCTTAGCAACTGCCTGGGATACCATAGCAATGGCCTGGCAACATCTTAGCAACTGCCTGAGATACTATAGCAACAACCAA
>CM038726.1:34978413-35038413 GCA_021613375.1 Megaleporinus macrocephalus | reverse complement strand
CGAGAGGAGGTGAAAGGTCTACGGCTCTTCTGAGTTTACTGTACAGTTACAGGACAAGAGAGTCTGAACGCTGGACGAAGGAGGAAGAATACGATGGTGATGGAAAAGATGATGGAGAGGAGGAGGAAGAGGAAAGACAGTGACGAAGAAAAAAAGAGGATGTAGAAGAGGAAGTTGTGGAAGATGAGGAAGATGATGGAGAGGAGGAGGAAGAGGAAAGACAGTGTCGAAGAAAAGAAGAGGATGAAGAAGAGGAAGTTGTGGAAGATGAGGAAGATGATGGAGAGGAGGAGGAAGAGGAAAGACGGTGACGAAGAAAAGAAGAGGATGAAGAAGAGGAAGTTGTGGAAAATGAGGAAGATGATGGAGAGGAAGAGGAAGAGGAAAGACAGTGACGAAGAAAAGAGTAGGATGAAAAAGAGGAAGTAGTGTAAGTTGTGGAACATGATGGAGAGGAAGAAGAAAGGTAATGAAGAAGAAAAGAAGAAGATGAAGAAGAGGAAGTAGTGGAGAATGATGAAGATGACGGAGAGGAGGAGGAAGAAGAAAGGTAATGAAGAAGATGGTGAAGGAAAAAAAGAATAGGACGAAGAAGAGGAAGTAGTGGAAGATGAGGAGGATGTTGGAAAGGAGGAGGAAGAGGAAAGACTATGAAGAAGAAAAGATGAAGATGAAGGAGAGAAAGTAGTGGAGAATGATGATGATGGAGAGGAGGAGGAAGAGAAAGAGGAAAGATAATGAAGAAGACTGTGAAGAAAAAAAGATGAAGATGGAGGAGAGGAAGTAGTGGAAGATAAGAAAGATGATGGAGAGGATCAGGAAGAGAAAAAGAAAAGATGATGATAAAGAAAAGAGGATGAAGGAGAGGAAGTAGTGGAACATGGGAAGATGATGGAGAGGAGGAGGAAGAGGAAAGACTGTGAAGAAGAGAAGATGAAGGAGAGGAAGTAGGTGGAGAATGCTGATGATGGAAAGGAGGAGGACGAGAAAGAAAGAGGTAGTAGGAACATAGAAGATGATGATGTTGAGAAAAAAAAGAAAATGATGAAGATGAAGGTGTCAAATCAGGAGAAAGGTTGAATAAGAAGAAGGTGATGAAATGGAGAAGAATGAGATGTAGAAGAGGAAGAAGGAGGTGTTGAAAGGACGAGGTGATGCACGAGAAGAAGAAGGAGAAAAAGGGTGTGATAAGAAAAAGGCTGATGAATGTGAATGTTACAAAGAAAAAGAAGAAGAAAAAGAAGGTAAAGAAAGAAGAGAAGAAAAAAGAAATGGGGAGAAAAACAAGATAAAGAGGAGGAGAAAAAGAAAGGTGATGAATACAAAAGAAAAACAGAGGATATAAAGATAAAGAAAGAGGAGAAGATAAAGAAAGGAGATAAATACATAGGAAGAAAGAAAAAGAAGGTAAAAATATATAAAGATGAAGAAAGAGTAGATGAGAAAGATGAAAAGAAGAAGAAAAAGATAAAGAAGTAGAAGATGAAGGAGAAAAAAGGTAGAGCATAAGGTGTTGAGGAGAAAAAGGTTTGATGAAGAAGAAGAAAAAGAAAACAAGATAGAAAGAAGTAGAAGAAGAAAGGAAGATAGGAGGATAAAGAAGTAGAAGATGTTAATAGGAGGAAAAAAGCTGATGAACAGAAAGACGTAGGAGAGGAAGATGATGATGATGATGATAATACAGTAGAAACACAAGGAGGGTGATGATGACAAAGACGAAGATGAAAAGAACAAAGAAAAGAGAAGAAGATCATAAAGAAGAAGAAGAAGAAGAAGGAGAGAGGAGAATAAGAAGAGAGGAGAGAGGAGAATAAGAAGAGAGGAGAGAGGAGAAGAAGGAGAGAGGAGAATAAGAAGAGAGGAGAATAAGTAGAGAGGAGAATAAGGAGAGGAGAATAAGAAGAGAGGAGAGAGGAGAATAAGAAGAGAGGAGAGAGGAGAAGAAGGAGAGAGGAGAATAAGAAGAGAGGAGAGAGGAGAATAAGAAGAAGGAGAGAGGAGAATAAGAAGAGAGGAGAGAGGAGAATAAGAAGAGAGGAGAGAGGAGAAGAAGGAGAGAGGAGAATAAGAAGAGAGGAGAATAAGGAGAGAGGAGAATAAGTAGAGAGGAGAATAAGGAGAGGAGAATAAGAAGAGAGAATAAGGAGAGAGGAGAATAAGTAGAGAGGAGAATAAGAAGAGGAGAATAAGAAGAGAGAATAAGGAGAGAGGAGAATAAGTAGAGAGGAGAATAAGAAGAGAGAATAAGAAGAGAAAATAAGAAGAGAGGAGAATAAGGAGAGGAGAATAAGGAGAGAGGAGAATAAGTAGAGAGGAGAATAAGAAGAGAGAATAAGAAGAGAGAATAAGAAGAGAGGAGAATAAGGAGAGAGGAGAGAGAATAAGAAGAGAGGAGAATAAGAAGAGAGAATAAGAAGAGAGGAGAGAGGAGAATAAGGAGAGAGGAGAGAGGAGAATAAGGAGAGAGGAGAATAAGTAGAGGGAATAAGAAGAGAGGAGAATAAGAAGAGAGAATAAGAAGAGAGGAGAGAGGAGAATAAGGAGAGAGGAGAATAAGAAGAGAGAATAAGGAGAGAGGAGAATAAGGAGAGAGGAGAATAAGGAGAGAGGAGAATAAGTAGAGGGAATAAGAAGAGAGGAGAATAAGTAGAGAGGAGAATAAGAAGAGAGAATAAGAAGAGAGGAGAATAAGTAGAGAGGAGAATAAGAAGAGAGAATAAGAAGAGAGGAGAATAAGAAGAGAGAATAAGAAGAGAGAATAAGAAGAGAGGAGAGAGGAGAATAAGGAGAGAGGAGAATAAGAAGAGAGGAGAGAGGAGAATAAGAAGAGAGGAGAATAAGAAGAGAGAATAAGAAGAGAGGAGAGAGGAGAATAAGGAGAGAGGAGAATAAGAAGAGAGGAGAGAGGAGATAAGAAGAGGAGAATAAGAAGAGACAATAAGAAGGAGGAGAGGAGGGAGGAATAAGGAGAGAGGAGAATAAGAAGAGAGGAGAGAGGAGAATAAGAAGAGAGGAGAATAAGAAGAGAGAATAAGAAGAGAGGAGAGAGGAGAATAAGGAGAGAGGAGAATAAGAAGAGAGAATAAGAAGAGAGGAGAGAGGAGAGAGGAGAATAAGAAGAGAGGAGAATAAGAAGAGAGGAGAATAAGGAGAGAGGAGAGAGAATAAGAAGAGAGGAGAATAAGAAGAGAGGAGAATAAGGAGAGAGGAGAGAGAATAAGAAGAGAGGAGAATAAGAAGAGAGGAGAATAAGGAGAGAGGAGAGAGAATAAGAAGAGAGGAGAATAAGGAGAGAGGAGAATACATAGAAGAGGAGAATAAAGAGAGAGAATAAGGAGAGAGGAGATATAAGGAGAGAGGAGAGAGAATAAGAAGAGAGGAGAATAAGTAAAGAGGAGAATATGGAGAGAGAGAGAGAATAAGAAGAGAGGAGAATATGCAAAGAGAGAGAGAATAAGTAGATGAGGAGAATAAGAAAGAGTAGAATAAGAATGAGAGGAAATAAGTAGAGAGGAGAATAAGTAGAGAGGAGAATAAGAAGTAGGCGAATAAGATAGAGAGGAGAGAGGAGAATAAGGAGAGAGAGAGAATAAAGAAGAGAGAATAAGATGAGAGGAGAATTATGAAGAGAGAATAAGATGAGAGGAGAATAAGTAGAGGGAATAAGAAGAGAGGAGGATAGAGTAAGAGAGTAAGAATAAGTAGAGAGGAGAATATGGTAGCGGAGGAGAATAATGAAGAGCAGACTAAGAAGAGAGTGGAGAGAGGAGAATAAGGAGAGAGGAGAATAAGAAGAGAGAATAAAGAGAAGGAGAGAGAGAGGAAATAAGGAGAGAGGAGAATAAGTAGAGGGAATAAGAAGAGAGGGAGAAAAAGAGAAGAGAGGAGAATAAGAAAGAGGAGAGCAATATATGAAGAAGAGAAAGTATAGATAGAGAGGAGAGAGAAGATGAGGAGAATATGACGAAGAGTGAGAAGAAGAAGAGAGAATAAGAGAGAGAGGAGAGACTAGAAGAGAGGAGAGAGAAGAGAGAATAAGAAGAGAGGAGAGAGGAGAATAAGAAGCGAGTAGAGGAGGAGGAGAATAAGAAGTGAGATGAGAATAAGAAGAGAGGAATAAGAAGAGAGGAGAGAAGAGAGAATAAGGAGAGAGGAGAATAAGTAGAGGGAATAAGAAGAGAGGAGAAAAAGAAGAGAGGAGAATAAGAAGAGAGAATAAGAAGAGAGGAGAAAAAGAAGAGAGGAGAATAAGAAGAGAGGAGAATAAGAAGAGAGAATAAGAAGAGAGGAGAGAGGGAGAGAGGAGAATCAGAAGAGGAGAATAAGAAGAGAGGAGAGAGGAGAAATAAAGGAGAGGAGGATGGAGGTAGGAGAAAATAAGAGAGGAGAGGAGGGAGAGAATAAGAAGAGAGGAGAATAAGAAGAGAGAATAAGAAGAGAGGAGAAAAAGGAGAGAGGAGAATAAGAAGAGAGGAGAATAAGGAGAGAGGAGAGAGAATAAGAAGAGAGGAGAATAAGGAGAGAGGAGAATAAGAAGAGAGGAGAATAAGAAGAGAGAATAAGGAGAGAGGAGAATAAGAAGAGAGAATAAGAAGAGAGGAGAATAAGAGAGAGATAAGAAGAGAGGAGAAATAAGAAGAGAGGAGATAAGAAGAGGAGAATAAGAGAGAGAATAAGAGAGAAGGAGAGAGAAGAGAGAGGAAATAAGAAGAGAGGAAGGGAATAGGAGAATAAGAGAGAGGAGAATAAGAAGAGAGAATAAGAAGAGAGGAGAGAGTAAGTAGAGGGATAATAAGGGAGAGGAGAATAAGTAGAGAGAGAGAGATAAAGAAGAGAGAGAATAAGAGAGAGGAGAATAAGATGAGAGATAAGAAAGAGGGAGAGAGGAGAATAAGGAGAGAGGAGACTATGAAGAGAAGAATAAGAAGGAGAGAGAGAGGAGATTAAGAAGAAGCGAGGAGAATAAGATAGAGGGAATAAGAAGTAGAGGAGTATAAAAGAGAGAGGAGAATAAGAAGAGAGGAGAATAAGAAGAGAGGAGAATACGAAGGAGAGAATAAGAAGAGTGGAGAAAAAGAAGAGGAGAATTAGAAGAGAGAATAAGAAGAGAGGTAAGAAAGAAGAGAGAATAAGAAGAGAGGGAGAAAAAAGAGAGAGAGAGAATAAGAAGAGAGAATAAGAAGAGAGATGAAAGTGAAGGAGAGAGAATAAGGAGAGAGGGGAGAGGAAGAGGATAAGAAGAGAGAGAGAGAGGAGAATATAGGAGAGAGGAGAATGAGTGAAGTAAGAAGAGAGGAGAATAAGAAGAGAGGAGAATAAGAAAGGAGAGTGAGAGAGGAGAGAGGAGAAGTAAGGAGAGAGGAGAATGAAGAAGAGAGAATAAGAAGAGATGAGAGATGAGAGAGAGAATAAGAAGAGAGGAGCATAAGGAGAAGAGGAGAGAGAATAAGAAGAGAGGAGATAAGAAGAGAGGATGAATATAGGAGAGAGGAGAGGAGAATAAGAAGAGAGGAGAATAAGAAGAGAGGAGATAAGAGAGAGAAGAGAGAATAAGAGAGAGGAGAGTAAGCGAGAGAGGAGAATATAGGAGAGAGGAGGAGAATAAAGGAAGAGAGGGAGATAAGAAGAGAGGAGAATAAGGGAAGGAGTGAGAGGAGAATAAGAAGAGAGGAGAGAGGAGAGAGAGAGAATAAGAGAGAGAGGAGAGAGAATAAGAAGAGAGAGATGAGGATGAGAGGAGAATAAGGAGAGAGGAGAGAGGAGAAGAAGGAAAGAGGAGACTTCCTACCCTTCTCTCTCTCTGCTCCACCCTTCTCTCTTCTCCACCGCCCTCTCTTCCTCCACCTTCTCGCTTCCTCTCCACGTCTCTCTTTCTCTCTTCTCCTCCTTCTCGCTTCTCTCTCCACCTCCTCTCGTCTCCACCGCCGCTCTCCACCTCCTCGCTCTCGCGACGCGCTTCTCCACCTTCGCGCGGCTCCACCTTCGCTCTTGCGCCACCACCACGCGCGCGCCACCTGCCTCGCGGCTCCACCTCTTCGCTCTCTCTCGTCCACATCCTCTCTGCGCCCACCTCCTCCCTCTCTCCCCACCGCCACCGTGCTCCAACCTTGCTGCGCGCCCCACCGCCGCTGACTCCGTTCTCTACCGGATCAGTCTCATCGTCTCGCACCTTCTCGCGTCGCGTCGCCACCTCCGCGCTTACTCCACCTCCCTTCGGCTCCACCGCTCTCTGTACTCTCTCCACCGGCGCCGCTTCCTTCTCTTCGCACTGGCTCCGACCTTCTCTCTTTCGCCCTCCACCGCCGCGCTGCGCCACCAGCGTCTCCACCATCCGGCTGCTGCTCGCATTGCTCCTCTGCTGCCCCCCGCCCCCCCCCCCACGCCTCTCTTATATCCACCTTGTCGCTCATGGCTCCCCGTCTCGCTTGCCGCTCCACCTCCTCCGCTTCTCCACGCTTCGCGCTGCTCCAACCGTCGTCTGCTGCTCGCTCCACCTCCTCGCGGCGTTCCACCGTACCTCCTCTCCACCTTCGTCTCTTCCCTCGCCGACCGCCTCTCTTCGCCACCGCTCGCTGCTCCACCTGTACTCTCGTCGCTCTTCCACCTCCTCTCTTCTCCGCCCCCCAATCGCAACCCCTCGAACCCAAGAAACCCATCCCCAAGCTCGAGCTCGTCTATACCCTGCCGTCCTTGAACCTATGCCTCGCCTCACCAGCATCCCCCCGCCCACCCCCGGCTGCACGCGAACAATACCCGCCCCCCACACAGCTGTACCCACTCGGCCCCACGCACTTCGCACCTCAGCCGCGGACTCCGCGAGCGTCCGCCCACAGATCCGGTCCTCTCGGAAGTGTGTTGTAGAAGCATCAATACTTGACCCCCCTGAGGTCTATCTTTAAACTGTTAGCAGCCGGATCAGTCCGGATGTGAAATAGGAGGCCGGTCAGTGGATCCTCGGTATGGCTCGGCTTCCCAGGACGGTTGGGACAGTTTCAGATTAGAAGGAATTGGAATATTTTGTATAACTCATGTTCATCTGAGCTTCCAGAATTCCAACCGCTCATTATGGATACAAGCCTGGAGGTCGTTGCTGAACCTATACCCACTTGTAGTTCCTCCAACCAGCAGTGTGTATTTCCATAACCTGCGTTCCTGAAAGTCAAACTGAAACATTACTGAAAGTCAAACTGAAACATTCCTGAAACTCAAACTGAAACATTCCTAAAACTGAGAACTGAAACATTCCTGAAATTCAAACGGAAACATTCCTGAAATTCAAACGAAAACATTCCTGAAACTCAAACTGAAACATTCCTAAAACTGAGAACTGAAACATTCCTGAAATTCAAACGGAAACATTCCTGAAACTCAAACTGAAACATTCCTGAAACTCAAACCGAAACATTCCTGAAACTGAAGCATTACTGAAACTCAAATCGAAACATTCCTGAAACTCAAACTGAAACATTCCTGAAACTTAAACCGAAACATTGCTGAAACTGAAGCATTACTGAAACTCAAACCGAAACATTCCTGAAACTCAAACTGAAATATTTCTGAAATTCAAACTGAAACATTGCTGAAACTGAAGCATTCCTGAAACTCAAACTGAAATATTTCTGAAATTCAAACTGAAACATTGCTGAAACTGAAGCATTCCTGAAACTCAAACCAAAACTTTCCTGAAATTCAAACTGAAACATTCCTGAAATTCAAACTGAAAACAGTAACATTCCTGAAACTCAAACTGAAACATTCCTGAAACTAAAACATTCCTGGAACTCAAATTGAAACATTCCTGAAATTCAAACAGAAATATTCCTGAAATTCAAACTGAAAACTGAAAAATTCCTGAAACTAAAACATTCCTAGAACTCAAATTTAAACATTCCTGAAAGTCAAACTCACCCACTGAACCACCACCTGCTGTTTGTTTCTGGAAACGAGTGTTGAAAAAATTAGTGCACATCTCTTATATTCCTGAATCGAAAGCTGAGGATAAAATCGGCGGCAGCTGAACGTTCCGCAAACACGGCTTTAAAACCCTCCATCAGATTGTCCTTTTGTTTGGATGAGACTGGCAGATGGACGGTTGGGTGCAAATGTGGAGAAAATGCAAATAACTCCAGAGGGACTTAGATCCTTGGCAAGAGTCGCGCCGGAACCAAACGGAATGGCATTGTCCATGTAGGACACTGTGTTTCTTTGTGTGTCCGTGTGCGCTTGTTTCTGGGACGTTTTCAGGACTGAAACTTTGGAAAACTGAACAGAGGAACTCAAAAACACCTACTACAACTCCTAAACAAGTTCAAACTTACTCTGAACATGAATCAGTAGAAGCCATATTGCCCCCTACGCTTCCTGTAGTGTATTACAGTCTGTCAGAACGACCGTCGCCCCCTACGCTTCCTGTAGTGTATTACAGTCTGTCAGAACGACCGTCGCCCCCTACGCTTCCTGTAGTGTATTACAGTCTGTCAGAACGACCGTCGCCCCCTACGCTTCCTGTAGTGTATTACAGTCTGTCAGAACGACCGTCGCCCCCTACGCTTCCTGTAGTGTATTACAGTCTGTCAGAACGACCGTCGCCCCCTACGCTTCCTGTACTGTGGGTGATTCAGGTGTTCAGGTGATTCCCTGATCCACTCTTTCTCAATCTGAGCCCCACGAGTCTTGGAAATGTTGTCCTAGAATATAAGTGTGTCACCATGGATGGATGACCTGGTCAGTCAATACATTCACATGGTCAGCTGACTTCATTGTATTACCACATAATGTTGCAGAGCCTTGAACTGGCCAACTGAAGTGAGTTCCTCTTGAGGTTCTCCACTCTTTTTCCAAGTGTTACTAATGTGCTGGACAGTTCTGAACCCTGCTTAGTGGTTTTGTTTGTTGGATACAGGTCAGTGGATTGACCTTCTGAAACACAGTCCATGGAATACGTCTTCCCATAGTGTGTTCTAAGGAATAAGAAGCTGCTCAATGCATCAGTTACTTAAATCCAAAGGGAAGCATTTTCTTGGCTGGAATGATGGCAAAGAAGAACCAGTTATGGCTCCTTACACTTTTAAAAAAGGATGGAACAAAGTGTTCTTGGGAGTGATGCCATGGTAGAACCGCGTATGTGTCCCTACAGTCTCCAGAAATGTTTCTTTGAACCACTTATGGTTCCTTGAAAAAAGGCACCACAAAGAGTTCTATGGAACAATGTTAAAACCAGTTGAGATTCTCTACACTCTTAAAAAAGGATGGCACAAAGGGTTCTTGGGAGTGATGCCATGGTAGAACCATTTATGGGTCCCTACAGTTTCCAAAAATGTTTCTTTGAAGCACTTATGGTTCCTTGTAAAAAGTTGTTCAGAACCAGTTATGGTTCCCTACAATCAAATGGTATAGAGGGTTAATGAGAGTGATCATAGGACCAGTTATGGTTTCTTGAAAAAGGGTACTCACAAACAGTTCTATGGAATGATGGCAGAGAATAAACAGATATGGTTCACTACATCTATCTATCTATCTATCTATCTATCTATCTATCTATCTATCTATCTATCTATCTAGTACTATGTATGTGTAGTGCAGTTTTTATAATGCTATAATCTGCTTTACAGACAGCTGTCAACAGTAATAGAAGAAACTATGATAATAAAATGTATTAATGTTCATATAAACCACTGACACAGATCAGTCAGTGAGGATGTTTTAGTTCAGTACCAGTTAAAGAGATACTGCTTAAATGTTACTGAGCCTGAATTGAGTTGCAACTAGAAGACAGCACAGGCAGATAATAATAAAGACATTATGGTTGCGCATTTCAAACAAACTACATTGTTATTTATTTATTTATTTTTTTGGTTTCTGACAGATCTTCGCTGCGTAACTTTTCCTTCAGTTTTTAAAATATCACTTCTCTTCCAGCTCCAGATGGTCCAGTCTAATTGTGTGATACAGGCTTGTATACAGCTTTTTAATCGGATGCATGGATTCCCATAGAGAATGAATAGGATGGAAAAGTGTACGCCAATCTACTGAACTTTTACTCAACCCACAGACACCATTTCACATACTCTGAGTCAGGACAGACCCCCGACCAAGACTGCTGTGTTGGTTTGACCCGCACTCGTCTGTTTGTCATTTTGTTTCTATCCCTCTTTTTTCCCCATAGAGTCCCATTCATTTTTGGTCAAACCCAAACAACATGGTTTCATTTAACCTACAGCCTCCAAACCGCCTGTACTCACTCAGAGCAGGTCCCTAAACACTAATCCACAGATATACTGACCCGCACTCCTCTATTTGTTGTTTATTCATACCATCCTTATTATTATTATTATTATTATTATAATAAATAGATCAATGTTTATTATGACAGTGAAACATGGGTGTGACCCCTCGTCCTGATAAGGTATTAAACACGAGTGTGAGCGGGGGCTTCATATCAGACTATAGAGACCCAGACAGATGAATAAGCCCCCCTCTGAACAAATGTTGTTGTTCCAGGAAGCTGTGGACAGGCATTCATTTCATCGTCCTGAGGAAGAATGGCTGGCCTCCCGCTCTCCCCCCCGTCTGAAACATGGCGCCGTCAGGGACGGCCATTCAGAGAGGCCATTTGGTGCTGTGGATTAGCCCAGCCGTCCCCGCTCTTAATGTCACCCACTTTTAATGGAAAAAATGAATCTCCCTGCGAAATTGCTTGTGGGGGCTTGACACGGCGTGGGCGCAATGCCGCGAGTGGCGACTGCATGCTGATGGATTGTGATTGGGTGCCTGTAAAAGCCTTGCGCTGTGTCGGATCAGACCAACACAAAAGGTCAAGTGGGGCTTTTGTTCCACGCTGGGCTGCATGATGTATCAAAGTTAGTGCAACTCGCCCAGTAAAAGCTTACAGCCAACATTAGCACTTTGTTATGAGAAGCGAGGACGGCAGTGTATAGTCTGGCTGTGCTGTCTGGGTGTTTCTCAGTGATGTCATATAGATCCTACATCTGAAGTTCTAAAGATTTAATAGAACAACACTGACTCATACAGTCTCAGCATAAAACACCTCCGTCTACACTCGTCAAACAAAAGGATGGTGGAAAGTGTTCTTGGGAGTGATGCCATGGTAGAACCACTTATGGGTTCCTACACTCTCCAGAGATGTTTCTTTGAACCACTTATGGTTCCTTGAAAAATGGTACCACAAGGAGTGCTTTGGAATAATGGCAGAGAAGAACCAGTTATGCTTCCCTACACTCTTAAAAAAAGAATAGTGCAAAGGGTTAACGGGAGTGATGCCACAGTAGAACCAGTTATGGTTTCTTGAAATGGGGTACCACAAAGAGTTCTATGGAATGATGGCAGAGAAGAACCAGTTATGGTTCCCTACACTCTTAAAAAAGGATGCCATGGTTGAACCACTCAGGGTTCCTACACTCTCCAGAGATGTTTCTTTGAACCACTTATGGTTCCATGAAAAATGGTACCACAAGGAGTTCTTTGGAGTGATGGCAGAGAAGAACCAGTTATGGTTCCCTACACTCTTAAAAAAAGTATAGTGCTAATGGTTAATGGGAGTGCGGCCACAGTAGAACCAGTTATGGTTTCTTGAAAAAGGGTGCCACAGAGTTCTATGGAACGATGGCAAAGAAGAACGCTGGTTCCCTACTCTCTTAAAACAGAATGGCATATAGGGTTCTTGTGAGTGATTTAATGGTAGAACCTTAATCTTTGGAGTGATGGCAGAGAAGAACATGGTAAGGTACTTTCTTGAAAGGTGCCACAAAGAGTTCCCTATATGAGGGTCCCTACAATCTCCAAAAATGTTCTTTGAACCACTTATGGTTCCTTAAAAAAAGTACCGTTGTTTGGAACAATGGCAGAGGAAAAACAGTTATGGTTTCCTACACTCTTAAAAAAGAATGGTGCAAATGTTTAATGGGAGTGATGCCACAGTAGAACCAGTTATGGTTTCTTGAAAAAGGGTGCCACAAAGAGTTCTATGGAATGATGGCAGAGAAGAAACAGTTAAGGTTCCCTACATTTTTGCAAGGTGCCACACCTTGTTTCATGCCATTGAAGAACCACTCATGGTTCCCTAGATTTTTTAAAGGGTCCCTACAATCTCTAAAAATGTTCTTTAAACCACTTATGATTCCTTTAAAAAAAGGTACCATTTGTGGTACTACGGCAGAGAAGAACCAGTTATGGTTCCCTAGACTCTTAAAAAATGATGTCGCCAAGGGTTCTTGAGAGTGATTCAATGGTAGAACCACCTATGTGTCTCCAAAATGTTTCTTTGAACCTCTTATGGTTCCTTGAAATAAGGTACCACAAAGAGTTCTTTGGAATGATGGCAGAGAAGAACCAGTTATGGTTCCCTACACTCTTAAAAAAGGATGCCATGGTTGAACCACTTATAGGTTCCTACACTATCCAAAAATGTTCCTTGAAAAAAGGGACCACAAAGAGTTTTTGGAGTGATGGCATTGGTCATGGTTCCCTACACTTTTAAAGAAAGGATGGCTCAAAGGGTTCTTGGCAGTGATGCAATGGTAGACCTTTTGGGTCCCTTTGCTCTCCGCTCTCTGCTTTCTTTGAACCACTTATGGTTCATTAAAAAAAGGTTCTGTTGTTTGGAACAATGGTAAAGAGAAATCAGTTATGGTTCCCTGTACACTCTTATGAAAGCACAAAGGGTTATTGGGAGTGATGCCATGGTAGAACCATGCATGGTTCCTTGAATAAGTTTTTTTTGGTTCTATTTAGCAAAAAATAGCTCCTTTCTGCTATGCTACTGCTATCACTGTCTTTACTAAAGTAGACTTTAGGAGAATATATTGTATGTAGTTCTATATAGAACCTTTTAAACATTGTTAAATATAGTCCTTCTATTGTTATGATCTCCATCTTGTAACAATCGAAGAACGTTTTTTGATGTTATATAGAACCATTTTCAAAAATTTCTCTATAGAACCATATATATGTATATATACCATAGTCTATATATGTACCAAAACCACTGTCCTTTTGGAGAACATGCTGTATGTGGTTCTATATAGTAACTTTTTAAACATAGTTATATAAAGTCCTGCTTTGATTATAATCTCAAGCTTGTAACAATCAAAGAAGCTCTCTTTGATGTTATATAGACACATTTTCAAAAAAATTCTCTATAGAACTATATGTGCTAGTCAGAACCACTGTCTTAACTAAAGAATGCTTTAGGAGAATATGTTGTATGTGGTTCTATGTAAAACTTTTAAACATTGTTATATCCAGTATATATAGTCCTGCTATAGTTAAGATCACTAGCTTGTAACAATCCAAGAACGCTTTTTAAAGTTATATAGAACCATTTTCAAAAAAATCTCTATAGAACTATATGTAACACCTTTTCCATCAATCTGAAGAACACTTTCTAATGTTATATATATATTCAAAACCTTTCTCTATAGAACTATAGAACTATGTACCACAATCTCCATCAATCTGAAGAACCATTTCACCATGCAAAGAACCATTTAAGTATGTTCATGGTTCGTTACAGAACCACTGTCTTTACTAAAGAACCCTTTATGAGAATGCGTTGTATGTGGACCTCTATAGAACCTCTTCGAAAATGGTTCTATATGATCCCGCTATTGTTACAACACCATGCTTCTAGTGATAATAAACCCCCTTTGAAGTTTCTCTTTTGAACTATTTATGACACATTCTCCATCAATCCAAAGAACCATTTCACTGCACTAAGAACCACGTTCACGGTTCCACTGCCTACACTAAAGAACTCTTAAAGAACCATCTTTTGTAAAAGTGAATGTTAACTTATTGTCAAAAGTGTCTACAAAGGACAAACGCTCTGTAGGAACCAGTTCATTTGGGACTCGCGCTGCAGTGATCTGTCAGAGCAGGGACACATGATTGAGTGGCAGATCTCCTCGCTGTAAATTCTCCGGGTAGCCCTCATAAAGCAGAAGCATCTAATAAAGTGCAAGATATATATATATAAATAGACAGGGGTTGGATAATGAAACTGAAACACCTGGTTTTAGACCACAATAATTTATGAGTATGGTGTAGGGCCTCCTTTTGTGGTCAATACAGTGTCAGTTGGCCTTGGAAAAGACATATACAAGTCCTCCACAGTGGTCAGAGGGATTTTAAGCCATTCTTCTTGCAGGACAGTGTTCAGGTCACTACGTGATGCTGGTGGAGGAAAACGTTTCCTGACTCGCTCCTCCAAAACACCCCAAAGTGGCTCAATAATATTTAGATCTGGTGACTGTGCAGGCCATGGGAGATGTTCAACTTCACTTTCATGTTCATCAAACCAATCTTTCACCAGTCTTGCTGTATGTATTGGTGCATTGTCATCCTGATACACGGCACCGCCTTCAGGATACAATGTTTGAACCATTGGATGCACATGGTCCTCCAGAATGGTTCGGTAGTCCTTGGTAGTGACGCGCCCATCTAGCACAAATATGGGGCTTCTCCACACCGTAACTCTCCTGGATGTGGGGAAAACAGTAAAGGTGGATCATCAGAGAGCAATACATGTTTCACATTATCCACAGCCCAAGATTTGCTCTCCTTGCACCATTGACACCGACGTTTAGCATTGGCACGAGTGACCAAAGGTTTGGCTATAGCAGCCCGGCCGTGTATATTGACCCTGTGGAGCTCCTGACGGACAGTTCTGGTGAAACAGGAGAAGCTGAGGTGCACATTTAATTGTGCTGTGATTTGTGCAGCCGTGGTTTTATGTTTTTTGGATACAATCGGGGTTAGAACCCAACATCCCTTTCAGACAGCTTCCTCTTGCGTCCACAGTTAATCCTGTTGGATGTGGTTGGTCCTTCTTGGTGGTATGCTGACGTTACCCTGGATACCGTGGCTCTTGATACATCACAAAGACTTGCTCTTGGTCACAGATGCACCAGCAAGACGTGCACCAACAATTTGTCCTCTTTTGAACTCTGGTACGTCCCATAATGTTGTGTTATTGTAATATTTTGATCTAAACTGTGCGCTTACCTGCTAACTGAACTTCACACTCTGCTCTTACTGGTGCAATGTGGAGTTAATGAGGATTGGCCACCAGACTGGTCCAATTTAGCCCTGAAACCTCCCACACTAAAATGACAGGTGTTTCAGTTTCATTGTCCAACCCCTGTATATCTGTCTGTACAGCAGTCTTGTATACAGGCTGGACCTCGCAGCTCTAATGTAGTCCCAATTATTTCGCAACCCGGTTTCCATCAAACTGACTACTTCTAAGTCTTGTTGTTAACAACGTGGGCCGCTTCTGTCCTTTCTTAGAGTTTATCCACACTACCAGGCAGAAATAGAATTGGGCATTAGCAAAGCCACCGGTACACTCATTAGCCAAAAGCAGTCCCTGTAGAGAGATCCGTCCCTCACTGAAATGAAGTGTGCCGGAGGAGCGATTGCGTTTGATTACGAGGCTTGTCTGTCGGCGCTCGGCGACAAGGAGCAAACAGACTCGCTGTAAATGTTTGGAACGGAGTCGACTGTTCCCTCAAATGAGAGCACGGGGGAATTAAATCATGACAGGAAGCCCGTCCTCACTCTCCGCTCATCAAACCCACTCTTGAGATGCCTTTCCCCAAAGTTACATCTGGATAAGGACCGAAGAAACGAGCGGTGTGAAAAGAGAGACAGCGAGAAATAGAGAGAGAGAGAGAGAGAGAGAGAGAGGGACATGTTTACAGATGTAGAAACAAATATGAGCTTTCAGTTCTTCCCAGCAACTTAAAAGCCAACACAATGCACCGTATGTCATTTCTTATTATGGGAAGGCGGACGAGGCGAAACGGATCCGTGGCAAGACTGGATACACGTCCTTTGGGAGATCGTGTCGTGTCGTCGCATTACCGTTTTACAGGAACGTGGCTTGTTGGCAATCAATGCTAAAAGAAATGATTGGGGTTTTATTTTGTGTGTTTCCGTGTATCTCTTGGAGGTAGCGAGTCGAGGTAGTGCTCGAAATTGGGATTTGACTGAAGTCAGAAACTGTGTTTTTTAATAAGCCAAAGACGTGGATCTCATTTATCAGTACCAAGACGATGCAGGGCTTGTGATTAAATGCCGAGTTAAAGAGAGAAGTTTGTAAACATGTATTAAAAGAGACTCTGAGCTCGACTGGCTAATAGAAGCTGAACTGAGCTCCATAGTTTAGAAGCAGAAGAGCTGAAAGAGTGTCTCCAGGTTCCCTGTATGTTACTGAAGCTGTTTCTACAGAAGGTCAGTATCTACAGATCTAAGATCAGCAGCTGGAACATAAGCAAAGAGACGTTCTGTGATGTAGCAGGTTCTAGATTATTTAGAGCTTTATAGACGAGTACAGAAGTTTAAAGTCTAGTCTAAAAGATACAGGTAGTGCAGCTCTTTTAAAACAGGACTGATCTGAGATCAGCTGGACCAGCTGGACTGTTTTCTTAGGAACTCCAGTAAGAGACCATTACAGTGATCAACTCTGACCATTACAGTAATCAACTCTGACCATTACAGCGATCAACTCTTACCACTACAGTGATCAACTCTGACCATTACAGTAATCAACAATGACCATTACAGTGATCAACTCTGACCACTACAGCGATCAACTCTAACCACTACAGTGATCAACTCTGACCATTACAGTGATCAACTCTAACCACTACAGTGATCAACTCTGACCATTACAGCGATCAACTCTGACCACTACAGTGATCAACTCTGACCGTTACAGTGATCAATCCTAACCATTACTGTAATCAACTCTGACCATTACAGCGATCAACTCTAACCACTACAGTGATCAACTCTGACCATTACAGTGATCAACCCTAACCATTACAGTAATCAACTCTGACCATTACAGTGATCAACTCTGACCATTACAGCAATCAACTCTAACCACTACAGTGATCAACTCTGACCATTACAGTGATCAACCCTAACCATTACAGTAATCAACTTTGACCATTACAGCGATCAACTCTAACCACAACAGTGATCAACTCTGACCATTACAGTGATCAACTCTGACCACTACAGTGATCAACTCTGACCATTACAGCAATCAACTCTTACCACTACAGTGATCAACTCTAACCACTACAGTGATCAACTCTGACCATTACAGCGATCAACTCTGACCACTACAGTGATCAACTCTGACCATTACAGTGATCTACCCTAACCATTACAGTAATCAACTCTGACCATTACAGCGATCAACTCTAACCACTACAGTGATCAACTCTGACCACTACAGTGATCAACTCTAACCATTACTGTAATCAACTCTGACCATTACAGTGACCAACTCTAACCATTACAGTAATCAATCACTGTTACTATGCTATGCCTGTAGCATCTTTGTAAATCTGAAAACTTGTCTGGTGGAAAGAGTGAATTGTTACTCATTTCACAAACCAAAGTCAAAAGAGGTTGAAGCCAGAGTTGTCAGCCAACATGGGACCCCCTGAATACCAGGGGGTGTTTCGCAAAGTATGTGAAATGGGTCATTGGAGAGATTTCTTTAGATACTATTTTGGGCTCAGAACACTGTGCATGTATACTTTCGCCTCGGGGGACGTGTAGGAGACCACGGTTCTGCTGCGAGAAAGTTTTATTGATACTAAAAAACATGCATACAGACACACAGACTTAACCCCAACACAGGACACCCCCACAAAAAACCCACTTCCCAAAATAGGATAACTCAAATGACACATTTGTACCATTAAGCTAATAAACAATGACTTTAACACTGCCTGTTTTTTAGAAGCACACACGCCTACCGTGAGTCTTTTTATGCATGTCCGCCCAAGTGGCCCTTCCTCCTGAGCAATTTGTGAGATTATGCACCCTCCCAAATTCATATCCCAAATAATAGGGGAGTGACATGTGGCCAGAATTTGCAGAGTCATTACTTAACGTGAGAGAGAAGGAAATGTAGGTCAGACACTGATGTTGGACGAGAAGGTCTGGCCTGCAGTCTCCGATCTAATTCATTACAAAGGTTTTCTATCAGGTGTTGAGGTCAGTCAAGTTCTTCCACACCAAACTCGCTCCTCCATGTGTTTATGGAGCTGCCCTGTGCACTGGTGGGCAGTCATGTTGGAGCAGGAAGAAGCCGTTCCCAAACTGTTCCTATAAAGCTGGTTGCATGAAATCACCCAGAATCTCTTGGTCTGCTGAAGCATTAAGAGTTCCTTTCACTGGAACTGAAGGTCCGAGCCCACCTCCTGAAAAACAACCCACACCATAATAATTCCCCCTCCACCAAACTTTACACTCAGCACAATGCAGTCAAACAAGTACATTTCTCCTGGCAACCACCAAACCCAGACTCGTCCATTGGATTGCCAGATGGAGAAGTGTGATTGGTCACTCCAGAGAACTCGTCTCCATGGCTCTAGAGTCCAGTGGTGGTGTGCCTTACACCACTGCATCTGGTGACCTCTGTGCACTATCCTCCTCAGCATCCGCTGACCCGCTCTGTCATTGTACGTGTTCTACCACTTGGTGTCTGAGTTGCTGTCGTTTTTAATCACTTCCACTTTGTTCTAACACCACTGACAGTCCACTGTGGAATATTTACTAGTGTGGAAACTTCACCACTGGACTTGCTGCACAGGTGGTGTCCTATCACGGTTTCACGCTGGAGTTCACTGAGCTCTTGAGAGAGACCACTCTTTCACTGATGTGTGTAGAAGCAGTCTGCATGACTAGGTGCTGGTTTTATATATAAGTGATTGAAACACTCAGTTATTAGGTGAATACTTTTGTGAATATACACTATACATATATTTATATATACATATATAAGCATCTATAAACACTGCTGTAGGTTTATGTCTGTTGTCATGACCATCTTATGAAGGTGAAATATCATTCTATGAACAAACCCTTTTTTATATTTTTTGCTTTTGGTGATCTGACCCAGCAGCCTGTTTGCTAAAGCCCCAGTCCAGTCATGTCATTTAGTCTGGCTTAGCGAGAGACTAAAGCACTGAATCATAAAGATTATTGGCCAGCCTTCGCTAATCTGAGCATATGGACCAAACCGCATACGGACTTCACATATGGCTATTCAGTGATCGGCAAACGGAGACATTTAGGCTAGACTAAGCTTCGTTATTGAGGTTGATCTGGTGCCAATCAGATGTGGTCTGGGTTACTCCCACTGTGAGGTTGCGAAACTCATCCATGGAGTTACGGCTGCGTGGAGCCAAAGTACACAGCGAGTGGCCAAAGCACACATACAGTAAAGGGCTTGGAAGAGCCGCTTTGGAATATGTGCAAGCTAGTTAGCACACTCGCAAAACTGCTTCCAAAGCAACCAGCCCTACACTTTATAAATCCGGTTGTTGCCTCCCAGCTTACAGAGAGACCTAGAATCTGCTAAATAGTACATGCCTTTCCTGGATGGTAAAAATCTAAGAATAATTTAAGCTGATTGAGAAAATCCGCCTGATGAAGACTACACCACTGATGTATGGATTAGTGAGCTGCAGCATCTTCTTCTGGTTACGATACCCCCATATCTAGTTGTGAGGTTTGAGAAGCAGCATTTCTGGCCCTTATGATGAAGATGAAGAAGCAAGAAAGTGCTTGAATGCATCACCAGGTATACTGTTAACAGTGAATTTAGGGGGATTTGGCAGCTTAGCCTAGCTGGCATTAACCTTTTTTCTAGTTGTCACCATAACCCAACTGAACTTGACTTTACTAGCCTGGAACCTGGTAGTATTTTTTGTATCACCTCCATTGAGTAATATAAAAATCCCTGCAGACTACTAATTGGCTGGAGACAATCCGTATCATCACCCTAAACACATATTGTCGCTGTCCGAAGAAAAACAATCTTTTTACTGGACAAAAACATTTTTCACTTTCAATGTAAGTCAATCTAAATAGGTGATTTTGGAGCATTTCTATTGGTTCAAATGAAAAAATGGAGATGTTTTTCATACAGCGATGATATACTAAAACTGGCTACCAGGTTAGTAGTGTCATCTTGATGTCTGAGCATTCCAAATTTCACAGACACAGCTTTTGCTCAGTGAAAATGACATAACCGAGTTAAACTAAGGTAATTTTAAAGCTTACACCAAAGCATTTTAGGCTAATGCATACTGCCACAGCAGTGGTTTGGGAAAACAAAGAAGTTTGTACCAAAGGTGAGTAGGATGGAGCCGTACCATGTGGTTAATTTGCCATAAATTGCCACTAATCAGAGGCCCAAATTTCATAGTATTGTCTCCCTTTGAAAAAAATTATATGACATGTTGATCGACTCAATACAGAAAAGAATCACTGTCTGCAATCAGTGTTATAGTTTTATATACTATTTAACCTGCTCAACATTGGTACTAGGGTTTTAGAAATTGATAATAAATTGATAATATACATTATTACTAGTACATATGAGAATGCTATATTTACATAAACATTACCAACACTGCGACTGCTCATCACAGGCACAGCTTTTGCTCAATGAAATGACATGACCGAGACCAAGTATGGTCATTTTAAAGCTTATACTGAAGCATTATAGGCTAAAGCATACTGCCACAGCAGTGGTTTGGGAAAACAAAGAAGATGGTACTAGTAGAATCGAGCATGTGGCATATGGTTGCCATAAATTTCCACTAATCAGAGGCCCAGATTTTATAGTGTCACCTTCATTTCTAAAAATTAAATCATACATTTGATCAACTCAATACAAAAAGAATCACAGTCAGCCATCAGTGTTTTTATATAAACTGCTCAACAGAATATTGTGGTATATTACTACTAGTATGTGTCACGAGAATGCTAGATTTACATTAACATAACCAACACTGCTACTAATCATCACAGACACAGCTTTTGCTCATTGGCTAAAGCATAATTCACAGCAAAGAAGATAGTACCAAAGGATCATTTTTTAAAACGCCATACCATGCGGTTTATTTAATATGTCCAAGGTGTCTGCCATAAACTGCCACTATGAATGAAAATGACATCACTGAGTTAAAGTTAGCTTATTTTAAAACTACTACTGAAGCATTTTAGGCTAAAGCATACTGCCACAGCAATGGTTTTGGACCATGTATGTATAACCTTTCACAGCCCCCACAGAAAACGTCTGCTTTAACATCTCTACTAAGCCCATTTTAGCCTTTAAGTAAGTAGCAAATGTGCCAAACCACTGAAGACTTCAAGTTTTGACGCCGTCTGTTGGCTGGAAAAAGGTTCGCAACACCACACAAAGGTCGCGCGAAGGTTGTGCAACGAGCATCACTTTGCCTCTTTCTTTCCAGAGGCTGAGCCTGTATTAGAGCCTTCACAGCGCTCTGCTTCTGGCACGCCGGGCTGCTGTGCAGCGGATGGTTGTGAATTTGGACACAGGCCAGATACATGAGCGCGGGGAGGGAAAAAGTGTAGCCTGACCCTAATGGCTTGCTGAACAGGAGCAATGAAAGGTGTTACGGCGGAGCTATGCACTATGAGATTGCATCCCGCTGATCGGCTTGAGGAGAATTGGAACTAAGTAATAGGTCAATTTGAGGGCCCAAGGAGCCTTTCACGGCTAAATCACTGGAAGGCACACTTGTGGGGGGGAGAAAAAAAAGGCATTCTAGCAGCGCTGGCTATTTCTGCTTCCCCAGCTGCGCTTTCAGCTGGAGATCAGGTTGAGCACGGGGGAATGGGATCGCGTTGCAAACTTCTGGATACATTTTCCTCAACCCTGAAAGTCGGCCCGGTCCGGGTTGTCCATTACTGCGGCTCGGGTGCTCGATGACGCATCCTTTACATAACCAGCAACGGCACAAAACCTCCTTTATACCTGAATAGCATGTGTGGTTTTACTCAAATCACTCCCAGATAGGTACTGAGTCACAAAGACCACTGGATGTGTGTCTTGCATTGCATAGAATTAGCACCAATTATAGGAAATGCGGGGCGCCGATAATAATCCTTATCCGCTGATGGATCAAGGGACATTATTTTTAGCTGAAAGAGGAGATAAAGATTAGAGGTGAAGAAAAGCTGCCTCTTCACAAGAGCTTTTAATAACCCTTTACTAAGAATCTTGCTATACAACAGTGATATATGCCTTAAACATGTGCTGTCAGGGCAGATTATGTCCGGTAGTCTGCTTGCTTATCCTGAAATACTTGCCCTATATGGGTCCAAACATTTTTAAGATTGCAAAAACAAACTAGAGAGGGAAAGTTTGTGAACGAACTTTGAAGTTGGCTTGAAATCACCCGCTGATAGTAGTGTGTGTGGTGTGTAGTGAAGGTGTGTTTTGTAATCCATGTGTGTAGTGTGTGTGTGTGGTGTCTGTGGGTAGGGAATGTGTGTTTTGTAATCAGTGTGTGGTGTCCACCTTAGATTCCTACAATTCCATCTTAAAACACAGATCCTGCTGTTATTTTTTGGGTTTAGTGTAAATTTCTGTAATTTCACCTTAAATTCCTACAATTAAATCTTAAATTTCTACAATTCCACCTTAAATTTCTAGAACTCCACCTTAAATGTCTACAATTCCACCTTAAATTTCTACAATTCACCCTTTAATATCTACAATTCCACCCTAAATTTCTAGAACTCCACCTTAAATTCCTAGAACTCTACCCTAAATTTCTAGAACTCCACCTTAAATTCCTAGAACTCTACCTTAAATTCCTAGAACTCCACCTTAAATTTCTACAATTCCACCTTAAATTTCTTGAAATCCACCTTAAATTTCTACAAATCCACGCTAAATTCCTATAACTCCACCTTAACTTTCTACAATTCCACCTTAAATTTCTAGAACTCCCCCTTAAATTCCTATAACTCCATCTTAAATTGCTAGAACTCCACCTAAAATTTCTATAATTCTACCTTAAATTCCTAGAACTCCACCTTAAATTTCTAGAACTCCACCTTAAATTTCTATAATTCTACCTTAAATTTCTAGAACTCCACCTTAAATTTCTACAAGTCCACCTTAAAAGTCCTTTTCTTGCTGTTATAGCTGTGCGTGTGTGTGAGTTTGTGTGTACTGTATAATGGGTGTCTATGTGAGAGATGTGCATTGTGACACCACTGCTGGCAGTTAAATTTGAATGCTCTCCACATTTCACCTTTCATTCCTATGGGAAAAAAATTCCCTTTTTGAACGCTGTTTCCCGCAAAGTCGGATCTCTTAGAAAAGCACAAGCACACATCTTTCGTGGTTCTAGCTTGAAAACTGAAGGAACCTGTAAACGAATTCAAAATCAGGTTCTTGGCTTTATACTTACATACGTTTTTTCCATTTGTCTTCGCTGCTTCAAAGATCAATGTTTCCAAAGACTACAATAAATATCATGTATTGTTGGAAAGGACCCCCTATAGTCCTGTAGAGGTTGAAGTAGAGGTTGAAGACAGTTATTATCATTGCAGTGCTCTAAATTTATTTGGCTCTCTGGCTTTGTTAAGTCTGTCTAGGGTGCGCCTAAGTAGGATGCAAATGTGCAAGCTTCCATGGGTCATGTTTCTGGTTCCCTGGGTTGTCTTGCTGGCAGAAATGTGGACCATAAAAGCTTGCAGATTTGTACCCTACTTAGGCGCACCCTGGGAGGACTTGCATAGACACTCACTGGAGGTTCAGAAGGCTAGCAAGCCGATCCAGGGCTTGTTGGAAATGGCATGACGTAGCCTATCAATCTGCATCTTCTTCACAGATATGTTGCTGTTTTTTGCAGTTGTTTGCTGCAAATAATTCCTTTATCCTGTGGTTTTCTTCACAGCATCATCACCATTTACTCAATGTGAAATCAAATGAAGTCATGCAACTCCTGGTACTATATCTCAGAGTCATTTGTTGGGCAGTTTTGGGCATTTCAATGTAATTTAGTTCAACTGTCTAGCACATTAACCATCATGTTATGCTTAATAATTATCTGGTGCCAGAGGTGTCAAGTAATAAAGTACAAATACTTTGTTACCTTACTTAAGTAGAGATTGTGGTTATTTATACTTTACTGGAGTAATTATTTTATATTATAGTAGACTTTTTACTTCTACTTACATTACACTCCATTATCAGTACTTTCTACTCCTTACATTTACACTCCATTATCAGTACTTTCTACTCCTTACATTTACACTCCATTATCAGTACTTTCTACTCCTTACATTTACACTCCATTATCAGTACTTTCTACTCCTTACATTTACACTCCATTATCAGTACTTTCTACTCCTTACATTTACACTCCATTATCAGTACTTTCTACTCCTTACATTTACACTCCATTATCAGTACTTTCTACTCCTTACATTTACACTCCATTATCAGTACTTTCTACTCCTTACATTTACACTCCATTATCAGTACTTTCTACTCCTTACATTTACACTCCATTATCTGTACTTTCTACTACTTACATTTTAAACATAGCCTCGTTACTCCTATTTCATTTCAGCTTGTTTTCATTCATGTACATTTACATTCCAGTAAAGATTATTGATAACATGTCTTTGAAGTTTGACTTCATTACAATACTTATAGACAACTAGTCATCATATCTTCTGCTTCATGAAACACATGTTAATGTTCAGTAGTAACAGATATGCTTCTTTAATATATTTACATTGTACTAAACTACATTCATGTTTAACGGGCGTATATGAGCTGAAACAGGAAGCCTAGCACATCCCAAATTTATCAACATTAACATTTTAATATAACATTATAGTCATTATGGCTTTTAGAAGAATGGGGTTTTTGGGGAGGTGGGCTAGAGCACTATAGACCCCTGTGGTGCGGCCTAAGCTTTTGTCCTTAATGGTATTTTTCTCTTACATTACTTTTACTTTTATACTTTAAGTAGTTCTGAAAGCAGTACTTTTACACTTTTACTAGAGTAAAAAGCTTGAGTTGATACTTCAACTTCTACAGAAGTATTTTAAACCCTAGTATCTATACTTCTACCTGAGTAATGAATGTGAATACCTTTGACACCTTTGTCTGGCGTCTCATTTATGTTTTCTTACAGATAAAAGGTAAAAACCTAGAACCTAGAGAGGATGTAAAAGAAAGGTGTTGAAGGTCATTGCTTCTTAAAGGTTGTTTTCACTGGACCCTATATAAACAGAGAGATATGCAGTACAGTACATGGAAGGTGGTTATAATAGAACAACCAGAACTGTGAATGTTTTTATGAGGTATTTCCATCCCAGTGTTTTGATGGTCTCGTTTGAAGTTAAAACTTGGAACACATGTCCTCGTTAAAGCATTGGATCCAATCAGATTGGTTGAGTAGATTAGCCAAGTTAGTAGAACATTTCTGATAAGAATGATTTCAAATGTTTATGTATTGGCGCCATAGTCCCATGCAAGAAACCAGAGCTTTGCTTGGTGGAGCATATTCTGTTTTCAGACATGGCTCGTGCACGTACGCAGATCTTTTCCCCCTGATCTTTTTCCTCCGGTGTGTTTTTTTTTAATGTGGAGGCTTAATACGCCTCATTATCTGCCCTACTTTACCTTGAGATTTGTTGATGCCGAGGCAGACACAATGCAATTTGCATACATTTGCTCCCACTCCCTTGAAGAGCAGTAATTAGAAAGCGCTTAGATCCATTTCAAAAGGCGCAAAGGCTGCGAGCCTCACCTGTCGCGAAGGGCCGCGGTAAAAAAATAAAAAATAAAAAACCCTTCGGCTGCACAATTGAATTAGCATGGCCTCGTATTTTTTCCAGGGTTTTGTTTTTTTCCCCCCTGCGCTGCCCGGAGACGAAGAACCTGTTGATCGCGACTCGCCGGGACGTCTGAGTAAGGAGGTGTCGGAGTTGGAAATTGTTCTGGCACCCACGGCACAGTGAGGGCCGACCCCATGCCGGTAGACTTAATTGTATGTGGATGCCTGGCGCTCCCAGCTGCCCAGTGATATTTTCATTACGGCGGCAACCTCCAAAGCCCTCCAACATTTCCGCCGTTTGTTCTACGCCTCCAGAACGCTAAATGCTCCTACGGCCTCCCTCCGCAATCCCTGGGCCGGCCTCGGCGGACGGAAATAGGCGAAGACGAGTGCTCTCGCTAAGGGGATTAACTCGTACAGGGAACTAGAGGATATCTAACGGGGGCGTGTTTGGAACTGAGCTGACCCTCACTGGTTCCGTCCTCCCGCTGGGCTGAAACGTGGACGGAATCCACATCTTCGTTAGTGAAGAAAGAGGGTGAAAACTAATCACGGCTAATGGTCCGTTTTTAAAAAAAACTGAAAAAAGCCATAAAAAAACAGAAGCATGCGGGGGACGGATAAGCGCTCCTGAAGGGTTGGAACATGCCGCACTTGTTTTCCAATCACGCTTTAGTCCGTGAAGCATTCGCGCTGTTTGTTTGGGGCCTTGCCCCCGTGAAGCACGCGGCGGAGCGCGATGCAACTGTGAGGACTTTGAATGGCGGAGAAAAATAAAAAGCGTTGTAATTAATTTGACTGTCGGGAACCGTTCAGCTGTGATTGACTCACACAGCCGTGCTGAACGCACAAATAAGCAGTTTCCAGTGAACAATTAATAACTCAGAATTTTATACATCGCTGACCAACAGAGCTGCCCTTTATTGTACAGTATCAGAGGCTACAACTCAATTTAACTTCATTGTTATTAGACCAATACAAGGCTGTGCAGTAAAACACGTCTCCAGTGCAGTACTTTAAGATAAAGTTAAAACAAAGAAGTTGAAAATAGATGATATGTTCAAAGCCAGTAAGTACTAGATGTTCAAAAGCAGCTACTGTGCAGCAAATGTGGCTGGAACTGGAGCAAACTGGTGCAGTTATTATAAATAAACATAAGTATGTGGTAGAGCAATGAATATGTAGCCCAGCTAAGTGTACGTACTGGAGAGGTTACGGTGGTTGAGGTGGTCAGGATTAAGTGGTGGTTGTAAACTTGAAACTGTATGTTTAACCCTTATGTAGTCAATATATATATATATATATATATATATATATATATATATATATATATATATATATATATATATATATATATATATATATAGGGCTGCCCACCGCTCCAGGCAAGGGTGCCCAGTGCCCCTTAGTTTGCGTGTGCGTATGTGGGTGTTTCACTGCCACCTAGTGTATGTGTTCACTAGTATGTGAGTGTGTATGTGTATGTGGGTGTGCTCACTGCCCCCTACAATGTGTGTATATGTGTGTTTCACTGCACCCTAGTGTGTGTGTTTACTAGTAAGTGTGCATGTTTCACTGTCTCCTCTTGTGTGTATTCATTAGCGTGTGTGAGTATGTGGGTATTTCACTGCACCCTAGCGTGTGTGTTCACTAGTGTGTGTGTGTATGTGGGTATTTCACTGCACCCTAGTGTGTGTGTTCACTAGTGTATGTGGGTATTTCACTGCCTCCTAGTGTGTATGTTCACTAGTGTATGTGTGTATGTGGGTATTTCACTGCCTCCTAGTGTTTATGTTCACTAGTGTGTGTGTGTATGCGGGTGTTTCACTGCACAACTGGGTTAAATGTGGAGGTCAAATTCCACTGTATTCAAACACAGGTGGCTAATAGTGGCTAATTATTATTATTATTATTATTATTATTATTATTATTTTTATTATTATTATTATTATTATTATTATTATTATTATTATTTTACACTGTAGAAAGTACTTTGTCGGTACAACCTAAAACAATTCTTTACATAAGGTGAGGTTTTTAGGTTGTACCAACAAAACACTTGTTGCTGTGTACTAGTAGTATTAATATAGCTAAACGGCTTTTATGGAAATATGAAGATGTTTCACTTGTTTTGTTGGAGGGTCTTTAAATCTATCAGGTTATTTCTGCTATTAAACACAGTGGTGGGCCATTTTGACCCCTTAAGACAATACCAGTGTCAACAGAAGGTTATGCTGATGCCTCATCAACAGCTAGACATAACATTTCAGCATATATTGTGTCTAGAGAAGTCTATTTAGATGGAACAGCAAAGTTCAGAGGTCTAGCCTCAGTCCATTCTTCTTTGACGCATGTCTGCATCTCTATTTCTAAGTGAGGGGCTTCTTGAACAGCTATGCATCCTTTCAGACCCTATAGTGTTGAGGTGTCTTCTCACAGTGGAATGAGGGATGTTCTCAGATCTGAAGATGGAGGTCAATGTTCTGTTAACTCTCGAAAATGAAGAACAGTGTTGGTGATTGGCAATTGCTTTATGAGGCTTCATCCATTTCCAGTCTTCAGATCAGCTGGACTAATCCAAGGCACGGCCGAGAGCTGAGGTCTGGACTGGACTTTGGGGTGGTCAGTCCATTGTTCTTTGATTGATGTGTCTGCATCTCTATTTCTAAGGAGCTATTCTGAGGAGCTTCTTGAACAGCTATGCATCCTTTCAGACCCCATAGTGCTGAGGTGTCTTCTCCGAGGCACGGCCGAGAGCTGGCTGTGTTGAAAAAGTAACTGTGGGTCCCATGGCACATCCTCAGCTCAGGTAAATTACAAACCCTTAAGGGCCATCGGCCGTGTCCCCAGTTGCCTCCTTTCTACCATCTTAATGATTAACGCATCTCCTGAGGGCGAGTGGAAGCTCAAGTGGCGGCCGGTGCTGATGCTGGGCATCTCCATGGAGATGACTCATTGGTGCTGATTCAAAGCTTAATGAAGCACTTCAGGCCTCTTACTCTGTCTCAGACCCATTGATAATGTTGCTCGTTTACACCCTTAAAAAAATAATGGCTTTTGGCTTGGAGGTAAAGCTGGAGGAAGAAAGCTTTAATGGCTGTAGAGCCTTTATATCATGTTGAAGTTCTTTATACTTTAAAGAGGTTCATCACACTCACGCTCATGTTCACCTGTAGCATCGATGCAAAGAAACCTTTTGGCAGCTTTATTTTCAAAGAGGCACTTAAAAGAATGTTTGGATATGTTGCTTAGTATGTTGTGGCAGTAGTCACTGCAGATACTATTCCCCTTATGATGATGTTTATAGGGTCAAAAGTATGTGGACACACAGTTATTACTACCAGGTGTATGAACTCAAGCACATAGCCATGCAGCCTGCAGCAGACCTTCTACCTTTAACACTACCTTCACCTACCTGTGTACAGGTAAACTGTAAAACTACCTTTACCTACCTGTGTACAGGTAAACTGTAACACTACCTTCACCTACCTGTGTACAGGTAAACTGTAACACTACCTTCACCTACCTGTGTACAGGTAAACTGTAACACTACCTTCACCTACCTGTGTACAGGTAAACTGTAACACTACCTTCACCTACCTGTGTTATTTAGGACTAGTACAGCTCATGAAAGTCTCCTCCCATATGTCAAATCTAAACTAGATGCTTGCTGAGAGTTAGAAGGTCTGAAGTTTGGCCTCTAGCTGAAAGCAAGTGTGTTCATTCCAGCGTACTTAGTTAAGACAACAATCACCAGAGAGTCATCAAGAGGAACAGCCAGAAGCTGGTAATTGTTTTGATGAGATACCGTTGTGCATGCCTTCATTTAGATTCCAGTCCCTTTTATCATTACCTTGTTTTGTTTGCTCAGGGATAAACGCGGCTCCCAGGATCTCTTTGCTCTGCCAGTTCTTGTTGCCTTTGCGTGATTAATAATGCACACACATCCGGATTTTATCTTCTGACGTTCCGGAAAAATGTCACTTCTGTTGTCCCCAGAAGGAGTGATGTCAGACTGCACTAGCGGCGGTCTTGGAGAGTCTATTAAACAGATTTTGTCTCACTCTGTACAGCACAGAGCGATAGCACACATCTTCAGAGGTGGAAATTCTGAGCTTTCGTTTGCAGCAGAGACGTCAGTACTTTACTGTTATTTTACAGTGCATCTATTGTAATTTATTTTAACAGTACTTTACTGTTATTTTACAGTGCATCTATTGTAATTTATTTTAACAGTACTTTACTGTTATTTTACAGTGCATCTACTGTAATTTATTTTAACAGTATTGTACTGTTATTTTACAGAGCATCTGCAGTAATTTATTTTAACAGTATTGTACTGTTATTTTACAGTGCATTTACTGTAATTTATTTTAACAGTATTTTACTGTTATTTTACAGAGCATCTACTGTAATTTATTTTAACAGTATTTTACTGTTATTTTACAGTGCATCTACTGTAATTTATTTTAACAGTATTGTACTGTTATTTTACAGTGCATTTACTGTAATTTATTTTAACAGTATTGTACTGTTATTTTACAGTGCATTTACTGTAGTTTATTTTAACAGGATTGTACTGTTATTTTACAGTGCATCTACTGTAATTTATTTTAACAGTACTTTACTGTTATTTTACAGTGCATCTAATGTAATTTATTTTAACAGTATTTTACTGTTATTTTACAGTGCATCTACTATAATTTATTTTAACAGTACTTTACTGTTATTTTACAGTGCATCTAATGTAATTTATTTTAACAGTATTTTACTGTTATTTTACAGTGCATCTACTGTAATTTATTTTAACAGTACTTTACTGTTATTTTACAGTGCATCTACTGTAATTTATTTTAACAGTATTGTACTGTTATTTTACAGTGCATCTACTGTAATTTATTTTAACAGTATTTTACTGTTATTTTACAGTGCATCTAGTGTAATATGTTTTAACAGTACTTTAATGTTATTTTACAGTGCATCTACTGTAATTTATTTTAACAGTACTTTGCTGTTATTTTACAGTGCATCTACTGTAATTTATTTTAACAGCACTTTACTGTTATATTACAGTGCATCTACTGTAATTTATTTTAACAGTACTTTACTGTTATTTTACAGTGCATCTACTGTAATTTATTTGAACAGTGTTTTACGGTTATTTTACAGTGCATCTACTCTAATTTATTTATTTTAACAGTATTGTACTGTAAATTGAATTACTGTGTATTTATGGTACTAACCAACTAGCCAGCCAGCTAGCTAGCTAACTAGCAAACCCAGTTCAAGTTAAAGGTTCTTGCTAAATTTAGTCACTAAATGAAACAGACCTAACTAACAACATCTTATATCTTAAAAGTTTAATGTAGCATCATCATAGTGTCATAGTTTTTCAATGGGCTCTGCTTCTCTTACTGCCTAACTTGGTCATTCGTTAAAGTCTAATTCCATCTCAGATCATAGAGATGCACTATCCCACTTCTGACACCACTGTAGCATCATCATAGTGCCTTAGATTTTCAATTGGTTGGGTCTCTCTTCTCTTACTGCCTACCTTGGAAGTATGTTAAAGTACAGTTCCACCTTAGACCATAGAAATGCATTATCCCACTTCTGACACCACTGTAGCATCACCATATTGGCATAGTTTTTCAATGGGCTCTCTCTTCTTTTACTGCCTAACTTGAAAGTTCTTTTAAGTAAAGTTCCACCTCAGACCATAGGGGTGTTATGCCACTTCTGACACCACTGTAGCTTCACCATAGTATCATAGCTTTTCAATGGGCTCTCTCTTCTTTTACTGCCTACCTTGAAAGTTCTTTGAAGTACAGTTCCACCTCAGATCATAGGGGTGTTTTATCCCACTTTTGACACCACTGTAGCTTCACCATAGTGTCATAATTTTACAATAGGCTCTGTCTCTCTTACTGCCTACCTTGGACGTTTGTTGAAGTCTAATTCTATCTCAGACCATAGAGATACACTATCCCACTTCTGACACCACTGTAGCTTTACCATAGTGTCTTAGTTTTTCAATGGGTTCTCTCCGCTCTTACTGCCTACCTTGGAAGTACGTTGAAGTACAGTTCCACTTCGGACCATAGGGGTGTGTTATCCCACTTCTGACACCACTGTAGCCTCATCATCGTGTCATAGCTTTTCAATAGGCTCTCTCTTCTCTTACTGCCTACCTTGGAAGTTCTTTGTAGTATAGTTCCACCACAAGGCTGTGTCATCCTACTTAACATGATCGTGTCAGTTAGAACTTACAGATAGATGGACTTACAACGTCCAACAAATATGCAGGAACGTCGTCGTGCAGTTTATCAGGATAGCGTATCGTCATATCTCCCACTTCTCCACGCTCATGCGATGGTCTTTGGTTTGCTCTGCAGGGAGTTTGCACGTTGGAAGGTGAGGAACACGGCCATCGAGAGGCGGGACCTGATCCGAAACCCTGTCCCACTCATGCCCGAGTTCCAGAGGAGCATGAGGCTGCTGGGACGACGGCCCTCCACCCAGCAGTTCATCGACACCATCATCAAAAAATATGGCACCCACATCCTCATCTCAGCCACACTGGGAGGTAGGTTGTTTTTTATTTATTTATTTATTTATTTGTCAGTTACTGGGTCAGTAGTCACAAACCTGGGTCTATCAAATTTGACCTTGCAGTTATGGTCACTTTGCACTAGACGGTATTATGACTTAAGCAGTACCGAGCAAAATTGAATTATTTAGCAATGAATAATATTTTTTTCCAGAGATATTTCTGGTAAGATGATATCATTGCTTTCCAAAGATTTGAATGTATTTGGTCACCTGGTTAGTACAGTGGTGTAGTGGTTAGTACGGTGGTGTAGTGGTTTGTATGGTGGTGTAGTGGTTAGTACGGTGGTGTAGTGGTTAGTATGGTGGTGTAGTGGTCAGTATGGTGGGGTAGTGGTTAGTACGGTGGTGTAGTGGTCAGTACGGTGGTGTAGTGGTCAGTACGGTGGTGTAGTGGTTAGTACAGTGGTGTAGTGGTTAGTGCGGTGGTATAGTGGTTAGTACGGTGGTATAGTGGTTAGTATGGTGGTGTAGTGGTTAGTACGGTGGTGTAGTGGTTAGTATGGTGGTGTAGTGGTCAGTATGGTGGGGTAGTGGTTAGTACGGTGGTGTAGTGGTCAGTACGGTGGTGTAGTGGTCAGTACGGTGGTGTAGTGGTTAGTACAGTGGTGTAGTGGTCAGTACGGTGGTGTAGTGGTTAGTACGGTGGTGTAGTGGTCAGTTTGGTGGTGTAGTGGTTAGTACTGTGATGTAGTGGTCAGTATGGTGGTGTAGTGGTCAGTATGGTGGTGTAGTGGTTAGTATGGTGGTGTAGTGGTTAGTAAGGTGGTGTAGTGGTCAGTATGGTGGTGTAGTGGTCAGCACTGTCTCCTCACAGTAAGATGATCTGGGTTGGATTACCGGTCCGGGTGGTTCTGTGTGGAGTGTGTATGTTCTCTCTGTGCTTAAGTGGGTTCCTCCGGGTACTCCGGTTTCATCCCACCGTCCAAACCCATGCATGTTAGATTGATCCTCACTCTAAACTGCCCGTAGGTGTGAGTGTGTGTGAGTGTGTGTTGGCATGTGATGGACTGGCGACCTGTCTATGGTGTACCCCACCTTCGCCCAACGATGCTGGGATTGACTCCAGCCCCCGTTACCCTGACTTATGGGATAAACCGGAAGATAATGGTTGAATGGATGAAAATATGTTTTTCAATGGACAGTGATGATATAATAGCTGTGTGTATTGTTTTAGTGATAGGAACCGATGTTGAGAAGCAAGAACGTTGTTGCTACGTTTCATTTGGCCAGAGATTTGTGGCCAAATGATACAGAACCTCAGTGAGCTATAAGACAGGAATAATTATCAATATATTAATAATTGGCATCGAACTAAAGGTATAGGTCCACATCACTGGTGCAAGATACGGTTATAGATTAAGAGCTGCCGAGCTGTGAAACATTAGCATTTGGGTTTGTTTCATTCATATACAGAGTTGCTTCGTCTCCAGTTGCAATGTTATATATGCATACTGGTGGTTTTAACCCGAGATGCTAATTATGGCTCTGAGAAATATAATAGAGATGTGAAATATGATGCTTGGGTTTAAACACACAACAGAAACCAAACTCCAAGAATGGCTCTGGACATGAGATGGAAAATATGGTTTGTATGATGATTTATGAGGGTTGAGGGTATCTGGGTCATCTCTGTCTGAGTCTCTGTCTCACTCACACGCTCGCACATCCTGTCTACATGCACTCATAACCACAGAGCTTCCACCCCATATCTCTTACTTTCACACTCTGTTAGTGTTATAGATATGAAAAATGTGTCAGTCTGCAGCTGCTTCCATTTTGCAGTGGCCACATACATGATATGATATAATCAATTACAGCATAATAATAATAATAATAAGTATCAGTACTCACACTACTGAATATCAGTGTCGCTTTCGTGACCACTCTGAGCTTCCTCCGCCATCCACAGTGCTATAGACCCCCAAGCGAAGTTGCAGCTTGTGTACTAACCACAACCAAGGCTGCCATGCAAATCCCAGTTGAGACATCGTTGCTGCCCATCCTTGCCCTACTCACAACCAGACTGCTGGACTGTGATCCCACTTCTGACACCAATTGTAGCGTTACTATAAGTACAGGTTTCTCACAGTGTCAGTCCTGGTACTACTGCAACAGCTTTGGTGCTCCTATGGCCACTCACTCCTTCCCAAGCAAGGTTGCTGCTTGTGTACACTGGGGATCTCTTCAGGCCAAAAGGCTGCCATGCAAGTCCTAGATGAAGCATTCCCACCAGCTGTCGTCCCATCCTCCATAGATGAGCCTCATCATCTTTGTCAGTGCCCATCGTTACCCCTCCACTTGGCTTGACCTCCTCCATCATTACGCTTCCCAAATCCCACATCCTTGCCCTACTCACAGCCAGACTGCTAGGCTATTATCCCACTTCTGACACCAATTGTGGCGTCACTATAGAAGATGAGTGTGGCGCCTTAAGCAAATGCTCTTTTATTGCATGGGCATGTTTCTCACAGTGTCCGTCCTGGTACTACTGCAACAGCAGTGGCGCTCTTATAGCCACTCACTCCTTCCCAAGCAAGGTTGCTGCTTGTGTACACTCGGGAACTCTTCAGGCCAAAAGGCTGCCACGCAAGTCCTGGATAAAGCATTCCCACTAGCTGTCGTCTCTTTTTCCATCCTCTTTCTCATGCCCGCCTTTGCTCCTCCACTTGGCTTGACCCCCTCCATCATTTCGCTTCTGGGTATATGGAAGCACCATATTTCTTAGGCTGCTGGGCTGTGATCCCACTTCTGTCAATTGTCGCAACACTATAGAAGATGATGCAGCACTTTAAGCAAATGCTCTTTTGTCCAACAGACCCCAAGAAAGGCTGCTTGTGGCTGCTTGTGTACATGGGAGATCCATCCATGCCAAAAGGCTCCCATGCATGTCATAGTTGAGGCATCATCACAAACTGCCATCCCTTTTTCCATACTCCACTGATGAGCCTCATCATCGATGCTGCCCATCCTTGCTCCTTCCCTTATGGAGACTGTGGAAGCACCATTTTCCTCCAGGCTGCTAGGCTGCAATCCCACTTCTGACACCAACTGTAGTGTCACCATAGAAGATGATGATACAGCATAAGCAAATGCTCTTTTATATTTATCTTGTGACCACTCTTGGCTTCCCTCCACTGCCCTCTGTGCTATAGACCCAGGCATGGGCACTGGAGTTCTGACCACAACAAGAGGTATGCAAGTCCTATTTGAGGGATCCTGCCCAGTCGTTGTCCCGTTTCCATCCTCCACTGACGAGCCTCATCATCTTCGCTGCCCAGCCTTGCCCCCACCTCCATTCAGTATTCCGCCAGGCTCAGTCCAGTCCATCATTTCATGGAAGCAAGATTTTCCTCCAGGCTGCTGGGCTGTGATCCCACTTCTGACACCAATTGTAGTGCCACTATAGAAGCTGTGGCTTTGTAAGCAAATGCTCTTTTATTGAACACAGCAGCAGAGGAGTAGCTGGCACTCGGCACTGCTGAACCAGCTGAGATAACAGCCCCCTCTAGCCGTAGAAGTGGACTTGATGGTAGGCACTGGTGCTGCACTGCTACCTCACAGCCCAGCAGAGAATAGCACAAGTAACACATTTACACATATTTAAGCCGACAGCCACCACTATTTACAAGATTACAAGGATTTACAAGTCTCTCTAACTGCGAGCCCGACACTCCCAAGGTGCTCTGCACGAAGTCGCTCCGCATGGCCATGCTTCCCACGCGTTCATGGCTGAACGAGCGAGTACCGGGATGCTACAATGTACAGTACTATACTGAAGCCTGAGGCCCCTATGCTGATAGTTTAAAAGTCTTTATCTGATCAATATCTGTATTTTCACCACCAGATCTGATTAGAATAGATGTAGATAATCATACGTACAATACAACGTACCACTAAAACCTTTATACAGCACTGGTAATGTAAATATAGTTATCTATAAACAATTTTAAATATATATCAGTTATATCAGAGAATCAGTTGTCGAAGGTCAGAGATTTACGCCACTAATTCCTCCTCTTTTCAGTCTTTTTTCTCTTGTTCTCTCTCTCTCTCTCTCTCTCTCTCTCTCTCTCTGTGACTGGCTGTGCTTTGACCTCGAGGCCGTGCTGAGATGGAATTGTGGTCCAGAAGTCGCCCGTTTCAATCTTGCGCTGCACATTAGAGCGTGTGCAGTAACGTCAGCTGATAAAGCCAGAGTGGTGAGATGCACACAGAGAGTGGCGGCCTGCAGCCATTATACTCACTGAAATAAAGAGAGAGAGAGAGAGAGAGAGAGAGAGGGAGAGAGGCAGGCAGAAAGAGAGAGAGAGAGAGGGATAAAGAGAGAGGAGAGAGAGAGAGAGGGAGGGAGAGAAAGAGGGAGAGAGGGGAAAGAGAGAGAGAGGAGGGATGAGGGGATAGAGAGGGGGAGAGAGGCAGGCAGAGAGAGAGAGGGAGGGAGAAAGAGAAAGGAGAGAGAGAGAGAGGGAGAGAAAGAGGGAAAGAGGGGAAAGAGAGAGAGAGAGGGGGGATGAAGGGATAGAGAGGGAGAGAGAGGGAGAGAGGCAGGCAGAGAGAGAGAGAGAGGGAGGGAGAAAGAGAAAGGAGAGAGAGAGAGGGAGAGAAAGAGGGAGAGAGGGGAAAGAGAGAGAGAGGAGGGATGAGGGGATAGAGAGGGAGAGAGAGGGAGAGAGGCAGGCAGAGAGAGAGAGAGAGGGAGGGAGAAAGAGTGGAGAGAGAGAGGGAGTGAGAGAAAGAGAGAGAGGGTGGGGGATGAAGGGATAGACAGGGAGAGAGAGGGAGAGAGGCAGGCAGAGAGAGAGAAAGGGAGGGAGAGAAGGAGGGAGAGGGAGGGAGAGAAGGTGAGAAGAAAGAAGGGAGCGAGGAAGAGACATAGAGAGAGAGAGGGAGGGAGGAAGGGAGGGAAGGAGAGAGAGAAGGAATGGGAGAGAAAGAGAGAGAGAGAGTCCCGGATGGAGAAAGAGTAAAAGGGAGGGAGAGAGGGAGAGTGTGAAGGAAAGAGTGAAAGGGAGCACAAGAGAGAAAGAGAGAGAGAGAGAGAGAGAGAGAGAGAGAGCAAGAGAGAGAGAAAGAGAGAGGCAGAGAGAGTAAGAGGGAAAGTAAGAGAGAGAGAGAGAGAGCAAGAGAGGGGAAGAAAGAGAACAAGAGAGAAAAAGGGGGAGAGAGAGTAAGAGAGAGAGATAGAGAGAGAGAGCAAGAGAGAGAAAGAGAGGAAGCAAGAGAGAAAGTAAGAGAGAGAGAGAGCGAGAGAGAGAGGCAGAGAGAGAAAGAGAGGAAGCAAGAGAGAAAGTAAGAGAGAGGGAGAGCGAGAGAGAAAGAGAGAGAGGAGAGAGGAAGCAAGAGAGAAAGTAAGAGAGAGGGAGAGCGAGAGAGAAAGAGAGAGAGAGAGAGAGAGACAGAGAGAGAGAGTGAGAATGCGAGAGAGAGGGAGAGAGAGCAAAAGGGACAGAGAGCACAAGAGATAGAAAGAGAGAGAAAGAAAGAGAGCGAGAGAGTAAGAGAGAGAGAGAGAGAGTAAGAGAGAGAGAGAGTAAGAGAGAGAGAGAGAGAGAGAGAGAGAGAGAGAGAGAGAGAGAGAGAGAGATACTGTACCACTCTGTTCTCCCGAGAGCTGCAGAGATGAGTTGTATTCAGAGATGTCTGATCTGTTCCTCTCCAGTTTGCGTGTTTCTGCTCGGTAGGCTTTCACACACACACACACACACACACACACACACACACACACACACACACACACACACACACAGAGTTACTGGGGGAGCGGGTCATTACTGTGCCTCCCAGTCTGCTCCGAGGGGACTTCACTGTGGCTTCTTGTGACTTTTTGGGAGGAGAAGATCTTCCTGTTCCTATTTCCTTTAATCCTGCCTTACTTAATTAATTATATAACGACTTCATCACATCCTGACTTCACTACACACCCCTACACCTCCTCACTGTTCACACCCCCTACACCTCCTCACTGTTCACACCCCCTACACCTCCTCACTGTTCACACCCCCTACACCTCCTCACTGTTCAGAGAAGAACCAGCGTTTCCAGTATAGACGTATCTGTACAGGAGAGACATTCAATGTAAATCAATGTAAAGAGAGTTTATCACAAGTGATTTTGGAGCATTTCTATTGGTCCATTAGTCTTTACTCTCAATGTAAGTCAATGGAACCAGAACTCTTCCCAAGCTATGTTGGAGTTTGGCCACCACATAGTGGTGAACAGCTATACCTATCTAGAACATTACATCTCCATTAAAATATTACCACAGCTTTTAGTGTTAACTAGTACTAAATAATGAGAACTGTCTAGAACATTACCATTACGGCTTTGCTAGTGCTAAATGATGAGAACTATCTAGAACATTACATATCTATTAATATATCACCTCAGCTGTTAGTGTTAGCTAGTGCTAAATGCCAAGAACTGTCTAGAACAGTACATCTTTGTTAATATATTACACCAGCTGTTAGCATTTCCTAGTGCTAAATGGAAAGAACTATCAAGAACATTACATAATATATGTATTACCTCAGCTTTTACTGTTAGCTAGTACTAAACGCCAAGAACTTTCCAGAACATTACATCTCTACTAATATATTACCTCATCTGTTAGTGTTACCTAGTGCTAAATGGAAAGAACTATCTAGAACATTACATCTCTGTTAATATACTACCTTAGCTTTTACTGTTAGCTAGTACTAAACGCCAAAAACTTTACAGAACATTACATCTCTATTAATATAACACCTCAGCTGTTAGTGTTACCTAGTGCTAAACGATGAGAACGGTCTAGAGCATTACATCTCTATTAATATATCACCTATTAATATATTACACCAGCTGTTAGCATTTCCTAGTGCTAAATGGAAAGAACTATCAAGAACATTACATAATAAATGTATTACCTCAGCTTTTACTGTTAGCTAGTGCTAAATGCCAAGAACTGTCTAGAACATTACATCTCTGTTAATATATTACATCAGCTGTTAGCATTTCCTAGAGTTAAATGGAAAGAACTATCTAGAACATTACATCTCTATTCATATATTACCTCAGCTTTTACTGTTAGCTAGTACTAAATGCCAAGAACTTTCCAGAACATTACATCTCTATTAATATATCACCATTCTTTACTCTTAATGTAAGTCAATGGAACCAGATTTTTTCCCGAGCTATGTTAGAGATTGGCCACCACATAGTTAGTGTTGGTATCTGTTGCGGTGCTGGTTGTTTGCTGTGGTGTATGTTATGATACATGCCGAACAGAACAAGATGACTCCGGCGGGCGAACTATGCTCGACAGATTACATTTCATACTAATACACTGCGCTGACCTCTAATGACCAAGTAATGTTTTTTTAATGAGCTGTAATTGCGGGCTTTGTTTCTCCGGCCGCTCTACCTGCCTCCGCTTTAACAAGGAGCAAACCACCGGCTGATATTAAAGACACGCCCCCGATAATCCTCCATCATAGAGTTTCGGGACGTTTAAAAGCCCACCCCCCACCAACTCTCCAGCTAACCCCACCCACTCACCACCACCTACACGATATGACCATAAAACCCAACAGAAAATCAATATGGCCGTTCCAGCCCGCAGGACCCTGATAAATCACAAACAGGTGTAATGCCGAGAAACGAATTGGACCGAAGTGTAATGTCTGACTACGGCTCGTAACGGGGATTCTGGAATGAGTCATAGGGTCGCGTTCCATCCGAGTCTCTCGCCGCAGCCACGCTTTTCCGTACAATCACCAGCGGAAGAATGAATTTGGGATAAAAGCGGCCCAACAAATAAACCAGGACGCTAGATAATAAATACAGCCCGGTCTTCTATCAGCCTGGGCTCAGATTTACAGGTTACATGTTAAACACAGTCTCTGTAGGGTCTTAATGAAAGACCCTCACTGACGAGCTGCACAGCTTCTTCTCCCCAGTATAAACAGATCGTTCCTCTCGGTTTGAGTGTCTGTTCCTTTAAATGATAATGAGCCGCTGCTGACTCCGCCTTGGTTAATCCTGGGTATATATATTACCTGAGCTGTTACTGTTATCTAGTGCTAAATGATGAGAACTATCTAGAACATTACATATCCATCAATATATTACCTCTCCTGTTAGTGTTAGCTAGTGCTAAATGACAAGAACTATCTAGAACATAACATCACCATTAATATCGCCTCAGCTGTTAGTGTTAGCTATTGCTAAATTACGAGGACTATCTAGAACATTGCATCTCTATTAATATAACACCTCAGCTGTTAGTGTTAGCTAGTGCTAAATGAAGAGAACTATCTAGAACATTACATATCCATCAATATATTACCTCTCCTGTTAGTGTTAGCTAGTGCTAAATGACGAGAACTATCTAGAACATTACATATCCATCAATATATTACCTCTTCTGTTAGTGTTAGCTAGTGCTAAATGACAAGAACTATCTAGAACATTACATCTCTACTAATATAACACCTCAGCTGTTAGTGTTAGCTAGTGCTAAATTCCGAGAACTATCTAGAACATTACATATCCATCAATATATTACCTCTCCTGTTAGTGTTAGCTAGTGCTAAATGACGAGAACTATCTAGAACATAACATCACCATTAATATCACCTCAGCTGTTAGTGTTAGCTATTGCTAAATTACGAGAACTTTCTAGAACATTACATCTCTATTAATATAACACCTCAGCTGTTAGTGTTAGCTAGTGCTAAATTAAGAGAACTATCTAGAACATTACATATCCATCAATATATTACCTCTCCTGTTAGTGTTAGCTAGTGCTAAATGACGAGAACTATCTAGAACATTACATCACCAATAATATCACTTCAGGTATTAGTGTTAGCTATTGCTAAATTACGAGAACTATCTAGAACATTACATCTCTATTAATATAACACCTCAGCTGTTAGTGTTAGCTATTGCTAAGTTCGAGAACTATCTAGAACATTACATCTCTATTAATATAACACCTCAGCTGTTAGTGTTAGCTAGTGCTAAATTCCGAGAACTATCTAGAACATTACATATCCATCAATATATTACCTCTTCTGTTAGTGTTAGCTAGTGCTAAATGACGAGAACTATCTAGAACATAACATCACCATTAATATCACCTCAGCTGTTAGTGTTAGCTATTGCTGTTCCAGCTACCTGTGTGCTGGTGGGATTATTCTAATGAGACCCCACCTCGCCTGCTTGTTGAATCCCATGTTTTCTGACCTAGACAGTCCACAAAAACAGACGGGGGCGGGGTTTGGAGGTGTGTCTGCAGATTTCTTTGAGAACCTAAGTCTCCTGAAATTAGCTGCTCGAGCTTCAGACATCCAGTATCTCAAGGCTGACTGGCCACGTCTGCGGGGTAGAATTTTGTGAATATTTGTTTTTGCTGAACTATCACTTCAGGCTCATTATGAACAGTATGAACGTGTCTTTACGAAGTGGAATGAAGTTCACGTCTGCTGGAAGTGTTAGTGTGATGCTGAGGTGGATCTCGTTACGGGGGGCCGCTGTGATTGACCCTAAAGTGTGTATGAAGCAGTTTCTGAAGCGGTGGAGAAGCTGAACGATCACTGCAGGTTAATAGTCGCTCATTAGCTCCACCTGAATGTACCAGAGTGGGTGTATGTATGTGTGTGTGTAAGTGTGGGTGTATGTATGTGTTTGTGTGTGTGTGTGTAAGAGTGTGTGTGTGTGTATGCATGTGTGTGTGTGGTAGTTTATAAGTGTGTGTATGTGTGTGTGTGTGTGTAAGTGTGGGTGTATGTATGCATGTTTATGTGTGTGTGTGTGTGTGTGTGTGTGTGTGTTTATGTGTGAGTGTGTGTAAGAGTATGTGTGTGAGTTTATGTGTGTGTGTTTATGTGTGAGTGTGTGTGTGTATGTATGTGTGTGTGTGTAAGAGTGGGTGTATGTATGTGTGTTTGTGTTTATGTATGTATGTGTGTGTAAGAGTGTGTGTGTGTGTGTAAGAGTGGGTGTATGTATGTGTGTTTATGTGTTTATGTATGTGTGTGTGTGTGTGTGTGTGTGTGTGTGTGTGTGTAAGAGTGTGTGTGTGTGTGTGTGTGTGTGTGTGTGAGTGTGTGTGACGACTGCCCATGCAGAGAAGGACGGCGCTGCTCTTTTCCCGCTAAGCAGAATCAGTCAGGCGTGAACCATCCGCTGCTGCCAGACACCAGGAGTCCAAGTCAAGTGACCAATCGCCACAAAGCGCCTCCGGCTAATCGGCCAATCAAAGCGCAGGGGTGCTGAGCGCGTGTGACATGCTTCTGAGTGATTTCCACATATTGTGCTGTGGCCTTTAAACACGGTGACCAGAGAGAGGGGGGGATTGAGAGAGAGAGAGAGAGAGAGGGGGGGGATAAAGAAAGGTCATATATAGATAGATAGATAGATAGATAGATAGATAGATAGATAGATAGATAGATAGATAGATAGATAAGTAAACAGACAGAGGTCAAACAAGACAGAGAAAGAGTGAGACATAAGACACATAAGAATAAGAGCCAAAGAGAAAAAGAGTGAAAGGTAGAGAGAGAGTCAGATACAAAAGAAAGGGAGACCGAACAATGAGAGGGAGGGAGGGAGGGAGAAGGAGAAAGAGAGAGAGTGAAAGATAAAGAGATAAATATATTGAGAGCCAGAGAGAGATAAATATAGAAGTCAAACAAAGACAAACATGAAGAAAAAAAGAGAAGATGGAGAGAGATATGAGAAAAAGAGAGAGAGAGAAAGAGACTGAGAGACAATGAAATGAGACAAAAAGAAAAAGAGGAAGAAGGATAGGCAGAGAGAGAGGGAGAGAGAGAAGGAAATGCGAGTGAAACAGAAAGAAAGAAAAAGGAAGAGCTATATAGACACAAGAAAAGCAGAGAAAGAGAGAGATGAAGAACGATATGAGAAATAGAGAGAGAAATAAGAAAGAGAAAGAGTAATGAGAGAAAGAGGGACATGAGACAAAAAGAAAGAGTAAGAAAAATGGAGAGAGATATGAGAACAAAGGAAGATAGATAGACACAAGAAAAGCAGATAAAGAGAGAGATGGAGAAAGATATGAGAGATAGAGAGAGATATGAGAAAGAGAGATGAGAAAGAGAGAGAGAGGGAAATGAGACAAAAAGAAAGAGGAAGAGAGATGGACAGAGATATGAGAACAAAAGAGAGATAGACACAAGAAAAGCAGAGATAGATAGAGATGGAGAATTAAATGAGAGATAGAGAGATATGAGAAAGAGAGATGAGAAAGAGAGAGAGAAATGAGACATAAAAAGAGGAAGAGAGGTGGAGAGAGATATAAGAACAAAGGAGAAAGAGATAGACACAAGAAAAGCAGAGATAGATAGAGATGAAGAAAGAAATGAGAGACAGAGAGAGATATGAGAAGGAAAGAAAAAGAGAGATGAGAGGGAGAGAGGGAAATGAGACAAAAAGAAAGAGGAAGAGAGATGGAGAGATATATGAGAACAAAGGAGGGAGAGAGATAGACAAGCAGAGAAAGAGAGAGATGGAGAGAGATATGAGAGATAGAGAGAGATATGAGAGAAAGAGAGATGAGAGAGAGAGAGGGGGAAATGAGACAAAAAGAAAGAGGAAAAGAGATAGAGAGAGATGGAGAAAGATATGAGAGATAGAGAGAGATATGAGAGAGAGAAAGAGAGAGGAGAGAGAGAGGGGGAAATGAGACAAAAAGAAAGAGGAAGAGAGATAGAGAGAGATGAGAACAAAAGAGAGAGAGATTAAACAAGAAAACAAAAAAAAACAGAGATGAAAGATAGAGAGGGAGAAAGAGAGATGAGAGATAGAGAGAGATGAGAGAGAGATGAGAGGTAGAGGGAGATGAGAGAGATAGAGAGATGAGAGAGATTGAGAGATAGAGAGAGTTGAGAGAGATAGAGAGATGAGAGGTAGAGGGAGATGAGAGAGACAGAGAGATGAGAGATAGAGAGAGATGAGAGAGATAGATGAAAGGTAGAGAGAGAGAGATGAGAGAGAGAGATGAAAGGTAGAGATAGAGAGATGAGAGATAGAGAGAGATGAGAGAGATAGAGAGATGAGAGATAGAGAGAGATATAAGAGAGATGAGAGATAGAGAGAGATAGAGAGACAGAGAGATGAGAGGTAGAGGGAGACGAGAGAGACAGAGAGATGAGAGATAGAGAGAGATATAAGAGAGATGAGAGATAGAGAGAGATAGAGAGACAGAGAGATGAGAGGTAGAGGGAGATGAGAGAGACAGAGAGATGAGAGATATAAGAGAGATGAGAGATAGAGAGAGATGAGAGAGAGATGAGAGAGAGATGAGAGGTAGAGGGAGATGAGAGAGATAGAGAGATGAGAGAGATTGAGAGATAGAGAGATGAGAGAGATTGAGAGATAGAGAGAGATGAGAGAGATAGAGAGATAGAGAGAGATGAGAGAGAGATGAGAGAAAGAGAGAGATGAAAGAGACAGAGAGATGAGAGATAGAGAGATGGGAGAGATTGAGAGATAGAGAGATGAGAGATAGAGAGAGATGAGAGAGAGATGAGAGATAGAGAGAGATGAGAGAGACAGAGAGATGAGAGATAGAGAGATGAGAGAGATTGAGAGATAGAGAGATGAGAGAGATAGAGAGATGAGAGATAGAGAGAGATATAAGAGAGATGAGAGATAGAGAGAGATAGAGAGACAGAGAGATGAGAGGTAGAGGGAGATGAGAGAGACAGAGAGATGAGAGATAGAGAGAGATGAGAGAGATAGATGAAAGGTAGAGAGAGAGAGATGAGAGAGAGAGATGAAAGGTAGAGAGGGAGATGAGAGATAGAGAGAGATGAGAGAGAGAGATAAAAGGTAGAGAGAGAGATAGAGAGATGAGAGAGAGAGAGAGATGAAAGGTAGAGAGAGAGAGATGAGAGAGAGAGAGAGAGAGAATCATCTATAACTCGTATTACACTCTGTTGTATCTGTTAATGTAGAGTCTCTCACATTAAGTATGTCTTTACTGAAGGACTGTATCACAAAATACTGAATTTTTTCTTTCTTATGTAATGTAAATATTTTGAAGTGGTATATATAGGCCCTTTAATCTTCTATTGTGGGGATAATGTATTTGACCCGCAGGGCTAGTTGTCTCTAACAGAAGGTCAGCAGAGCTTGGTAAAATCGTTTCTTCCACCGGAGCCTCGTCCTTTACTGTCACGCAGACGACCCGAGCCGGTCATTATATGATTTGACACCAGCCTCCGTGTCCCCGGCCTGTGTATGTGGGATAACAGGTCAATGACAGAGCTTGACACAGTGCTTGTCAGGCAGCAGCACACGAGCGGAGACATGCAGCAGCGGTCGGATCACACTGCCAGGAGTGAAACGCTGACTGCAGAGGCCTCTCGAAAACAAAGTTCCCGAACGCGCTCGCCGGAGAAGTGTCAGCGAGACTGGCAGCGAGGAAAAGCAGCTTTTGACCTGCAGTGTGTCTCGGCGTTCTGTGAGTGGCTGTTGCCCGCAGTGTTTAGACTGATCCCCTTTCTCAGCGCCGGATCCCTCCAAATACACCACTGTGAGATTTCCCACCGGCACCGTGTCAGACCTCCCACATGAGCAGGGCGTCTGAGAACACAACATCAATGGCCAAAAGTATGTGGACACGTTGACCATCCCACCTATGGGTTTGTTCCCTTCCCTTTCCTATACTATACTACACCCCCATCACCTTTCCAGCAGTAACAGCCTGGGAATGCTTTCCAGAACATTTTAGAGCTTTATACCACTCCACAGTCCAGTGGTGGAGCTTTACACCACTCCAGAGTCCAGTGGTGGAGCTTTACATCACTCCAAAGTCCAGTGGTGGAGCTTTACATCACTCCAGAGTCCAGTGGTGGAGCTTTACATCACTCCACAGTCCAGTGGTGGAGTTTTACACCACTCCAGAGTCCAGTGGTGGAGATTTACACCACTCCAGAGTCCGGTGGTGGAGCTTTACACCAGTCCAGAGTCCAGTGGTGGAGCTTTGCATCACTCCAGAGTCCAGTGGTGGAGTTTTACACCACTCTAGAGTCCAGTGGTGGAGCTTTACACCACTCCACAGTCCAGTGGTGGAGTTTTACACCACTTCAGAGTCCAGTGGTGGAGCTTTACACCACTCCAGAATCCAATGGTAGAGCTTTGCACCACTCTAGAGTCCAGTGATGGAGCTTTACACCACTCCAGAGTCCAGTGGTGGAGCTTTACACCACTCCAGAGTCCAGTGGTGGAGCTTTACACCACTCCAGAATCCAATGGTAGAGCTTTGCACCACTTCAGAGTCCAGTGGTGGAGCTTTACACCACTCCAGAGTCCAGTGGTGGAGCTTTACACCACTCCAGAGTCCAGTGGTGGAGATTTACACCACTCCAGAGTCCAGTGGTGGAGATTTACACCACTCCAGAGTCCAGTGGTGGAGATTTACACCACTCCAGAGTCCAGGCTTTCACCTGCCAAGATATCGTATTTGCAGTTTCACATCACATTAATTATGACTGGACTAATTTATATAAAATTATTATCATTATTTTTATTAAATATGTTTTCTGATTGAAGTTATTGATGCATCCAATGTATTGTCTCAACAAATGAGCCCTCGATGTTAGGCCTGATCTCCTACGTCTCATGACTGAGCTCAACTGTGTTTCTCTTTTGTCCAACAGGCGAGGAGGCGCTGACCATGTACATGGCCAAGAACAAGCTGGACCGGAAGATGGTGAACGCCACACAGGGAGTGGAGGCCCTGCACCAGCTGGCCTCGTCATACTTCATCGACCGGGACGGAACCATGCGCAAACTCCACGAGATCCAGATCTCCACCAATGCCATCAAGGTACTACAAATGATAAATGATAAATACTCTTGCTACTGTGGGCACTGATGGTTCTTCAGGAAAAAAAATAATGGTTCCATATGGAACCCTGAGTTCCATACAGAGAACCATTCCAGGCTTAAATGGTTCTTGTCATGGTGACATGAATCTTCAGACTGATGGAAAATGTATTGTATACAGTTCTCTGTGTTTCTACTATAGGTGGCTCTGCTAGGGTTCTTCACTGAAGACACTGGTTCTCTATATGGAACCACGTAGCATGACAAAATGTCTCTTAAGGTTCTTCAGATTGACTGAGAAGGTGTTCTGTAGGGTTGTAAATAGTAAGTGTTTCTTTTGCTGTATTGAAAAATGTGGTTCTTTAATGGTTCTTCAGTAAAGGCATAGGTTCTTTGTATGGAACCATGAACATTTAAGGTACCATTCCAAGCACAAAAAATGGTTCTTTTATGGTTTCTCAGATTTTTGGAGAGTACATAGTAAGACAAGAGTTCTACATAAAACCGTGAACACTTAAGGACCTTTCTTTGCACGGTAAAATGGTTCTACAGATTGATAGTGTTGTATCTGGTTCTATCTTGCACCAAAATAGGTGGTGTTGTTATGATGTCAAGCTTGTAACAGGAGAGGAACCCTCTTTGGTGCTTTCTAGAACTATATACAACACATTCCCCATCAATCCAGAGAACCCTGTCAATGTGCAAAGAACCATGAAAGCATGGAGTTGTTCTACACGGCACCAAAAAGGGTTCTTATATTGTTGCAGTATTATACTTGTTACAATAGAAGAACCTCCCTTTTGTGCTACATGGAACCATTTTTTAAAGAAGGTTCTCATTCTCAATCAATTTGGAGAACCATTTCACCTTACAATAAATATTTGAAGGATGGCGTTCAAATGTTGAGATCAATAAATGGTATACTAGTATTTATTTATATATTTATTTATTTAAATGCTGCTCAAATGCTGCTGCCCGTTCCTAACGACTACCTAGAACCTGGTTAGAACGTCCCGAAGGCCCAGAGTGATGAGTTCTCATGAATTTGGTCCCGATTGTAAATTCAAACATGATTGATTCCTCATTTGGTTCCTAATTGTGCTGGTAGTTAATCTACTGTGAAGGGTCATCAGTCCAGTCCTGACCAATGGGACAGCTCGCTTGGCTGGATCTGCCCGGATACCACAGAGAATTCCGGAATGTAATTAAAGAGCATCCGCATCAGTTCAGCTCTGAGCTGTAAACTATACTGAAGTACTGTTATTTTATATATATATACACACACACACATCTCTCTCTCTCTCTCTCTCTTTATATATATATATATACAGGAGCTCCAATTACAGACTGTAGTTCATCTGATTCTCTGTATACTTTATTACTCTGTTCTTTAATGATCTGGACCCCCACAGGACCACCACAGAGCAGCTACTATTAGGGATGCGGGTCATTCTCAGGAAACTCAGTTAGTGTGTGTTGTGCTGGTGTGAGTGGATCAGACACAGCAGTGGTGCTGGAGTGTTTAAACACTGTGTCCACTCACTGTCCACTCTATTAGACACTCCTACTACTTGCTGGTCCACCTTGTAGATGTAAAGTCAGAGACAGTAGCTCATCTGCTGCTGCACAGTTTGTGTTCCTCTAGTTTCTCATCAGTGGACACAGGACGCCGCCCACAGGACACTGCTGTCTGGATAGTTTTGGTTGGTGGACGATTCTCAGTCCAGCAGTGACACTGAGGTGTTTAAACCATGTCAGTGTCACTGCAGTGCTGAGAATGTCCCACCACCCACATAGTATCTGCTCTGTGGTGGTCCCCTGGGGGCCCTGACCATCGAAGACTAGGGTAACAAAGTATATGAAATCTCAAAGCTGGTTTCCTTCAAAGTCTTGTTTTGAGATTTTTGTAACAGACACACTTTCTGAACAGACTTCTGGTTATTAAGTTACATAATTTTTCATACTAACATAGAAAACATGCCCTTCTATTCGAAACACACTGCAAATCTGGGCGTCTGCTAACTTTTGACGGGCGGAGCGGATAAGAGAAATAAATAAATAATAGCGGCCCGGCTCCCTGCGGTCCCACTAGCCGTCTGTCCATGCAGCTTTTAGTAGTTGGGAGTGACAGGCTGCTGAAGGGCCTCTGGCAGACAGCGCTGGCGGCAGCACCAAGTCAAGCATGACGAAACCAAGTGGAATTGACAATGGCTGCTGACTCAGGAGCAGCAGGAAGGAGAAGCAGCACACGCAGCAACCCGGGCTCAGCCTGACCCTTTAGACAACAGCCTAAATGTACACTTATTAACCTTCATATTTGGGATACAAGTCACTGCTGTCCAAAGAAAAACATGAAATTTAATTTTTTTGATTTTCTGATTTGTGGATCATTTGAATACGAGAGCTGCTGCTTGAATGGACTAATAGAAATGGTCCAAAGTAGCTTGGAAAACCTTCTGGTTCCATTGACTTACATTGAAAGTGAAGAAGGTTTTTGGCCTCTCCTGTAAAGTTGCCATTTAGGGGATACATACATATATACATACAATTAAAACTAAAATTATATTAAATTGAAATGCATTAATCTTTAAACACTGTTTTTTTTGTCAAATTCAGAATGGAAATTGTGAGACATGTCCTTTGAAGTTTAGTTTATATATGTATATATGTATATATTGTGTAAACAGACCCTGGTTGTGTGTTTTATGCTAGACTGAATATTTTTCAATAGAGAATCAGTAACATATTTTGACAGGTATTAAATGTATTGCGGGATATATAAATGTAAACATATGTACTACATTCTGTTCTATTGTATAATATTTTTCAGCTATATCATGTTATATCATGTTATTTAAGTCCACATTTCTATTCTATTCGATTCTATTCTATTCTATTCTATTCTATCATAGTCCACAGTTCCAAAAGTTATTTTCTATTCTATTCTATTCTATTCTATTCTATTCTATTCTATTCTATTCTATTCTATTCTATTCTATTTTATCATAGTCCACTGTTCCACAAGTTATTTTCTATTCTATTCTATTCTATTCTATTCTATTCTATTCTATTTGATCCTATTCTTCTCTATCATAGTCCACAGTTCCAAAAGTTATTCTCTATTCTATTCCACTATATTTTTCAATTATATTCTATTATATTTTAGTCCAACAGCTTCTATTTTATTCCATTAGATTCTACATTACTGTTCTCTTCTATTTGCCACTGTTCTATTGTGTTCTACTCTATTAGACCTATTATGTATACCATCATTGATAATAAATCTGTTACATATATGGTGTCTAACACCTTTTAATAATGGTTCTGTACAGCACCAGAAATGTTCTGCTCTGGTTAAAAAGCCATATAATGGTTTAATTGGCTTTCTGCCGGCATGTGTATGTGATATAAGGGTGATCGGTGGTTCATGGACGTGTGCTGTTGAGCTGGTATGTCGCTGTATTCTCTGCCTGAGGGCAGCAGTGAGGGAATAAAGAGCCTAGAGGTGAGGAGGTTGGAGGGTTAAGCTGAGGAACATCGGGGGAGCAGGGCCTGCAGGGAGCAGAGTGAGCTTTACTTTCAGAGGGTGTATTGATAGAGAGTGAGTGAGTGAGTGTGTGTGTGTGTGTGTCCTTAGGCATCAGACTTCAAAGATGATGCCCACTTAAAGTTGCATATTGTTTTACGCGGTGAGAGATGAATAATTAAAGCCGCCTCACTCTGCAGCACGTTTTGCATAACTCACTGGCGCACATGGTTTTAGCGTTTAAAGTGGAGAGAAATAAAAAAATAGCTTCGTTTCTGAAGCATGACAATAGAAACATGTTGACATTCTAATGAGCAGAACAAAGTCCGGAGGTTTCCTCTGATAAAAGAAAAAACAAAGAGTTCTGAAACGCCTAAGAAGTGCAAACGTAAAGACACTCAACACTAACAAAGCAGACGACTGATAGAAGAGAATTAGCCTAATAAACGGGAGCCCTTTACTGCACTAATTATAAAATACGCACGAATAAAACAGTGTTTTCAGGATTTTTCTCCTTGAGATGACATAATTAATAGAATCGTAAGAATGATAAACATGGAGAGCGTTCTCTGTGGCAGCCACGCACTGCCATGCAATACAGCAGGACTGAACCAGTCACTGGAGGATTTTAAGAAACTTATTTTACCTTCTATTTAAATTAGATACAAATTCAGTCCCATTTTATAGTAAGTGTTAGTAATAACAGTGTAGTGTCCCATATAAACACATGTATAAACAATGTAACTACTACTACTGTATATGTAGCATATATATATATATATATATATATATATATATATATATATATATATATATATACAGGGTGAGTCAAAAATCACAGGACACCCTTCTATTTCTGAAATGAAAGGGGAAAATAACATATCTGAATACCCCAGCAAGTAACGGACGAGGGGGGCTATGTTCTGGCCTATGTCCTGAAATTTGCCGCTGTAATACCTGCTCTGAGATTGTGTATATCAGACATTTAGCAGGTATGTCTGTAAACATGAGTAGTACTAAACATCTACACAGTTATTGTAGAATCATGTTTTTTCTGTTTATAATTATTATGTAAACTGTTGTTGTAAACAGTTGTTTAATAATATATTATTTAGAAGCTACCCGAGTATAACTTTTAACAAGATCTGTAAAATGTTGCCCTTAATTACACCAGAATTATTACATCATAATCATAATTACAATGTAAATTAGACAGATAGATAGATAGACAGATAGATAGATAGATAGATAGATAGATAGATAGATAGATAGATAGATAGATAGAGGTAGGACAGATAGATGGACAGATAGATGGATAGGTAGAGGGGTGGATAGAGGGGTGGATAGAGGGATAATAGATAGATAGATAGATAGATAGATAGATAGATAGATAGATAGATAGATAGATAGATAGATGTAGGACAGATAGATGGACAGATAGATAGATAGGTAGAGGGGTGGATAGAGGGATAACAGAATGAGAGATAGATAGATAGATAGATAGATAGATAGATAGATAGATAGATAGATAGATAGATAGAACAGGTGCAGTAAGTGAGGGATGGTGGAGGGAGACGAGAGGAGGAGAGCAGTCATGTCGCAGACAGTGGAGGATCTCTGTATGTAGATAGATAGATAGATAGATAGATAGATAGATAGATAGATAGATAGATAGATAGATAGATAGATAGATAGATAGATAGATAGAGGGATGACAGCTGGATAGATGCATAGATAGGTAGATCGATAGATAAATAGACAGCTAGATAGATAGATAGATAGATAGATAGATAGATAGATAGATAGATAGATAGATAGAGGGATGACAGCTGGATAGATGCATAGATAGATCGATAGATAGATAGATAGATAGATAGATAGATAGATAGATAGATAGATAGATAGATAGATAGATAGAGGGATGACAGCTGGATAGATGCATAGATAGGTAGATCGATAGATAAATAGACAGCTAGATAGATAGATAGATAGATAGATAGATAGATAGATAGATAGATAGATAGATAGATAGATAGATAGATAGAGGGATGACAGCTGGATAGATGCATAGATAGATCGATAGATAGATAGATAGATAGATAGATAGATAGATAGATAGATAGATGACAGCTGGATAGATAGATAGATAGATAGATAGATAGATAGATAGATAGATAGATAGATAGATAGATAGATAGATAGAACAGGAGCAGTAAGTGAGGGATGGTGGAGGGAGACGAGAGGAGGAGGAGAGCAGTCACGTAGCAGACAGTGGAGGATCTCTGTATGCAGGAGGAGGAGAGTCTGATGTTCTCGGCAGATTCATACACACAGAAACATACGCCTCTACTTCCAATATCGATTTAATATAGTCAGCAGTCCAACCTTGTTCTCTCTCTCCCTCCTTCTCTTTCTCTCTCTCTCTCCCTCCTTCTCTCTCTCTCTCCCTCCTTCTCTCTACTCTGAATGTAAGAGTGGAGGAGAGTGAGGGCGGTGCTCTCTCTCTCTCTCTCTCTCTCTCTCTCTCTCCCTCCTTCTCTCTACTCTGAATGTAAGAGTGGAGGAGAGTGAGGGCGGTGCTCTCTCGCTCTCTCTCTCTCTCTCTCTCTCTCTCTCTCCCTCCTTCTCTCTACTCTGAATGTAAGAGTGGAGGAGAGTGAGGGCGGTGCTCTCTCTCTCTCTCTCTCTCTCTCTCTCTCACTCTAGAGAACACAAATCACAGAAGGGAAGCGTGTATTTTTCATTGGAAGCTATTTGCCTGTTTCTTTTTCCAATGTTCCCAATTTACCTGCAGTCCTCTGTCAGTGCAGTAAGTCTCTGTCTCATTAGCTGCTGCTGCCTGCAGTGCTGGAGTGCTGAAGCTGCTCAGTCTTTACTGATGCATATGAAGTCTGTCCTGCATCGTTTAAACTGAAACAGTGGAATTGATGGAAAACTCCAGAAGCCAGTAGCAGCAGCTGAACGCAGGTTTCATAGTAGGTTGAGATGTGAAGTCCATCTCAAGAACCACTCACGTCCCTCTTTCCGTATGTCTATTGTATCAGTTATATTTATATAGAGCTTGTGTTTAACAGTAAAACTGGGTCTTTAAAGCATCCAGCTCTGGTAAGTGTGTATTCTGCTGCTGCTTGGAATTGTTTTAGTGTTCAAACTGGGATTTGTATGTATAATGGATTAACAGAACCTATCAGTGAAAAGCTTTATTGGAATTGACTGATTGGTTGGTCATATTTTGAACCTTTGTTTGAGAAGCTGGACTGAGGACTCTATTCATGTTTGTATTGTGTTGCGTACCTGCGACTCAGTCGTCTGTAATCTTTTCTATCGCTGATTGAAGAAAACGAAAGCTCAGAGGTGAATACAATAAATGGGTTGCAGTCTGTCTCTGGAGACACCAACGCCACCAGAGAAGGATATAGTTTTCCAGTAAGTTTCCAATTGACTAAGTCTACCTGACATTTTAATGGGTTGTTCTTACAGTAGGACTCAAATTTTAGGTTATAATTTGAAGCTGCGTTGAAACTATGTTATTTGGTGCAACTGGTTCAATTCTTGTAGCTCATAAACTTAAACATAGTGGCAGTTTACAGTCAGAACAAGCTATATAGTTCCTTCAACCTTCAACCTCAATAGAGTTGGTCATTAGAGCAAATATGTGTTTAAGGTGATGACAATTCCCTCCAACCAATCAGGTGCCTGCTTTCACCTTGTGTTAACAGCTCAGCTTAACAGCTCAGCTTACTAAATACAGTATCAGGTACCAGGTGTGTCTACTGGATCTACATCTCATTAACATTCTTGATGTCAATGGAAACCAGCAGCCAGTTGCACCAGCTTAACATAAGCTCGATTGTTGCCTGGTTTAAATGTGAACTGCAACTATTTTCAGGTTTCAAGCCACTAGAATTAAACAGGTTGCACCAAGTAACACAGTTTTAAATATAGCTTTAGGTTATAACTTAAAATTTGGATATACTCAACACTCTTTGTAAGTTCTGCTGTAAAAACAACCCATTAAACTGCTGCTGGTTTCCATTGAAATCAGGAACATTAATGACCCTCTTATGTAGCGATTAACTGCTTAGAAAGTCTAAACTCTGTGGTAGCCCTGAAGAAAATAACACTCAGGAGTTTCGTGCACCATCACTACAATGATCAAGTAAATAGAAGTTGAACTATATGTGCAAATTTTAAGTTATAACCTACAGCTATGTTGAAACTGTGTTCAACTGGTTCAATTCTAGTAGCACATAAACTTGAACATAGTGGCAGTTTCCAATCAAACCAGGCAGTGATTGAAGTTACATTCAGCTGGTGCAACTGGCAGTTGGTTTCTATTGAAATTAAGGATATTAAGGGTGTTGAATGATTACTGCTCAGCTGGTTTGGTTTTCCAGTAGACCAACCTGTACATGATTTAGGTTAGGCTTTAGGTTATAACTTAAAATTTGAATATACTCAACACTCTCTGTAAGTTCTGCAGTAAAAACAGCCCATTAAACTGCCGCTGGTTTCCATTAAAATCAGGAACATTAATGGGATGTTGGGAGGTTTGCTCCAACAACTGCTCACCTGTTTTGACATATATGGTAGCACCTCATTTGAGGTTCCAAGCAAGCCAAGCTGTTAACACAAGGTGTCTGTAGGCACCTGATCGGTTGTAGGGAAACATATGTGCTATCTCAAGCTACCAGGTCAGCAGACCCTCTTATATAGCGATTAACTGCTTAGAAAGTCTAAACTCTGAGGTAGCCCTGAAGAAAATAACACTCAGGAGTTTCATGCACCATCACTACGATGATCAAGTATGTAGAGGTTAAACTATATGTGCAAATTTTAAGTTATAACCTACAGCTATGTTGAAACTGTGTTCAACTGGTTCAATTCTAGTAGCACATAAACTTGAACATAGTGGCAGTTTCCAATCAAACCAGGCAGTGATTGAAGTTACATTCAGCTGGTGCAACTGGCAGTTGGTTTCTATTGAAATTAAGGATATTAAGGATGTTGAATGATTACTGCTCAGCTGGTTTGTTGAACTCTATCTGCTGTGGAAGGTAAGTTGAGATGTAACACATGGTGGAAAAGCACTGTTAGTCTCATATCTGGACCAGAACCAGCTATGCTTTGAAAAGAAAACTGATATTTTCCAAACAATCAAATCTGCCGGCTTGCTTTTATAGCAGAACCCTCAGCTACTGAAGGGCATGTGCAAATTTTAAGTTTTAACTTGGAGCTACATTGAAACTATGTCATTTAATGCAACCAATACAATTCTAGTAGCTCACAAACTTCAACATAGTGGCAGTTTACAATCAAACCAGGCCACAATCAAGCATATGTTCAGCTGGTGCAACTGGCTGCTGGTTTTCATTGAGATCAGGAATATTAATTGGATGTTGGAAGTCTAGCTCCAACTACTGTTTGCTTATTTTGGTCAAAGTTGGTAGACCAACCTGGTACTGTATTTGGTGTCACCTCATTGGAGATTTCAAGCACACTGAGCTGTTAACACAAGGTGTCGCATGATTGGTTGGAGGGACTTGTATGCTGCCGCAAGCTACCAGGTTTATAGACCCTTGTAACTTTTAAGAACCCAAAAACACATATGCTCTAATGACCAACTATATTGAGGTTGAACTCTGTCTGCTGTGAAAGGCAAGTCAGGTTGAGCCATACCACATGATGGAGAAGCACTGTTAGCATCTTATCTGGAGCAGAACCAGCTATGAGTTTAAAGAAGCCGCCTTGACTCTGAAGTCTGAGACCCCTCTTGCTTTCCTGTTCTGGGATTCAACCAAACACTTAAAAACAATAGGTGGCTGAATAACAAGAAATGGCTTTCGGAGCGTCCCCCTCGTCCATTTGGTTGAATGGTCTCAGCCTGCCCCTGCTCTCCCAACGCTAATGCCCAGCGCTAATGCTAACAGTGCCTGAGAGTCTCTGCAGCATCGTCGCGTTAATCAAACCCAAGACATCTCGCCACTGCGGTGGGTTTCTGCCCACGGCAAAATAAAAAAAAAAAGAGAGAGAGAAAAAAACGGCCCTCGTTATTTTTTTAAGTTCCCACAGAGCAACTGGAGTGCCTTTTCAATGAATCTTCCTTGCCTGGAGATCTTAAAGCTCAGGTCTTTTCCTCTAAGCCGCAGAAGATCTGTCAGACTCGGGCACTCCGCAGAAACTTTGCTCTAAGAGCGATTCCCGTTCCTACCTCGGATTTTAGAAACAAAGAAACGGAACCGCACGAGCGGGTTGATAAAGGTCGGTGTGCAAAGAAGAAAAATCTTTAAATGAAGTTAGTTTAATCGTTTACAGGGTTCCACATGACTGAACAATGTTTTTTTCACTACCAGTCATACGTTTTAGATACACTACCAGTCAAACGTTTTAGATACACTACCAGCCAAACGTTTTAGTACACTACCAGTCAAACGTTTTAGATACACTACCAGCCAAACGTTTTAGTACACTACCAGCCAAACGTTTTAGTACACTACCAGTCAAACGTTTTAGAGACACTACCAGCCAAACGTTTTAGTACACTACCAGCCAAACGTTTTAGATACACTACCAGTCAAACGTTTTAGTACACTACCAGCCAAACGTTGTAGTACACTACCAGTCAAACGTTTTAGAGACACTACCAGCCAAACGTTTTAGATACACTACCAGTCAAACGTTTTAGTACACTACCAGCCAAACGTTTTAGATACACTACCAGCCAAACGTTTTAGATACACTACCAGCCAAACGTTTTAGTACACTATCAGCCAAACGTTTTAGTACACTACCAGCCAAACGTTTTAGATACACTACCAGCCAAACGTTTTAGATACACTACCAGCCAAGCGTTTTAGATACACTACCAGCCAAACGTTTTAGATACACTACCAGCCAAGCGTTTTAGAACACTACCAGTCAAACGTTTTAGTACACTACCAGACAAACGTTTTATTACACTACCAGCCAAAAGTTTAGTAACGTATTAGTTTCCTGTTTAGCGTTGTATTCCCTCTAAATTCTGAAGATTTCAGAATTTTGACAATGAAATTTCCGCTCCTGAAACAAGAATTCTAGCCTGTAGTGACCCAGAAAGATTGAAAATAGCATTGATATCTTGCAAGCGAGTTTGAAGACCAAAGTCAAGTCAGCCCAGATTCCAGATTTCTGCTAGATGCCTTCAGCCATCAGATGGACTTCCTTAATTCCATTATCTTAACATTTGAAAAACATAATGAAATATTGATTGGATGAACCAGGTGCTTATCTACTGTTGAACAAACTGACATACATAAGAAAATCACAACTTTTTGGCCAGACACCTTTTAAATCTTCAATCTCCAAATTCGTGATGCTGATATATTAAACTATATTATATTATATATCTTGTTATATAATATATTACAAGAGCTATTATTTACAGAATCTTTACAGCTGTGCATATAAACATTCTGTTATAATTGAGTTCCTGTAATACAGTGAGATTCAGGTCAGGTTTGAGTTTGAAGCCAAGGGTGACCACTGTGGTTAATGAGACTAACAGCTCTGAGGAAAAAGCTGTAAGCTTGTCTGGTTATGCTGGTCTTGATGGTCCTGAGTCTTCGGCCAGAGGGAAGTATCTGTAAGATGTGATGTCCAGGATGTACAGGACGTTTCCTCACACTGCTGGTGTAGATGAAATATCAAGAAGTTCAATGTTTAGGTTAAAAGTTTGATTAAAAACTTCCATTATTTAGCAAATGATGCCAGTGCTGTCTACTCATAGTTTCCTTCACTCTGGAAAGCTTTGTACGAGGTGGGCGGTCATCTCCACAATCATCATTTGGATATGCAAGCCGCAGGTGGACGTGTCCCCTTTGATTAGATTTTTTTGGGACACTTGTGCCAAAAATCTGTCTCCAGACCAACCGGTTTTGAAGTAGCGTTTTTCAATTTAGTTCCAGACGGAAGCGTGGCTGGAAGGGAGCTCCATGGAGACCAGGATCAAGCGGATTTGCGGCGACCGCAGTTGATTTAGAAGAGTCCTAGAACCGAATCTGGCTCGTTAACAATACATACTGCTGTTTAAACGGAGCTTAATGAGAGCGAGAGGGAAGAGACGTACGGGGCGAGCGCCACGCTTTCGCCATTAGCCAGAGCGACCCACCGAGATCAGAGAGACGGAAGAAGTTTGGGGACCTACGTTATTCCCGCCTTCTTTGTGTTTTATGTGCATGTAAGCCGGCATGAAACAAATGAGCAAATGACTCGCTGCTCGTTATAAACTTTATTGCGAAAAAAAACAACTAATATAAAAACATAAATCAGGTTTTTCAGATCGCTGTGTTCTCAAATCGTCCCACACTCGCTGGCGGAGTTGTTAAGAGAAGTCTAATAGACTTGCCAGTGTGGTTTCTGATACTGTCGGAAAGAATGCACTGTAATAAAAACTGGGGGTTAGTTATTTGAAGTTATTTGAACTTAAAATTATGAATTTTTGGGCCTAAACACCAAATCTTGTTTTTTGTTGACTTACTATTTAAAATTCACAATTTTAAGGAAGTCTAGACATCAACTTACTTCAGTTTCTGAGCTAATTTGAAAGCACTCGTTGCCTTTTACATAGTACACAAATTTCATGATGAACGGATCAAAAGAAAGGTCCCAAAATTACTTGGAAAGATGTCTGGTTCCATTGACTTGCATTAAAACAATGTACGCGGGGGAAGGGGGCCCACCCTATCCCCTAATATCCCCTAAAATATTACCTGTAAGCTGATTCCACTGTAGGTAAGGTAGTAAATCACTGTATGTATAGTGACGTAGAACAACATTTGTGGAATTACAGTAAATTACTAATAAATAAACAAAATATAACATTATCTGTACGTCTGATTATTATTAGATAAATGCAATTAAAGATCACTTAACACAGTAACCTAGATACTCCACATTACATAGTAGTGCTGTCAGAAAACTTAAATTAGACTTTAAATTAGACTTAAAACAATGCATGTTAAGGTTTCCTGACTAGACTAGACTAACATTAATGTTAGACAGTAAGGCTGTGTCCCAAACAGCACCCTCTGGAACATTACATACTGCACTACTGAAAACACTTCTAACGATGGTGTCCTTTTATTTATTAATTTATTTATTTTATTTATTCTATTTTATTATTTTACGTATGTAGTGTAGTAGCAGTCTGCGGTTGGGGGCGTGGCCAAGAGAGTAATGTAACTTTACGTTTCAGAGTGCTGTAATGTGTGAGCAGGTTTTAATCACATCCAAACATATACAAAAAAAGATCAATAACAACCACCACTAAACAAAGCACAACCATTACAGCAACACAGACCGACAAAGGCAAAGCACAAACAGAGG
>CM038726.1:34705913-34973413 GCA_021613375.1 Megaleporinus macrocephalus | reverse complement strand
GGAGAGAGAGAGAGAATAAGAGAGGGGGCTGTAATTATCAGATGTGGTCTTTCAGTGGTCAGACAGCAGAATTCCCGCTTAATTTGCAATTAGACACATCAGCTTCTTGAGGGGACGTGTGCTCGGCCTCCTGACTGTAATGGGTTTGTTAATTGCTGAAGAAAGCATGTTGATCACACTTTACCCCCTTCAGTCGTTCTCCTGCGTCTCACTCTGACAGCCTGTCACTCCTCAGCAGCGCCGAACCCACACCTCCCGGTGACAGGACTTTCTGAAGAGAGAGGAAAAACGCCATTACACAGTATCTTACAACCACTGGCTCACATTTCACACCAGTGGTGTTCAGTGGGCTTCAGGCCATGTCACTGTGCAGACCACTGAAGCTCCTCTACTCCAAACTTTCCAGCCCCCAAAAAAACCAGACACCTGTTTTGGAGCTTTACACCACTCCAGAGTCCAGTGGTAGAGGACTACACCACTCCAGAGTCCAGTGGTGGAGCTCTACACCACTCCAGAATCCAGTGGTAGAGGACTACACCACTCCAGAGTCCAGTGGTAGAGGACTACACCACTCCAGAGTCCAGTGGTAGAGCACTACACCACTCCAGAGTCCAGTGGTGGAGCTTTACACCACTTCAGAGTCCAGTGGTGGAGTTTACACCACTCCAGAGTCCAGTGGTAGAGGACTACACCACTCCAGAGTCCAGTGGTAGAGGACTACACCACTCCAGAGTCCAGTGGTGGAGCTTTACACCACTTCAGAGTCCAGTGGTGGAGCTTTACACCACTCCAGAGTCCAGTGGTAGAGGACTACACCACTCCAGAGTCCAGTGGTAGAGGACTTCACCACTCCAGAGTCCAGTGGTGCAGCTTTATGCTTTATGTTGTATGCGATGCTCCCCAGATCATGACACCAGCACTTGGTTCAGTCAGTATGTCAGTCCACACCAAAGGCAGGACTGAAGCATGACCACGAGGCCTCCGTACTCAAAACTGGTTGGCACCGGATCTCAGACTGAACCTGGATTCACTGCTAAAGACGATATGGATCCGGTCTATAACAGTCCAGGATACCGTGGGAGCTGCTTGTACTTGTCGAATGATCAAACAATCCTTTCTACTGGTGGTCTGTCTGGGAGGTCCGGAGCCTGTCCAACGCATACGTGTGTCCTCACGTAACCACTGACCCCAACACCTCCTAACAACTTGAACAGAGCGACCTAGATGGTGGGCAATTCGTGGAATTGACCATCCGGGTTCTCTTAGTCCAATTATGTGCCTCTTAAAGTCTTTCAACTGTGCACAAGGTCTTCAAGTGCATTGTAGAGACAGCAAGTCCAGCAGATCTCTAGCCAAGAGGTACATGACACACCATCTTGGCTGTTCTGACCAATCTGGGGCAGTTGTGGGCTAGAGGTTAGGGAACTTGGGGGTCTTGGGCCTGGAAGGTCACCGGTTCGGACCAACAAGACAACACTGAAGTGCCCTTAAGCAAGACAACTAACCTCCAACTGCCCCCCGGGCTCTGTGGATGGGGCTGCTCATCACTGAAGCATGACCATGAGGCCTCCATACTCAAACCCGGCCGGCACCGAATCTCAGACTGAACCTGGATTCGCCGTTAAAGACGATATGGATCCGGTCTATAACAGTCCAGGATACTGTGGGAGCTGCTTGTGCTTGTCGTCTGATCAAACGATCCTCTCTACTGGTTGTCTGTCTGGGTGGTCTGGAGCCTGTCCAACGCACATGTGTGTGTCCTCCCGTAACCACTGACTCCAACACCTCCTAACAACTTGAACAGAGCGACCTAGATGGTGGGCAATTTGTGGAATTGACCATCCAGCTTCTATGAGTTTGATTATGTGCCTCTCAAAGTCTTTCAACTGGGCACAAGGCAGCATGTCCAGCAGATCTCTCGCCAAGAGTACATGACACACCATCTAGGCCGTTCTGACCTGGGGCAGTTGTGGGCTAAAGGTTAGGCAACTGGCCTTGGACCAAAAAGACACGACTGAAGTGCCCTTGAGCAAGACACCTAGCCTCCCAACTGCTCCTCGGGTGCTGTGGATAGAGCTGCTCATCACTTTGGGCAAGTTTGCTCACTGCCCCCTAGTGTGTGTGTTCACTAGTGTGTGTGCAAAACATAGTCCGAGGGTCTTTTGGGGGCTGCAGGGGGGAAAACAGTCCCATATTTCTATCTGGGTGTCTTACCATAATGCGTGTCTGACCATCCGGGTTCAGAAAGGGTCTTCTGAGGTTGGTGCCTGGAGAAAATCCTAATCACTTCAAATCTCCATTGATTTGTATGAGGGCTCAGATATTCGTTTGGTATCTGTCCTCTAATCCGAACTGACCATTTACTGTTTGTCTTTGCGTGTATGCGTCCATGTGTCCAGCATTCTCTGGAGGCCTCCGACTTAAAGGATTACGCCCATTACAGAAGGGCTTTGTCCACGGATGGGCTTTGGCATACGAGGGTCATGCTCTCCTCCTTCCAGCCAGAGCGTGTTCTCATTCGCCGTTTTCGTTTCTGCTCTCCGGTGGAGCCTCATAACAGGGACAGGAAAAATAAAAAAAAAACAAAAAAACAACAACTGGCCCGTTCTGGACTGTATTATGTTGATACAGGTTGACTTGTCACATACACCTTGTACTGTTTATGCCTGTCTGCGGGCGATGCAGAGCAGGCCAGTCGTGTGCCACAGTTTCAGCTCGGTGTCACTTCCAATCAGATGACCCTGATAGGAGCTAACGCTAACAACATCAACAGCAAAGCCGGACGAAGCGGGGGGCGCAGACGCCGTGGCCAGCCGAGCGTAGATCCAGCCTTGCTCAGCAACGGAAAAAACAGTCGAGCTGACCAGGACGTGCCTAAACTGGAACACCAATGTTCCGTCCATGGACGCGTTCCTATGTAGGCAGGGTTGCTTGGTTGGACGGGGTTTGCAGAAATTTGACTCAAGGGTGGTCGTATGCCGATCAGCCATGACATTAAAACACCACCACCATGTCAGTGTCACTGCAGTGCTGTGAATGATCCACCACCCTAATAGTAGCTGCTCTGTGGTGGTCCTGTGGGGGTCCTGATCATTAAAGAACAGAGTAATAAAGTATACAGAGAATCAGATGAACTACAGTCTCTAAGTGGAGCTCCTGTATGCTCAGTGGAGCTGATACAGTGCACAGTGAGTGTAGATACAGGGAGGTGGTTTTAATATTATATATATTTTTAATAATAACTTTGTCAACTGCATAATATATAAATATATACACTACCGCTCAAAAGTTTGGGATCACAGTGAAATGTTCTTGTTTTTAATGGAGTAACTTCCTTCCTTAACACAACAATGGACTGACGGGTCTCTAAAGAAAGTTGTTTCTTTCTGGTCATTGTGAGTCGGTCAGCAAGCCATCAACTGCTGATCTTCAGATACTAAACTAACCTAGAATGTTGTTCCCTTTTATACTCACTTATTAGTAGAATGTTTTTCAGCTGTGCATCACAATTGATCAAGAGTGTCCTAACAACCAATTAGTCCAATAACATCCTTAACTTGGATTGGTGGTCGTACCAGGAGATTTAGACAGAGGACTGAGAATTACTGATAATAGAACTATATGTAAAATAAGCCTCTATACAAAAATAGACTTTAATACAAACATTTTTATTCTTTAAAAATTATCTGATACACTTACATTCATTGTGAAATGGACAATATTGTTTGTGAATTGCATGAAAATGGCATGAAATGAAATTCTAAAGTGATCCTAAACTTTTGAACGGTACTATATATATATATATATATATATATATATATATATATATATATATATATATATATATATATATATATATAAATATATATATGCGGTTAACTATACATATATTGTATACATATATCTACATATATTGATAAACTGGTCTGGTCTGGATGCAACGTTGGACTGAATAGTTGTGCTGCCTGACTTTTCAAACTAGTATCAAACTAAAACATACCGTCATCCTTCAACTAGAGTTTATACCTACATTCAGTTAAAAACCATTACATATTATAAATGTATAAACTATTAAAGTTATTAAAGCTTTTCTAGTTGCACCAGTTGACTTACTGTTGGTGCCACGCAAAGGTGTCAAGTAAAAAAAAAATTTACTTTAGTATAAATGTTGGTTATTTATACTTTACTGGAGTAATTATTCTTCAGCTTTCCTTAATGGTATTTTTTTCTTACATTATTTTTACTTTTATACTTTAAGTAGTTCTGAAAGCAGTACTTTTACACTTTTACTGGAGTAAAAAGCTTGAGTTGATACTTCAACTTCTACAGAAGTATTTTTAAACCCTAGTATCTATACTTCTACCTGAGTAATGAATGTGAATACTTTTGACACCTGTGGTGCCGCCTGACCTCTAAACATCTCCAGGTGGAAATTTATTATTGAAATATTAAACACTATTATTGAAGTAATTTGTGCTTTTACATACGTCAGTGTGTTTATTTAACTCTTTCCAAGCTTCTCTTTGTGGAAACAACCCAGTATTATTTACAGTTCTCATCTAATACCTGCTTTGACTGCTCAGTACTTCATTAAGATAAATCAAGATTGCTGCTGAAGGAACTGAATACATTCATACAATGTCTGGGGCGTCCAGGAGAAATCTGGAACTACACTCTGTTCTTCAAACTGAAGCTCAAGATCTGATCTACTTCTCTCACAATAAGATATTCATCTTACTTTGTATTGTATGTCTGATTATTTACATCTGTTCTAATCAGATCTGCTGGTGGAATTACACGTATGGCTTAGTTTTAAAGTATTAAATGTGATATATACAGAAGGTTGTGCTGTTGAATTAAGAGTGTTAGTATTAGTATCGGTGGTGAGTGTGTAGGAGTGTGTAGGTGTGAGTAAGGTCCCAGCTATGACGAATCTGTCCAGCGGTCCCTGATCCTGGTTCTGGCTCAGTAAATGGACTTTAATGAGCGTCGTTTTTAATTAGGTGTCTTTGTCTAACGGCTGAGCGCTTGTACTTTAAACTGAAAGCCGGCCGCTTCTGCTGCGGTCTGACAGCATATACAAAAAAAAGAGAGACAAAGAGAGAGAGAGAGAGCGTCTGGTTTGATAAATGTCAAGGTTTCCGGCTCTTTCCCTTCCCACCAGCGGGCCCCTCGGAGACGGACGGGATCGGTCCCGACTTGGGCGACGGTCAGCCCTTAATTGAGGAAGCTGCAGAAAGTCAATCTGTCAGCATCCTCACCTTAAACGCCGACGCTAAACGGAGCCCGGCGTGCCGTCTCAGCGCTCTCATTAACCCGTCCAATAAAAGTTTGGTTAGCCGCTCCGGCTCCGGCTCCGGCTCTGGCTCCGGCTGGTGGAAGAAGAAGAAGAAGAAGCAGAGAAGAAGTCAAGCTGTTTGAAGAAAAGGCCATTAGCACTTCACCTTTTTTTTAAAGAGGAAATAAAGTCTCTAAAGGTCCTTAAAAGGGAAAGGCTTCTTTGAAGCTAGTGGGGCCCGTCACGCTGAATGTGAAAGCAGGCACTTAGAAACTTGTGTTTTGAAAGCTCTCCAGAGTCGGAAGGTAGGCTGTGTTCGGGCTCGTCGTAAAGCACAGACGTGCGCCGCATGATTTAAGAGGAGCCCATGCGCCGCTGTGGCTGCTCCGGCTGCTCCGGCTCCATGATGCCGGGAAGGCGGCGCGATTGCTCATATTAATGAATGCCGGCATCAAACTACTCTTTATGTTTATGCCGACTGTGCATCAAAAGTTTGGGCACACCTGCTATTCCTGTAGAGCATTGCATTTAGTACATATAACGCAGTATAGTGAATGAATGCTATAGTTTTAACCAACAGCTGTGTCTGTTTGCTGATTGGTCTAAAGCAAAATCTACTCTCACTATAGTATACAAGTTATTATTGAAATATCAAACAGTATTAATAGAGTAAGTAGTGCCCTTTCCAACCCTTTGCAAGCTTCTACCCAGTATTATTTACAGTTCTCATCTAATACCTGCTTTGACTGCTCAGTACTTCATTAAGATAAACCAAGATTGCTGCTGAAGGAATTCATGCAGTCCACCATGTCATGTGGTGTGACTTCTTGAAAACCATGAAAATGTGTAATTATTATAAAATTATTTATTTATTTGAAAAAAAGAATGTTGGTATAAACTCTAGGATGAAGGTGTCTTTTAATTTGAAATTAGAAGTCAGGCAGCACAACCAGCCCAGAACACCTAAATTTATAGTTTTAATAGTAATAATATTCTATAATAGTACATAATAGTATATACATATTCGTGAACTTTATTAGTATGTAAATAAATCTTGGTATAAACTCTACTTGAAGGTATCTTTTAATTTGAAATTAGAGTTAAAGTCAAGCAGAACAAACACTAAGTCAAACGGTGCAACCAGACCAGAAAAGCTTTAACAACTTTAATAGTTTATAAATTTGTAAACTCTAATAGTTTATAAATAAATGTTTGTATAAGCTTTAGTTGAAGGGTGAGGGTGTCTTTTAATTTAAAATAGCTCTGAAAAAGTCAGGCGGCACAACCAGTAATCAAACGGTGCAACCAGACCAGAACAGCTTTAATAACTTTAATAGTTTAGAAATAAACATTGGTATAAACTCTAGATGAAGGTTGAAGGTATCTTTTAATTTGAAATAGGTCTAATAAGTCAGGCGGCACAACCAGTAATCAAATAGTACAACCAGACCAGAACAGCTTTAATAACTTTAATAGTTTATACATTTGTAAACTTTAATACATTTTACACAAATGTAGGTATAAACTGTAGTTGATGTTTGAACATTTGAAAAAATTGTGAAAAGTCAGGTGGAACAGCCAGCACGGTGCAACCAGACCAGAACAGCTTTACCGCGTCATGTGGTACAATCTCTTATAAACCATGAAAATATGTCATTCTTATATCATTGTTTATTTATTTCAAAAAACGGATGGTTTCTATGGGTGCCTATATAGATGCTTGTTCAATTTGAAATTAGTCTTAAAAAAAAGTCAGGCGGCACAACCAATAATCAAACGGTGCAACCAGACCAGGAAAGCTTTACTAACTTTAAAAGTTTATAAATTTTTAACTTTGAAAGTTTTATACACAAATGAACATTTGAAATAAATTTGAAATAAAAGTCAGATGGAACAACCAGCATGGTGCAACCAGACCAGAACAGCTTTACTTACTTTTAATAATTTACCGTGTTACATGTAGTACAATCTCTTAAAAACCATGAAAATATGTATTTATTGTAATATTGTTTATTCATTGGAAAAAAAGATGAATGTATCTATGGCTGTCTAAATATATACCTATTCAATTTAAAATTAGTCTAAAAAGTCAGGCGGCACAACCAGTAAGCCAAATGGTGCAACCAGACCAGAACAGCTTTAATAACTTTAATAGTTTACAGCGTCATGTAGTACAACCTCTAAAAAAACATGAAAATATGTATTTATTATAATATTGTTTAGTTATTTCAAAAAAGGATGAAGGTTTCTATGGGTGCCTATATAGGTGCTTGTTCATTAGTCTAAAAAGTCACGTGGCACAACCAGTAAGTCAAATGGTGCAACCAGACCAGACCAGCTTTAATAACTGATGCTAGTAAAAGCTTTGATAACTATATTTAAGATATAAATGCGGCTATAAAAAAGCATGCAATGACCTTTTCAATAGTATTGAATAATATTAATTTTGAAAACCTTGTTTATTATTGACCCCTGTTAACTGGACGCTGTGATACGGTTGATCTACTGGGAATTCCTTGTTTTGCCCTTGTGCTCTGTTGTTCTTCTAATTCTTCTGATATTCCGCCATGTTTGTATCTTCTCCCACAGTCTGTTCTCATCACGTTTGTTTGTGTCTGTAGGTGACGGAGACCCGGACCGGCCCTCTCGGCTGCAGCACCTATGACAACCTGGACTCGGTCAGCTCCGTTCTCCTACAAAGCCCAGAGAGCAAACTCCACCTGCAAGGTAGGCCAGAGTCCATCTGAACAAATAACTGCTTCTAATGAGGTTTTATTGCTTGGGCTGTCACTGAGCTGCTGGTTCATAACAAAAAAAAAAATCTTTGTAGTGATACTCATGGATCACCTAGGTCCACTATATAGGCCTATAAAACTGACATCAGTCCATCTGTTGCTGCACAGTGAATCAGTTCATATCAGTTCCCCTCAAACCCATCCATCAATACAAATGGATCACAGTAGTTTCACCACTGAGCAGATAGTATTTGGGGTTGTTGACCTTTCTGCTGTGTTTTGTGGTCAGAAACTGACCATTGATGAAAGGCTAGAAGACGGCCATTGTCAAAGTGCATACCAGCAAACTGGAGCTATGATGTAATGGTAACAAAGTTCTTTGCCTCTTAGATGTTATGATGTTTGTATGTACATAATTGGAAGCACATCTCCATACAAACAAAAATATAGGTTTTAATGCTTCCCCAACAAATAGTTTTCATGTAGAACTTTGAGTTTCAACCACAATTCTGCAACCCCAAATCAGAACAACCCCAAATAGTGCTAGTAGTGCTGGAGAGGCTGTTCTTCTACCTTTCTATCTTCTACCTTTCATGTTTGGTGCTCTTTCTAAGCAACCTAAAAGAAAAAAGAAAGCTGGATCATAACCTTGAGATGAAGACTGTCTGGATATTTTACATTTTGGCTTTATATTCGAATACTGAAATGAAAAACCAAACATCTATCCAACAAATAAATACCCCAATAGTTGAATATTCACATACTGGCCGACAATGGTGGGAAGCACCACTCTTTTTCTCACTAAGAGCTTCTTATGGCGCCCACTTGTGTTCAGCCTGCTTAACTTGAGTGGGCGATAAGTGTGGTCAATGAGGTACTTCCCACCAATCTACTGTGAGTAGGAAATTTGCAAGTGGTGCTTTACATTAGTTGGACATGACCCTGAAATTCAAGGGGTTGCCACTGGTAAAACTAGTATTGTGCCTTTCCTGAAGGAAACACAGGAAGATTGCACATAAACGACAAATAGAGGAGTGCTGGTCAGTATGTCTGTGAACCAGAGCTTGGGATTCTGCTCTGAGTGAGTACAGGCAGTTTCGAGGCTGTAGGTTGAACGAAATTGTAATGTTTGGTTTTGGCCAAAAATGAAAGGGATCCTATGGGAGGAACTAGGGATGATAAACGACAGTTTATAGACGAGTGCAGGTCAGTATGTCTGTGGATTAGAGTTTGGGGTTCTGCTCGGCGTGATTACAGGCCGGTTGGAGGCTGTGTGTTCAATGAAATCATGATGTTTTTGGTTGCATCCAAAAATGAATGGGACTCTATGGGGAGAAAAGAGGGATGGAAAAACAATGACAACCAGACGAGTGCAAGTCAAACCAACACTGCAGTCGTGGTCGGGGGTCCACCCTGAGGTGGTGTATACGAAAGGATGTCTCTCGGTCGAGCAGAAGTTCAGTAGATTGGTATGCACTTTTCCATCTCATTCATTCTCTATGGGAAAAAATTCTGGAAAATCTGTTGTTTTCTGAAATCTGTGCATCCAATCAAAAAGCTGTATAGAAGCCTCATTCAACAATCAGAGCCGACAATCTGGAGTTGGAACGGTGTTGATATCTGGAAAACTGCGGGAGGAGTTACGCGGCGAAGACCTGGCAGAAAGCAAAAAAACGAATAACAACATAGTTGCCCATTGGAAAGCATAACAAGCGACTGGGCGGGTTTTAATAGCTGAAGCCTCACACCACGAGGCAGAGATAAGTATTTGACAGTTAGTGGGAAAAGAGACCCAGCATGGAGGGAAAGCAATTTATCAGGCAAGTGTGCGGTAATTGTGCCCGGGCTAGATTTATCATCTCCACCACCAGCCGCCGTCTGTCAGATTAAAACAGGCCTTAAAATCCAGACGCAACTGCGGCTTCAGCGCCCGTGTTGCTTTTAGCTCCCGCTGAGTCGGGCGCGAAAAGTCCCGGCGTTTGAGTTTAGAGCCCCCAAAAAGAATCCCGCCATTCAGAAGCTTCCCAGAGACGTGACTACATCCTTCTTTCCCCGAAGAGATCATTATGTCTTTATGGATTTGGGTAATTACTTTGTCTGTCAAACACACTTTCAGGTTTCCTCGCTTCGCGGCTCAGTTGAGATCTTCAGGTATTTAAGATTTCATTCACAGGCGCACCTGCCGTATTGATCGGGCGCTTCGGAGAAGAAGCAAGTCGCCATCTAGCCGCGGCAGCGAAGCAGAGCCACCTGCCGACTTTGTTCCCCGACTGGCCGAGGGGTTATCTTAAGAGGAGCGAAGGTTGGAATTAGCATTCCGCCTCACCTGTGGAGGTGGCGCTGCTCCAGGTTACGTCAGTTAGGAGCAGCTGTTCCGGTTGAAAGATGCTAATGTCCTCCATTATGTTCTCCGTGTATATTTTTGGCTGGGACACGTGTTTTCGCCGGGACTCGCCGCACCGATCAGGAAAAAGAGAGGGTAAGCGAACGCGCGAGGCTCTTAGCAAGCCAACTTTCTCCAGCTTTTATCTGGCCCTTGCATCTTATCTGGGAGTATTCTCTCTGAAAGTTTTCCCCGAGCTATGGAACAGCTGGCGAGAAGAAGCCTTTGATCCTAGCAGTCATTAGGCCTCCTTTAAAACCTTATAAACCGGCTATGACAATGCATGTCATCTCGCGCCAGTCGGTGGTCATACAGATTAGCCATCTGGCACGCCTCAGACTTAAAAGTGATGCAAATCGTTTGTACATATGTCGGCGTAATGATGGGAGCCGATCGTCTTTGGGCTTCTTGAACTTTAGAGCCAAAGAAAATGGGAAATAAAGAAAGAGTGATAAGGAGGTGGCAATCAGTGTTTGGGATCTTCTCAACAACTTTGTCCTGGATCTGAAGAATTCTTGGTGGGATCAATGGTCAATCTTTTGTTTAACTCTTCTAAAGCCAAAGAAGAAATTTGCCAATCGGCACTTGTGAAGGAGATGTTGGAGATTCACATGGCTGGTGTGATCATATGGTCTTGGTGGGTTTGGTGACCTTTTTTCTTGAAACTTCACCAAAACTTTTGCTGTTTATTTGCTAAATTGAACAAATTTTCCAAAAGAAGGTGGGAAATAAAGAAAAACTGATAAGGCGGTGACAAGTGTTTGGGATCTTCTGGACAATTTTGTCTTGGAATTGAGGAATTCTTGGTCAGGAATTCTTGGAATTCTTTTTTCTTGATCCTCCACTCAAAACTTGTTGTAACTACACAGTTGCTGTATATTTGCTGCATTTAACATACTGGGAAAAGTGTGTAATGTAAAATATGTCCTGTACAAAAGTCAATTCAAAATCTAGTTGTTCAATTCAAAATCTAGTTGTTCAATTCAAAATCTAGCGAATTGAAATATTTAGAGTTTCATGGCAAAATTGTGACAAATTATTGATAAAACTTTAATATATAGTCTAATAGATATTACATAGTGCTTTGTGTGGTAAAAAAAAATCTGAAAACTGTTATGTAAACTATAAAATTAAACTAAATTAGTTTAGTTTATTTCGGCTTCTATTGACACACAATAATAATAATTAATGCCTAACCAAAAATACTGACTGAAAAGGTGTAGTCTGAAGCTTTAACTTATGCTTTTCTTGTAAATCAGATGTCACTATTTCTAAAACAGTGAGAAAAAGTGTGTCATAAAGAACACTTATAGAATATCTTTGTGCCCCCTTACACACTAAATAAGGGGATACACAGCAATTCTTAATAAATTAAACCTAGTTTTTGAATTGATTTGTGTTAGTTTACTTTTCGTATGCATTTTCATTGAACTGTTTACTCCTAATGACATTTGAGCCTTTAAAAACCAAAACCCCAAACTGTTTATCGTTGCTGTCCAAAGAAAAACATAATTTTTTTGTTAATTTTTATTTCTATACAAAGTTTGAACATGCCAGCTACCATTTACATTTTGTAAACATTTCATAATGAATGGACCAATAGAAATGCTCCAGAATAGCTTGGAAAAAAATCTAGTTCCATTGACTTACATTGACTCACAAGTAAAGTTACCATTTTGGAGATACAAATTTTTCAGTAGACAGTGATGTTACATTATTATAACCTAGTGATGATTCTGCTACGTTTCAAATGAATAAAATCAAATAAAAATATTCGTTACCTGCAATTTTGTCACCAGATTAACTAACTGTTAATCCATTAATCAACTTAGTGTTGAGCTGCTAGTGAGCAATGTGGAGTGAAAGTGATGATATAAGGACCGCCTACTCTGAAAAACTACCCACCCCTCTTCGTGAAGAAGGTTTTGAGATAAAACAGGCAGCAGCAGCTTTCTTCATATCAATAAATAAAAAGAATGTATAGTCAAACAGATGGAGCTCCTTGAAAACATGCAGAAATTGCATTTAGAGGCTACAGAAAAGGGTTCAAGGGCAGTTTTAAGGATGCAGCTTGTATTCTAGCACAGCAAGGGGACCATCTGTAATCCACAGATGAAGATAAATTGGCTGGTGAGCATTGCAAGAAAAATGCTGCTACTGTTGTGGCTGATGAAGAGACAGTAAGCAGTAAAAAGTGCTTCGCTGGTACAACCTAAAAACAAATAATGTGGTAATTAAACTGGTTTTATTCAAGCTAAAATTGACTTTGATTGAAAAAATCAATCACTGAAACTGCTTTTTAGGTTGAATGAAACTAGTTTAGTTGCTTGTTACCACATAAAGTCATGCTTTTAGGTTCTACCCACAAAGCACATTGTACAGTGTAATCATTTGTGTTGTTGTATGTTGGATTATAATAATATTATATTTAGGCTACTAATGTTAATGCTGAGGATTGGAAAGGAACATCCGTCTGGTCAAGGTAGTTCTTTCCGAGTCCGTTGTCCTCGTTCTTGGTAACGTTAAAAGAAAAGAAAGTTAAAGAAAATGCTAGAGAGAAGATTAGAGGCTGTTTAAACTGAACAAATATTTGGTGTAAGATCAGGCGGTTCTTTGAAAACCTCAGTTGAAGCCATCAGTTTGAAGACGCTTCTACAGGTTCTTCTATAGAGTCACTTCTATAGAGTCACTTTGCATATCAAAAAGTTCTTCAGATTGATGTGAATGTTCCGTGTTTGGTTCAACATGGAACCTTTCTGGAGTGAATGGTTCTATATGACAGCACAGTGTTCTTATATTAATGTGATGTCAACATTCACTCTGAAAAACATGGTTCTTCAAGGGTTCCCCAGTAAAGACAAGCGTTCTATATAGGTCCATGAACGCATTCTTTATTTTAGGGTTCTTTTATTGTTGTGATGTCAAGATTTACTCTTAAAAAAACATGGTTCTTCCAATGAAGATGAGAGTTTTATATAAAACCGTAAAAATTTTTCGAAACGGTTCTTCAGGTTGATGGAAAATATATTAGATATGGTTCTATAAAGAGACTTTTTAGGTTTGTTATGCTGTTGTTAGTTTCTAACTACAGCAGAACCATTTTCTGATGCTATATTGAACTCTTCTATGTAGGAACTGTTTGTGTGCTTAAATGGTTCTTGTAGTGTTGACTGTGTTGTGTTTGGTTCTATATGGAGCCTTTTTGGTGAGAATGGTTCTATTTAATGACACAGTGTTCTTAAATTATTGAGATGTCAAGATTCACTATTAAAAACATGGTTCTTCAAGGGTTCCTCAGTAAAGACAAGGGTTCTATCTAGAACCATGAACATGAATTGAAACAGTTTTTCAGAATTGTGGAAAATGTGTTTTATATGGTTCTATGAAGAACCTTTTCAGCTGAGATAGGTTTGCTTAACTGGTTCTTGGTATGTTAAAATTCTTCAGATGTTGTGAATGCGTTGCATTTGGTCCAATATGGAAGCTCTTTGATGAAAATGGTTCAATGGTCAATGGTCACAATGGTTGTGATGTGAAGCTTTAGTGTTAAAAATAAGGTTCTTTAAGGGTTCCTCAGTAAAGACAAGAGTTCTATATAGAGCCATGAATGCGATCTTTTATTATAGGGTTCTTTTATTGTTGTGATGTCAAGATTCACTCTTAAAAACCATGGTTCTTCAAGGGTTTCTCAGTAAAGACAAGGGTTCTATATAGAGCCATGAATGCATTCTTTTATTATAGGGTTCTTTTATTGTTGTGATGTCAAGATTCACTCTTAAAAACATGGTTCTTCAAAGTTTCCTTAATAAAAACAATGGCTCTATTTCTATAATAAGAACCATTTGCTTTGATTTCCATGAAATAGATCTTCAGGTTGTTGGAACATGTGTTGTATATGGTTCTATGAAGAACACTTTCAGCTGCTTAACTGGTTTTTGGCATGTTAAAATTCTTCAGATGTTGTGAATGCATTGTATTTGGTCCAATATGGAAGCTCTTTGATGAAAATGGTTCTACATAACAGCACAAAGGTTTTTTTCTATAGTTGTGATGTGAAGCTTTAGTCTTAAAAACATGGTTCTTCAAGCGTTCCTCGGTAAAGACAAGGGTTCTGTATAGATCCATGAATGCATTCTTTTATTTTAGGGTTCTTTTATTGTTGTGATGTCAAGATTCACTCTTAAAATAATGGTTCTTCAAGGGTTCCTCAGTAAAGACAAGGGTTCTATATAGATCCATGAATGTGTTCTTTTATTATAGGGTTCTTTTATTGTTGTGATGTCAAGATTCACTCTTAAAAACATGGTTTTTAGTTTCCTGAATGAAAACAATGGCTCTATTTCTATATAAGAAAAAACAGGTTCTTCAAGAGTTCCTACGTAAATACAAGCGTTCTTTACAGAATCATGAACCCACAAAGTAACATCTGGGAAATTGTTCTATGCAGCACCAAAAAGAGTTCTGCTATGGTTACAATGTCAAGCAACGTCAACCGTTTAACTATGCAATGCATGCAGATGGTTCTTTGAGTGTTCTTTATAGAACCATTGCTTTCTATGAGTGAAGCTGGGCTTAAAACAATAACTGGAGAGCTGTGTAGTTCCTTCCCTGCGGTGTATCCATATCCTAACAGTAAGGGTGGGTTATTGTTAGTCAAGTAGCTGTCAGAGGGTCTACGCGGCTGTCATCATTTTTGCTGACCGCATGACCCTCCGACTCCCCCCGATGTATCCTAGCCGTTCACCGATGCGCCTCAGAGGCCGAACCCAAGAATAGAGTCCTACCTCAGCTTGGCTCGCGGCGCGGCGGCTCCTGACAGGCCGCTGGTTAGTGTGTGTAACTTGTGAGGAGGTGCGCTCTTTGTTTTGGGGGAAAGGAAGACACAAAGGTGCAGGAGAGAAATAACACGGCAGCCTGCCATTTAAAGAAAAAAAAACAGACTACATGACATTTTGCGGCTCTCCGGTTTCGCGCCTGCTGTGTTTCTGCAAGTCTGCGATTTCTGCGAACACCGGAACGAAGCGTCTGCACCATCACGCGTCCCATCAACACGGAACGTGATTTAATGGAGAGATGGGAGGGAAAGAAGCGAGGCTTCCATCGCCTCCCATTAGTCAGTGGACCACTCGGCCTGTATTTATTAACAAATTAGGAAAGGTCACTTTGAGCGAGATCGTTGCCACCATTAATAAAATTGCCTTCGACTTGGTACTCTCGGTTCCGCTGCGTACGGGCCAGAGCGATGCTTTACAACCATCAACAGATAAAAAAAAAACAATATATATATTTTACATATATATATAAAACACTAGATCTGATTAGAACAGATGTATATATATATATATATATATATATATATATATATATATATATATATATATATATATATATATATATATATATAAAAACATTAGATCTGATTAGAACAGATGTAAATAATCATACATACAATACAAAGTAACATGAATATCTTATTGTAAGCGAAGTAGATCAGATCTTGAGCTCCAGTTTGAAGAACAAAAACTTAAAAACAAGAACTGGAGACCCAACAATAGTTTTTTAATCTAATTCAAATCATAATGAAACACCTGAGTCTCTACTTACACACTTCCATTAAAAACATGTAATGAGTTACAGGAAATGATTCATATAAAATTCCAAATTGTTTTTAATATCTATGTTAATAAGGATCAATGTGGTCCAGAATTCCAAAGCTTGCACTACTGTAAAAGTCTGAGGCACATAAGCTGATAGTTTTAAAGTCTTTATCTGATCAATAAGTGTATGTTCACCAGTAAGAACACCAGATCTGATTAGAACAGATGTAAATAATCATACATACAATATTGTGAGAGAAGTAGATCAGATCTTTAGCTCCAGTTTGAAGAACAAAGTTAGGTTCCAGATTTCTCCTGGACGCCCCAGACATTGTATGAATGTATTCAGTTCCTTCAGCAGCAATCTTGATTTATCTTAATGAAGTACTGAGCAGTCAAAGCAGGTATTAGATGAGAATTGTAAATAATACTGGGTTGTTTAGGAGAAGCTTGGAAAGGGTTAAATAAACACACTGACGTATGTAAAATGTTGTAGAAAACCTAAAGTGTTTCTTCCAGGGCATTTCTAAATTTTACAGGTTCTATATCAAACTAAGAGTTCCTGCCAACCAACTGTTATATTACTTGAAGGTTCTTAAATCTTTGAAAAAGTTCTCCAACCTTCTTAAAACCATGGTTCTTTGGAGGTTGGATATTGTTTTGGGGAGCGAAGTTTCATTCTTTTAGGGCATTGTTAATAAAAAATGTCTTTAATTTCTAAAAAGTTTCTTAAATACTTAGAAAAGGTTTTCCAGATTTGCAAACCTCATGTAAACCATGGTTTGTTATGTACCCATTGGGAAACTTCTTTAGGGAACCCTATATATTGATCAGTAAAACTTTAAACCGTGTAAAGTTTTTGTTTGAAACTAAGAGTTCCTCCAAAAACTGTTAAGTTATTTGAAGTTTCTTGAACATTTAGAAAAGGCTCTCCAGACTTGAAAACCTCATGTAAACCCTGTTTTTTTGGGGGATGCATCTATTGAAAGATGTTTTATGGAACCTGTAGTGATTCTTTCAGGCCCTCACATAAAATAAACCATGAATGTTCTATATCAAATTAGGGTTTCTTCCCAGACCTGTTACATCAGTTGTGGGTTCCAGAAACTTTGGAGAGGCACTTCAAACTTAAAGAAATTATTCTTTCGAGAAGCTTTGAAAGGTTCTTCAGAGAACCAAAAGTGCTTCTGGGTGTTGCTCCACAGTACCCAGCTTTATTTTTAAGAATTTCACGAAGTGGAGGAAAAAGTATTCACTCGAACGGTGATGATTCTCTTCGCTCGGTTTCGTGAAGGAGCACTTGAGCGGATCGGAATCTTTCTGAAGAGCTAAAGGGAAGAGAAGGTAATTACTAGCTCGGCAGCCTCCGAGTGGCGTCCCGTCTCAGGATAACGAGCTGATCTGCCAGCTAATTTCCCCAAAAGAATTTTTCGACATGGTTAGTGGGATGATTTCATACGGAGGGCTCAGTGAGTGAGAGGAACTGGAACGAGCCAAAAAACTCACAGGTGTGGAAAAGCTTAGGTTTTATAGACTCGCCCATCAATCACAGGGAGAATCGATTGTGCAAGAGCTTCAAGCTGTCAGAGCCATGAGTGTGCAGTAGGGGTTCCCAAAATATCATTCGTTAATGGTTATTGCAACATGTGCGCAATATGCAAACAAGACTTCTAGCCAGCCAATGATTGTGCAGTGAGCATTGTAAACGCTGGGTCCACCTATCAGGCACAGATTTAGGGTGGTCAGAGTTGATGGCTGTAATGGTCAGAGTTGATGGCTGTAATGGTCAGAGTTGATGGCTGTAATGGTCAGAGTTGATCACTATAGTGGTCAGAGTTGATGGCTGTAATGGTCAGAGTTGATCACTGTAATGGTCAGAGTGGATCACTGTAATAATCAGAGTTGGTTGCTGTAATGGTCAGAGTTGATGACTGTAATGGTCAGAGTTGATGGCTGTAATAATCAGAGTTGATCACTGTAATGGTCAGAGTTGATGACTGTATTGGTCAGAGTTGATCACTGTAATGGTCAGAGTGGACCACTGTAATAATCAGAGTTGGTTGCTGTAATGGTCAGAGTTGATCACTGTAATGGTCAGAGTGGATCACTGTAGTAATCAGAGTTGGTTGCTGTAATGGTCAGAGTTGATCACTGTAATGGTCAGAGTTTATGACTGTAATGGTCAGAGTTGATCACTGTAATGGTCAGAGTGGATCACTGTAATAATCAGAGTTGGTTGCTGTAATGGTCAGAGTTGATGGCTGTAACAGTCAGAGTTGATGACTAATAATCAGAGTTGATGACTGTAATGGTCAGAGTTGATGACTGTAATGGTCAGAGTTGATGACTGTAATGGTCAGAGTTGATCACTGTAATGGTCAGAGTTGATCACTGTAATGGTCAGAGTTGATCACTGTAATGGTCAGAGTGGATCACTGTAATAATCAGAGTTGATCACTCTAATGGTCAGAGTTGATCACTGTAATGGTCAGAGTTGATGACTGTAATGGTCAGAGTTGATGACTGTAATGGTCAGAGTTGATCGCTGTAATGGTCAGAGTTGATCGCTGTAATGGTCAGAGTTGATGACTGTAATGGTCAGAGTTGATCACTGTAATGGTCAGAGTTGATCACTGTAATGGTCAGAGTTGATCACTGTAATGATCAGAGTTGATCACTGTAATGGTCAGAGTTAATCGCTGTAATGGTCAGAGTTGATGACTGTAATGCTCAGAGTTGATCGCTGTAATGGTCAGAGTTGATCGCTGTAATGGTCAGAGTTGATCACTGTAATGGTCAGAGTTGATGACTGTAATGATCAGAGTTCAACACTGTAATGATCAGAATTGATCACTGTAATGTTCAGAGTTGATTACTGTAATGATCAGAGTTGATCACTGTAATGATCAGAGTTGATCACTGTAATGATCAGAGTTGATCACTGTAATGGTCAGAGTTGATGACTGTAATGGTCAGAGTTGATCGCTGTAATAGTCAGAGTTGATCGCTGTAATAGTCAGAGTTGATCACTGTAATGGTCTCTTACTGGAGTTCCTAAGAAAACAATCCAGCTGGTTCAGAACGCAGCAGCTGGGATCCTAACAAACACTAAACAGATCTCAGATCAGTCCTGTTTTAAAAGAGCTGCACTGACTACCTGTATCTTTTAGACCAGACTTTAAACTTCTGTACTCGTCTATAAAGCTCTAGATAATCTAGAACCTGCTACATCACAGAGCCTCTCTCTGTTTATGTTCCAGCTGCTGATCTGCAGATACTGAGCTTCTGTAGAAACACCTTCAGTAACATACAGAGAACCTGGAGACACTCATTCAGCTCTTCTGCTTCTAAACTGTGGAGCTCAGTTCAGCTCAGTTCAGCCAGTCCAGCTCAGAGTCACTTTTACACACATATTTGATCTGATTACTGATTAACAACCATCTGCAATGTCTATTGAGCTGGCATCAGTAAACCTAAAGTGGCATTGCTGCTGTGAAATATAAACCTATAAACTTTACAGACGAAGGCAAATATTTTCTTAACATTAATGTAGTGAGTATTTTGGTCCATAGATCAAAACATATAGGGAAGAAAAATAACCATGGAGTCAGGTGGTCCCTAAATATCCATGTTTTAGTCAACATGTTTGTGTATATATATATATATAGTCTGTAATTGCACTTAGTCTTCCAGTGTCTCGACTTCTTCAGGGTGTCTCTTCTTTGTGAGAACTGTGAGACGGAATGGCATGACATTGCCTCGGGATACCCAGCAAAGCGTGATAATGGAATGCTGTTACATTTCCTGACACAATAAAATCATCTTTGCCGTCATGTAGGCAGCACACAGGTGGGATAATAAGCCCCTCATTACGTATTTTATTGTTATTTCATGGTATCCTGGTAAGAGCTGTCACGATTACACGATTAAGCCTGGCATACATAAAATAATATATTAAAACACTGTTTACCTCCGTTCTCTGTAGAGGACGTGTTAACACATAGAAACATATCATTTGGCCAGAGGGGGCGTTTGAATGGGACTCTTTTTGGGAGGCGAGGTATAAAATAATATGTTGTCTTTTTTCTAATGCCCAGATTATTGAACTGCTTTAACCCTTTAATGCCAAGTGAACCATATTTGATACACAAGATTCTGACAGCAGTAAATCATCACTGTTATAATGTTGTTCCTAAAAAACCTGATGTTCACCTGAACTTTACTCACTTTCTTCTAAATGTAAGTGGAGAACTAAATACTGTGGTAGATACAGAATGTGTAAAACTCTGTACAATATATATAATTGTGAGAAATGACTAAAAATTTCAAATAACCTCAGAGTAAGGGTTAAAGTGTTCTTAATACTTCCATTTGTTCACAAAAAACTGCCTACAATTTCAACAAATATGATAAAAAACAAAACAAATTAATGCCGTGTTATTTAATTGTATAATTATTATTTGTGATTATTTTTATTATTTTGATTTATTATTAGTTTAATAAACACATTTTCAACTGTTTAAAATTATCAGTTAGTTGTCTCATGTTTTAAGCTTTAAAGGCTTAATTCTTTCTAATGATCATAATTTGTTAATGTTCTGGAAATTGACTGATAATTAGCTTAATATATGTTATATATATATATATATATATATATATATATATATATATATATATATATATATATATATATATATATATATATATATATACACAACCCCAAGCATCAATGTGATTTATTCCCAAAACCATTTAATTCTGGCATAGTGAACTCACACGTCACCAATTGCATATGTCTATGGCAACTTTTCTACCCAATTTTAATCTTTACAGTAAAATCACAAAGTACAGTACTGAATATTAATCTGACCCCTTTTTTTTATTATTATTTAGAGCTTACATATTTGCAAGGATTTTATTATGGTTATCGGCTCTGGGCTAGTTTATATGGTCACATACAGGAGGAGGAACCGGAGAAACCAGGTTTTGAAAAGGAATAACATTAATGTTGGTTTTGACTCGACACTGTTGAATAAACACAGACTGAAGCTGTGAGGATAAATCTAATACTGGGGACTTCAGCATGTTGAGTCAGCATGTTTTTATATATCATCGCTGTCCAAATCAACAAAAATGTATATATATATATATATATGTGTGTGTGTGTGTATATAGAAAAGCCTGTAATTGCACTTAGTCTTTCAGTGTCTCGACTTCTTCAGGGTGTCTCTTCTTTTTGAGAACTGTGAGACGGAATGGCATGACATTGCCTCGGGATACCCAGCAAAGCGTGATAATGGAATGCTGTTACATTTCCTGACACAATAAAATCATCTTTGCCGTCATGTAGGCAGCACACAGGTGGGATAATAAGCCCCTCATTACGTATTTTATTGCTATCTTTATTGCTATATATATATATATATGTTATGCTTCATATTGTACCATATAACCATAATCAAGATATTCACAGCTGACTTACATTGAAAATGTTTTCATATATAAATATATACACTACCGCTCAAAAGTTTGGGATCACAGTGAAATGTTCTTGTTTTAATGGAGTATCTTCTTCCTTAACACAACAATGGACTGACGGGTCTCTAAAGAAAGTTGTTTCTTTCTGGTCATTTTGAGTCGGTCAGCAAGCCATCAACTGCTGATGCTTCAGATACTAAACTAACCTAGAATGTTGTTCTCCCTTTTATACTCACTTATTAGTAGAATGTTTTTCAGCTGTGCATCATGATTGATCAAGAGTGTCCTAACAACCAATTAGTCCAATAACATCCTTAACTTGGATTGGCGGCCGTACCAGGAGATTTAGACAGAGGACTGAGAATTACTGATAATAGAACTATATGCTAAATAAGACTTTATACAAAAATAGACTTTAATACAAACATTTTTATTCTTTAAAAATCATCTGATACACTTACATTAATTGTGAAATGGACAATATTGTTTGTGAATTGCATGAAAATTGCATGAAATTAAATTCTAAAGTGATCCTAAACTTTTGAGCAGTAGTGTATATATATATATGAATCTGACTGGGACATGTTTGGTGGTCTATCAGGTCTTCCAGGTGGTTTTGCACCGGAACCATGATTTCACAAGTGATCCTCAATATAATCAACACATTACTCAATTACTAGCATAGTTTCTGATGACAGGCCTTCTCCAGATGCCCCTGTTAGAAATTGTCCAGTTGAGTAGGTGCCTCTGTGTTGAGAGGCCAGATTGCGTCTGTCAGACTCTTGCCAGTCCATCAGACTGCACTAGCAGATGAAGTTCTGATTGTATTCTGGAGTAGAGCCAGTGCAGCCTGACCTTCAGTCCAAAATGCTGCTGGCAAGTCCCCATCGCAATACGGACTGTTTAAAAAGCTGAAAACTGAGTGAGAGACAAAAACAGCTTGGTAAGACTGACACCTGCCTCGGTCTACAACGCAAATCTCACTGCCACGGCGAACATACTGCGTAACACTCCATAATCACCTTACACCACATACAGTGGCTCATTTAATCATTTACTTTAACTCAGGTTGTTATAAAGGCTGTAGCAGGCTGAGACTCCACAGGCTTGTCGACTGGGGAGGATCCTACAAGCTTGACTAGTCACTGATCAGATTATTACAGTTACAACACAGATGTCTCAGAGAAGTGTCCATATCTCTGGTTTCCTGAAGGCTAGGAATGTGATTCAGGGCTCTAGCCTCCTATGAAGTTTGGCTTCATTCTAGCATTTCGAAAGATCCGATATTACATTGTTGTTATCTCTGGTTTCCTGAAGACTACAATATAATACAAAGTCAGGCGAGGTTGGAGAGAAAACCTAATGCTTTGTAATCCTGTAATGCTTAAAGTTGTTTACTCTTATTTTTGCTGAGCTAGAGCTCTTTGGTTCTGGCAGAGTGATTCAGCAGGGTTGCCTAGGGTGCGCCTAAGTAAGATACAGATTTGTCTGTATCTCTGGTTCCCTGAAGGCTAGCACCGTGATCCAGGGCTCCTTGGAAAGGGTGCATCACTGAACCCCAGAGTTTGCCTTCAATATGGATGCTAAACATTCAGTCATTTTTTGGGTTTATTCTTGACATCCTCAGGAATTGTCAGCATCGTCAACATTCGTCATATATAACTGTTGACTGTCAAATATTTTTTTTTTATATTTTGTTTTCGGTCTCCAGTAATTATATTTAACTACACTAATATCCATATTTAACTGCACTAATGAGCTGGACTAATACATTTGCGCGAAACCAGAATGGATATATTTTAATGTAGACTGAAAACTTTAGCTTGAAAAATCACTAAAAAACCCATTGTTTTTAAAACAAAAGTCTCATTCAGAAATACTGGACCCCTCTAGAGGGGGTGACTGTACAAATGAATGGAGGTGTAATCAGTTCAGCTTGGTAGAGACTGTCTACAAATCTAACCATAGATAAAATATATTAAATAAGTGTATTTGGGACTAGTAACCAGATGGCACGTCAGTTATTTTAATATATATAAACTTCTTACTTCACTAATGGAAGTAACAATCTTTTAGTTGAAACCACATTGACCTTCCGTTATACGGTGGACAAAAGTATAGCATCCCAATACTTAGATACACTTTCCTGTTACCTGAGATGTATCACAATATTTAGTGTTTTGTGGATTGTGAGCAAATTGGATCAGTTGAAATGAGCAAATCCAACAATTTACGAAGGAACATTAGTGAAGGCCCCTAAAATGATTGGTAGAAATAAATGAATTGGTAGAAATAAATAAATTGGTAGAAATAAATAAATTGGTAGAAATAAATGAATTGGTAGAAATAAATAAATTGGTAGAAATAAATAAATTGAGCTGACATTCAATCAGCTATTCATTGCTGTGCTGTTTATAAACTTAAGCTTGTCTACAATTGTTATAGAAGTTCCAATTACACTCATCATATGCATATACTCAAATATACATACACAAAATCACGTCTTAAAAGCCGCCATATTGGATCAAGGGCAAGTTTTTCCCATGGGAATGTGGTGCTGAACACAGGTCTGAAGACACAGTCCAGCCCCAGGGACGGCACACTGCACATGTTGTTCAATGTGGTTGTTGTTGCAACTTCCTCTGCTGATAACGTTTGAACCGCTAGAGATATTGCAAATCTGATTGGATCAATCAATTTCTGAGACAGTTGTGGTCTTATTTGATGTGCTACATCTGACCAGCTTCCCATTGGAAAAACTTGCCCTTGATCCAGTATGGCAACTTTCAAGATGGTTGCCATGTTTAGGACATAGCCTAAGGGATAGACACTCTCACCCATTACTTCCTGGGGTATTCAGATACATCATTTTCTCTTTTGCTTCTGAAACAATAGGGTGTCCTGACTGTTTGGACTCTCCCTGTACAAATACTCAAATATACATATAATCAAATATACACATATATGCACTACCACTCAAAAGTTTAGGATCACTATAGAATTTCATTTCATGCAATTTTCATGCAGTTCACAAACAATATTGTTCATTTTACAATTAATGTAAGTGTATCAGATGATTTTTAAAGAATAAAATTGTTTGTATTAAAGTCTATTTTTGTATAGAGACTTATTTTGCATATAGTCCTATTATCAGCAATTCTCAGTCCTCTGTCTAAATCTCCTGGTACAGCCATCAATCCATGTTAAGGATGTTATTGGACTAATTGGTTGCTAGGACACTCTTGCTCAATTGTGATGCACAGCTGAAAAACATTCTACTAATAAGTGAGTATAAAAGGGAGAACAACATTCTAGGTTAGTTTAGTATCTGAAGCATCAGCAGTTGATGGCTTGCTGACTGACTCAAAATGACCAGAAAGAAACAACTTTCTTTAGAGACCCGTCAGTACATTGTTGTGTTAAGGAAGAAGATACTCCATTAAAACAAGAACATTTCACTGTGATCCCAAACTTTTGAGCAGTAGTGTACACTCAAATAAACGTATTTCATTACAATAATATTATTCATAATGATAACAGTAGCATGTTGTCATGTCCATTAGCATGCATCAACAAAACAATCGATGCCAGTTTGCCCACTTTATTCTCTCAGTATCTTCCATGGCCTCCATCCCCGACCTTTCATTGGCAAAGACTAAGTTGTGCAGCATGGTTTCCAGCACTGCTGCCATTCACGTTAGCATTAGACACCCAGAGAAAGCAGCATGGCTCTGAGAGATGGCTGTCTGAGCCGCCCTGGCCGAGCCAAGGTCAGACGGAAAGGGGATTGGAGATGCGTCAGATAGATCATTACGAACCCTGAGGTGTCAGAGCCTCGTCCAGCGCCGAATTCACAATATTGTGTTATCTCTGGAGGGGGGTTCCTGCGGGACGGCTGGTCTTGGACTGGCGGGGTTCTCCGGGCCAGAGAGAAATGCTCTGCAGAAGCCCAGTGCCGGGGTCGTGAGCTTTGTAGATCTACAGGGAGGAAACGAGCAAAGGCCACGCTAACTCCGGCACCCCGCTGCTGGGGAGACTGATTGGGTACATGGTGTACAAGCTGTTTAAACCGACAGGAAGGGAAACACGTGTGTGGTTCACATACGGATTATGATGTTTAAAGTAGGGATTAGAGACAGAACCAGAAAAGGAAATGAATAGAATGTGTCAAATATGGACGGAATCAAGAAAACATTTTATTTTTAAACGTGGTTAAGAGGGTTGACTTAAATAAAATCTGAGACTGGAGTGTTTTTTTATTTAACCTCTTCTCCAAAACCTTGTCGATAAACACAAACATAGTATTTGTAATATCAGTTTAATAACAGTCGTATAAAGGAGCAATTAGGTCCAATCAAATCAATCACTGCTTCCTTCATTCAATTCAATTTCATTCAAATTGAACCCAATTGAAGGAATTGTATTATTAACCATCTGATTATATTAGATTTCGCTCTTATTGAAAGTTTTTCAATTACATTATTTATAAAAATATTTATTTTACTTGTTTCTAATCTGTGGTGTAGTGTTTTTACAGTCTTCTAAGAGATGGAATGTGATTCTTTGCCGTAGGATATTTTCTAATGCTTATTGTAATGAGCAAATTAAATCATTTAAGAAGAAACTGTAGCGAAGACCTTCAAACAATTGATAGAATTAAATGAATTAAATGAGATTGGGCTGATTTTCGATCAGCTATTATTTACTGTGCTTGTCTATAATTGTTGTATCAACTACACTCATCATATGCACATACTCAAATGTACATACACGTATAATTAAATATAGGTATACAGGGTAAGTCAAAAGTCTCATTGTGAAAGCCGCCATATTGAATCAAGGGCCAGTTTTTCCAATGGGAAAATGGGAATGGGCTTTCAAAAGACAAATTGAACCCAATTGAGAGAATTGTATTATTAACCATCTGATTAGATTAGATTTCGCTCCTGTTGAAAGTTTTTCAATTACATTATTTATAAAAATGTTTATTTTACTTGTTTCTAATCTGTGGTGTAGTGTTTTTGCAGTCTTCCAAGAGATGGAATGTGATTCTCTGCCGTAGGATATTTTCTAATGCTTATTGTAATGAGCAAATTAAATCATTTAAGAAAAAACTGTAGCGAAGAACTTCAAACAATTGGTAGAAATAAATAAATCAAATGAGATTGGGCTGATGTTCAATCAGCTATTAGTTAATGTGCAGTTTATAAATGTTGTTGTTGTTTACAGCTTGTCTATAATTGTTGTAGAAGGACCAACTACACTCATCATATGCACATACTCAAGTGTACATACACATATAATTAAATATAGGTATACAGGTATCATCTTGAAAGCCACCATATTGAATCAAGGCCCAATTTTTCCAATGGGCTTTCAAAAGACAAATTAAACCCAATTGAGAAAATTGTATTATTAGCCATCTAATTAGATTAGATTTCACTCTTGTTGAAAGTTTTTCAATTACATAATTTATAAAAAGGTTTATTTTATTTGTTTCCAATCTGTAATGTAGTGTTTTAAAGTCTTCTAAACGAAGATGGAACAAGATTCTTTGCCGTAGCGTATTTTCTAAGTGTTTTTTGAAAGTCAACAAATTCAAAACATTCATATGTGTGAAAGGTAAGTAGTACTGAACTGTGGAGATTGATCTTTAAACTGTTTTTCATTATATTTGTGTTCAGGAGTTTTCGGGCGGCCCTGAAATCATGGCTCGGTGAAGCACTGGAGCCATATTTAGCATGACCACTCCACCTAAGACTTTAATGTTATATATATGTTATAGCTGTTCTGCTATAATCCCTCTATAACAATGAACACATCATCAGTTGCTACACTACTGTTGCACATGTTCTTAATATGTAACTACAAAGTTATTAGAGACCATGGACAGTAAGTAGGACCAGGAATCCTCTGAAAGATTCACAGGAAACCAGAAGTGCTTCTTATATAACACATGTGGGTACATTTATGTTTTATACTATAGTTTAGTTTGCTTGTGTTTGTTGAGCTGTTTGTAATTAAACAGACACCATTGCGGGCAAACTGCTGCTGGCTGATTAGTTTAACAGTTCTTCTGCTGGTTAAGCTGCTTTTTAAAGCTCTTTCCCACAAACTGAGCTCTAACACGTTCACATGTCTAATTACATAAGAGCCAATATTAGCATATACTGTTGAATGGAGCAATATAAACAGAAACTAGTTCTAGTCAGAAGTCTAGTTCTATTGACTTACATTAAAGGTAAAAAAATGTTTTGCCTTATATATATATATTTTCTGCATCATTTGAACATGACAGTTGCCATTTACATGATATGAGAATTCCACAGCTTGGAAACTTTTCTGGTTCTATTGACTTACATTGAAAGTAAAGACTGTTTTATCCTCTCATATAAGTTTGCCATTTCAGAGATCCTTTTTTTCTTTAACAAACAACAACATTTATATATATATGCTGCTCAAAAGTTTGGGACCACAGTGAAATGTATGTATCTGGAAATGGAGTATCTTCTTCCTTAACACAACAATGGACTGACGGGTCTCTAAAGAAAGTTTCTTTCTGGTCATTGTGAGTCGGTCAGCAAGCCATCAACTGCTGATCTTCAGATACTAAACTAACCTTGAATGTTGTTCCCTTTTATACTCACTTATTAGTAGAATGTTTTTCAGCTGTGCATCACAATTGAGCAAGAGTGTCCTAACAACCAATTAGTCCAATAACATCCTTAACTTGGATTGGCGGCCGTACCAGGAGATTTAGACAGAGGACTGAGAATTGCTGATAATAGAACTATATGTAAAATAAGCCTCTATACAAAAATAGACTTTAATACAAACATTTTTATTCTTTAAAAATCATCTGATACACTTACATTAATTGTGAAATGGACAATATTGTTTGTGAATTCCATGGAAATTGCATGAAAAATCTTCATTTTTGTTAATTTAAACTTAAACATTTTCATTGTGTGAAATTCCCATGATGAATGGACCAATAGAAATGCTCCAAAATAGCTTAGAAAAAAGTCTGGTTCCATTGACTTACATGGAAAGTACAGACAGTTGTTGGTCTCTCCTGTAAAGATTATACTGATTATATAGCTATGCTGCTGTAATCCACCTATAACAGTGAAGACATCATCAGTATCTACACCGCTGTTGCACAGGTTCTTAATCTGTAACTCCAAAGTTATTAGATACCCTGACCAGTAAATAGAACCGGGAACCCCCGGAGAACCATAAGTGCTTTGTTTTAAGACACATTCTTGTTTATAACTAGGGTTTAGTTTGCAGATGTCAGTCGGGGCTGCTGTAGGTTAAACACACAGCATTACAGGCGAATTGCTGTTTTGAATAAAAGGTTTTACTGTGCGCTATCCTAACTCCTCCCCCGGAGGGAAAGCGAAAGGTCCTCCTGCTAAACGAGCAGAAACTTTTTAATCATCGTGAGTCATATGACCACGGGACTCGGCGAGCGTCTCTCTCGCCGGAGAGATTTCGAGAGGCGACGCCGGCGCCGGTGACATAAATCAGAAAGCTAGCGCACGCCAAAGCTTTCATCCAGGCATTTTCTCCTGACATTTGAATACAAGAGTGCCCCCCCCCCCGCAACCCCAACCCCGCCACCACATCCCCCCCCCCCTCACTTTTCAAAGAGTGGCTCTTTTTGGCGGGCTTTGTTATCTTTATGCCTGCGCGGCGCCGATAACGGTGAGCGATAATGCAACAAAGGCCGCGGCACGATATTGTATTCTCTCTGTTGGATTTGGACTAAAACGCTGAGGCAAAAACCCCCACATCAAGGGAGCCCACCTATCAAAGCAGCACCCAGCCCGTCTCCCGCCGCTCCGAGCCCGGGATGATGGCGGCCCGAAATTACGGGCAGTCCGAAGCGCCGCTTTGTGCTTTATTGCATAATGATGGCATGCGGAGCAGAACATGAGAGAGAGATGGATTTCTCAGCACATGTGTGACTGGGCTGAGCTTCCCTGGCCTGGGAGAGGGAGAGGGAGAGGGAGAGAGAGAGAGAGAGAGAGAGAGAGAGAGAGAGAGAGAGAGAGAGAGAGAGAGAGAGAGAGAGAGAGAGAAAGAGAGAGAGAGAGAGAGAGAGAGAGAGAGAGAGAGAGAGAGAGAGAAGCATTGCTGGGCATTGTGTGGTGCAAATGAGCAGAAGCAATCTTCTTCCCCGGTGCTTATGTCATTCCATAAGCATTATCCCTCATTCAGAACCTCTCTGAGACCCTCTGTGTGCAGACCCTTCGGGTTCAACCCTTAGAAGTGAAGGGCTGTGCTATTAATTCTGCTTACGTAAGTATTTTCAATGCAATTACATATATAGCGTACACGTATGATATCCCATGTAATCGAATCTGCAGGGCTGAGTTATATGGTGTCCAGTCGGATCCATGGATTCATGGGGTTACATGCCAAAGCAAGCTCGTTTATAAAATACAGTTCACATACGAAAGCAATTATATACGAAAGCAATTACATACGAAAGCAATTCAATGTGCTTTTGTTGCAAATAGAGAAAAAAACAAGCATCAAAAGGAAAAAAAACGGGTGAACACTATACAAACACTATAATTAAAAGAAAGTACAAAGTACATAAAGTGGAATAAAACATTAAAGAGAAGTAAAACAAAGGACCTATTAAAATGTGCTTATTAAGCATGCAGTCCGAACAGAGAGCTCATTTCGGAGCTCAGTTGTAACCCCTTCACTATAATTTCTAATCATTTCTGATGGAAGTATTGTTTTTCTTCTGGAAAGCTATTACAGGCGTATAACTGCAGTTATAACACAGTTAATAGTATGTTAAAGCTGTTAGGACAGCATTTTGTATATACCTTATTCACCGTATTTGGCCACACCCACTTTCAAGCGTGTGTTTCTTCTGCCTTTGTGTTAGAACTTCTGCTCAGCTAACCAAAATGAACACAGTTATATGGGAGGAGACCAGAGAGACAGTAAGAAGTTCTAATGGGACAACACTGTCTCCTCCCAGGTTAATAACACAGTGGGTGGGTGATATGAGAAGGTGGTCTGAGGTTATTAACACAGTGGGTGGGTGATATGAGAAGGTGGTCTGAGGTTAATAACACAGTGGGTGGGTGATATGAGAAGGTGGTCTGAGGTTAATAACACAGTGGGTGGGTGATATGAGAAGGTGGTCTGAGGTTACTTATGGAGACATGTTTAATTACTCTGTACTCTCGGAAGGTGTAGACGGTTCAGTAATGAAAAACTATAAAAGTACTGAAGCGTATCAGTACCTGCCCAGTGGGAAGGTGGGCGTGTACTCCTACACACAGACGGTGAGTTTATATTTCTGAAAGCCGGTTAAACCCAAGTCCAGCCAGCTGCCCGAGCCACTCTGCGTGGGTGTTAGTTACAGTCCAGATAGCCTAGCGCGGTGAACACTGATCAGAAAACAGTTACTGAACTGATAGACTCACCAGCACCCGACACGTCTGCTTCCTCGGAGCTTCATAAGCGAGACAGTTCTCTGGATAAGGAAGCTCTGGTGCTGGTTCTCCTCCACAGAATGGTGAGAGCAGACATACGGAGGTTTGGGTGGATATTTTAAATTTAGAGCTTCAGTCATAGACGCAGGTGGTCTTCTTTGGAAGGCGGCCCCCAACACTCTGATCTTTATGTGCTGTGTTCGTAACTCCAAGTTTTCCTCTTCTTCCAATTACTGACTCCCTCTAACTGAACATGTTATGCTGGTCATTTTATATGTTTGTTGTCGTTTTGTTTGTAATTAGTATCAACGTATTCGCGGGTGCACCGGAAGTTCTACCACGCAGTAAACAAAGATGCCCCCCCCCAGTGTTGTCATGGAAAATAGCTTGAATATCTGCCCACAGTGATGAGCCTGTTCAACCAGTGCAGCTCAACAGCCGATTTCTTTACAGGTTAATCTTATATTGTAAACCTTATTAAACATATAAGCATGTTTAAGGGGTCAGCTGTTTTGTTTGCTTTTAATTCCACAGTAACTTGATTAACCATCACCGTGTATAAGCCAATTCTATAGTAATCAATATTACAGTTTAGTTTTCATGTGTTTGTTAAGCTATTTAAAATTAAACAGACCCCATTTCAGCTAAATTGCTGTTGGCTGATTAGTTTAACAGTTCTTGTGCTAGTAAAGCTGCTTTCACACATTAACTGAACTCTAACACATTCACATGTCTAATTACATAAGATCTAATATTAGTGTATACTCAGCATATTTATCTTATTATATAGGAGCCAGATTTATGCATCTCAGTTTGGAGTTCAGTCATAAATGTGTAGTTATTGAACTCATTCATCATTTGTTCCTGTCAATTATAGATTTGTAAATATAACTGTTGTGTTGCAGAGCTATTGCATGCAATTGCATAATAATAATACAGTTATAATACAGTTAATAGTCTAATTATGTAGTTAGTTACACTGTACTTTAACACATCTGACACGTTTCTAAACACATAATTAATTAAAAAGTTTTTTTAATGTTTTGCAGTCTTGAAGTGAGAATGTTGCATCTGAGCAGCAAACAGAGGGCTCAGTTTAGAGTTTAGCCATAAGCATGTAGTTATTACACTCATGCATCATTTATTCTAATTATTTCTGATGACTTTGGAAATATTACTATTACTGTGTTGCAAAGCTATTACGTGTAATAAAATGATAATGCAGTTAATTATACTTTACTTTAATTGTAAATTTTAGATCATCAGCTTCATACATCTGACTAATTTCAAATCACATTAATAATTGTTAATTAATGTTTTGCAGTCTAGGAGCAAAATTGTTGCATCTAAGCAGCAAACAAAGGTTTCATTTTAGAGCTCAGTCATGAACATGTAGTTATTGCACTCATTCATCATATATTCCAATGGCTTTGGAAATATTACTGTCCTTCTGGAAAGCTATTGCATGGGTAATAATCCAGTTATTATACCAATAATAATCTAATAATTCAGTCATTATACCAATAATAATCTAACAATGCAGTTGTTATACCAATAACATTCTAATAATGCAGTAATTACACCAACAATAATCTAATAATGAAGTTATTATACCAATAATAATCTAATAATGCAGTTATAATACCAATAACATTCTAATAATGCAGTAATTACACCAATAATGATCTAATAATGAAGTTATTATACCAATAATAATCTAACAATGCAGTTGTTATACCAATAACATTCTAATAATGCAGTAATTACACCAACAATAATCTAATAATGAAGTTATTATACCAATAATAATCTAATAATGAAGTCATTATACCAGTAATAATCTAATAATGCAGTTATTATGTCAATAATACACTATAGTTTCATTGTAAAGTCTAGATGACCAGGTTTGCACCTCTGGCAAATTTCTAAACACATAATTAAATACAAAGTTTTTTTAAATGTGTGTAATTGTTGTTCTTTGATGCAAACATAGGGCTAATTTTGGAGTTCAGTAGTAAACATGTAGTTGTTGCACTCATGCATCATTAATTCTAATCACTTCTGATAGCTTTGTAAGTATTACTGTTGTGCTGCAGAGCTATTTCATTTACTTTCATGGGTAATAATGCAGTTATAATACCAATAATAATCTAATAATGCAATTATAATACCAATAATAATCTAATAATGCAATTATTATACCAATTATAATGTAATAATGCAGTTATTATACCAATAATAATCTAATATCTCAGTTATACCAATAATAATCTAATAATGCAGTTATTATACCAATGATAATCTAATAATAAAATTATTATACCAATGATAATCTAATAATGCAGTTATAATACTAATAATAATCTATTAATGCTGTTATAATACCAATGATAATGTAATCATGCAGTTAGTATACCAATAATAATCTAACATCTCAGTTATTATACCAATAATAATCTAATAATGCGGTTATAATACCAATAATAATCTATTAATACTATTATTATACGAATAATAATTTAACAATGCAGTTATTATACCAATAATAATCTAATAATACAGTTATAATACCAATAATAATCTAATAATGCAGTTATTATACCAATAATAATCTAATAATTCAGTTATTATACCAATAATAATCTAATAATACAGTTATAATACCAATTATAATCTAATAATGCAGTAATTATACCAATAATAATTTAACAATGCAGTTATAATACCAATTATAATCTAATAATGCAGTTATTATACCAATTATAATCTAATAATGCAGTAATTATACCAATAATAATCTAATAATACAGTTATAATACCAATAATAATCTAATAATACAGTTATAATACCAATTATAATCTAATAATGCAGTTATTATACCAATAATAATCTAATAATTCAGTTATTATACCAATAATAATCTAATAATACAGTTATAATACCAATAATAATCTAATAATGCAGTAATTATACCAATAATAATCTAACAATACAGTTATAATACCAATTATAATCTAATAATGCAGTTATTATACCAATTATAATCTAATAATGCAGTAATTATACCAATAATAATCTAATAATACAGTTATAATACCAATAATAATCTAATAATACAGTTATAATACCAATAATAATCTAATAATGCTGTTATTATACCAATAATAATCTAATAATATTGTTATTTACATGTAGTGTAGCTACAGGTTTTTGAAATCAGGGACAGGTGCATGTGTTCTAGGCTACCTCAGTTCTCCAGGGACCGAGACCTCTGGTGGCGCTAAGCAGGAGTGCTTACAGTACTTATTTCTAGAGACACACTGTATCGTTTCTTTGAGTCGTAACCCAGTGTTGTACTACAAACAGATCTTTTTGTTTGTTTTGTTTGGCAGTCAAAAATGGTAGACGCTGATTTTCTAACTCATACTAAAACATCTCCCCACGAACGCAGGGACGTGAATTTTGGAAATGATTAAAGGTTCTCGTCCTCGGAAACAATTAAGCTTGAACTGTAAGAAGAGAAGTTTCCAGCCGCCTCCTCCGTGGGGGGCTAAGCGAAAGCCTGGTGTTCAGCAGAAGCACTTGGCAGATAAAATGATGTTCTAAAGTGGGATTAGATACTGGCGGTGGCTCCGGCAACGGTTCGACGGGTTCTGTGGGCTGATTGAAACGAGGAGCTTTAGATTCCCATCCTGTGAGGTTTCTTTGAAGATTCCCAGATGATCCCTTGATTTGAAGATTTCCACGACCGGATGAATTGCCCCCTTAACTTTCATCTACATCAAACATGGAATGTGGACTGGGAGAGATGTTAGCGTGGAGGACGTAAGGACATCTAAAAGAACAATCTACATATTAAGATTTTTGGAGAATTAGTGCAGTGAAGAGTCTTGAATACTGAGCATGTGTCTTGAGTTCAAAGACACGTTTCTTTAATTCTTGCTTCAGAGTTCAGGAGCATCAAGAAACCAGATCTAGATATTGTTTCAAACTTGCAGCCAAATTCAATATTGTTCTCCAAACAAAAAACATGTAACAATAATATTTTTGGCAATATTTATTTTTTGGTTCCACTTTGAAGTAAGTGGTAACAATGTAATTGTAGTTTTAATTACAGTAATTACTAGTAATTTAATCACTTTTACAGATGAATTACAGTAATTACTAGTAATTTAACCTCTCTTACATATAAATTACAGTAATTACTAGTAATTTAACCTCTCTTACAGATGAATTACAGTAATTACTAGTAATCAAACCACTCTTACAGATGAATTACAGTAATTACTAGTAATTTAATTACTCTTACAGATGAATTACAGTAATTACTAGTAATCTAATCACTCTTACAGATGAATTACACTAATTACTAGTAATTTAACCATTCTTACAGATGAATTACACTAATTACTAGTAATTTAACCATTCTTACAGATGAATTACACTAATTACTAGTAATGTAACCACTCTTACAGATGAATTACAGTAATTACTAGTAATTTAATCACTCTTACAGATGAATTACACTAATTACTAGTAATTTAACCAGTCTTACAGATGAATTACACTAATTACTAGTAATGTAACCACTCTTACAGATGAATTACAATAATTACTAGAAATTTAATCACTCTAACAGATGAATTACAGTAATTACTAGTAATTTAACCACTCTTACAGATGAACTACAGTAATTACTAGTAATATAACCATTTTTACAGATGAATTACAGTAATTACTAGTAATTTAACCTCTCTTATGTAATTAAACATATGTTTCAATTTATTTTGTTCTCATGTAATTACATAAGGGTATATTAATAGTTATACCAACCAATGAGTAATAATACAGTAATACAAGAAAATATGCTGTTATAACTATAATCAAGACACTCATGTAATCGTATGAGACAAAAAAGAAATTGATACACATGCGTACATACATAAACTCTAATCAATCTGTTACAGTGTCTAAATCAGTAGAAGTTACATTGTTATAGCATGTGTGATTCATGTGTAACTACACAGTAATACAGACACTTAACATAAAGTGGGACATACATTTCTACATCATATGAAAGCCACAGCTTATGTTTACATTGTGTGAACATTTCATGAAGAATGGACCAATAGAAATGCTCCAAAATAGTGGGGGGGAAGTATTCTGGTTCCTCTGCTGTAATGCTACTGTTTAAAGATAATTGTTTAGTTTTTTTTCTGGACAGTGACGATATACATGCATAATAAACCAAAGCTGTTCGGTCGGTGGTCTTAAACGCTGCTTTGAATTGACTTTCTCTTCACCTGTTATCACATAATCACAGTTTATGCATGCGTGTTTTTCCCTTGTGTTTTAATTCCGCTTGAAATTATAAATAAATAACCCCGGGATATTGGTTTGTCTCAGGACGCACTGTCTATGTCCCAGTGGGGAGCTATAAATAGTCACACATCAAGGAGAGAGGAGGATTTAATGAAGGTGGGAATTAACAAGTTGTAGTTAAATGGAGTCATTTGTCAATTAATTCATGCTGTAAGTCGTCTGAGACCGACACAAGGTAGTTAGACTGTAGAGTGGTATCCAGCGCTGAGGTGACACACACACACACACACACACACACACACACACACACACACACACACACACACACACACACACACACACACATATATATATATATATATATATATATATATATATATATATATATATAGATATATATCAGTGGGGAACTGTCATGGCCCTCTACGCCCTCTCAGAGGGCCTAAAATATTCTTAACACACACACACACACACACACACACATACACATATATATAATAATAATATATATATAAATATGATATATTTTATTTTATCTACTTACAGTTTGACAATCAACATCTAAACAATTATAAAAATATAGACAAATAAATTATTAATCGTGTCTATTCAATCTGTGTTGTAGCGTGAGGGGTTAAGTGGAAGTCTGTAAGTCTGTGTCTCCCCCTATAAGGACTGTGATGCCTCCGCAGAATGTTGGTGATTGGTGGTCCCGCTGTTAATGTACCGAGGGGGCCAGGCAGTTATAATTCAGAGCCATATCAATTTCAAACAGTAAAACGGACCAATCATATCTTCCCTCTAAGTGGGCGGGCTTAACTGTATGGCCACGGTTAGCTACTGATATATATATACACAGACATAGTCTACTCTGTTCTTCTATGGATACTATTAGGGAGGTGGTTCATTCTCAGCACTGCAGTGACACTGACATGGTGGTGGTGTGTTAGTGTTAGTGTGTTGTGCTGGTGTAAGTGGATCAGACACAGCAGTGCTGCTGCTGGAGTGTTTAAACACTGTGTCCACTCACTGTCCACTCTATTAGACACTCCTACTATTTGCTGGTCCACCTTGTAGATGTAAAGTCAGAGACAGTAGCTCATCTGCTGCTGCACAGTTTGTGTTCCTCTAGTTCTTCATCAGTTGACACAGGACGCCGCCCACAGGACACTGCTGTCTGGACAGTTTATATACTATCCAGACTTTTACATATATATATATATATATATATATATATATATATATATATATATATATATATATATATATATATATATATATATATATAAGTAAAAGTTAAGTTTAGGTTGCTTTCTTATTATTGTTTGCAGCCTCCTCTCTCTCTCTCTCTCTCTCTCTCTCTCTCTCTCTCTCTCTCTCTCTCTCTCGTGCATGCGTTCCTCCTCTAGCAGGAGTCACAGGCCTATCTTGGAAGATTTATGAATATGTTAGAATAGCCTGAGCCAACAGTTTTCAAAGTGGTGGGGAGAAAATAAATTAAATAGCCCCCACAGGCAATTCATCTGGTGTTTGATGGATTACACACCCATCATCATCCTCTCCCTCTCTTCCCTTGCGTGCCTTCACGTAAACAAACACACAGAAAACGAAACAAATCAATTAGGACGTATGTGTGTGTGTGTGCGGTGAAGAGCGGCAGTGATGAATTCGGTGCTGACAAATGTCTGGAAAAAGAGGAACAGAGGTTTTACAGTGTAGCGCTTTGTGTTTGACCACTACTCCTCTGTGTGTGGCATGTATGTAGCAGATAGGAAGCTTTTATTTACTCAGTAAACACTTTATTATTAAATATTAAACAGTATTAATAGAGTAAGTAGTGTTTTCCATACGTCAGTGTGATTATTTAACTCTTTCCAAGCTTCTCCTAAACAACCCAGTATTATTATCAGTTCTCATCTAATACCTGCTTTGACTGCTCAGTACTTCATTAAGCTAAATCAAGATTTGCTGCTGAAGGAACTGAACACATTCATACAATGTCTGGGGCGTCCAGGAGAAATCTGGAACCTAACTTTGTTCTTCAAACTGGAGCAAGATCTGATCTACTTCTCTCACAATAACATATTCATGTTATTTTGTATTGTATGTATGATTGTTTACATCTGTTCTAATCAGATCCGCTGTTCTTGCTGGAGAACATACACTTATTGATCAGATTAAGACTATTATAAAAAAATCCATAATTCATGGTTGGATGAAAATGTCCATTGTTCTGTTTATTTACTTCACAATTTTGGAGATGCAAGGTTGTTTTAATTTCTAATCTAATATACAGCAACAGCCATTAACTAAAATAGCTATAATCATTGGCATATAATGTATATTGCCAATAATAACATTAGAAAACACTATTAATTAATTAATTCAAAATTTAATTACATTTTTAATTCCACACCTGAAAGAACTTCTATTCTTTATTTATTTATGTATTTATTCATATTCGTAAATCACATTTCCAAGTATTTTGTCTGAAGATTGATTAAGAAACATCCGTATCATGTAAAGCTTTGGTGCCCAATCCTGCTCCAGGTTACCGACCATAGTTTAGCTCCACCATTAATAGATCTAAACTCATCAAGGCATTGAAGATCTTCAGCTGTTTAGAACATCATTGTTGGGTTTGTTGGAGCTCTGCTCTTCAGTGTGTCTGATTGGTGTGAAAGATTGATGCTGATTGATCTCTGTTATATACTATTATCATAAATATGTCATGGGAGATGTTATATAGTGTCATAAGATGTCATGACAGATTACGTTCAGAACATACAGTCAGGGCAGGACTGGTAATCTGGTGGGCCGACACTCCTCAGGGGGCGATGCTGTTGGATTTTTTTTTTCCTTCCCTTTTTTTTTTTAAGAGACCGACCCACAATTTAGAGGGGGTGGCCCATTGGACTATCTTCAATATAGACAGTGGATTGAAGCAATCAGGATATAGGACGAAAACGGCCCCACCCTTTATCTAAGTCTCAGTGTTGAGCATGTGTGTTAAAGGAGAGTTAAAGTTACGTGTGAAGAGATTGAAGAGTGTCACTGTAGATGCTGCACAATGTGCTAAGATCACAGACATGTTCTCTGCTGTAGCCTCCACGTCGTCTGACAGCAGAGCTCCAGAAACAGCAGGTTGCTAACACAGGGACTTTGAGGTGATGGAGGTAACGTTAGGATGACACAGGGACTTTGAGATGATGGAGGTAACGTTAGGATAACACAGGGACTTTGAGGTGATGGAGGTAACGTTAGGATAACACAGATACTTTGAGGTGATGGAGGTAACGTTAGGATAACACAGGGACTTTGAGGTGATGGAGGTAACGTTAGGATAACACAGGGACTTTGAGGTGATGGAGGTAACATTAGGATAACACAGGGACTTTGAGGTGATGGAGGTAACGTTAGGATAACACAGGGACTTTGAGGTGATGGAGGTAACGTTAGGATAACACAGAGACTTTGAGGTGATGGAGGTAACGTTAGGATAACACAGGGACTTTGAGGTGATGGAGGTAACATTAGGATAACACAGGGACTTTCAGGTGATGGAGGTAACATTAGGATAACACAGGGACTTTGAGGTGATGGAGGTAACATTAGGATAACACAGGGACTTTGAGGTGATGGAGGTAACGTTAGGATAACACAGAGACTTTGAGGTGATGGAGGTAACGTTAGCTCTGGTATATGAGAATGAAGAGTAACAGCGATTGATTAGTATCAGTATTTATTGGTATTTTCATATTTCCCAAATTCTGGCAGCCACATACGACATCTTCTTCTGATAAACTAGTAAACGGTCAAGGCTGAGAAGTTCTGAATGAGCAGCAAGTGTTCATTTTAGGCTACATCATGGCGTTTTAGATATTTAGGCTATAATTGTGTTGAAAGGCTGCATATAGTAGTTTGAATTTGTAGCCTCTATGCTGCAGTTCAACATGTTTTAAAAACACTCAAACACTCAAGTGAAATGAAGTAAAAGCTTTGCAGTTTAAGTTTTACTAAAGTAAGTGTATAAAAGTATTATTAGGTAAAAGCTATGCCCACAGTAAGACAGTGTCAAATGCTGATGTGTTGCATGAGTTCACAAAGCAGCCCTGTCTGTTTTTAAACTGATCTAAATGCACATTATAGCTTTTTAAAGGAGTGAGCACCTTTTAACCTGAAGAATTAGAAATGAGCTGTTATATCAGAGAAATTCAGAAAATAAATGAGTAGAAGTTCTAGAACTACAGTATGTGTAAATTGACTTATCTGCTTTCCAGCTTTGATAGGCTTCTAAAGTAATGATTCACTGTAAATTTCTAATAAGGCAAAGTGTTATTTTTAATATGATGCTGTTATTATTTGATAATTATTATATGATAATAGTAAAATACATTAATTTGTGGAACACATACATAAATTACTGGTGCTCCGCTAATTATGACAGGTTGGTCTAAGCCAAAAATGCCAGGGCCGATTTTTTTGTCCCAGTCCAGCCCTGCATACAGTTACAACAGTGAGCAAGCCAGAGGCGACAGTGGCAAGAAAAAAAACTCTTTCTTTGTTTTACTAATGAACACAATACAAGCTGCCCGGCACTTCCTGCACTGACTGAATGAGCTGAAAGAGTCCTAACTCAGCTGAGCCCAATAGATTAGCCCCGCCCACTGCATATATTTTGTTGCTTAAATGAGTAGAAACTGTTTGGAGAGTTTAATAAATAAGAGTTATCATAAAAAATAAACGTTAGTCTGTAATCAACAGTATGAGTTTGATGGATAGTGACTGGACTGTAAAGGGATGATGGTGGATATTTTAAAAGGTTGACAGAAAATACTGTATTAGCTGATAAATTACAGTTATTTACTGTTATTGGTCAACTAACTGCATTACTGTTAATTTACATACACTGATTATTTAACAGGTTTATACAATTATTATAAAAAACAGTAAGAGACCGTAGTATATCCACAGTACATTTACAGCAATTCATTACAGTGCAGCATAAGACTCTTGTTATTATGTTTATATCCTGGTTTTATATAATCATGATTTAAGTAAAGCGTTCCCCTCTCCTGCCGAGAACCTCCATTCAGGAACCTTGTTATTGTTCAAACATGTGAATTGTTCTTGTTTGACCTTACAAATAATTATGAATAATCAAAATGACGATCCGTTATCTGGCGGCAGCCCTAGTTAATCTCAGGCAGCGGCAATCGAACGCCGTGGCCGTGTTACAAGGGAGCGCTCTCATTGTAAAACCCTCACAGCTGGCCTCCGTAATGCTGTGTCATTTGGAAGATTGATGCAAGCCTGCTTTACTTCAATTCTCCGGATGCCAGGCAACAGGCTAGCTGATGAAATCTCTCCTCAGTGACCCGGGGGTCAGCTCTCAATTGGAGGTGGTCAATCTAGAGTGCGTTTCTACATGGACCAGCCGGCCGATAAATCAGCTTTTGCCCTCCTCCTCCTCCTCCTCCTCCTCCCTCGTCTCCGGCTCGCACACACGGTTTTCCAAACAGTTCAGGTCTCGAGCCTTCGCTTAGCCTTTACGACGGAACGTTCTGCGCTCGCGACAGATCTCCGTTAACACCCGAACACGCGTCCGCCTGTTTATGATATGACTTTGAGAACGGCTCCAACAGTGTCAGCGCGAGTGCGAGGAAATACTGTAGCGGTATCGATCGGCTCACGCTTGAAACGTTGCCATACGCCGAAGAAAAATAGTTCCTTAACACGTTTGGCAAGTCGGTGGTGCCGTGGCAATAAGCGAAGCAATTACACCACCTTAAGACTGGGGGTGTTGTTATTGGCGCTCGTAAAGCGCACCCGGCTTGACGTTTTTAGAGCGGCGTTTTCCTCCACAACATAACAAAATTGCTAAGATATACTGAGGAATATCGATCGATTCACAAAATCATTTACAAGCCAACTTTACTGCTGTGGGCTACCATCAGTCATGATTGCTGGAGCCACGGCGCGAGGTGATATATTTTGCTCTATAAAGTGACGCAAAACAGAAGCATTATTGTGTATTACACTCTACACTGCACTGCGCGCAAGTCCACTTCCCAGTCAGTTTCCAGAACTAGAGCCCAGAGGCTCCTAACAACCACCTGGAAGATCTGGTGGACCAACAAAATTGGCCCCATCATAAAAAACAGCTTATAGCTTTAAGAAAGTGAGGAGAACATCAAGCTACACGCTTGCTTCAGATCTAAAAACATCTACAGTCCTGTCCTACCAATGAGTAGTAAGCCAGTGCTGATATGGGTGTTTGTGTAGTAGTTGCTATAGTGTAGACTTGGGTTCGAATCTCCATCTGGGTAGCCCCCCTACATTATACCAATGAGAGTCATTGGGTAAGACTTAAGACACTACCTTCACCTACCTGTGTACAGGTAAATTGTAACACTACCTGCCTTCACCTACCTGTGTACAAGCTTTGGGCTGTTACACGGTGGAACTGTGTTCTCTTAAGTCATGGAGCTCCATCCAATATCTTTGGGAAGATTTGCAATCCATAGTTCCTCAGTTCCTCATAACTGTGTTCCCATTGTTAGTTCATACCGTCACAACTCTAGCCTAAGGTTACTATGCCCAGTGCTAATCACTGGCTAGAGGGCTTTGGGCTGTTGAACTATGTTCTGACGGAGCTCCATCAAATACCTGTGGAATGATCATCAAACTATGGTGATACATTGTTTTTCTTTAACATGGTAAGCAAATATATATATATATATACCTCACAGCCCTAGTCTTATGACTAACACTGCTAAGAGGGCATTGGACTACAATGGAACTGCTTTCTCTGGAGTGATGGAGCTCCATCCAGTATCTTTGGCATGATTTGCAATCCATAACACCTCAATTCATCCACCTCACTAATGCAGTTGTAGCTGAATGCAACCAAATCCTCACAGCTGTGTTCCCATTGTTGGTGATAAACCATCAAACCATGAGGATACATTGCTGTTTTAACATGGTAAGCAAAAATTCATACTGTCACAGCTCTAGCCTAAGGTTACTATGCCCAGTACCAAGCACTGGCTAGAGGGCTTTGGGCTGTTGAGCAGTGGAACTATGTTCTCTTGATTGATGGAGCTCCATCCAATACCTGTGGGATGACCATCAAACTATGGCGATACATTGTTTTTTTTTTAACATAGTAAGCAAAAATACATACATACCATCACAACCTTAGTCTTACGATGTCCAATGGCAAACAAGGGCTTTGGACTACAATGGAACTGTGTTCTCTAGAGTGATGGAGATCCATCTGCAATCCATAACACCTCAATTAATCTACCTCACTAATGCACTTGTAGCTGAATCCAACCAAATCCTCACAGCTGTGTTCGCAGCTGATAAACCATCAAACCATTGGTTTTTTAACATGGTAAGCAAAAATTCATACCATCACAGCTCTAGCCTAAGGCTACTATGCCCAGTACCAAACACTCGCTGTAGGGCTTTGGGCTGTTGAACTATATTCTCTGGAGTGACGGAGCTCCATCTGACACCTGTGGGATGACCATCAAACTATGGTGATACATTGTTTTCTTTTTAACATAGTAAGCAAAATTACATACATACCATCGCAGCCCTAGTCTTATGATGCCCAATCCCAAACAAGGTTTCTTTTGGGCTACAATGGAACTACGATCTCTAGAGTGATGGACCTCCATCTGCAATCCATAACACCTCAATTAATCTACCTCACTAATGCACTCATGTAGCTGAATGCAACCAAATCCTCACAGCTGCGTTCCCATTGATGGTGATATACCATGAAACCATGAGGATACATTGTTTTTTAAGATGGTAAACAAAAATACATACATACCATCATAGCCCTAGTCTTACCATGCTCAATGCCATATGAGGGCTTTGGGCTACAATGGAACTGCAATCTCTAGAGTGATGGACCTCCATCTGCAATCCAAATGGGACCTTCAATCTCGCTAATGTTCTTGTAGCTAAATGAAATCAAATCCTCACAGCTGTGTTCCCATTGTTGGTGATCAACCATGAAACCATGAGAATGCATTGGTTTTTTAACATGGTAAGTAGATATACAGTACATACATACCATCACAACCCTAGTCTTATGATGACCAATACCAAACAAGGTTCCTTTTGGGCTACAATGGAACTCTGATCTCTAGAGTGATGGCGCTCCATCTCCATAATGCCCTTGCAGCTGAATGCAACCAAACCCTCACTGCAATGTTCCCACGTCTAGTGAAAAGTCTCCTCTATTCAGCCAACAGTTTCCCTATAAATACCCTTCGAGCATTAACATTCGGTGATGAGGCGCATGTGGGCTGTTATTTGCGTGGAGACAAATCTGCCGTATTGTGATATAATTTCATAGCATTTTGTGCAGAAGTGCAGAAAAGTAACCACAGGGTAAGAGAATCTGGCGAGAAATCACCAGCTGTATCCGGCTACGTGTCCAGCCTTCAGCCTCATTGGCAGCACTTCAGCACCACGGACAGCGTCAGCACCCCAGACAGCTCATCCTCCTCTTTCCCTCAACCTGCAATTTGGTGCACCATGCAATTTCTTCCTTACCCTTCTTAGACTGCAGTCTGCCTGATTACCAGGGCCATCACCGCCTGTAATTTTCTGCCTTCGTGGTAATTATCAGCCTTCGTCTTTTTTGTTTGAAAGTCTGGGGGGGGAAAAAAGAGAGAAATACTACATTCACTCCTTCAGCTGTTACCTGTGCAGAGCCGGCAGTGGAGGCTTTGCTAATAGCCGAGGTTATATAACATAAGCTCAACTCGTTTAGCAGAAGCTCTTACATGGGAGGAACCGCATGATGTTAGTGTTTACTGTGTGCAGTTTTGGATGTAATTGGAAAAAAAACTGCTCCTAATTGTTTTTTTTTATCTTTATCGCTTTCTAGCAATTTATTAACTATTAGAAAGCTATTAATAATTCTGAAATTAATGCAAAAATAACATTTTAAGTGAAGTTAATACATGTGTATTAATGTGCTTATACTATGGGTTGAACATATTGTCTGCAAATGAAGGAATTATGAATCAAATCTAAATTAATTGCACTCTTTTAGCTAGAAGTGTAATTGAATTTACTTTAAGTGACATGATAATCAATTAATTTGTAATAATTAGCTGAGTTATGAGTAAATGTGCCAGCCAACCAACATTTTTTATAAACAGCCATTTGAATTCTGTAATTTTACAGTAACTTTTAATACAATTTACAAAAACCATGTTTAATTAAATATTTATAATATTTTATTATGTTTAGCTGAAAAAGCTAATGTTCATGTTAACCAGATTATAACCTGAAAATATTATTTTTAAACACTTCATAGGCAGTGGTTATTAACATTAATAAGTTCTACTTTAGTTATAGTCTTGCAAGTTCATTAATAAAGATCTTATAAACATAATAAACTATTAGTGAGCATTTATTAACAGCTGTGTATTGAGGCTTAAACAAGTTATATGAACTTATATATGACTATCAATGATAAAAACTTTTTCTACAAGTGAATATCTTCTACAAGAAGTTTTCAGTCCTTAACACACTTGACTTGTATAACATGTAGGAGTGTAATAGGAACTAAAGAATTACAATTTAATATCGTTTAACTCAACAGTTAATAAACTCTCAATTAATAACACATAGACATACATTCATAGCACATGTCTATACTCTATACTACAAATGCTGTGTTTCTAATTATTAGAGTGTTAATACTTGCTTACAAGGTCATTGTGATGTTAGTACTGTAGAAATCATTAAGAAGCAGGTCTTATAGTATTAGTATAGTATGTGTTATTACATGTTATAGTATAGTATAGTGTTATGGTACATGAATTCCATGATGGATGGACTAAAATGAATGAAAAACCTCTGGTTCCATTGACTTACATACAAAGTCAAATATGTATTTTCCTTCTTCTGGAAAGTTGTCAGTTTAGAAATCTGAGAAATTGTTCCAACAGCAGTGATACACAAATAAGTGCACAAATTAGAAAGTGGGCGTAATCTCCAGACCCAACAGTAGTTCCTGATCACAGAACCTCTATTGTCTGGATATTATTGGGTGGTGATTCATCATCATCAGTTACTCTGGTGCAGTAATGTTTGGAGCAATAGGTTTCTAATAAAGTGCCAACCAAAAATGAGACAAGAGCAGCTTTTAGGTTAAAATAAGAGTAGATGGTTATTGGTGAATGCAGAGTGTTCTTCTTCCGTAAAAGGAACTTGACTAATTGTCAATGATTTGCAATTTCTTTTAAAATGAACTGGAATTTATGCATATCCACTCAAGCTACCACTCTTTGTTAAAACTCTACAACTGCTGCAGAACAGGCTGTTGCATCTCATACATTTTTAACCACATTTGTTTCTGAAGCAAGATCTCCACTGGGAACTAAAGCTTTGGACCACTTTTCTACCTCGTCCTATGTTCCCTGTGTTATTGTTTTGGCAGATTGGCTCATTCATTGCTACCTGCCATAGTGGCCAGTGCTACTATACAGCAATGTACATATTTTATATGCTGTTGCTGAAAAATAAGTAACTTGCAGCTTTTGCTGGTAATTAAAAACAATAGGAAGGCTTTGGATGAAATTATACAACTCTGGAAACTCAAATAACAATGGAAGTGTGTAAGAGTTAGTATTGAGAAGGGGTCTGTTAGCAGATATGGTGTATAACTAGGGTCACTAATAGGTGGACCGCAGTCCGGACCCAGACCCAGACCTAGACGTTGTCCAATGTGGACCCAAATCAATAATCTATTGAGAATGATTAAATGTTGACTGTGTTTAGTTTAAGAGGCGGAGCTTTTCTTGTCTTTATGGTATACGGGCTTTACGACGCAGTGAACTCAGAGACCAGTCGCGTGCACTGTAAGATCACCGAAGAAGCTAGTCAGCCAATCAGATCTGTGCATACAAGCAAGAATACGAAGCGAGAAGAATGAATAACATGCTCTAAATTAGAAAAGTCAACAGCGGAAACTGACTATTTAACTAGGAACGGTTGTGGAATGGACCTGCTCGTCTAGTTTTGGAGAACACCGCTCTGTACAACCAGCTGAGTTAACAAGAAGACACATGTTTTATTTACTTTCTCTATAAATAAACACTTTAAGATGCAAGTTTTTCCCAAAAGAATTCTGGTTTTTTTAAATGTAGCTCTTGTTTTTATTAAAGTAAGGACAAAAACATTTATTTGAAGTTTTTTATCAATTAATTCAGTTCAGCATTTAAACAGTAAATATACTGAAATATACTGAAAGGTATGTGTGGTGTGTTGGTGTTTCAGTAGCTGATGGTATAAGATGCTGATACTAGACTACTTCAGTAAACAGGATACACCACTGAATCAGAACACACGTTCGAAATGATGATGGTCCGGACTGGCCTGAGGAGATCTCCTCTAACTGGACCTTACTGACTCTAATTAAACACCCCTGGTATATAATATACACAGCTATGTTTTCATTAGTGTATAAGTATCTATATAATTATCTACAAGTCAGTGTGTTTTCATTAGCTTAGAATGAGTCACCCTTCCAACAGAAGCTGCCACCGCCATGTTTCTAGGCAGTCTTTACTGGCTGTGGAGAGTGACCTTCACACTGTTAGACTGAAGCAGCAGCTGGAAGACATGTCTCAAATCCTACTGAGCTCCTACACAGGCAGCATTTTACGTCATAGTATGCCCTCCCGACATTTAGACTGTCCCAATTCTTACATACCTTAAACATGCTGTCTACTGAGGAACCTTATTTACACCTGATTTTAAGGAAGCATCAAATGTGAGTTATTTTGATTCTCTCTGGAGTTTTAATGTGTTTCTGGTTATATAATCACACAAAACAGTATTTTATTATCAACTCTGTAACGAGTCCTTCACCATTTACACTTTATACTCCAGACATTAGCATTTATGCTAGCAGATTTTTAAGCCTAGGGCTGTCGTTTTGGATGCCAGCCGGTAGCATAGCAACCAGCTAAACCACCGGTCTCGTGCTGCAGTGGGCGGGAACAAGCGGTGACGCAGTCTCTCTCTAACTAGAGCGTCTCAGTAATCTGTTTTATGAGGAGAGATGAGGAGAGAACGCTGATACTTACACACTCACTACCTAGACAGCCTACTTACACACTCACTACCTAGACAGCCTACTTACACACTCACTACCTAGACAGCCTACTTAGACACTCACTACGGTGTAAGACACAACCATGGATTCCTTGTCAAAATTTTCTGCTGTGGTGCATATTTAGTAATATCTCTGTACATAAAACTCCAGGTGGGATATTTTAATGGCTTAAATCTGGTTAATTAAAAATACAACCAGCATTAAAACTACGAGGCTGAAGTTCAGCTTCTTATTCAATAGCGTCTCGTTTAGATTTGGCTGCTCTAACTTAAATTTTGCTGCATTTACATCCAGCTTCTTAATCGAGTTTTCCCGTTCCACCTTAAATGGTACCAAAGTTATTAAAAACCCTTCAGGACCCAGAACGGCCCAGTAGTGCCATTTAAGGTGAAACGGGAAATTTCAAACTGGTGAATGTTCTTATTAGAAAATATAACTAGCATTAAATGACTGATTAGGATAGTTATAAGTGGAAATTAGAGCTTAGAGCTAAAAACACAACAAAAATTTCAAGTTGCTATGCATGACCCATGATATTAGAGGTAGAGCTGCTTGGTGGGTAGAATAGTTAGCTAGAACTGCAGTGCTGGATCATATTTGTGTGTTGAGAAGCTCATTATTTGGCTAATCATAGCTGTAGAAAAATGGCAACTTCACATTAGAGCACAGAAACACTCTTTACTTTCAATGTAAATCAACGGAACCGAAATTTATTTTGGAGCATTTCTATTGGTTCTATTGATCAGACAATGTAAATGGCTACTGTCGTGTTCCAGTCATGCAGCTGAAGATACAGTTTTTCTTTGGACAGCGAAAAAAGTAAAGGAGGGTTTCATTTAAAGAAGAGTAAACATGAAGAAGATAAACAAAACCAGGGCTGGTTTCTATAGAAATAGAGGATTAGGTGGATTCAGTAGGTTGCAATACACAATCTCACCACTAGAGGTTACGTACTGCTCCTTTAAATGCTCTAAATGGTTCATTGCATGGTTTGCATGGTTCCTCTCTCTACTGTGGAACCTGTAGTTCTGTGTTTCGGCTGTTATTATGAAAGAGGTCTGTGTTTGATAGAGAACTCTTGTAGTTGCTAAGATTGGGTATCGCATCGGTGCCTTAAGTAATAATTATTATGTGAATTTCGAGGGCACAAAACGCTCAATTAATCTTTGATGAAGCGGCTGCTTGGGAAGTAGCGCGTGGCACTGTAACTCGTACCGTTGCCAAGTGTGTGTGAAAGCCGGCGCCAGGGCCGTTGCGCTGAATGTCAGGATGTGTAAAAATAGCACGTTCTGCGCTAGCTCATCCACGAAGGCGAGAGCGCCGGCCCTGTTTTAGCATTTAGATAACTCTCACCGTTTCAGTCTAAAGGCCGTGACACACGGGGGGCCACGCAGGGTCACGACTTCTATACGCTTCCTTTCCAGCGGCTCAGCAGAACCTCGCCTCACTAATGAGCTCAACTCTTTAACCTGAGAACCACCAAACCACACTTACTGCCAGAGACCAGCACCGCTTAATGTTCTTTAACTGTTTCTGACTGTTAGTGGAGTGATTATAATCCAGTATGAATCTGCAGTGTGTGTAGTGTTTACAGTCTGACAGTAATAACTGTGAAGTGATTATAATCCAGTATGAATCTGCAGTGTGTGTAGTGTTTACAGTCTGACAGTAATAACTGTGAAGTGATTATAATCCAGTATGAATCTGCAGTGTGTGTAGTGTTTACAGTCTGACAGTAATAACTGTGAAGTGATTATAATCCAGTATGAATCTGCAGTGTGTGTAGTGTTTACAGTCTGACAGTAATAACTGTGGAGTGATTATAATCCAGTATGAATCTGCAGTGTGTGTAGTGTTGACAGTCTGACAGTAATAACTGTGAAGTGATTATAATCCAGTATGAATCTGCAGTGTGTGTAGTGTTTACAGTCTGACAGTAATAACTGTGAAGTGATTATAATCCAGTATGAATCTGCAGTGTGTGTAGTGTTTAAAGTCTGGCATTAATAACAGTGGAGTGATTATAATCCAGTATGAATCTGCAGTGTGTGTACTGTTTACAGTATGACAGTAATAACAGTGGAGTGATTATAATCCAGGATGAATCTGCAGTGTGTGTAGTGTTTACAGTCTGACAGTATTAGGAGTGATTATAATCCAGTATGAATCTGCAGTGTGTGTAATGTTTACAGTATGACAGTAATAACTGTGAAGTGATTATAATCCAGTATGAATCTGCAGTGTGTGTACTGTTTACAGTATGACAGTAATAACAGTGGAGTGAATATAATCCAGTATGAATCTGCAGGGTGTATACTGTTTACAGTATGACAGTAATAACAGTGGAGTGATTATAATCCAGTATGAATCTGCAGTGTGTGTAGTGTTTACAGTCTGACAGTAATAACTGTGAAGTGATTATAATCCAGTATGAATCTGCAGGGTGTCTACTGTTTACAGTCTGACAGTAATAACTGTGAAGTGATTATAATTCCAGTATGAATCTGCAGTGTGTGTAATGTTTACAGTCTGACAGTAATAACGATGGAGTGATTTTAATCCAGTATGAATCTGCATTGTGTGTAGTGTTTAAAGTCTGGCATTAATAACAGTGGAGTGATTATAATCCAGTATGAATCTGCAGTGTGTGTACTGTTTACAATCTAACATTAATAATAGTGGAGTGATTATACTCCAGTATGAATCTGCAGGTTGTGTACTGTTTACAGTATGACAATAATAACAGTGGAGTGATTATAATCCAGTATGAATCTGCAGTGTGTGTAGTGTTTACAGTCTGACAGTAATAACTGTGAAGTGATTATAATCCAGTATGAATCTGCAGTGTGTGTAGTGTTTAAAGTCTGGCATTAATAACAGTGGAGTGATTATAATCCAGTATGAATCTGCAGTGTGTGTACTGTTTACAGTATGACAGTAATAAACAGTGGAGTGATTATAATCCAGGATGAATCTGCAGTGTGTGTAGTGTTTACAGTCTGACAGTATTAGGAGTGATTATAGTCCAGTATGAATCTGCAGTGTGTGTAATGTTTACAGTATGACAGTAATAACTGTGAAGTGATTATAATCCAGTATGAATCTGCAGTGTGTGTACTGTTTACAGTATGACAGTAATAACAGTGGAGTGATTATAATCCAGTATGAATCTGCAGTGTGTGTACTGTTTACAGTATGACAGTAATAACAGTGGAGTGAATATAATCCAGTATGAATCTGCAGGGTGTATACTGTTTACAGTATGACAGTAATAACAGTGGAGTGATTATAATCCAGTATGAATCTGCAGTGTGTGTAGTGTTTACAGTCTGACAGTAATAACTGTGAAGTGATTATAATCCAGTATGAATCTGCAGGGTGTCTACTGTTTACAGTCTGACAGTAATAACTGTGAAGTGATTATAATCCAGTATGAATCTGCAGTGTGTGTAATGTTTACAGTCTGACAGTAATAACGATGGAGTGATTTTAATCCAGTATGAATCTGCATTGTGTGTAGTGTTTAAAGTCTGGCATTAATAACAGTGGAGTGATTATAATCCAGTATGAATCTGCAGTGTGTGTACTGTTTACAATCTAACATTAATAATAGTGGAGTGATTATACTCCAGTATGAATCTGCAGGTTGTGTACTGTTTACAGTATGACAATAATAACAGTGGAGTGATTATAATCCAGTATGAATCTGCAGTGTGTGTTCTGTTTACAGTCTGACAGTAATAACTGTGGAGTGATTATAATCCAGTATGAATCTGCAATGTGTGTACTGTTTACAGTCTGACAGTAATAACAGTGGAGTGATTATAATCCAGTATGAATCTGCAGTGAGTGTAGTGTTTACAGTCTGACAGTAATAACTATGGAGTGATTATAATCCAGTATGAATCTGCAGTGAGTGTAGTGTTTACAGTCTGACAGTAATAACTGTGTAGTGATTATAATCCAGTATGAATCTGCAGTGTGTGTAATGTTTACAGTCTGATAGTAATAACTGTGAAGTGATTATAATCCAGTATGAATCTGCATTGTATGTAATGTTTACAGTCTGATAGTAATAACTGTGAAGTGATTATAATCCAGTATGAATCTGCATTGTGTGTAGTGTTTAAAGTCTGGCATTAATAACAGTGGAGTGATTATAATCCAGTATGAATCTGCAGGTTGTGTACTGTTTACAGTATGATAGTAATAACAGTGGAGTGATTATAATCCAGTATGAATCTGCAGTGTGTGTAGTGTTTAAAGTCTGGCATTAATAACAGTGGAGTGATTATAATCCAGTATGAATCTGCAGTGTGTGTACTGTTTACAGTCTGAGATTAATATTAGTGGAGTGATTATACTCCAGTATGAATCTGCAGTGTGTGTAGTGTTTAAAGTCTGGCATTAATAACAGTGGCGTGATTATAATCCAGTATGAATCTGCAGGTTGTGTACTGTTTACAGTATGATAGTAATAACAGTGGAGTGATTATAATCCAGTATGAATCTGCAGTGTGTGTAGTGTTTAAAGTCTGGCATTAATAACAGTGGAGTGATTATAATCCAGTATGAATCTGCAGTGTGTGTACTGTTTACAGTCTGACAGTAATAACAGTGGAGTGATTATAATCCAGTATGAATCTGCATTGTGTGTAATGTTTACAGTCTGACAGTAATAACTGTGAAGTGATTATAATCCAGTATAAATCTGCAGTGTGTGTAATGTTTACAGTCTGACAGTAATAACTGTGGAGTGATTATAATCCAGTATGAATCTGCAGTGTGTGTAATGTTTACAGTCTGACAGTAATAACTGTGGAGTGATTATAATCCAGTATGAATCTGCAGTGTGTGTAATGTTTACAGTCTGACAGTAATAACTGTGAAGTGATTATAATCCATTATGAATCTGAATTGTGTGTAATGTTTACAGTCTGATAGTAATAACTGTGGAGTGATTATAATCCAGTATGAATCTGCAGTGTGTGTAATGTTTACAGTCTGACAGTAATAACTGTGAAGTGATTATAATACAGTATGAATCTGAATTGTGTGTAATGTTTACAGTCTGATAGTAATAACTGTGGAGTGATTATAATCCAGTATGAATCTGCAGTGTGTGTAATGTTTACAGTCTGACAGTAATAACTGTGAAGTGATTATAATCCAGTATGAATCTGAATTGTGTGTAATGTTTACAGTCTGACAGTAATAACTGTGAAGTGATTATAATCCAGTATGAATCTGAATTGTGTGTAATGTTTACAGTCTGATAGTAATAACTGTGGAGTGATTATAATCCAGTATGAATCTGCAGTGTGTGTAGTGTTTAGAGTCTGACATTAATAACAGTGGAGTGATTATAATCCAGTATGCCAATCAAATCCTAACAAATTCCAGCATTCTTGTCAAACTCATCCCGCTCCAGTAGCGCTGTTCCTCTTCCACATTAGAGGAAAAGCTCAGCAGCTTTGAATGTTACACAATTAGTCAAGCCTGTCCTGCAGTTTATGAATGGGACCACTAGGGGCAGCGTAGTGAGACGAGTGCCCTGGCACAAGACAAATCCCGCCATCTCTCTGAAGGTTCTCAGATACGTTCTCCCTGTTTTATATGAAAATCTGCAGTTTTACTCCATTAGCCGCTCTGATTCGCCACCATCCGTCTGCGGAACGTGGCCCCTGAGCCGTGGGGAGCCGCGGGGGGGACGAGAGAGGAAACACGTGAGCTGCGTTCCGCACGTCTGGAGGAATACTTCTCGTCTGCGTGGCTGAAACTGTGATTTTTCTGGCTGTTATTACGGCAGCCATGCATAACAGCAGAGACACGGCCGGGCTCCTGATCGCTCATCATATCCCCCCCTTTCCCAGAGGAGGGTCCGCAAATTCTCCCGCTTCCACATCAGTATGCAGTACTTACGAGATTTCAGCCGAGAAAAATGATTCGCTCTCCACATTTACAGGAAGTGTGAAACCGGCTGAGGCCTCTGTGAGAGAGAGAGAGAGAGAGAGAGAGAGAGAGAGAGAGAGAGAGAGAGAGAGGGAGAAAGAGAGAGAGAGAGAGAGAGAGAGAGAGAGAGAGAGAGAGGGAGAGAGAGAGAGAGAGAGAGAGAAAGGAAGAGAGAGAGAGAGAGAGAAAGGAAGAGAGAGAGAGGGAGAGAGAGAGAGAGGGAGAGAGAGAGAGAGAGAGAGAGAGAGAGAGAGAGAGGGAGAGAGAGAAGGGAGAGAGTGGAGGGAAATATAGGAAGGTAATAAAGAGGGGACAAGAGGGTGGAAAAAAGAGTGAGTAGTGCAGTAGAAAGAGAGAGAAATTGAGAGAGGGGTGAGAAATGAAAAGGGTCGAGTAACAGACGGTAGAAGAAAAAAGAAAAAGATGCAGTTGGGAGAGAGAGAGAGAGAGAGAGAGAGAGAGAGAGAGAGAGAGAGAGAGAAAAGGAAAGGGAGGGAGGGAGAGAGAAGGGAGAAAGAGAAGGGAGAGAGAAAGAGAGAAGAAAGAGAGAAGGGACAGAGAGAGAAGGGAGAGAGAGAAGGGAGAGAGAAAGAGAGAAGAAAGAGAAGGGAGAGAGAGAAGGGACAGAGAGAGAAGGGAGAGAGAGAAGGGAGAGAGAAAGAGAGAAGAAAGAGAGGGGAGAGAGAGAAGGGAGAGAGAAAGAGAGAAGAAGAAGAAAAGGGACAGAGAGAGAAGGGAGAGAGAGAAGGGAGAGAGAAAGAGAGAAGGGAGAGAGAAGGGACAGAGAGAGAGAAGGGAGAGAGAAGGGACAGAGAGAGAGAAGGGAGAGAGAAAGAGAGAAGAAAAAGAAAAGGGACAGAGAGAGAGAGAAGGGAGAAAGAGAAGGGAGAGGGAAAGAGAGAAGGGACAGAAAGAGAGAAGGGAGAGAGAAAGAGAGAAGGGAGAGAGAAGGGACAGAGAGAGAGAAGGGAGAGAGAAAGAGAGAAGAAAAAGAAAAGGGACAGAGAGAGAGAGAAGGGAGAAAGAGAAGGGAGAGGGAAAGAGAGAAGGGACAGAAAGAGAGAAGGGAGAGAGAAAGAGAGAAGGGAGAGAGAAAGAGAGAAGAAAAAGAAAAGGGACAGAGAGAGAGAAGGGAGAGAGAAGAGGGAAATAGGGAGGTAATAAAGAGGGGAGAAGAGGGTGAAAAAAGAGTGAGTAGTGCAGTAGAAAGAGAGAGAAATTGAGAGAGGGTGGAAGAAAAAAGAGAAAGATGCAGTTGAAAGAGAGAGAGGAGACATAAAAGAGTAGAAGAGAAGAAAAGAGAGAACAGAGAGACTCTATTAGCTCTGCTGATCGTGTTCAGCTGTAGACACGTATCCTACATTTCCTGGTCTGTTATTCTGTTTGAAGTCCTCTTACAGTGTTTTGTGTGTTCATATACAACAAAAATCTGAATTCAGTGTTACATTTTTAACAGCTGAGTCTGTTTTATAGTTCCTTTAAGATTGGTATATGTAAATGAGCTGTGTTGTGATTGGCTGCTGTGTTGTGTCTCAGTGAAGGATATGAAACTCCTCTAATAGCTGTACTGTTTAATGGGAAGGGCTAAACTGCTGTGGGCTGAATGTGTGGATTTGTGTATTGATGCAATGATGCTTAGTTTCTCTGTATAGACTGTATGGGCTGTATAGACTGTATGGGCTGTATAGACTGTGTGGGCTGTATAGACTGTATGGGCTGTCAGATTATTGGACTGTATGGACTTTATAGACTGTATGGGCTGTCAGATTGTTGGGCTGTATGGGCTGTATGGGCTATATGGACTGTATGAACAGTTTGGGCTATATGGACTGTATGGGCTGTATAGACTGTATAGACTATATAGGCTTTATTGTCTTTATGGGCTGCATGAACTGTATGGGCTGTATTGACAGTATGGACTATATTGACTGTATATACTGTATGAACTGTATATACTGTATGGGCTGTATAGACTGTATGGACTATATAGACTATATGGACTATATAGACTGTATAGGCCGTCAGATTTTTTGACTGTATGGGCTGTATGGACTGTATTTACTGTATATACTGTATGGGCTGTTTAGACTGCATGGGCTGTACAGACTGTATGGACTATATAGACTGTATGGGCTGTATAGACTGCATGGGCTGTCAGATTGTTGGACTGTATGGGCTGTATGGACTGTATATACTGTATATACTGTATGGGCTGTATAGACTGTATGGACTATATAGACTGCATGTGCTATCAGATTGTTGAACTGTATGGGCTGTATGGACTGTATGGGCTATATGGACTGTATGAACAGTTTGGGCTGTATGGGGTGAATGGGCTGTATAGACTGTATAGACTATATGGGCTGTATTGTCTGTGTGGACGGCATTAATTAAATGGGCTGTATTGACAGTATTGACTGTATTGACAGTATGGACTGCATTGACTGTATCGACTGTATTGACTGTATGGGCTGTATTGACTGTATAGGCTGTATGGGCTGTATTGACTGTATTGACAGTATGGACTGTATTGACTGTATGGGCTGTATGGGCTGTATTGACTGTATTGACTGTATGGACTGTATTGACTGTATGGGCTGTATTGAGTGTATTGACAGTATGGACTGTATTGACTGTATGGGCTGTATTGACTGTATTGAGTGTATGGACTGTATTGACTGTATGGGCTGTATTGACTGTATTGACAGTATGGACTGTATTGACTGTATGGACTGTATTGACTGTATTGGCTGTATTGACTGTATAGGCTGTATGGGCTGTATTGACTGTATTGACTTTATGGACTGTATTGACTGTATGGGCTGTATTGACAGTATGGACTGTATTGACTGTATGGGCTGTATTGACTGTATGGGCTGTATTGACTGTATATGCTGTATTGACTGTATTGGCTCTATGGGTTTTATTATCTGTATGAACTGTACGGGTTCTACGAATTGTTTGGGCTACATTGACTGTATGGACCATGTAGACTGTATAGACTGTATGGACAGTACTCTTCAATTTTCTCTTAAAGCCAGCATAGTTTTCACAACGACAGGCAGACAGATGAATAGACAAATAGAAAATAGAGAGATAAACAGACAGACAGATATAAAGAGATAGATAGATAGCCCCATAGAGGTGTCTTCTCACAGTGGAAGGATGGACAGAAACCCCTGTGGATGTTCTCAGATCTGAAGGTGGAGCTTGATGTTCTCCTTTCTCAAAGACGAAAGTGCTAGGTCTACCGGGTTTTCCAGGTGGTTATTAGGGGCTTAAGTATTCTCTGTAGCTCTTTAATCAGTATCCTACTTCTGCAAAAGTCCTTTGACTTGAAACTTCTAAACACCAGTGTATTATTTCATATCTTAACATCCTAAACAATTCCAGAAATATGAATAACTTATACTTTAATGCATCACTATATAATATGTGTACGTGTGTATATGCGTGTGTGTGTTTGTGTGTGTATGTGCATGTGCATAGTTAGACCCACCTCAAACACAGACACACACACACACACCTACACACACCTCTCTGCTTCTGGCACAGGGATAAATAAACAAACACAAATAAGCATATCATCAGGCTTAATGTTAGCCACCCGCTACGCTCGCTCGTAGAATCAACAAATCCACAAATTACAGGGGTCCGTTTATGGAGGAATTGGCATTTTCATTCACCTCGAGAGACGCCGAGTAAACAGAGGGGGTCAGCATTGGGGTTTTGAAAGCCTTATTTATTTATTTAGCATTTATTTATTTATTTATTTCCCTCGCTCAGACATCCTGTTGGTTTTAATTGGCTGCAATTACTGCCCAGCGCAGCTGGCGACCATTGTTCTTAACAGCAATATTGGCTTATTCAGAGCGTTTACCGTTTAGGTGTTCATCATGAAAGCCAACCTATTTATTTATTCATTTATTTGTTTGTTTTTTGTGTATTTATTTGTTTAGGTTTAGTTTTCTTACTAAATTATGAGCAGAGCTGGTTGACGAAATGTTACATTTGGCCTGTTATCAGCACTACTTTCTCATCCTCACATGTTGGACTGATTATAATGCCCAATACGGTGACTCACTATCACCTCTTCAGATACAAAGTGGTACTACAGTGACTCACTATCACCTCTTCAGGTACAAAGTGGTACTACAGTGACTCACTATCACCTCTTCAGTTAAAAAGTGTTACTACAGTGACTCAGTGTCACCTGTTTAGTTATAAAGTGGTACTACAGTGACTCACTATCACCTCTTCAGTTACAACGTGGTACTACTGTGACTCACTATCACCTCTTCAGGTACAAAGTGGTACTACAGTAACTCACTATCACCTCTTCAGTTACAAAGTGGTACTACAGTGACTCACTATCATCTCCTCAGGTACAAAGTGGTACTACAGTGACTCACTATCACCTCTTCAGTTACAAAGTGGTACTACAGTGATTCACTATCACCTCTTCAGGTACAAAGTGGCACTACAGTGACTCACTATCACCTCTTCAGGTACAAAGTGGTACTACAGTGACTCACTATCACCTCTTCAGGTACAAAGTGGTATTACAGTGACTCACTGTCACCTCTTCAGGTACAAAGTAGTGCTAAAGTGACTCACTGTCACCTCTTCAGACACAAAGTGGTAATAAAGTGAGCCTCTATCACCTTTTCAGGTACAACGTGGTACTACAGTGACTCTCTATCACCTCTTCAGATACAAAGTGGTAGTACAGTGACTCACTATCACCTCCTCAGATACAAAGTGGTACTACAGTGACTCACTATCACCTCTTCAGGTACAATGTGGTACTACAGTGACTCACTATCATCTCTTCAGGTACAAAGTGGTACTACAGTGACTCACTATCACCTCTTCAGTTACAATGTGGTACAACAGTGACTCACTATCACCTCTTCAGGTACAAAGTGGTACTACAGTGACTCACTATCACCTGTTCAGGTACAAAGTGGTACTACAGTGACTCACTATCACCTGTTCAGGTACAAAGTGGTACTACAGTGACTCACTATCACCTCTTCAGGTACAAAGTGGTACTACAGTGACTCACTATCACCTCTTCAGGTACAAAGTGGTACTACAGTGACTCACTATCACCTCTTCAGTTAGAAAGTGGTACTACATTGACTCACTATCATCTCTTCAGGTACAAAGTGGTACTACAGTGACTCACTATCACCTCTTCAGGTACAAAGTGGTACAACAGTGACTCACTATCACCTCTTCAGTTACAAAGTGGTAATACTGTGACTCACTATCACCTCTTCAGGTACAAAGTGGTACTACAGTGACTCACTATCACCTCTTCAGGTACAAAGTGGTACAACAGTGACTCACTATCACCTCTTCAGTTACAAAGTGGTAATACCGTGACTCACTATCACCTCTTCAGGTACAAAGTGGTACTACAGTGACTCACTATCATCCCTCAGGTACAAAGTGATACTACAGTGACTCACTATCACTTCTTCGTGTTTGTACTAAACACATTGCTGCTTTAAGACTGATACATGTAAATATGATGTAGTTAATATTTTTTGAGCAGTAAAGGCTGAAACGCTCCTTATAACATGGGAGTGGGCGGAGTTTAACTCCTACAGGCATGAATTAAATTGCTACTGGAAAGGCACTAGGTTTATTTGTGACATCACAAAAGCTTTATAAGGGCAAAAAATGTAAAACTAATTATGCAAACATAGCTTTTCTAATTGTTTTTTTTTCTAATCATTTCTTTTATTATTAATTATTACAACATTTTGGGGCCTTTAATAATATAATTAACCTTTAATACCTTCAAAGACGCATGCAGTGAGACGTGTGCGTTGTCTCGGACGATTGTTTAGCGTCCTGGCTGTGCGGCTCTTGAAAGTAAATAAGCTTTTATAGATCATAAGAATCTCTCTCCTCTCTCTCCCTCTCCCTCCGCCTCACAAACAAATATTTACTCCTCGTGGTGCCTTTCGTTCGCTCCCTCCATCCCTGACTCACGGACGCTCTCTCGCGCGCGCAGGCGGGGATATTATGTCTGCCCTGGTAAATAAGCCGAAACAGATCAGGACAGAATGCATCAATCATGGCTCCGTTTTATCCCATTATGTAAAGCCCTCCCAATCGCGGGGGACGGTTCAAAGTCAAATGGACCTGGGGCAGAACTTCTAATACAAGCTTTGTGCTCTCCAGCAGCCTGACGGCTGGACGGCTGCACACAGCGAATACCGTACAGCATTTTGACCTAATTTACGGCAGCTCAGCGCTGCCTCGCTCCCTCCCTTCCCCCCAGCTGTGTCTTCAGCCCAGTATGTCACCCAGGAGCTTCACATATAATGGTGGTACTGATTAGCCAACACACTGTATTTACTGTACATGAAAAGGTTTAATTTGATGATTTACTAATGGATGTTATTTCATGTCTTATTTTTTGTGGGCATGTATGGACTGCAAAGCGTCCAAAGAATAACGGCAACACTTGATTTGAAGATTTGTCTACATAACACACTCATAACAACCTACATAAAAACTTCATAACATGTTCATGAATGTCTAAATACACATTCATAACATATACATTGACATGACATTAATAGGGACTACTATGTCATTTTACTGAGAATGTTTTTTCAAAATAATAGTCAACAATAAAATAAAAGTCAAAATAAAAGACAAACAAAACCAAGAATAACACTTACCTGGTATTACCTATTTGAACATATATAGAAATGCTCCAAAATGGCTTGGAAAAAATTCTGGTTCCATTGACTTACACTGAAAGCAAAGAAAGTTTTTGGTCTCTCCTGTAAAGATACTTAATTTTCTTTGGACAGTGATAATATAAATCATCTAACAATCAGATTTCATAGATTTCATAATTAGCGCATGTATTTTATTTATTGTCTAGTAAGATTTGATTGTAGAAAGTTTGAACATACATGTATTTTAGCCACAAGTAACAGATTTGCTACTAAGCCAGTATATTTATGTACATTTAGAATATTAAAAGTTTTGAAATTCAGAATTTGATTCACCATTTAGTAATTTGCTAATGAATATCATTGGTTCTGTGTATCTACTGTAGCACAACATCAGCCTAAAACTTTTTTTGCCTTCAGGTTCTAAACCATATGCAACAGCGTTGCTAATTAGCTGGTGAATTCCTGTATACTCTATATTTAGAATGTATCAAAATTAAACATTGAGATGGTTTCGCTATGTGGTGCAACAGCTTTTGTAATTGGCTAGTGAATTTCAGCTATTTTGTCTAAACTGTACACTATGGATATAACACAATGATTACTAGCCATTGGCTAATTCTCTATTGTGTTTCAGACATTTTTATTGTATATGTGACACATTTTTAGCAAGTTCTTAGTTATTTCATGTATTTATTTTTGTTTGTGTATATATAAGTTTGTGTATATATTGGACTGCAATATATATGCATATATAAAATAAAAACTGAATTTATTATATGCTACATCTTTGCTGAATAACAAGGTAGTTCTTTTTTCTCTATTTACTGTATTGTGCACCAAGATTCAACACTCTGATATTTTAGTCAATAGTTTATTAATTTCAGCTGTATATGCTGTATATCAGCGCCAGTGGAAAACAAGTATTTCAAAAACCATCTTTACTTTCAATGTAAGTCAATGGAACCAGATTTTTTTTAAGTGATTTTGAAGCATTTCTATTGGTCCATTTATAATGCAAATTGTAGACAATTTCAATGGCAGCTGTTGTGTTCAAAAGATGTAAAAATGAAAATCGACAAAAATGCAAATACATGTTTTTCATCGGACAGAGCCGATATGTTGTACACATTGTGTGTAAAGAATCTTTTTTTTCGGTGTATGTTAGTTAATGTGATTAACTTATTTAATCTAATGTGTATTGAAAAGTTTTTAGCATTTTTATTTGAACCACATACACAACAGCTTAGCTAGTGTGTTTTAGCCTTTTGGGTATATAACTGCTAATGTATTTCAGTTATATATGGTAAATTTTGAATTTAGACTTTCTTAGCTTTCTGCTTTGCTAATTAATTCTATGTATTAGAAATTATGTAGTAAGCCTAGTTATGTAGTAAGCAAGTTATTGAGCCTACTTTACATAAACTATTTTGTATAGTTCAACATTTTCTGGCACATGTTTTAGCTACTTGCAACAGTTAGCAAATAAAATGTAGTTATTATCTCTATTGAGATTGTTAGTCATATATTTTAGATGTCCCATTCATACAAATCTAACTCACTATGACATTTAAAGTCAGAAATATTAGCCTAAATATATATTTTTAGCCTGAAATTTAGAAACATGTATATAATTAACAACCTAAAAACTATAAGACAGTTAACAGACCCAGTCAAACATAATCTTAATGAACAGTTCAACAGTATGAACACTGTGTAACAATGAACAGTGTAACTACCAGCAGCTTGGTCATGTTGAGCTTGTAGTGGACATTCTAAATATAAGAAAATCCCATACCCAGCTTCCTTAGCCATCTGAAACAAAGGCCCTGTGTTTCTGATTTGCGCAGCCTACTGGGTTAGACGTAGAGTTGCGAAAGAGAATGGAAATAAAAAAGAAGATAAATTGGTACAGTAAACACTTCAGCACTCAGTACACCCCGTGTGCGAGAAGCATTTTAGACCCAGCAGCAGAGTACAGTAATAAACTAGGGCAGCTTCACAGGCACAGGCCTTCAAACGGAAAATATAATGTACAGCGTGCGATAATGGACACAAAGATATGGCGCAACGTAGTGTAAGCAAGCACTATATTTGATTTAGCAGCGCATAAAACGGAGAAAAATAAAAAAATAAAGCTGAAAGCGAATCTCAGCCACATGAGTGTCACTTTCCCACTTACGCTCACATTATATGGCCTAAAGTATGTGGATGCCCCTCCTAATTACTGAGTTTGAGGCTGTTTGCGCTACACCCTTTGATAAGAGGTGTACAAAATCAAGTGCATAGCCATGCAGCCTACATAAACCAATGCTAGGAGTAGTATAGGCTGTACTGAAGAGCTCAATGACTTTAAACATGCCACTGAAATATGAAACGTCTGCTCTCCCAGTGCTGCTATTGTGACATGGAAGGGTTTAAGTGCAACACCAGCTCTGACACAAACAGGCAGCCTGTGTAAACTTGCAGAGGCGAGGCGCTGAAACATGTAACACATAAGAATTGGCCGTTCATATGTCACAGCATTGCTCACTACTGAGCATCAAACTGACTCTGGAAGCAACATCAGCACAAGGACTGGGTTTCAATGTTCTAACAGCAGCTGCACACAAGATAACTGTGTGAAATCTCAAGGGTCGGCTGGAATGACCATCATAGAACCCTGACCTTACCTCAGTGAACACCTTTGGGGTGAACTGGACTGTCAATTGGGAGTCAAGCTGCCTTGTCGACATCCCTTGCACTTCATGGGTTTGTCTTCAGATTTAATGAGTGTCTACATAGGCAGCAGGTTACGTCTCAGTATTCGCTCTCTCGACACGTACACTACCGCTCAAAAGTTTAGGATCACTTAAGAATTTCATTTCATGCAATTTTCATGCAATTCACAAACAATATTGTCCATTTCACAATGAATGTAAGTGTATCAGATGATTTTTAAAGAATAAAAATGTTTGTATTGAAGTCTATTTTTGTATAGAGGCTTATTTTACATATAGTCCTATTATCAGTAATTCTCAGTCCTCTGTCTAAATCTCCTGCTACGACCACCAATCCAAGTTAAGGATGTTATTGGGCTAATTGGTTGTTAGGACACTCTTGCTCAATTGTGATGCTCAGCTGAAAAACATTCTACTAATAAGTGAGTATAAAAGGGAGAACAACATTCTAGGTTAGTTTAGTATCTGAAGATCAGCAGTTGATGGCTTGCTGACCGACTCACAATGACCAGAAAGAAACAACTTTCTTTAGAGACCCGTCAGTCCATTGTTGTGTTAAGGAAGAAGATACTCCATTAAAACAAGAACATTTCACTGTGATCCCAAACTTTTGAACAGTAGTGTAGACTGTCCCAATTCTTAGATGTCTGCTGTGGTTCCTGCCTTCGCTTGAAATGTAAGGAAGCATCGGACGGTTCCTAAATGTGCTTGCTCAGCAACAGCGCTCGTCTTCTTAAACATCTGTATATTCTACTCCTTACATTTACACTAGATTATCTGTACTTTCTACTCTTTACATTTACATTCCATTATCAGTACTTTTTACATCTTACGTTTACACTCCATTATCTGTACTTTCTACTCCTTACATTTACACTACATTATCAGTACTTTCTAGTCCTTGCATTTAAACTCCTTTATCAATACTTTCTACTCCTTACATTTACACTCCATTATCTGTACTTTCTACTCCTTACATTTACACTCCATTATCAGTACTTTCTACTCCTTACATTTACACTCCATTATCAGCACTTTCTACTCCTTACATTTACACTCCATTATCAGTACTTTCTACACCTTACATTTACACTCCATTATCAGTACTTTCTACTCCTTACATTTACACTCCATTATCAGTACTTTTTACACCTTACATTTACACTCCATTATCAGTACTTTCTACTCCTTACATTTACACTCCATTATCAGTAGTTTCTACTCCTTACATTTACACTCCATTGTCTGTACTTTCTACTCCTTACATTTACACTCCATTATCAGTAGTTTCTACTCCTTACATTTACACTCCATTGTCTGTACTTTCTACTCCTTACCTTTACACTCCATTATCAGTACTTTCTACTCCTTACATTTACACTCCATTATCAGTACTTTCTACTCCTTACATTTACACTCCATTGTCTGTACTTTCTACTCCTTACATTTACACTCCATTATCTGTACTTTCTACTCCTTACATTTACACTCCATTATCTGTACTTTCTACTCCTTACATTTACACTCCATTATCAGTACTTTATACTCCTTACATTTACACTCCATTATCAGTACTTTCTACTCCTTACATTTACACTCCATTATCTGTACTTTCTACTCCTTACATTTTAAACATAGTCTCGTTACTCCTGTTTCATTTACAGCTTGTTTTTATTCATCTACATTTTCATTCCAGTAAAGATTATTGATAACATGTCTTTGAAGTTTGACTTCATTACAATACTTGACAACTAGTCATCATATCTTCTGCTCCATGAAACACATGTTAATGTTCAGTAGTAACAGATATGCTTCTTTAATATATTTACATTGTACTAAACTATATTCATGTTCAATGGGCGTATATGAGCTGAAACAGGAAGCCTAGCGCATCCTAAATGTATCAACATTAACCTTTTAATATGACATTATAGTCATTATGGCTTTTAGAAGAATGGGGTTTTTGGGGAGGTGGGCTAGTGCACTATAGACCCCTGTGGTGGGGACTAAGCTTTTGTCCTTAATGCCATTTTTCCTTACATTACTTTTACTTTTATACTTTAAGTAGTTCTGAAAGCAGTACTTTTACACTTTTACTGGAGTAAAAAGCTTCAGTTGATACTTCAACTTCTACAGAAGTGTTTTAAACCCTAGTATCTATACTTCTACCTGAGTAATGAATGTGAATACCTTTGACACCTTTGGTATTCTCTCCATTGTCAGCTTTCCTTGATAGCAAATCAATAAGTTCCTCCGCTGTCCCGGTTCAGTAGATGATGTCTGTATGTGTGTTTATGTTTGTTTTGGGCAGGTCTCCAGGTGATCTTCCCCGAATACCTGCAGGAGAAGTTTGTGCAGTCGGCCCTGAGCTACATCATGTGTAACGGCGAGGGTGAATATGTCTGCCGCAACAACCAGTGCATCTGCCGCTGCTCCGAAGAGTTTCCACAGTGCAACTGTCCCACCACCGACCTGCAGATCATGGAGAACACGCTCCGAGGCATGGCTGAGTCCTGGGCAGCTTCATACAAGGACTTTGAGAACTCAGGTAGGCTTCAAGTTTGGAACGTATCTTACAAGTAACGGCAACGTTACTAGAACTCTCTGGAAACGCCAACTAAGGTGCTGTTGGGCCACCTCAAGCCACCAGAACAGTTTCAATGTGCCTTGGCTTAGATTCTACAGGTCTCTGGAATTGGCCTAGAAGATCTTCCCTAAATCCTTATGGACCTTACATCCAGGTTCGATCCTCCACTGCGCTGGCTGTGGCTCGCGTCCTTCCAACATGCTGCAGTTCTGTGTTCCCGTTGATTGAAGTGATTGTCTGAGTCCAAGAAACACTCAATTGTCATTCTAGCACTTTCCTAGTGATGAGAAGGAGAAGGGTGGCTGCAGCTGATGAGGAGGATTGCAGTTCTTGAACCAATGGAGAAAAACTAGGTTTAGTGATAGGGGGCTCTGGATAGTGGTACCTAGCTAGCTTAAGCACCCAACAGTTACCACCCAAGCTTAGTTGGGTGGGACAGTAGAAGGCATAATGTGGATGATGTGGGTTCATAGCAGAACCCTATAAAACCCATAGACTGTTTCAAGGGTGTCCACAACGTGCTTGTTGGCTTTTGCCAATCAGTTCTTCACTCCTCACCTTCAACTCCTCCACTCTGTTCTTTACCTCCATCTCGTCTACTCTGTTCTTCACACACTGCCTCCATCTCCTCCACTCTATTCCTCACCTCCATCTCCTCCACTCTGTCTCTCACCTCCATCTCCTCCATTCTGTTCTTCACTCTATTCCTCACCTCTATCTCCTCCACTCTGTTCTTCACTTCCATCTCCTCCACTCTGTTCTTCACCTCAGTCTCCTCCACTCTGTTCTTCACCTCCATCTCCTCCACTCTGTTCCTTAGCTCCTTCTCCTCCACTCTTTTCTACACCTCCATCTCCTCCACTCTGTTCCTTACCTCCATCTCCTCCACTCTGTTCTACACCTCCATCTCCTCCACTCTGTTCCTTAGCTCCTTCTCCTCCACTCTTTTCTACACCTCCATCTCCTCCACTCTGTTCCTTACCTCCATCTCCTCCACTCTGTTCTACACCTCCATCTCCTCCACTCTGTTCTACACCTCCAAAAAGTAACCATTTAAATGGTCCACCCTTGGAGTATTTTGGGCATCTGAAGGAGCGTTTAGACCCTGGGACCACCCTTTACATCAGGCCTTACCAGCAGATAAATGTTCTCATAGTGCTGAAGAGCTCTGTCAACTTAAAATCTCCCACAGATTTCCCACTAAGTTGAGATTTGGTGCCTGCATGACCACAGTGTGGGATTTCTATCGATTTAATGCTAATCAAGACATCCAGTGACCACTCATGCCCTGTGGATGAGGGTCCTATCATTCTAGGAGAGAAATGTTTCATCGTGAGATAAACATCGCCGGTCTGAATGACTTTGTATTGATTTGAATTGACCCTTCCCTTTGAGAGGATAAGTGGACCCAAACCATGCCAACAAAACGCCCCCCCGAGCATAACACAGGCACCGGACTCTCTCTCTGTAGGGGTCAAGCATTCAGGCCTGTACTGCTCTCTTGGTGTTACGCTGCAAATGAACTCGCCCACATGTGGAGAATTCGGTCAAGGGTGATCTGACCATATCACAGCTTCCATTGTTGATTAGTTTGGTCTACTCAAATGCAAAGCTCTTGCCATCCATGTCCCAATAAGAGGCCCTTTAGACCTTTACGTGGTGATACAGAATCGAGGTTAGATCGTCCTGCTCACCATTCTTCTACAAGCCAGAGGGCACGGACGGATGTTAATTGGTCAGTAGAATCATCTACTGGAAGCCTCCACACTTGACCCTTATACTGACCCTTATCTATAGATCTACTGTATAGATGTAGGTAATACAACACTGCTGGGGATGAGAGTGGGCCAGCATCAAATAAATAGAGAAGACCAGTCAGGAATGTGATGACCGTCTATTGAGTGCTTGATTACAGAATGCAGTCTGACTTGATACTGAGAAACACACACCTGGGGTCTGTCTTGAACTGAGTGAGCTGCCTAAATAGTGCGCTGGCTCTACTTAGTAGGCAGCTGTTTAAGGAGCTGGACTCTCCAAATGAGACACTGTAGTTAGAGATTGACTTCTTCACGGCTTGTTCCTGCCTACTGGCTGTGAGCGGTGTTTACTGACCTCAGCTGCAGGGTCTCCTCAGCGTTTCGGCTCCATGGGTTCTCCTCTTGTGGGTTCTACTGCAGTTTGGATGGTTTTTGCTCTGGAGGAGCGAAATAGGCATGAGTTTCGACCAGCTGAGGAACCCTTCAATGCTTCCTTACAGTTCAGCCAAAGGAAGGAACCTCAGTAGACATTAGATATTGCCGAAAGTGTTCACTCACTCATCCAAATCACTGAATTCAGGTGTTCCAATAACTTTCAGGTCCACAGGTGTATAAAATCAAGCACCTAGTCATGCAGACTGCTTCTACACACATAAGTGAAAGAATGGGTCACTCTCAGGAGCTCAGTGAACTCCAGCGTGGTACCTGGATAGAACGCCACCTGTGCAGCAAGTCCAGTGGTGAATTTTCCTCACTACTAAATATTCCACAGTGGACTGTCAGTGGTGTTAGAACAAAGTGGAAGTGATTGAGAACGACAGCAACTCAGACATCAAGTGGTAGAATCTGTACAATGACAGAGCGGGTCAGCGGATGCTGAGGAGCATAGTGCACAGAGGTCACCAACTTTCTACAGAGTCAATCACTACAGACCTCCAAACTTCATGTGGTCTTCAGATCAGCTCAAGAACAGAGCGTAGAGAGCTTCATGGAATGGGTCTTCATGGCCAAGCAGCTGCATTCAAGCCTCACATCAACAAGTGTGAGATGCAGTGGAGTAAAGCACGCCGGCTCTGGACTCTAGAGCAGTGGAGACGTGTTCTCTGGAGTGACCAATCATGCTTCTCCGTCTGGTAATCTGATGGACGAGTCTGGGTTTGGCGGTTGCCAGGAGAACAGTACTTGTCTGACTGCACTGTGCTGAGTGTAAAGTTTGGTGGAGGGGGATTATGGTGTGGGGTTGTTTTTCAGTTCCAGTGAAAAGAACTCTTAATGCTTCAGCAGACCAAGAGATTCTGGACAACTTCATGCTCCCAAATTAGTGGGGACACAAAGCAGCTCCATAAAGACATGGAGGAGCGAGTCTGGTGTGGAAGAAGATGTAAATGTGGCCATGTTTGTAACTGACCAGACTTAAATCAGATGAGGTCTGATGTGTGTGACTCCCTGAATCTACGCTCAAGACATCTTGACCTTAAATAAGAAACTGGATATAATTCATCTACATTAGATAGAACACCACCACCCAAGAACAGCCAGCCGAGGATATCAGCTCTGTGGTTGGAACCTGATTGATGAAGGCTTTTGGTCTCCAACCGCACAACAGCAAGGTGGAGCCAAAAGCCTGGGATTTCCAATAATATGGCCGCTCGGTGTTATCCTGCCTTTTTTTCTCAGGAAGAATGATTCGAAGCATGCTGGTTTAGCATGAATCACCATGTCAGTGTAATCAGTGGAATCAATGTGGGGCTAATGTGGTGGACTGAGCTGAAATTGCAAACAGCCTAGGATAAAATTACAGCCCTGTTTCTTATCGCTTCGGCCAAATACCCCAAGCTTAAATAACCTTTAGCCCAGTGGTTAATATGTCCACTTAGCACATGGCATAAGTGGGCTTCCAGCTACCCCCTTAAAAAAAATCTTATTTTGCTGCACAGTCTAAATCTAACCTCTCTCCCTCTCTCTGACTCTCTCTCTCTGAAAAAGAAAACGATGTTGTTTATGGTATCCCATGGGGTTCGTGCAAGTGCTAAATTGGTGCCGCTTTTAGGTGTTCTCAGCAGCAGATCATTATTTTCTGGAATCATCATTTTCTCTTATCTTTCATTTTTGCAAAAGGGCATTTTGGAAATGTTGCACGGCGACGACCGCATCAGCCATAAGTTTGACCATCCACCACTATGCTCATCATATCTCCACCCCTCACTGTCCACTGTATCAGCTCCACTGACCATACAGGACCTCCACTTACAGACTGTAGTTCATCTGTTTCTCTGTATACTTTATTACTCTGTTTTTTAATGATCAGGACCCCCACAGGACCACCACAGAGCAGATATTATTAGGGAGGTGGGTCATTCCCTGTCCACTCACTGTCCACTCTATTAGACACTCCTACTACTTGCTGGTCCACCTTGTAGATGTAAAGTCAGAGACAGTAGCTCATCTGCTGCTGCACAGTTTGTGTTCCTCTAGTCCTTCATCAGTGGACACAGGACGCTGTGTCCAGTTGGTGGACGATTCTCAGTCCAGCAGAGACACTGAGGTGTTTAAACACTCTGATCCACTCACACCAGCACAACACATACTAACACATCACCAACATCTCTGAGTCACTGCACCATGCTAATGCCTGGTTTTGTTGCCGATAGCAGCTATATATATATGTCAAAAGTCTCAGGACACACTTTTATTATTATATTAGATGAAGGGAAGGTTTTTCCAATGGGAAGGTGGTCATGTAGCAGATCAAAGAAGACCAGGATTGTCTCAGAAATTGATTAGAAGGGTGTCCTGAGACTTTTGACTATATATATATATATATCCAGTGATAAGCATCAATCTAAGCTGCAAGAGAAGATGTTTTAAAATGCATACGTCCAGGACCTTGTGTGGGGGGAGCAGGCAATCAGCGTTTTACCCACTGACCGCCTCCCACCCTCTTTCCTCCTGTCCACTAATTGAGGACGGCGTCGTTTGAAGTCATCTGCATTGATTTATTTCTAATTAAAGAGCCGACCTGCGTTGGCGCACTCAATACCGCGGTGGCTGATGAAGACAAATCCGCTCTGGTGGTCTCTCTTGGCAGAGCTTATAGGCCGGAGCTGCACCACCACAAGAGAGAAAGAAAAGAGGTTGACACGACTGGCCTTTCGGCCCCCTTCTCCTCCGCTGATCTTTTCTTAAATGCTGAAAGGCAGTTTTGTTTTGTCTTCCTTGTCCCCCACATCCACACACCCCCCCCACCCCCCCCACCCCCCAAACCCCACAAACCCCACAAACCCCACAAACCCACCGCCACCGAAGCTTGCGGGCTATTTATACGTGGCACAATGATGGAGGAGTGCACTCTTAAAAAAGAGAGGAGCTCTAAATTTAATTAATCAGCCGAGTCTGTTGTCGTTTTACGCGAGTCACCTTCCTTTCCCGAGCGTCGCCGCAGAAAGCTTGCATGTTAACGTCTTTCAGCCAATCTGCAATAAAGTGGCCATGAATTATTCACGGGCCCGCGACGCCTCGCGCCGGAGAAGAGAGAGAGAGGCTTCTCGCAGTTAATCGCAACAGTCAATTTTAGCCCTCCGCTTGGATCCACAAAGCTAGGAACGATCAAAAAGCTCGCCGAGAGTCAAAGAAACACACCCTCGCTTCATGTATGCAGACTGTAGATCAAGGCTCCGTCTTGTTCCGTACATGCCGGTTTCATTTCTTCCAGAACGTTCCGTTCGGCCTCATATTGTCTCTAATTGCTGCGTAGTCACATGCTAACAAAGTATTAATAACATAGAGGTAACAGCTGCTGGTATAAATGGGTTACAGCAATCCAGCTAATGCAATTAAACACTATATGGCCAAAATAATGTGGACACGCTCTTAATGAATGAGTTCAGGTGCCAGATCAATGGCCAACAGGTGTATGAAATCAAGCACGTAGTCGTACTGAGGAGCTCAGTGGCCTGCTAGAGCTTCTTAGTCATCTGAAAGTACTATTATTGTGAAACAGCAGCATCTATGAGTAACACCAGCAAGGTATGGAACTGGGACATCATGCAAACTCATAGAACTCACAGAATGGGGCTACTGAGTGCTGACATACCTTTAAATCACTTCTCTGGAAGTAACACTGGCACCAGAACTGCTCATCAGGAGCTTTGTAGAATGGGTCCCCATAGCTGAGCAGCTGCTCACAAGCCTAAGATCACTATGTGCAATGCCAAGCGTCGGCTGGAGTGGTGTTAAGCTCTGCCACTCCACTCTGGAGTGTTGTAAAACTCCATCATTGGACTCTAGAGTGGTGTAAAACTCCATCATTGGACTCTAGAGTGGTATAAATCTCCACCACTGGATTCTGGAGTGGTGTAAAGCTCCATCACTGGACGCTGGAGTGGTGTAAATCCCCATCACTGGACTCTGGAGTGGTGTAAATCTCCATCACTGGACTCTGAGGAGTAGTAAAGCTTCAACACTGGACTCTGGATTGGTGTAAAGCTTCACCACTGGAATCTGGAGTGGTGTAAAGCTTCACCAGTGGAATCTAGAGTGATTTAAAGCTTCACCACTAGACTCTAGAGGGGTGTAAAGCTCTACCACTGGAATCTGGAGTGGTGTAAAGCTCCACCACTGGACTCTGGAGTGGTGTAAAGCTCCACCACTGGACTCTGGAGTGGTGTAAAGCTCCACCACTGGACTCTGAAGTGATGAAAATATCATATAGGACATGAGCCCTAATACCTAAAGTATTAAGGCAAAACTTTTTTTATGTAAACTGCATATTTTCTGTCAAATATTACATCCTGTTGCAGAAAAATGAAGCGAGTTTTGAATAGAAATGGAAATAATATTGTGGTGTCAGTGCTTTCTATGAGGCTGGTCAAGCAGAACAGCCAATAATTTGGTAGGGATGACCCTCATCGTGCTGCACGCAGACCGACACAATGAAGGCGCCAGTTTTTTCCAGGCTCCGAGTGAAAAATATACTAAAATAGGTTCTCCCCCCCGGAGGTGGTCGCTCAATACCCACCTGACGGCCCTCCTAGCTTATGTATTATTAACAAGTAATAAAAGGTCCAAATAAAACCACACTCTCCGATATAGTTATATTGAATAGAGGACACCCAAATTGAGTTTGAAGGCCTCAAGGTCGCTGCAATATTTCTGGAGACGGGCCCGGCAATAAATGAACCGTCCAGGGTGTGTGATAAACACGGGACGGCTGGGAATGGACAGAGGAGGAAAAATAACGGTTTTAAAAAAAGAAGAACAGCAAAAAGGAGCCAACTGGCCCTCCGAGACTCGTTATTACTCCATTCGGGGAACGCGGTAATTGTTTGAAACTGATGACTGACGGCTGATTGGCTGTAAGTGCGCACTTAAAACGTCTCTTCTTACCGGAACGAATGAATGACCGCGAGTGTTGCTGAAAAATAAGTGCTTTATTTATGGATAGCATCACATCTGAAAGGTGTGCTGTTTAACGCCAGCAGCTCTAGAGGGACGAGGCTGTAAACACTCTTAAAATTAAACGCTTCCTTCCCCTGATGGGAAACCGGTTTTCTTCAAAGAACCAATTACTGAGGATAAAGGACACATACAATCATATGTGCAGAAGTCTTAACTCTTTATCTGATCAATAAGTGTATGTTCACCAGTAAGAAGAGCAGATCTGATTAAAACAGATGTAAATAATCATACATACAATACAAAGTAACATGAAAATGTTATTGTGAGAGAAGTAGATCAGATCTTGATCCAGTTTGAAGAACAAAGTTAGGTTCCAGATTTCTCCTGGACGCCCCAGACATTGTATGAATGTATTCAGTTCCTTCAGCAGCAAATCTTGATTTAGCTTAATGAAGTACTGAGCAGTCAAAGCAGGTATTAGATGAGAACTGTACATAATACTGGGTTGTTTAGGAGAAGCTTGGAAAGGGTACAATCAACACAGTGACATATTTAAAATCACTACTTACTCGATTAATACTGTTTAAATATTTAATAATAAAGTGTTTATATATATATATATATATATATATATATATATATATATATATATATATATATATATATATATATATATATATATATATATATATAATCACTCCTGTGCTAAGAAAAACATGTCTCCATTTTGGTCCATTTAAATTTTTATACATCATTTAAACAAGATGTTTACAATCTGTGAAAAAATCATGGGACCAACAAAAATGCTCCTAAAGAGGTTGGATAATTTTCTGGTTCCACTGACTTACATTAAAAGTAAAGAAGGTTTTTAGCCTCTACTGACTTGTGACTGGAAGGCTGCAGGTTCGATCCCATGAACCGACAGGACATGACTAAAGTGCCCTTGAGCAAGGCAACCCCTAACTGGTCCCCGGGCACTGTGGTTGGGCTGCTCACTACTCTGGGCAAGTGTGCTCACTGCCGCCTAGTGTGTCTGTTCACTAGTATGTGTATATGTGAGATTTTCACTTCACAGATGGGTTAAATGTGGAGATCTTCAATTTCTCTCTGGGATTAATGTTGACTACCAGTCAAACGTTTTAGAACACTACCAGTAAAACATTTTAGTACACTACCAGTAAAACGTTTCAGTACACTACCAGTCAAACGTTTTAGTACATTACCAGACAAACGTTTTAGATACACTACCAGACAAACGTTTTAGATACACTACCAGTCAAACGTTTTAGATACACTACCAGTCAAACGTTTTAGTACACTACCAGTAAAACGTTTCAGTACACTTCCAGACAAACGTTTTAGATACACTACCAGTCAAACGTTTTAGTACATTACCAGACAAACGTTTTAGTACATTACCAGACAAACGTTTTAGATACACTACCAGTCAAACATTTTAGATACACTACCAGTCAAACGTTTTAGATACACTAACAGACAAACGTTTTAGATACACTAACAGACAAACGTTTTAGATACACTACCAGACAAACGTTTTAGATACACTACCAGTCAAACGTTTTAGATACACTAACAGACAAACGTTTTAGATACACTACCAGCCAAACGGTTTAGATACACTACCAGACAAACGTTTTAGATACACTACCAGCCAAACGTTTTAGATACACTACCAGTCAAACGTTTTAGATACACTACCAGACAAACGCTTTAGATACACTACCAGTCAAACGTTTTAGATACACTACCAGCCAAACGTTTTAGATACACTACCAGACAAACGTTTTAGTACACTACCAGTCAAACGTTTTAGATACACTACCAGTCAAACGTTTTAGTACACTACCCGACAAACGTTTTAGATACAGTACCAGACAAACGTTTTAGATACACTACCAGTCAAACGTTTTAGTACACTACCAGTCAAACGTTTTAGTACACTACCAGTCAAACATTTTAGTACACTACCAGTCAAACGTTTTAGATACACTACCAGACAAACGTTTTAGATACACTACCAGTCAAACGTTTTAGTACACTACCAGTCAAACATTTTAGTACACTACCAGTCAAACGTTTTAGATACACTACCAGACAAACGTTTTAGTACACTACCAGCCAAACGTTTTAGATACACTACCAGACAAACGTTTTAGTACACTACCAGTCAAACGTTTTAGATACACTACCAGACAAACGTTTTAGATACACTACCAGACAAACGTTTTAGATACACTACCAGTAAAACGTTTTAGTACACTACCAGCCAAACGTTTTAGTACACTACCAGTCAAACGTTTTAGATACACTACCAGTCAAACGTTTTAGTACACTACCAGTCAAACGTTTTAGATACACTACCAGTCAAACGTTTTAGATACACTACCAGACAAACGTTTTAGATACACTACCAGTCAAACGTTTTAGTACACTACCAGTCAAACGTTTTAGATACACTACCAGTCAAACGTTTTAGATACACTACCAGACAAACGGTTTAGTACACTACCAGTCAAACGTTTTAGATACACTACCAGTCAAACGTTTTAGATACACTACCAGACAAACGTTTTAGATACACTACCAGTCAAACGTTTTAGTACACTACCAGTCAAACGTTTTAGATACACTACCAGACAAACGTTTTAGATACACTACCAGTCAAACGTTTTAGTACACTACCAGTCAAACGTTTTAGATACACTACCAGTCAAACGTTTTAGATACACTACCAGACAAACGTTTTAGATACACTACCAGTAAAACCTTTTAGTACACTACCAGCCAAACGTTTTAGTACACTACCAGCCAAACGTTTTAGTACACTACCAGTCAAACGTTTTAGTACACTACCAGTAAAACGTTTTAGTACACTACCAGCCAAACGTTTTAGTACACTACCAGCCAAACGTTTTAGTACACTACCAGCCAAACGTTTTAGTACACTACCAGTCAAACGTTTTAGATACACTACCAGTAAAACGTTTTAGTACACTACCAGCCAAACGTTTTAGTACACTACCAGCCAAACGTTTTAGTACACTACCAGTCAAACGTTTTAGTACACTACCAGACAAACGTTTTAGTACACTACCAGTCAAACGTTTTAGATACACTACCAGCGAAACGTTTTAGATACACTACCAGTGAAACGTTTTAGATACACTACCAGTCACAATAACAGATTGTTTCACTCCCACACCTAAGGCTTACATACTCTATCTGTATCGGTATAACTAACAGTACAGCACACCAGCCGCCACCATAACACACACAAAAGACTCGACAACGTGGAGCAGATGTGCTTATTTATTACAGTAGTTACTTCCGCAACGTGCACGCCTGCAATCTGCATAACATATCAAGGCACATGTCAAGTCCTATAATCTATTAGCCTGTGTAATGTTGTGTCAGTTAAAGTAGCGAGCCTGTGCATTAGCCCATCTGTCGGAGCCCATACTGACACCGCTACAACAACACTGTCAATGAAGGAGGAAACGCTCCGGCCGGCCTCAGACAGTCTGCCTCGCTGTGCCGCGGGCTTCCTGCCAGAGACGAGGCCGCAGTGGAGGCGCGTTCGTCAGACCGGTTGTCGGCTGTGCTTCCGCTCGCCGTGTGCTTGCTTACCTTGTCGCCTTCAAAAAGTAACGCATGGCTAAACACGGACGCGGAGGATCTGCAGGCCTGAGACAGAAACGCAGCACTTTGCATCAAAACCCAGTAAAAGAATTCCAGACTGGTGACAGAGCCAAGGCCGACGCTGCTTCATTCATATTTATACACAACATACTTCACTTTAAGGTAGGTAGCCTTGAGATAAACCCAGTTTAACACAGTGCCACCTTAAGAATAGTCCAATATTTGACTTAAAAGTTTATTTTTATTGCTTTCTTATTCTTAATAAATAAAATTCAAGGTTGTAAAAATGGCAACTTTACAGGAGAGTACAAAAACTGTCTTTACTTTTAATGTAATTCAATGGAACCAGAAATATTTCCAAGCTGTTTTGGAGCATTTCTATTGGTCCATTAACCATAAAATTCTTAGACAATGTAAGCAGCAGCTGTCTTGTTTGAAAGATGTAGAAAAATTAAAATGGACAAAAATTGAGATATATGTTTTTCTGTGGAGGGCAATGATACTTTACTTTAAGGTGGGCCTTAGTGGTGAGTTAGAAGTGGCACATTGTTAAACGTGCTTCATTGGTACAACCTTAATGACTTACTTCGCTCATTAAAACATTGAATCAAACTAATTCTACCATTTTCATTTAGTCTGGCACTTCTAATTCACCTCCAGGCCACCGTAAAGTGAGGTATATACAGATTGTGGCCCCCAGAAACCTCTTTCAAGGTAAATATGAGTGAAGTGACCTTAGCTATGACTTGTCACAACCTTGAATTTCACATTTTATGAAAAAGAAAGCAATGAAAAAAATAAAGAAAAAAATTTTGACTATTCCTAAGGTAGCACTGGGTTAAACTGGGTTTATCTCAAGGCTACTTTGCTGTGCCCACCAAAAAAATATATCCATTATATATATCAATGAACAAGCATTGGCCTGGGCTCTGTTCTGTGAGGTTGGGATGACGTGAGGTTGGGTTAAAGCTGTTTCATTTATATTTATTATACATTTTATTTTATTATACAGGTAGTTTGAGATAAACACAAAGTTCAATTAGCTTAAACTGTTTTTCGCTGGGAACATGTTTTAAGTTTAAGATGCCTTTGAGTTGAACACAAAGTAATTATTTATAGTTCAGCAACTAAACCTCTTCTGTACTTCTGCTCTTTAATACTTTCTTAAATATAAAGGTCCCAAAAAGTTCTTTGTAGTGATGCCTCAGAAGAACAGTTACTGGTTTCTTCACATGCCAATCAATGGAAAATTCTCAAGATGCATGATGAATAACCTTCTGGATAATAAAAGAAAATCCTTCATGTAATGTAAAGGTTCACTATAGAACAAGAAATACAAACAAAGAACCAAGTACCTTTATATGTAAGTGTTGTCAAAACATTATATTTAGCCTAGACTACATAAAAACTAGGTTCTTTAGCAGTCTGGTTCAGTCAATCAATTAACCAACCAACCAACTAACCAATCAAGCAATCAATTAACAAACCCACCAACCAAACAACCAATCAATCAGTCAACCAACTTACCAACTAACCATTCAATCAACCAACCAATTAATCAATTAACCAATGAGTTTTGAGTGTTTTGTTGGTACAATCTCAAAAAAAATACTTAATGTGGTAACAAGTAATTGAACTATTGATTTTGTTTAACCTACAAATGTAGTTTAACTCAATGATTCATTCATTCAATGTATTGTTTAAAAGTATAACTAAGTATTTAAATTGTTTGTTACCAACAATTTTATACACTTAAAAAGCTGTAAAAAGCAATTCAACCTGTTACAAATGTCATTTTACTAGATAGATACACTTTTATACCCAATTTCTGGAAAAACAATAAATAATTAGAAAATTTAAATAGTATGTTAACATAACAAGAATTTGTATTTCATGCCCAGAAATTATTTTTTCAAACTACAATTGTACGATTTTTTTATTCAAGCTACAATTTTACATTCTTTTTAATTCAAGCTACAATTTTAGGTTGAATAAAACTAGTTCAACTGCTTATTAACACAAGAAGCCATTGTTTAGGCTGTACCAACAAAGCACTTGTTACAGTGTAACAAGAAACTGAATTAGTTTATTTAAAGTTTAATTGAAAGAATCATTCATACAAACTACAAAATATTTTCAGCTTTCAGCTTTTAGATGACTGTTCTTGGTTCTACCTTCCCATAGAGTCTAGTTCCAACCAGAATTGCTCCAGTTCATTTATTTAATAATTCCTTGATTGGACGAATTGGACACAATATTTTGGAAAAGAAACAGCAAGCTAAAACCCAAACCCAAAATAAGTATGATTAATTTGGTGCTACCTTAAAGAAATACTCCAATGTTTTCCCTGCTGTATGCACAAAGATATCAGAATCCATATTTGCTTTATTAACATGATGCGAAAAGGACTAGACTAGACTACAATGCTAGTTGAGATGTAAGCATGTGTCTGTTTATCTAGACTGGTTGCTTTTGTGTGTAAACTTTAAGTTACATATGATCTACTGGGTCTTTTTTCTGGTCTCAATATGGCTTCAAATTAAATTTATTAGATTTTCTGCACAAACGTGTCCAGCAGGCATATAAATAAATCTATAAATAAATAATGGTCAGTCTTTATCTCAGCAGGAAACATCTAAGTTATCAAAGAAAGAGTTTGATCGCAGTTTAAAGTTGAACATATCTGCATGAAAAATAATTGTTTATAATTTAGTTAGTTAACTAAATTATAGTTAAACTGTTAGTTTTAACAGTTTTTTGGTAATATCTAAAGATGTTAAATACTCACAACAGCAGATATGTACATGTAGCATATTATTGCATCCATAATAAAATTATATATAGTCCCAAAAATTAACTACTAAGCCTCCAATGGGCTAGAAATTGGCATCTATCCAGGTTTCTGGTAAATGTTCTTTTCCAACCTCTGTCCTCTGGTGAGTCCATACATGGACCCTCTTCAGTTTGCCCACCAGCCTGGTGTCAGGGTGGATGATGCTGTCATCTTTGACTCAGTGGTGGCTTCTGCCATCTTTTATAGAGTGGTCTGTTGGGGCGGCACCATCTCGACGGCAGACAAGAAGAGACTGGTCAAACTCATAAAGAGGGCCAGCTCTGTCCTGGGAAGCCCCCTAGACCCAGTGCAGGTGGTGGGAGACAGGAGGATGATAGCCAAGCTGGCATCCATGCTGGAGAACGACTCCCACCCCATGCATAAGACTCTAGCAGCACTGGGCAGCTCCTTCAGTGACAGGCTGCTTCACCCCAAGTCTGTGAAGGAGCGGCATCGCAGGTCCTTCCTTCCTGCTGCTGTTAGACTCTACAACCAGCACTGCTCCCAGCAGACCACATACACACAACAGACTACATACACACACACGTTAACTCTACACACTTACAGAAAATATAATATTTTTAATATAATGTGCAATATTTTTCCATTACCCTGTGCAATTAAGAAGCAACGTGCAACTATTTGTAAATACAATTTCAAGAGTTCTTGACTTTTAATTATGTATATTGTATATACTGTACTGTTTATTTATCTATTTTTTATATCTATGTTTATATATCTATCCCTTTGTTGCTGTTACACAGTGAATTTACCCACTGTGGGACTAATAAAGGATTATCTTATAACAATGGCCTCACATGCTAGGGATATTATTTGAATTATGAATTACTATTACTTATTACTAATGTATAAGTTACTATTACTAATTACTTACATATACAATTGCTATTACTAATTACTAATGTATACAGTTACTATTACTAATTACTAACATATACAATTGTTATTACTAATTACTAATGTATACAGTTACTATTACTAATTACTAACATATACAATTGCTATTACTAATTACTAATGTATACAGTTACTATTACTAATTACTAACATATACAATTGTTATTACTAATTACTAATGTATACAGTTACTATTACTAATCACTAACGTATACAATTACTATTACTAATTACTAATGTATACAGTTACTATTGATAATTACTAACATATACAATTGCTATTACTAATTTCTAATGTAAACAGTTACTATTACTAATTACTAATGTATACAATTACTATTACTAATTACTAATGTATACAGTTACTATTACTAATTACTAACATATACAATTGCTATTACTAATTACTAATGTATACAGTTACTATTACTAATTACTAACGTATACAATTACTATTACTAATTACTAATATATACAGTTACTATTACTAATTACTAACATATACAATTGCTATTACTAATTACTAATGTCTACAGTTACTATTACTAATTACTAACCTATACAATTACTATTACTAATTACTAATGTATACAGTTACTATTACTAATTACTAACATATACAATTGTTATTACTAATTACTAATATATACAGTTGCTATTATTAATTACTAACATATACAATTGCAAATACTAATTACTAATGTTTACAGTTACTATTACTAATTACTAACATATAAAATTACTATTACTAATTACTAATGTATACAGTTACTTTTACTAATTACTAATATATACAGTTACTATTACTAATTACTAACAAATACAATTGCTATTACTAATTACTAATGTATACAGTTACTATTACTAATTACTAACAAATACAATTGCTATTACTGATTACTAATGTTTACAGTTACTCTTACTAATTACTAACAAATACAATTGCTATTACTAATTACTAATGTACACAGTTACTATTACTAATTACTAATATATACAGTTACTGTTACTAATTACTAACAAATACAATTGCTATTACTAATTACTAATGTATACAGTTACTATTACTAATTACTAATATATACAGTTACTATTACTAATTACTAATATATACAGTTACTATTACTAATTACTAACAAATACAATTGCTATTACTAATTACTAACATATACAACTTCCAGTACAATATTGCCACTTACCTGTTAGCTTGAAGCTGGATTCAGTTCCAGCGAAAGGGAGGACACTGGAAAGCGACTGGATCTATTGATGTATTACATCTAAATGATCGTATTAGAACAATAATTTACATTAAAATGATCCGCCCAGTTCATTTCAAATGGCCTTTAAAGGAAATCATTCATGATATTAATTATTAAAATGAATATCAATAAAATACGCTCAAAAGCTACAAGGAAATGCTAATCTCCTTTTCTTCTCTTCCTACTGTCTCCCCTCTCTACCTCCCACCCCTCCTTCCATCCTGTCCCATCCTCAGATGAGTTCAAGTCGTTCCTGAAGCGGCTGCCCTCCACACATTTCCTGCCCGTGAGCAGTGTCCACCTGCTGTGGGGCAGCGATTGGGACCTGCAGGCTCGCTATCGGCTCCTCCAGAGCTCGCTGGAGGCCCAGAGGCTGAAGATCCAGCGCACGGCCCGGAAGCTCTTCAGCCTCAGCGTCCGCTGCCACCACAACCCCAACCATCAGATGCCTAGAGAGAGGTGGGTCTCAATGTACGAGAACATACTTTCCTTACTCTTACCTGAAAGGGTTTCGGGGTGGTGGGAGGTGGGATCTGAGGTACAGTATCTGTCAAGAGTTTGGACTTCCATGCAGAGTATATTCCACATTTTAGAACAATAATTAATATATGGAAAACAAAAAATATAAATAAATAAATATAATAAATATATATATATATATATATATATATATATATATATATATATATATATATATATATATATATATATATATAATGTTTATATATACACATGTGTTTTCAAGAACTGGTTTATAATAAAAATACTGTTATGCAATAAACTGTTATTACTGTTATATAATAAAAATAAATAAAAAATATACTGTTATATAATAAATATACAATATATACAACAATATACCAATCAATATACAACAACTTAATTTTCAGTGTAAGTCAATGAAACCAGAATTTTTGCCAAGCCAATTCATCAAAATCACACATGAAATTATGCCGAGACCAAGAAAGTGTTGAACAAGCCTCTTCTGTCTATTTTACATTACTTTTGTATGAGATACGCCTCCTGTGCTTTTCTTAAAACACCTTTGTATCATCTTGGCATCCACTCAAGCAGCTTCATGAGGAGCCACCTGGGATTCTTTTCCAACAGGCTTCAAGAAGATACTCATATACTGAGCACTTGCTGGCTGCTGCTCAATTCCAGCTACTTTTTTTAAATTTGAGAATTCATTCACAGACATTATGTTCAATATTTACTGAAGCTGGAATTCATTCAGAACTGAAGACAAGATGTTAAAGGTTGGAGAGCAATCAAATCTTAGTTATAGGCCAGCTGATGTTTCAGTTTTGGGCATTGAAATATTTCACAATAACAAGTGCTTTATTAGTATAACCTAAAAAAATGACTATATGTGGTTTTAAGCAATTGAACTAGTTTTACGTAACATTTGTAGATGTTGTTGTTTAGGTTTACCAACAAAGCACTTGTTACAGTGTAACAAGCAATTGAATTAGTTTAATTAAACTCAAAAAATTACTTTGATTGACAATATTTCAAGCTTTTCAGCTTTTAGGGGAGTCTTCTTTATTCTACCTTCCTGTAGAGTTGTTTTTATGCCTATAAACAATGTTTTTTAAACTACAATTTTACGATTTTTTAATTCATACTAAAATATTATGATTTTTGAATTCAAACTACAATTTTAGGTTTAATAAAATTAGTTCAACTGCTTATTAATTTTTATGCCTAGAAACGATTCATTTTACAATTTACAATTTTACGATTTTTTTAATTCATACTACAATTGTGCAATTTTTTTAATAGGTTGAATAAAACCAGTTCAACTGCTTATTAACACAAGAAGCCATTGTTTAGGTTGTACCAACAAAGCACCTGTTACAGTGTAACAATTAATTTACTCAATAATTCCTTGATTGGATGAATTGAGTTGGGGTATTTGAATTAACCAAATTTCAACTAGTAAGTTAACAGAACAATACGTTCTGTTAACTCATAAAACAACAATTTTAAAATTTTTAAATTTATACTACAATTTTACGATTTCTTAATTCAAACTACAATTTTACGTTGAATAAAATTAGTTCAACTGCTTATTAACACAAGAAGCCATTTTTTAATGCTGTACCAACAAAGCACTTGTGTAACAAGAAACCTGATTCAGTTTATTTAAACTTTGATTGAAATTACTTTGATTTAAATAATCCAGAGTTCCATCCAGAATTGCTCCAGTTAATTTACTCAATAATCCCTTGATTGGACGAATTGGGTTGGGGCACTTGAACTAGTTTTACTAAACTAGATTAGTTCAATTCAACTTTAAAATTACTTTGATTGATTGATTTGTTCATTCAAACTACATTTTTAGGTTGAATAAAACAAGTTTATATTTTAAGGTTGTACCAATTAAGTACATTTCACTGTATTTGGGACATTATTTCAAGCTTTTCAGCTTTAAGATCAGTGTTATTTGTTCAACCTTCCTGTAGAGTACCATAGTTTCTTCCAGAACCAGTTAATTTACTCAATAACTCTTTAATTGGATGAACTGGGTTGGCACATTTGAGTTAAAACTAAATTTCAAAAAGTTAACAGAACAAGAATGTACGTTTTATGCCCAGAAACTTATTTTTTGAAGATTATAATATTTTAACATTTTACCGCAGCACAGACACTAACTTTTAAAGTTAAGACCCCCATTTGTTTTACAGTGGGGTACATTGTAGATGCAGGTTGTAACTCCAGCGGGAGGGTTAGTGACCATTGATTAACCAAGATTGAAAGACCATGTGTCCAAACCATTGATTGATACTGTATGTCTGGGGCATGTATTGCTTATGATCACAGTATGTAGACCAGGGGTGTCTACAACAGGGGCAGCTGATTTAGATTGAAAATATAGAATGGGGAAAAATTACCATTTCTGGGAGGCTCTAGGACACGTTCCTCGTTCTTGGAAATGGCACCAGTCGTGCTGGCACCCGCATAGTGCTGTAAACCCCCTCAGGCATTCCACTTTAACATCTAATGAAGGCTCCACATTAACGTGGAAAAGGTTATGTTTGCAGTAGGGGGTAAGAATACTGCTGATGGGTTTTAGCCAGTGGAAGGCGCTTCGCTACGGATTTGTCTGTGTGATAAGCCGCAGACCGTGCTAAATTATATTGCTGCAGATGTAATGCCGGTACACATTTAGACATTTTCAGTTCGGGTTTAATGGTCCAAAGGTGCTATTATAGTTGATGCTAAGAAAATGTAATCAAGCATCACGAGACAATTTCTCCTTGATTAAAAGACCTCCTTAAATGTTAAAAACCAACCAACTCCGGACCCTGCGGCACTGAAAAAGGTGACATCTTGACAAATCTTGGGCACGTAGACTGAAAGAGCTCGTTCCAGCGACTACTTAAAGGCATGCCATTTGTGGATAAAGCTTGAATCTTCATAGACCAGTAATGACTAATAGAGAACGATGCTCTTGAGCAACAGCACATGAACCAAGCATGGGCTAGACGTGTTGAAAGCCCCCAATGTGCTTTTGTGGATAAAAATACCACAATATATGTAACGTTCCGAAGAGTAGTGGCTGTAGGAAAGAAGGTCAAACTCCCAATCAATACTTTCAGGAAAAACAGTGGATAAGAAGGCGTCATTGTTTTTCATATCATTAATAATACCATTAGTACACTACCAGTCAAACGTTTTAGATCACTACCAGTCAAACGTTTTAGATACACTACCAGTCAAACGTTTTAGTACACTACCAGTCAAACGTTTTAGACACACTACCAGTCAAACGTTTTAGTACACTACCAGTCAAACGTTTTAGACACACTACCAGTCAAACGTTTTAGTACACTACCAGACAAACGTTTAAGATACACTACCAGTCAAACGTTTTAGATACACTACCAGTCAAACGTTTTAGATCACTACCAGTCAAACGTTTTAGATCACTACCAGTCAAAAGTTTTAGATACACTACCAGTCAAACGTTTTAGATACACTACCAGTCAAAGGTTTTAGATCACTACAAGTCAAACGTTTTAGATACACTACCAGTCAAACGTTTTAGTACACTACCAGTCAAACGTTTTAGATACACTACCAGTCAAATGTTTTAGATACACTACCAGCCAAACGTTTTAGTACACTACCAGTCAAACCTTTTAGTACACTACCAGCCAAATGTTTTAGTACACTACCAGTCACACGGTTTAGTACACTACCAGTTAAACGATTTAGTACACTACCAGTCACACGTTTTAGTACACTACCAGTCAAATGTTTTAGTACACTACCAGTCACACGGTTTAGTACACTACCAGTTAAACGATTTAGTACACTACCAGTCACACGTTTTAGTACACTACCAGTCAAATGTTTTAGTACACTACCAGTCACACGTTTTAGTACACTACCAGTTAAACGATTTAGTACACTACCAGTCACACGTTTTAGTACACTACCAGTCAAACGTTTTAGTACACTACCAGCCAAACGTTTTAGTACACTACCAGTCAAACGTTTTAGTACACTACCAGTCAAACGTTTTAGTACACTACCAGCCAAACGTTTTAGATACACTACCAGTCAAACGTTTTAGTACACTACCAGCCAAACGTTTTAGATACACTACCAGTCAAACGTTTTAGTACACTACCAGCCAAACGTTTTAGTACACTACCAGTCAAACGTTTTAGAACACTACCAGTAAAACGTTTTAGTACACTACCAGACCAACGTTTTAGTACACTACCAGTCAAATGTTTTAGAACACTACCAGTAAAACGTTTTAGTACACTACCAGTCAAACGTTTTAGTACACTACCAGCCAAACGTTTTAGTACACTACCAGTCAAACGCTTTAGTACACTACCAGTCAAACGTTTTAGATACACTACCAGTCAAACGTTTTAGATACACTACCAGTCAAACGTTTTAGTACACTACCAGCCAAACGTTTTAGTACACTACCAGTCAAACGCTTTAGTACACTACCAGTCAAACGTTTTAGATACACTACCAGTCAAACGTTTTAGATACACTACCAGTGAAACGTTTTAGTACACTACCAGTCAAACGTTTTAGACACACTACTAGTCAAACGTTTTAGTACACTACCAGTCAAACGTTTTAGATACACTACCAGTCAAACGTTTTAGTACACTACCAGACAAACGTTTTAGATACACTACCAGTCAAACGTTTTAGATACACTACCAGTCAAACGTTTTAGATCACTACCAGTCAAAAGTTTTAGATACACTACCAGTCAAACGTTTTAGATACACTACCAGTCAAAGGTTTTAGATCACTACAAGTCAAATGTTTTAGATACACTACCAGTCAAACGTTTTAGTACACTACCAGTCAAACGTTTTAGATACACTACCAGTCAAATGTTTTAGATACACTACCAGCCAAACGTTTTAGTACACTACCAGTCAAACCTTTTAGTACACTACCAGCCAAACGTTTTAGTACACTACCAGTCACACGGTTTAGTACACTACCAGTTAAACGATTTAGTACACTACCAGTCACACGTTTTAGTACACTACCAGTCAAATTTTTTAGTACACTACCAGTCACACGGTTTAGTACACTACCAGTTAAACGATTTAGTACACTACCAGCCAAACGATTTAGTACACTACCAGCCAAACGTTTTAGTACACTACCAGTCACACGTTTTAGTACACTACCAGTTAAACGATTTAGTACACTACCAGTCACACGTTTTAGTACACTACCAGTCAAACGTTTTAGTACACTACCAGCCAAACGTTTTAGTACACTACCAGTCAAACGTTTTCGTACACTACCAGTCAAATGTTTTAGAACACTACCAGACAAACGTTTTAGTACACTACCAGACAAACGTTTTAGATACACTACCAGACAAACGTTTTAGATACACTACCAGTCAAACGTTTTAGTACACTACCAGTCAAACGTTTTAGTACACTATCAGTCAAACGTTTTAGATACACTACCAGACAAACGTTTTAGTACACTACCAGTCTAACGTTTTAGTACACTACCAGTCAAACGTTTTAGTACACTACCAGCCAAACGTTTTAGATACACTACCAGTCAAACGTTTTAGTACACTACCAGCCAAACGTTTTAGATACACTACCAGTCAAACGTTTTAGTACACTACCAGCCAAACGTTTTAGATACACTACCAGTCAAACGTTTTAGTACACTACCAGCCAAACGTTTTAGTACACTACCAGTCAAATGTTTTAGTACACTACCAGTCAAACGTTTTAGAACACTACCAGTAAAACGTTTTAGTACACTACCAGACCAACGTTTTAGTACACTATCAGTCAAACGTTTTAGATACACTACCAGACAAACGTTTTAGTACACTACCAGTCAAACGTTTTAGTACACTACCAGTCAAACGTTTTAGTACACTACCAGCCAAACGTTTTAGACACACTACCAGTCAAACGTTTTAGTACACTACCAGACAAACGTTTTAGATACACTACCAGACAAACGTTTTAGATACACTACCAGACAAACGTTTTAGATACACTACCAGTCAAACGTTTTAGTACACTACCAGCCAAACGTTTTAGTACACTACCAGACCAACGTTTTAGTACACTACCAGCCAAACGTTTTAGATACACTACCAGTCAAACGTTTTAGTACACTACCAGTCAAACGTTTTAGTACACTACCAGTCAAACGTTTTAGATACACTACCAGTCAAACGTTTTAGTACACTACCAGTCAAACGTTTTAGATACACTACCAGTCAAACGTTTTAGTACACTACCAGTCAAACGTTTTAGATACACTACCAGACCAACGTTTTAGTACACTACCAGTCAAACGTTTTAGTACACTACCAGACCAACGTTTTAGTACACCACCAGCCAAACGTTTTAGATACACTACCAGTCAAACGTTTTAGATACACTACCAGTGAAACGTTTTAGATACACTACCAGTCAAACGTTTTAGATACACTACCAGTCAAACGTTTTAGTACACTACCAGACCAACGTTTTAGTACACTACCAGTCAAACGTTTTAGATACACTACCAGACCAACGTTTTAGTACACCACCAGCCAAACGTTTTAGATACACTACCAGTCAAACGTTTTAGTACACTACCAGCCAAACGTTTTAGATACACTATCCGTCGAACCTACTGTACTGATAAATATTTATCAGTTGTTACATTCCTGTTGCATGTAGTTAATACATAGTTTCATGGTTATTAGTGAGAGCTGAAGTGTTTTTTTCCAAGAAATAATACTGAAACTGTGCTGAACCATGATTTTTTACTGGATACATACATCTTTTTTATCAATGTCTTGAAAAAGGTACAGGTATGTTACCTACATTTAAGATTACTGTTGGCATTGATTGCACATACTGAACCCATGAATCCAGCACTGGTTGTTTCAGTAGTGCAAGTAGGTGAAAAAGATACACATACACATATTTGGAACTTCAGCTGGCTGCTCTGGAGGGGGGGGGCTGACTGGCTTTTTGCAGATAAGACTTAGCAAACCTTAATCTAAGACACAGCAAACATTTCTTTCAGCATTATGTGGTGGCAGGCTTGACAAGCAGATTAGAGAGGAACACGAATTCTCAGGAAAAGTAGAAAAAATATAATAATAAATGAATAAAAAAAATATGGCAAAACAACAACAGGAGAAAGTCAAGTGCAAGACTGATAGTTGCGTGAAAGGTCTGTAAACTGAAAAAAATATATAACCCCGGAACGTATGAAGTGAAAAAAATAGATAAATAAGCAAAAAATATTTGTTTATTGTGGATGAAGGCGAGAACGTCAGCTGTCTCTAATGTGGAAGTAGCACACCCACGCCTCGACGACGGCTTTGACAAGGTTTGTGCTGAAGCGTTATCAAAGCCAAGCAGAGCGTAGTCAGGATTCTGTGGGGCACACATCAAGGACGTTTGATGGCGATGGGTTTGGGGGGGTTGAGAGAGACAGAGAGACACAGAGAGAGAGAGAGAGAGAGAGAGAGAGACAGAGAGAGAGAGAGACAGAGAGAGAGAGAGAGAGAGAGAGACAGAGAGAGAGAGAGAGAGATGAACTCCTGGTGCCAGGAGTGTAAGAAGGCGCAGAAGGATGTGGTGCTCTAATGCCAGGTAAACACCAGCCTCCACTGCCGCGCCGGCCTTATCAGCTCCGCCTAGCGCGACGAAAGGAACCCGCGTTTCGGGGCCGTGATGCTTTAAAGGGGGCGCCGCTTCAAAGCGGAATGCTGTTTGTTTTACTGAGGCTGGAGAGTCTGTTCCCGCGGACGAGCCAGGCCCGTTTTCCCGCAGTTCAAAGTCAGAGCGGCTAGTTTGGCGGGCGGGAACTAGAGCGGCAAATTAGCATCCAATTTGAATAAACTCCAGCGCGGCCCGCGACGGGGTAATAACTCTCCCCGGTAAACAATCTCCGGAGAAAGCCGGGGCGCTTGAAAGCGGTCCCGCGCCGTCTCGAAATAACACTCTACTTAATAGGGCCTAATAGAGACGGATTCCCAGCGAACCTTTCGAAACTCACGACTGTCGGACGCAACAATACGGAAGCTCATTAGAAGCGCGGCGCGAAGTTTTCCGAGCGGGTTTCTTACTTACAGGCCGTTAGTGAAGACGCATGCCCGTCAAAGCTCTGGAGATTGACTCCGGCTGTCAGGAGGCAGATGCCCTCACTCACTGTTTTTAGAAAATTAATCTTCCGAAACGTTCTGTTCAATAGACGAGCGCCCGTGCTAATAGGATATTTGCAGCTTCTTTGGTTGACTAAATAGAAAATGAGGATTTTTTTCAGGGACTTAGAAATGAAAGTTACTACACTGTGAGAAGTGCCTCATTGGTACAACACAGAAGTGCTTCTTGTGGTAACGAGTAGTTGAACTAATTTTATTTTATCTAAAATTGTAGTTTAATGAATGATTCTTGACAGCACAGTGGTGTAGTGGTTAGTACGGTGGTGTAGTGGTTAGTACGGTGGTGTAGTGGTTAGTTAGTATGGTGGTGTAGTGGTTAGTATGGTGGTGTAGTGGTTAGTACGGTGGTGTAGTGGTTAGTATGGTGGTGTAGTGGTTAGTATGGTGGTGTAGTGGTTAGTATGTTGGTGTAGTGGTTAGTATGGTGGTGTAGTGGTTAGTATGGTGGTGTAGTGGTTAGTATGGTGTAGTGGTTAGTACGGTGGTGTAGTGGTTAGTATGGTGGTGTAGTGGTCAGTATGGTGGTGTAGTGGTTAGTATGGTGGTGTAGTGGTTAGTATGGTGGTGTAGTGGTTAGTTTGGTGGTGTAGTGGTTAGTATGGTGGTGTAGTGGTTAGTACGGTGGTTAAAGTTAAAGTTAGACTGCAACCACTGCTTTGTTGATACAACCTAAATAATGACTTCATGGAGCTACCAACATTGTTTAATTGTCAACATTTTCTGAGTAAAACTAGTTCAGTTGCTTTTAGTTCAATTGCTTGTTACCACAGAGGGAAATTTTTAGACTTTGCATAACCATTTTTTTTGTATTTTTTTGTATTTTGTTCTTCATTCATGCAAACTCAAAAAAATTCTTCATGCGGTAACAAGCAATTAAACTAGAAACTTTATTCAGAAGATTCACTTAGATTGAAAGCATTGTTCATTGAAAACTAAATCTTTGGGTTGAATAGATCTAATTTATATTTATTTATTATTGCACCAAGGAAGCACTTTTTAACAGTGTAGCAATTGAACTAGTTTTATTTAACCTAACAACGTAGTATTGGGTGGAGTTTAAGGTTAGTGTTAAAGTGTTAAGTTTAGGTCCTGCATTGAAATTAAGGTTAGTATTAGAGTGAGCGTTAAGTTTAGGTTTAGATTTGGGTTTAAGTTAAAGTTATACTGTAACAACTGCTAAAAAATTACTTGTAGAGTAACCTGCATCGACTTAGTTTTACTTAATCTAAGATAAGATAGCTTTTTATATTCCCACATGGGGAAATTTACATAGTTACAGCAAAAGAAGTAGACTTAATTGCCAGTTATTCAGAATACAAAAATGAGAGATACGAAATTACAGAAAATAAATACATCTCTATTGTTAGATAAGAAAAAAAACAATAAGAAACTATACATATTTACATGCTGGACTATACAAACTATACAAAATATACTATACTATACAAAATGAATGCACAGTGCTTTCAGTTAAAGTTGGTTTCTGAGTTGAGTCAAACTAGTTCAACTGCTTGTAACCACATAAAGTCATTTTGTTAGGTTATACTAACAGAGCTCTGTTCACAGGGAAATATTTAAATGCCCAAAACTGAAACTTTAAGATTTCAAGAGCAAGGTTTGATTGCTCTCAGACCTTCAACTTGTCTTCAGTTCTGAATGAATTCCAGCTTCAGTAAATATTGAACATAATGTCTGTGTATGAATTCCCAAATTTAAAAAAAGCAGCTTTGAGCAGCAGCCAGCTAGTGCTCAGTATATGAGTATCTTCTTGAAGCCTGTTGGAAAAGAATCCCAGGTGGCTCCTCATGAAGCTGCTTGAGTGGATGCCAAGATGATACAAAGGTGTTTTAAGAAAAGCACAGGAGGCGTATCTCATACAAAAGTAATATAAAATAGACAGAAGAGGCTTGTTCAACACTTTCTTGGTCTCGGCATAATTTCATGTTTCCTTACACTGTAAAAAATACTACAAGTGGTAACAAGAAAATATAAACTGGTTTCATTTAGCCAAAACGTATTTAAATTTAAGTGAATTTTTGAGTTCAGTAAGTTTAGTTTAATTGCTTGTTACCGTATATGGAAATTTGTTTAGGTGTTACCAATGAAGCAGTTTCTACAGTGTAGTTACCACAAAATATAAATTTTCAGGTCATACCAACAGAGCACTTTTTACAGTGTATGACCTCTGCTCTGACATGATATAGTCCCCTAGTGGTTTTTCTAGGCCATTGCACCAAAGAATTCTTTTCAACACCTTAATTTTTACTGTACGAACTGCTTCAGTGGTACAACCTTACAAGTGATTCATCTAGTTTTACCGAAAAAATACATTTTATGGAAATAATTGGTCATTTGGACTACATTGTTAGGTTGAATAAAACTAGTTCAACTGCTCGTTACCACATGAAGTAATTTTTTATGATGTACCAACGAATACTTTGTACAGTGTATGGCATATACTATGCCAATGATATAGTCACCAGTGGTTCTTCTAGGTTGTTGCACTGAAAAATTCTTTTCAGCACCTTACTTTTTCTTTACTGTACAAACTGCAGTACCCAACCTCAAACTTAACCTCAACCCAAAACTCAGTTCTAACTCTCAGCATGATCGTAATCCCAACCCTAACTGTAACCTCAACCGAAACCCAATCCTAATCCTCACTCTGGGCCTAATCCAAACCCTAACTGTAACCTCATCCCAATCCTAACCCTCACCCTGGCCCTGGCCCTAATCTCAACATTAACTTAACCTCAACCCAAAACTCAGTTCTAACCCTCAGCATGAGCCTAATCCCAACACTAACTGTAACTTCAACCCAAACCCAATCCTAACCCTTACCCTGGCCCTGGCCCTAATCTCAACCTTAAACTTAACCTCAACCTAAAACTCAGTTCTAACCCTCAGCATGACCCTAATCCCAACCCTAACTGTAATTTCAACTCAACCCTAACCCTCACCCTTACTCTAATCCTAACACTAACTGTAACTTCAACCCAAACCCAATCCTAACCCTCAGCATGACCCTAATCCCAAGACTAACTGTAACTTTAACCCAAACCCAACCCTCATCCTCACCCTTGTCCTAATCCAAACCCTAACTGTAACCTCAACCCAGACCCAATCCTAACCCTCACCCTGGCCTTGACCCTAATCTCAATCCTAAACTTACCCTCAACCCAAAACTCAGTCGTAATTCTTTTGGGTGGACAGTAGTTCCTGAATAGAAGTTCCCAAGATAAATTGCAGCCTTATATGGGTCCAAAAAGCCCTGACCTTCCCCAAGCTCTGCAGCACACAAAGTAGTTTTAGGTTATAGTAACAGGGCTCTTTTTCCAGTGGATCCAGTTTTAAATGTGACATTCTCCGCTTCTGGTGAGTGGCGCATCACATCACTGACACTGTGCCTCCTTGTTAAGAATGAGGAAGCCAGTTTCTCAGAAGTAGATTAAGTTTAATCCTTATGTAATTCTCAATGATGTTTCACCACTGGCACTGCAACAGACTAGCCAGACTAGGCTTAATCCATGCTCTGGAAACCAACCCACAGAGTTTAGAGAACCATATTTCCCCTAGTATGGCTGCTCAGCAGAGGTATCAAGCTCAGTCCTTATGGGAAACAACATGGTGCTGTTCCCCTGCTCATTAAGGGCTGTTGAGCTGGTGCTGAGATAACAACAAACTGTACAGCCTTCTAGGATTGGAGTTGGACACCGCAGGGACGAGCCGAAGAACTCTATAATGGTTCTATCTGGAGTGAGCTGCTTTAAGGAGTTGTAGGAAGTATGAGATCATCCTCGACTTGTGTAACCATCAGAGTTGCTCAGTGCACCAATGCATTAAAATCCCAGGTATATTACAACTAAAGTCTTATTACTTAGTAATGACAGGCTTATTGCCTCCTAATGCTCATTTCTTTAGTTATTTCAGAGCTGATTGGCTGATATATTCTCAGGTTGCAGAGGTATACACCCCAGAAATTGGCCAAGCCCAACGCTAAATGGATTTACTGATTGTTTCTTCTTTCAATCCTATCCCTCAGCATGACCCTAATCCCAAGACTAACTGTAACTTTAACCCAAACCCAACCCTAAACCTGACCCATGTCCTAATTCAAACCCTAACTGTAACCTTAACCCAGAACCAATCCTAACCCTCACCCTGGCCCTAATCTCAACCCTAAACTCAACCTCAACCCCAACCTCAGTTCTAACCCTCAGCATGAGCCTAATCCCAAATCTAACTGTAACTTCAACCCAAACCCAATCCTCAACCTCACCCTTGTCCTAATGCAAACCTTAACTGTAACCTCAACACAAACCCAATCCTAACCCTCATCCTGGCCCTGACACTTATATGAACCCTAAACTAAACCTAGACCCAAAACTCAGTTTTAATCCTTGGCATGGCCCTAATCTTAACTTAAACCTAAACCCATAATTCTTTGGCTCTTGCTATCCTCCCCAGTTCCCCTACCAAGAAAACGAAAAGAGGCGTTAGGTTATATATCCAAATGACTCTAGACTGTAGTGGCTAATCCTATAGAAATTGATGGGTTTGAACTTTTTGCTGGCCTAGCATTATTCATGTTTTTTTGTTTACACTCTCAGCTTTGCTCGCTCCGTTCTCTCTCGTTTAGTTTAGTTTTTTTTTTGTTATTGAATTCTTCCCCCAACTCTCCGCTACACCCTTGGCTCGGCAACTCCCAATAAAGCAAAGTTCAGGCGTAAAAGACATGGCTTATTTAATTAGAGGTCTGAATGGGCCTGAAGGAGACTCTAATTGCGTTCCCCAGGCTTGAAATAAAAGCAAATAGCTACGGAAAAGCTGAGCGAGGTGTCTCCAGTCCTCTACAGGGCACATCCACAGTGTGCTAATTGCGTTAACGTATATATAGAAACACTCAGCGCAGCCTACAGAGTCCGAGCCGAAGTAGTTGGGCTTGCTGGCCTGTCACTCAGCCTCTCCCAGGCCGCCTGCTCTTTGGCCCGTAGGAGAAAGAGGGACGGCTGCCCGTTAAGGGAGGAGTTTCTTGCTGACACCGAGCAGAAACAAGTGGCTCATTATTGGGAGCAAACTGCCCCCACGTTCCCCTTGGACTCGAGGAGCAGGGGTTACGCAACAATGCCTCGCTCTGCAGACGGATAAAAATAAACTCTGCCTCCGGTTCCATGACGGCCAGTCACGAGCGAAAGACTCCCAGATTATCGCTCCAGTAGAACCGTCCTCGCGCCGTGTTGCAATAAGGCCGATAATGCGAAGCGTTCACGGCGGCGGAGGCTAATTTTAGCGCCGGAGCGCTGAAGAGTTGGCAGTTACCTGCGCAAGCAGCCCGGCGTCCTCTATTCAAGCACCCAAACTTTTCTCCTTATCTCAGGTTGAGAAGTTCTCGCTCTCGCCCGTCGCTGCCTGTGCACCGACTTTCCGGCGAGAAATGGAACGTCGTGGGCAGAGAGAGAAGTCCGACTCAGCAGTCCCCTGGCTTTTGTTCAATTAATGCCCTTTTGCGGACCCCGCAATTTCTCCGTACAAGTCCCCCTGCCATGCTGGATTGAAACAGCTGATGCATAAACTTTAACGTTTCAGCGCTTCAAGAAAAATGTTGTCTTCGGGGCAAATAGCCGAATGGGCTCCTTCCCTCCGTCTACGTTCAGCGAATCTATAGTGACAACTCTGCACGGTTCTAACCAACGGGAGTCCGGAGAGCGTCAGCAGAAACCCCTACGCAAAAATACAAACCTGCTGGCCAAACGTTTCCGAGGCAGAAGACCACGCTGTGTTTAGAAGTCAGGGCAGCATTATGTTCATTACAATTAGTCAAGGACCGTGAATGTGAACTGAGCCACGTTTTAAAACCTGTATACTTCTAGAATATCTGCTTTCAAAAGCTCCATCAACAGGTTGGAGTCCTTTCTCGGCTTCTTGTAATCGTTTGAAAAGTTTCTGTGTAACTAAATCACAGAGTACTGACCCAAAAGTTTGGTTCGTGAAATGGAAATTTTACAGGAGAGGCCAAAAAACGTTGTCCCATTTAATGTAAGTCAATGGAACCGGATTTTTTCCAAGCTAATTTGGAGCATTTCTATTGATTGGTTCATCATAAAATTCTCACACAATGTAAAGGATAGCTGTTGTGTTTAAATGATATTGAAAAATAAAAATTGAGGTTCCTTATTTCAAACCCAACTTTTTATAAAATATCAGCAAAACATCAACAACATTCCCAGTGAAGTAGCAGTAGGGAAGCAAGAAGTAGGGAATACATGATGTGCTCTTGTTATAATACTTATGAAATCAATTTATTGCTGGAATATTAAATTAATCTAATCTTTTCCCGAACCCCAACCCTGTTTATAACCAACCAATTTATGTGATGTTGCTTTTAGGCAGCTAGATATCAAGACTTCTGGTTCCCATCACCACCTCTCTTTGTGTGGTTCACTAAAACGCATCAGGTCTCTATGAAATTACTTTTTGTACCACTTAGGTTTGTAAATCAGGACTACACAATTACACACAAGTTTTTATCAAACTCATGTCATCAGAAAGGGTATTCTCTGTAATTTACTAGTCCAAACACACTCTTAGAGGTCACTGCAACTATACTTAGATATTACTACTACTATACTTTCTATTCTAAGTATATATCTGCTTTTAGACATTTAGCTGTCAGACGTCTGGTTCCCATCACCACCACTCTGGCCAGACATTCACTAAAACACATCAAATCTCTCCGAAATTACTTTCTTTACCGCATAGTTTTGGAAAACAGAACTAAATAACTACACACACCAACTTTCCTTCTAATTCAAATCATTAGAAAGGGTCTTCTCTGCAACTTACAAGCCCAAACATACCTAGAATCTGAACTTTCAACCAAAGTTCTTCACTTGATTCACTTTAGTCACTGTTCACCAATACTTTCTATTCTAAATGTGTTACATGCCAGATTTTGCTATGCCTACATATATAACCAGTCTACAAGTCTTTGAGAGGTTTAGGTGCATCAGATCTCTATGAAACTACAGTACTTTCTGTACCACTTAGATTTGTAAATCAGGACTACACTACAACTACACATAACAACTTTTAATCAAACTCAGATAATCAGAATGTGTCTTCTCTTTAACTCAGGTGACGTATTTATTACCAATCAATTTCTGCAATGTATCTTTTATGCGTCCAGATGTTCCCATCACCACCACTCTGGCCAGTCTTGTAACATATATATCACTAATACTTTCTATTCTAAATATGTTACATGCCAGAGTTTGCTATGTTTACAAATATAACCAGTTTATTTACCATCCAAAACCAAACGAGACCCTATACATCTTCAGACATCATGGAATTTTGTTCTTTGGGAGACCATTTTGCCTCACAGTGCTCTGAATGTAGAACCGGTGTTACTTCAACTAAGCAAAGCCTAATCTTATCCCAAAGCCCTAACCCTGTTTATAACCAACCATTTTCTTTAATGTAGCTTTTAGACGTCTAGAGGTTGGACGTCTGGTTCCCATCACCACCCAGTCTGGCCAGTCTGGCTACAAGTCTTTGTGAGATTCAGTAAAATGCATCAGCTCTCTATGAAACTACTTTCTATACCACTTAATTATGTAAAACAGGTCTACACAACTACACACAATAACTCAAATTGAACACAATTAAACTAAAATTATTAGAAAGGGTCTTCTCTTTAACTTACATTCACAAATTAGAATCCAAACTTTCAACCCAAGTTCTTCACTTGGGTCTAGAGATCACTGCAACCGCCACACACTTCAGGCTATGTATTTTTATGACCAACCACTTTCTGCAATGTAGCTTTTAGACGTCAAAATGTTGGAGGTCTGGTTCCCATCACCACCACTCTCTCCAGTCCACAGATCTTTGTGAGGTTCACTAAAATGCATCAGATCTCTATGAAATTACTGTCTGTACCACACACTTATGTAAATAGGGACTACACAACTACACACACCAACTTTTCATCAAACTCAGATTGTGATTCAGGATCTTCTCTTTAACTTACAAAACCTGAATGTACTTAGAATTCAAACTTTCAACCCAGGTTCCTCACTTAGGTCTAGAGATCAGTGCAATCGCCACACACTTCAGGCTATGTATTTCTAACCAACCATTTTCTGCAATGTAGCTTTTAGATGTCTAGATGTCAGACGTCTGGTTCCCATCACCACCACTCTAGTCAGACATTCACTAAAACGCATCAGATCTCTCCGAAATTACTTTCTGTACCACATAGTTATGTAAAACAGGACTACACAACTACACACAACAACTTTCCTTCTAATTCAAATAATCAGAATGTGTCTTCTCTTTAACTTCAGGCAACGTATTTATTACCAACCAATTTCTGCAACGTAGCTTTTAGGCGTCTAGATGTTGGACGTCTGGTTCCCATCACCACCACTCTCTCCAGTCTATAGGTCTTTGTGAGGCCCACTAGAATGCATCAGATCTCTATAAAATTACTTTCTGTACCACGTAGTAATATAAAACAGGACTACACAACTACACATACCAACCTTTCATCAAACTCAGATCATGATTCAGGATCTTCTCTTGAACTTACGAGCCTGAATGTACTTAGAATCCAAACTTTCAACCCAAGTTCTTCACTTGTTACTAGACATCAGTGCAACTTGTAGGGCTTTGGTCCACACTTGGCCCAAGCGTTGCCATTTTGGGAAGCGGAATGGAACGCATCTGTAAAGATGGTGTGGTATTTAATCAAACAGAGTGGTGCAATTAAACGAGGAACCAAAGCGTGGTGCCCATCTCTGCTTATGAGGAGCTTCGGACCGCAGTTATTGCCCTGGCTGATGGCTTGCAGTAATTGTGGTCGTTTGTCATTAGCCGTACCTGATAAACAGTGGGTGGAATGACATACACTCGGGGGGCGAGAGAGAGAAAGAGAGGAGGCTAAAGGGAACGAGAGAGACGTGCGGAAATAAATGGAGCTTTTGTTCAGCCTCGCCATGCAGTACACCCACACAACTCTTCTCACTGAGTTAATAGTCAGGCACCTCGCAGGTTCCCTACGCTCGGTGTACAGTACAGCTCAATTATCAGGCGGATGGATGCAAGTATGCATGGACAGATCAATGGATGGATGGTGACATTGTGCACAAAGTGATTCATTCTATTGTCGCGAAGGGACCGATGGATGGATTGACATGAGTGGCTACATGAAGAAGCTTATGTACTCTCTTCAGCGCTTAGAGTTCACTGAAATACCAAAGCAAGTTCTATCAGTTATGTAGACTGAACATTTCCATTATGAGCACTTGAATAGCAGAACCATTTCAGTGCATATATATGGTCTTATACAACAGGCTCTCAATCGTAGAGAAGAATCATTAGAGCCTTAACCAGTTCAATGGGCATTTGAGTCATAATGGATGTATATAAAATCTTAAAAACCAAGAAGTTTTCATTAAACAACAATTTTTTTAGAGTTTTAAGAACATCTTCTTGGAGTCTAGTAGGAGCTCTAAAATTGGTAGACAATCTCAATATAATGTTAATGTTTATATAAAATCTTAAAAATAAAGATATTTTCATTAAACAACAACTTTTGGACCCCTGAAAAACTTTTTTTAATTAATAGTCCCTTGGAGTCATTAGATGTATGAACGCAAAGAATCTTTTTAAAGTTCTAAGAACCTCTTCTTGGAGTCTAGTAGGAACTCTGAAATTGGTAGACAATGTCTATATAATATTTATGTTCCATAAACCTATAGAAGGTGCCTCACACTCTTGAACACTCTTTCCAACATGGCTTTTTAGGGAACCACAACTGCTTCATCCATGACACGTTCTGCTATGTAGTAAACCAAACATTCTCAAAACTATTACCAAGTGTCCTTTGCCTACATAATATCTAGAACCTGTTAGCAATTTAGTATGACTTAGTTAGACGGTCCTGGTACTCACCCTCCATTCTCCCCAAGATAATTACCCAGTACCGTGGAGTGTGTACCTCACACTTGCCCTGATAATACCTCCAACCTGTCTATGTAACTGAGTTAAACTACCCTGGAACTTAACCTTCAACAATCCACCAACATAACGCCGAGCGTTCTGAAGTGTAACATGGTGTCCCCCAAGGCTTTGTTTTAGGGCTCTTGTTGTTCTCCATTTATTTGGATATGTAATTCTTAAACTAAACTATGCCATTCAGTTCTACTGATTCTATTCAGTTATATGTGCCAGTCCAGCCAGAGTCAGTGGCACAGCTGCAAGTAGCTGAAGACTGGGTAGAAAAGACTTAGAAGTCATAAGACATAAAAGAGCTTTTTTCTGCTGAACTCGGCTACAGTTATGCTAATTTATCAGCTCCACATCGCTAAGATCTCTGGGACTGTGTTTTATCACTTGGGAAGCATATCCAGCATAAGACACAGGATATCCCTACAAGACACTGAGAAATTAGTCCACGCTTCCATAAGTACTAGATTAGACTACTGTATCGTCTTACTGGCTGGATGCCCTGCTGTCTGTCTGAATCAGCTCCAGCTAGTTCACAATGCAGCCGTCTGTGTGCTCACCAGGAAAGTTTAATCTTAATCAGTTTATACTGGCTTCCTGTTACATTTCGCCAGCGCCTAGATTTAAAGCTCTTAGTGGCTGAGCTCGAGCGTGACGTACTGTTGTTTGGAAGCGGTCTAACTCGTCTAGACCACTTTACTCAGCTGAGTCAGACGTACCGCAAATGCTTATGTTCTCTCGGTGGAAGGTCGTTATTTATATACACTGCTGTGCAGAAGTCTGAGGCACCCACACTGATGGTTTAAAAGTATTTATCTGATCAATAAGTGAATGTTCACCAGTAAGAACACCAGAAATGATTAGAATAGATGTAAATAATCATACATACAACACACATCAGCATAAATCAGTGCTATATTTATGGATAGCATCACAGCTAAAAGGCGTGCTCTAGAGGGACGAGGCTGTAAATACTCTTAAAATTAAATGCTTCTTCTCGAAAGTACCAAAGGTGTTCCAATTACTGAGTATAAAGAACACATACAATCAAATGTACATTAGTCTTAACTCCTTATCTGATCAGATCTGATTAGAACAGATGTAAATAATCATACATACAATAGAAAGTAACATGAATATGTTCTTGTGAGAGAAGTAGATCAGGTCTTGAGCTCCAGTTTGAAGAACAAAGTTAGGTTCCAGATTTCTCCTGGACGCCCCAGACATTGTATGAATGTATTCAGTTTCTTCAGCAGCAATCTTGATTTAGCTTAATGAAGTACTGAGCAGTCAAAGCAGGTATTAGATGAGAACTGTAAATAATACTGGGTTGTTTCCACAAGGAGAAGCTTGGACGTATGGAAAAAAGTGTAAGCACTACTTACTCTATTAATACTGTTTAATATTTAATAATAAAGTGTTTTACTGAGTGAATAAAAGCTTATAAAAGCTTCCTGTCCTGGAAAAAATAGATTTTTAAATATAATAATGTCCCCAATTGACTAAAACCACAGCACAGCACTGTAGCTACGGTATGAGTAGTAGTTCACACATTACTGTGGTTTCATTTTCCTATAGGTCTTAGTGCGTTTGTACTTTCTATCTTTCTTATACTCGTGTAAGCACTTAAGAGATGTTCCAACGAAAAACAAAATATGCTCACTCGACACATGTACACCTACACATTCAAGCCATTATCCAATCGGCCAATTATGTGGCAGCGGGTGCGGCGCATAAAATCATGCAGATACGCAGCAGCAGCTTTAGGTAATGTTCACAACAACCATCAGAATGGAGTAAAATGTGATGTCAGTGATTGTTGCCTCTGTTTTGAGTATTTCTATAACTGCTGATCTCCTGGGATTTGCCCGTACAACAGCCTCCGGAGTTACTCAGACTGTGAATAAAGAAAAAACACCCACTGATGAAAGAGACTGCAGTGGGCATCAGATCTGGACTGAAATTATATGGGTTGGAATTTGGCACCCCTAGTATACATCCATGGACCCAACCTTCATTGTGTCAACGGTCCAGTGGGGGATGTTTTCTTGGGTCACTTAGAGAGCATTAATACTGTTCAGTCATTGCTTTCATGACCACAGCCTGTTGCTGACCATATCATTACTATACAAAGAAAAACATGTATTTGTTTATATTTATTTTTCTACATTATTTGAAAGCAGCAGATACTGTTTACGTTATGTGCCAATTGCATGATGAATGGACCAATAGAAGTGCTCCAAAATGGCTTGGAAAACATTCTAGTTTCATTGACTTGCATTGAAAGTTAAGACAGTTTTTGGTCTCTCCTGTAAAGTTGCCATTTTGGGGATACTTGTTTTTCATTGGACGGCGACGATATGCATCCCTCAGTGACCACAACTTACCGTCGTCTGGTGGCTACTTCATTGAGTTCTATGTTGGTCTGAATCCAATACAACACCAGTCGTGTCAACGTTGGCGTAGGAAATGGGGGGGGTGGCGGGGACATGTTCCACTCAATATCAGAAACATGTAGATTCATCCCACCCAAAGATCAAACCACAGAAAAGTGGAAACTGTTTATTTTAAAAACTTTATTTTATTTTGTTTGTTGTAAGCAACTGGCTCTGGTTGTTAGGTGGTCTTGCTGATTGCTGAAGGCTTGTGTTGAGATGCCTGTTCAGAAATATCCTGCAGTCAGCAGCTTCACTGACCCGAGCTCTCGCTGGAGGTCAGTGATGAGAGCAATGAATAGCAACGATGACCATATATACTGTAATAAACCAGTTTTAGTGTAATGTGTTGTTATGGTAACAGACTAAGGGGGTTTGGATTAGTTGACGTTTATATTAACTTCAGTCAGAAAGCACTGTTACATGTAAAGTTACATTACTCTCTGGCCACGCCCCCAAACCGCAAATCCGCTCCTACGCCTTTGCGGGTCAACACGGTTGGGAATGTTAAGGGAATGTTTCCAACACCCTGTGGAATCCATACCATTATGAATTAAGAGCAATTGAAGCCCCTACACAGTATGAGTACATACAGTCTGCCTAATGAAGTGCTCAGTGTGTGTAAATATCTGTATTATTATTTTGGGCTTATCTGGTCATGTCATGTCATCATTCCTGTCGAATGTGATTCCTGGCTGCACGGCTACACACATCTCGCAACATCCCGACACGAGGCGCTGAAGTAGGAGAGCTGGAAGTGACAACACAAAGCTACTGAGATATTTTACTTTCCAATGAGGGAAGAAAAAAAGACCCATAGCAAACTCTTAGATTCTTTCTCCCTCATTATCATTCTTTCTCCCTCTCTCTTTCCTCTCACTCTCTCTTCCCACCCTCGTTTTTCCGGCACTCGTATGGATGGTGCTTTGGATGATGTATGTCATCAGCAGCATGCACCAAAAAGCTGTCTGATACCCCATTACCAGCCTGAAAATGTGCTGTGACTCGTGAAAACAAACAGCATTCGTTTCCAGTCATTTCCATCCCGTTCCCTGTGGCAAACTCCACTTTTCCGGCAAAAATAAAAAGCGTCGAGCTGCTCGAAAATCACATATTTGGATGTGGGGTGGAAAGGGAAAAGCAGAACACAACATATCGTGGCCTGGCTTCGAATTGCAGTGAAGCTGGCTTTTATATATATATATATATATATATATATATATATATATATATATATATATATATATATATACTGAACACATGAACAGCTGAGAAGTGCTTATGCTGATAAATGAACAGAACATCATCAATGACAAATATATATAGAGGTTGGGAACCTGCCCTGAGTGAGTACAGGCAGTTTGGTGGCTCTAGGTTTAATGAAACCATGTTTCGGTTCAGCGGGAAATGAATGGGACCCTATGGGAGGAATGAGGGATGAATAAATGACAAATAGAGGAGTGCAGGTCAGTATATCTGTGGATTAGTGTTTAAGGATCTGCCTTAAAAGAGTATATGCAGTTTGGAGGCTGTGGGTTGAACAAAACTATAATGTTTGGCTGCACTTAAAAATGAATGCGATCCTTTGGGGAAAAAAGATGGATGGGAAAAAATGATAAACAGACGAGTGCAGGTTAAACTAACACTGGGGTCGTGGTCGGGGGTCTGCCCTGAGTCAGTGTATGTATGTGTGTCGGTTGAGTAGAAGTTCAGTAGATTGGTGTGCACTTTTCTATCCTATCCATTCCCTATGGGAAAAATATTGGTTTTCAAGAATCCATGCATCCAATCAAAAAGCTGTATACAAGCCTGAATCATACAAGACCGGACAATCTGGAGTTGGAACGGGGTTGATATCTTGGAAACTGTGGGACGAGTTACACGGCGAAGATCTGGCAGAAAGCAAAAAACGGATAACAATACAGTTGCGCATTGCAAAGCATAAAAACAACAACAACAACCACCGTCTGGATCCTGTGATGATTCACTCGCTGTACCTGGACATAAGCAGCATCGCAGAGATGCTCAGTGTTCAGTAAGTGAACTTTTACAAGTGAACTGGGAGCTCCAACTTAAGGTCATGCTCAGCGTGGTCAAGGCATTTTTCATTTCCCCCCGAATTCCCTCATCGAGCGTCTGCTTTATTCTGTCTCATGGCTTTCTCGTGCCAGCACCTATTCTTCACCTAAAGATCTCACAGAGAAGCTTGAAGTCGAAAAGGTCACGACCAGAGAAATATTGAGAAACCGAGAGCATTTGTTGAGGTCGCCGTCGCGTTTGACTTCCTTCATAAAAATGTGAGTTTAATTATGTTCCCAACAAAGAAATCCCACAAGTGAGCGGCCTTTGCTTACATAATTGGGGACATTAATATTATATCAGGTTGCATTAAATATGTAGTGGTTGAAGAAATCCCATTTTTTGCTCTGCTACTCACAAATGCCGACATCGGCGGAGTTGGCGGAATCAGGACTACAAAGTTTGGCTCGATCGCAAGCCTCGGCGACGACATTCGCCTTTGATTCCTCGACAGCGGCCTTGGCGCAAAAGTGAAGTTTCCGGTTGAAGGATGCTTCCGCCGTCACCTTAACTGCCAGTGATGGTTTTATTGCCGATGGCTTGAGGTCCTCCTGATCTGCAGAGTGATGGGGTCATCAGTCTTCACTAGCCAGGTTCACTAGCGTGTCATCATAACCTTGAGCCTGACGTGCTCGCTTATATCGGAATTCAGGCGGAATCCTTCTCATCCAATGTGAAGAACCTCTAGAGCCTGTCAGAATGACAAGGGAGTGCCCTGAGGGGAGGGAAGGAGCAGGGGGTATGGGATTTGCATGGGCAAATGAAGCGGGATCTCTCCTCTCACACAATATATGATCTTGTTTTACCGATTGGCCTGTAACAATCGTCTGTTAATCGTCTGTAGCATCGGGAGCTAAACGTCAGGTTATTAATGGACCGCTTTATCCACTCTTGTTTTCCTTCTCTTTCCAGATCCGTGCTGCAGTGGCTGAACCGGGTGCAGTCCTTCCTCTACTGCAACGAGAACGGCTTCTGGGGTACCTTCCTGGAGAGCCAGCGGACTTGCGTGTGCCACACGGGCGTCACCCTGTGCCAGCGGCCCATCCCCTGCGTGATCGGCGGCAACAACAGCTGCGCCATGTGCAGCCTGGCCAACATCTCACAGTGCGGCTCGTGCAACAAGGGCTACAAGCTGTACCGCGGGCGCTGTGAGCCGCAGAACGTGGACTCGGAGCGCAGCGAGCAGTTCATCAGCTTTGAGACGGACCTGGACTTCCAGGACCTGGAGCTCAAGTACCTGCTGCAGAAGATGGACTCGCGCCTCTACATCCACACCACCTTCATCAGCAACGAGGTGCGCCTGGAGACGTTCTTCGACCCGCGCTGGCGCAAGCGCATGTCCCTGACGCTCAAGAGCAACAAGAACCGCATGGACTACCTGCACATGATGGTGGGGCTGTCCATGAAGATATGCCAGATGAGGAACAGCAGCGTGGACCCCATGTTCTTCGTGTACGTCAACCCGTTTAGCGGCAGCCACTCGGAAGGTTGGAGCATGCCGTTCGGCGAGCATGGGTACCCGAGGTGGGAAAAGGTACGGCTGCAGAACTCCCAGTGCTTCAACTGGACCTTGCTCCTGGGCAACCGTTGGAAGACCTTCTTCGAGACCGTGCACATCTACCTGCGCAGTCGAGCCAAGGTGCCTACCGTCCTGCGCAACGACACAGGCCAAGGTCCGGTGGACCTGTCCGACCCCAACAAGCGGCAGATCTACATCAAGATCTCCGACATACAGGTGTTTGGCTACAGCCTGCGCTTCAACGCCGACTTGTTGAGGAGCGCGGTCCAGCAGGTCAACCAGTCCTACACGCAAGGGACCCAGTTCTACTCTTCGTCCTCCATCATGCTTCTGCTGCTGGACATCCGAGAAAGGATTAACCGCTTGGCTCCTCCAGTGGCGCCCGGGAAACCCCAGCTGGACCTGTTCTCCTGTATGCTGAAGCACCGGCTCAAGCTCAACAACAGCGAGATGATCCGCGTCAACCATGCCTTGGACATGTATAACACAGAAATCTTGAAACAGTCGGACCACCTGACTACCAAACTTTGCTGAGTTTGAAAACGCCGGCGAGAGCGCGAAACCCACGGCTGAGTATAAACAGTTTGGAGACGAGAAATACGACAAAATCCTTTTTATTTTCCTTTTTTTTCATTCGGGACCTTTTCCGTTCGGCTTTTTTTGATGTACTATTAACAACTTTGTAAGTGTAATTGTTAAATAAGAAACTAAACACACAGAGATTAAGCCTTTTAGTTCACGAAAGAAGATTAATGAGAGAAAAAGAACAAAAAAAACAAAACAAAACAAAGAACATGACTGTACCATATTTGTCCGAGCATGTCTGTCACTTCCTAATGGAGCAAAAGAGAAAAGAAAAGAAGAAAAAGAAAAAAAAAAGATATATATAATTAAATTCAACATCCGGTGACAAAGAGGCCTTGATATTACTCAGAGGGAACAAAGGTACATCTGAAACTGCCATTCTTTACTGGGTAACACATTTTTAACGACATAACAAAGCAGACCAGAGGTTTCATCTTTTTTAATTTGAAGACTTGTAAAGGCCACACACACACACACCATAACGCGTAGAGAACACGTCTCACTGGACTTCAGTATAAATGATGTGAAGGAGTCAGGAAAGGAATCGGTAGCCGTCTAGTGTTCTTTCATGCCCTGGAACATCCCTCTGAGTGTGGTTCTGAGTACAGGCATGTTATGAGGCAGCCAGCCGAGTCATTTCGCTCTTACAAACACACTCAGCTGTTTATAAGCTCTAGTTTCGTTGACGCTAACGCTAATCGCCATATGCTAGTCAGACGTGAGCGTGAGTGACTTCAGCCGAATCTCGTTCGTCAGGCTACCTCTGGTGCGTTGAACCCCATCCCGTCCCCTATTCGGCCCCAGAGCACAGCGCCCACGATCCCAAGACAAACAGTAAACCTAGCTTCGCGAAAATGTATAGCCTGTGACTGCTAATGTGTCAAGCTACTTTCTTTCTTCTATCTATTTTTTATTTCTTTTTTTCAATCGTCTTGTTGAACGTCCTGGGTCATCCTGCCCCACTTGCAAGAGGTTGACATAAAGCCATACATTACCCAAAGGGGTGACGAATAATAAAGAGAGGCTTGTACACGTTTATTTTGTGAAACAGATTCCTATAACGTTTTCTTTTCCAGATGCTCTTTCTTCGTTTCCAGTTTTATTTTTATAGTAACGAAAGAGCTCAGACAGGTATCTTCTCCAGGATTTGGCAGGTTTCCGCATCGTTGTGAACCGCGAAGCTTGGGGCATGCTCGAGGTCGACTGTCTAGCACATCGTCCCTGTCCAAAAACAAAATTTGTAGTAAATAATATTTGTCCATTTTCATTTTTCTTCATCGCTTGAATGCAGCAGCCGCCATTTATACCATGTGAGAAATTCATTAAAGTTGAAAGAATCATCAAAAATTCGATCAAAAATTGACCGGATATAATTCTGGTTCCATTGACTTGCATTGAAAGTGAAGACTTTGGCCTCTCCTGTGAAGTTTTTTGTTTTTTGGACAGTGACGACAACGTTTGGGTATTTGATTCCTTAGTGTGATTCAGGTTGAACCCATTCGACACGTCAGATCGATTCCTTCATTCTCACGGCTTGACTTGAGTAACTTAGAGTTAACGCTGGGGTAGAGGGAACACTACGCCACCCTGATTAGTGTCAATCCCAATTATTATCGCTATTAGTGTTACTTTCATTCTTATTATCCAGTCTTATTAAGTGCCTGTTACCTGTTACCTATCCCTTTAACCACTTTCACAAGGTTTTTATTTTGTCTTTCTTTCGTTTCATCGCAGTTTTGCAGACGTAAAGCCACAATGTCTGTCAGTAGTGCCCCGTCGGTCAGTGGGAAGAGGGCAAAAGAGGGAAAGCTTTGTCAGTCCACGCTGTATTCTGCATGTATTGAAAAAAAAAAGAAGAGATAACCATTTTTGGGAAGGGCCGTAAGAGTCCTCCTTTATGGAAACACTTAAGATGTATATTATATATGTAAATAGGTACATTGCCTTGGTATAGCCATGGAATCCAAATGCTTTTCTTAGATCACCGCTAAGTCTATGGGGAGCAGCTTCAGTCCATAACTAAGACAACTCTAGCACAAGACATGGAAGGCTTGCAAGGATTGCCCCGACGAAAGAAGAAGATAAGGAAGAAGAAGAAGAAGAAGAAGAAGAATCACCAGCCGGTACCAAACCTCACCCCTAGCAACCTCTCCCTGACCCATGCATAAAGCACATAAGCTGTCCTTTCTTATGCCTCTTTTACAGAACGTCATGTACGATACAGCCACACCTTTCCTGTAGGTCTTTCAGTGGGGTCAGTTTGATTGGCAAACAGCTTTCAATACCTTGTCTATGTAATTTCTGCTGTTCTGTTGGAAAAAAGGAAAAAAAAAGTCTATATCAGCTTTCTTCAAATGAATGTTTCATATAATAATCTATTTCTCATTAAAAATGCTATATTTAATAAGAAGAGCAGTGCCTGTCTGTACCACTTTTGAAGGGCAACATAAGAAGTTTCTTCAACTCTTTTATAGCCTGAACCATGAAACGATTGCCCGGAAATTCTGGTTTGATTTGAAAATGTATTGTTAATTAGATCTTCAATAAATAATAATAATAATATTAAGAAGAAATAACAAATTATACTACTAATAATAGATGAACAAATAACAATTTACTACTATATAAATAATATTCATAATATTAAATAACACTTTGCATATATGTGTTTTGAGTTTTGTATCATATTTGGTACATCTAACAAATGAAACCTTTTAACCTTTTATACTCTGAGATTATTTGAAATGTTTAGTCATTTCTAATTTACAGAAGAACATGTTTCCATATTATACGACAATGTTTCACACATTCTGTGTCTACTATAATCTTTGGGATCTACTACAAGTGTGGGTTTGAGCAAAGGTCAGGTGGACATCAGTTTTTTTAGGAAAAAATTATTATATTATATTATATTATTATTATAACAATGATGATTTACAGGTCTCAAAAACTTGTGTATTAAATATAACACATTTGGTGTTGAAGGTTTAAGCCAGCACAAAAGCCAACATCCCAGCAAACACTGACAAGCTATTTGTCATATAATGCATTTACAAATGCATTTCATTTACGACTTGGGGTATTACTGTCAAAGCAGCTCTTTGTGGGCTGTAAACAATGCAATCGTTCCCCCCACCGGCTGCCAACTGACCTCTAAGATTGAGGCTCAATTTGATGGGGGTGATGTGCTTCAAGCCAGACTTTAGTATAGTGTTTTCAACATTTGCTCTACTTTCTGTGTGGTCCTGCAGTACATACAAAAGGAGTGGACTTGGCACTAATACTAGTGATGATGCTTTAAGCTTTGACTGGTCACTGATCACATGATTGCAACACTAACAACATGAACACCTCAGAGAAGACAGCGGGCAAGGAGTCTGGGTCCATATCTGTGGGTTATGCAGATCCAGGGTAGATCCATGCAGATCCATTGGAAAGGGCATCTTATGCTCTGCTACCTTATGGAGTTTGTCTTTGATCTAACATTGCGCTACCGATCTACAGAGCTTCAAAGATCAGATATTGAACATCATTATCTCTGGTTTCCTGAGGACTAGATCATGTATGGTTGGAAAGGAAGCCTAACTCCCTATAAAGTTTGAGGTTAGTTACTTTTATTTTATAGTTACCACACTCTAAAATACTCTGGCCATACATACTTCAACCAAGAGTGAGTATCCCTGCTAAAGCAATAATACAAAGTTATGAGATTCTGGGATCCTTGTGGTTCCCTGAAAGGTAGCAATGCGATCTATGGTTCAATAAAAAGGATGTCATACCCTGCTGACCTTTGAGGTTTGGCCTCGTGGGTTGATTCTTTATGTCAACAGTGATTAGTCGACGCTGGCTCAACATAGAATGTATCATTTATGCACAAATTTGACTGAGACATTTGAACAATGGCTTGATTTCGGTCATGGCTTTAAGTTATTATTAATATAATAATATTAATAATAATGGCATAACATTCCTACCTGTTTAATTGACATCCCTGAGGTACATGACACTGCTACACACTAAAATCACCACAGAATTTTTGGATTCAAAGCTGAAAGAACAACTTTGACAATGTGAAAGTAGAGTGAAGAGCTTCATAACTTCATTGAGGTACTGGGTTCTTCCATATTGGCTACAACTCAGTTGGTAGACCAGTTTGTAGCTCTCTTGTTGGAGATTCTGATCCTTTGTTAAGAACACGGCTGCTCTGTCATCTTTTTTGCTGCCATGCCAACCCCAGAGTAATTGCTATTGTTTTGTAGCAGGCAAAAGGTCTCAAATATCTAACAGAAGGCATATAAAATAATATTGGTATTAAATAACATTGCACTTTCACAACTATCAGTAAAGCACATGCTTAATTAAGGCACTAAGCTGTTTTCATATGAATTGAGTCTTAGTAAAAATGTATGTACATCACCCCGTTATTGCATGAAACGTTCAATAATGCCAAATACATCTCAGAACTTTATTGAAACTCTTCCAGATTTATCAACCATAATTTTTCCATCATCAGACCCAACAGAGCTAGACAGAATAACTGACTGCGTAGAAAATACGCTCCGACTAACTTTAGACAACGTTGCACCTATAAAAATTAAAAAGATGCAACAAAAAAAGCTCGCTCCGTGGTACAACAATGAAGTACGCACCTTAAGACAGACAGTACGGAAATTAGAACGCAAATGGAGAGTGACCAAGCTAGAGGTATTTCACTCTGCTTGGAAGGACAGCCTTAGCAGTTACAGAAAGGCACTTATTAAAACACGCTCAGCATACCTGTCCACACTCATCGAACACAACAAAAACAATCCTAGAGTTTTTATTTAGCACCATCGCAAAACTTACCAAAAATCAGGCAGGATCTGAACCTCAAATACCCGCCAACCACAGCAGCAATGATTTCATGGACTTTTTCAATAGCAAAATCGAGAATATTAGACAAAAAGTTCTACCAATACGAGTAACCTATCCTTCATCCGGTTTGGCTCAAACAGCACAAAATGTGATTTTAGAAGAAAGACTAGAAACATTTTCTCCACTACAGCAGACAGAACTAGAAAAACTTATCTCTTCCTCAACTTCTGCTACATGCACACTTGATATGATTCCAACAAGCCTATTGAAACAAGTATTACCAGCTATTATTAAACCTATCTTAACTATCATCAACTCTTCTCTTAGTCTGGGTCATGTACCTAAGTCTTTTAAACTAGCTGTGATAAAACCCTTGATAAAGAAGCCAAATCTTGACCCCAGAGAACTGTCTAGTTATAGACCTATTTCCAATTTACCTTTTATCTCTAAGATTTTAGAAAAGGCTGTAGCTCGACAACTCTGTTCTCATCTACATAAGAACAACATATATGAAAAATTCCAATCTGGTTTTAGGCCACATCACAGCACAGAGACAGCTTTAGTTAAGATAACAAATGATCTTCTTCTTGCCTCGGATCAGGGCCACGTATCTCTACTGGTGTTACTAGATCTAAGTGCAGCTTTTGACACTATAGATCACACTATTCTCTTGGACAGGTTAGAAAATATAGTTGGAATCACAGGAACAGCGTTATCCTGGTTCACATCTTACCTTAGTGATCGCTTTCAGTTTGTAAAGATAAATAATGTATCGTCTAACACTACAAAAGTGAAATATGGAGTTCCACAAGGTTCTGTTTTAGGTCCTCTGTTATTTACACTATATATGCTACCATTAGGCTCAGTTATAAATAGACATGGAATTAGTTTCCACTGTTATGCCGATGATACACAACTGTACATATCAGCCAAACCAGATGACAAATCCAGATTAAATAAGATAGAAGATTGTGTAAGAGATATTAGACTTTGGATGCTACAGAACTTCCTTCTTTTAAACCCAGATAAAACGGAAGTTCTCCTCCTCGGCCCAAAGGCTGCTCGGACTACATGTTCAGATTTAATGTTAAATCTTGCTGACTTCTCTGTAGTTCCTGGTTCAGTAGCCAAAAATCTTGGTGTAACAATTGACTCAGATCTGACATTTAATCAACACATCGGTAATATTACAAGAACAGCGTTTCTTCACCTACGAAACATTTCAAAGTTAAGAAATGCGTTATCTGTGTCTGATGCTGAAAAGTTGATACATGCCTTTATAACCTCAAGGCTAGATTACTGTAATGCATTATTGTCAGGATGCTCCAGCAGGAACCTGAATAAACTTCAGTTAGTTCAGAACGCTGCAGCTAGAGTACTAACTAAAACCAGGAAATTTGATCACATCAGTCCAGTTTTATCAGCGCTACACTGGCTTCCTGTTAAATTCCGTATCGACTATAAAATTCTATTACTGACGTATAAAACCCTGCACGGTCTCACACCGGAGTACCTGCAAGATTTAATTTCCTATTATGAACCGCCACGTTCACTCAGATCACAGGATGCTGGTTTTCTAATAGTTCCTAAAATTCAGAAGACTACAATGGGGGGAAGAGCTTTTTCCTACAAAGCCCCAAAATTGTGGAATAATCTCCCAGTTAATGTTCGGGACTCTGACACAGTCTCAATATTTAAGTCTAGACTAAAAACATATTTGTTTAGTGTAGCTTTTTGTAATTAAGTTTCTCTTTTAGATAAAGGCAGGAGATCTGGGGGTTCTTGGACACAGAGGTTTATGGTAAACTGAGATGTTGGTGCTGTTGTTCCACCACTTCACGCGATCACACAGGTTTGTTGATGGTGGAGTGGGGGGACCCCAGTGTCTCAGGGTACTCTCATGTCCATGTTACCTTCTGGTTCTCTCCTTTTAGTTTAGGCTGTTATAGTTAGATCTGCCGGAGTCACCAACCACACTCTAAAATTCTGAAAATTCATATTCTCTACAGTCTTACTCCTGAGCCCAACTAACTCTTTCTCTTTACTCTTCCTGAGGAAATGACTGTCCTCCTGTCTGTTGAAGGCTGTTGAAGGACTGATCATCGGGCCATCACCCCACCATCACCAGCCAGCTCACCTGTCCATTTACTGCTACACCCTCAGTTACATCACTGTGCCATCCAGATGCACCAGCACTGAGATAGGATGGGACTGTTTCAGCTCACGCCCACTTTACATAAAGACTGTCATAGACTGCCTCAGCCAGAGACTGCCTCAGTCATACACTGCCTCTATCTGTGCAGCTTCTAAAGCTTTGCTATCCAGATTTCAAACAGAGACTCCTTTCTTTGGTATTTAGTTCAAACTGTAAATACTGTTTGACCAGAGGAGGATGGGTCTCCCCTTGTGAGTCTGGTTCCTCCCAAGGTTTCTTCCTCCAGTTGAGGGAGTTTTTCCTTGCCACTGTTGCCTCTGGCTTGCTCACTGGGGGATATATGTTATAACTGTTTTCAAAACTCTGTAAAGCTGCTTTGAGACAACATCGTTGTAAAAAGCGCTATATAAATAAAATTGACTTGACTGACTTGACTATAGCTATACACTTCAATGCTATTGTATAACAAGGCAGGCTACTCAAGCGGGATCATAGCTTAAAAAGCCAGAGCAACTGGACTTACACTGTTGATTTAGCTTGCTGGCTAGTATTGGGTAGTTTGTTTGGATCTGCCAGGGTTCTGTGTTAGCTTGCTTGAATGAGAGCAAATCATCCACAAAGTGCTGTCATGTAAAATGACACAGCAGGTCAGCGGATGCTGAGGGGCATAGTGCGCAGAGAGTCAATCACTACAGACCTCCAAACTTCATGTGGCCTTCAGATCAGCTCAAGAACATAGCATAGAGAGCTGCATGGAATGGGTCTCCATGGTCGAGCAGCTGCATCTAAGCCTTACATCACCAAGCGCAATGCAGAGCGTCGGTAGCAGTGGTGTAAAGCACACCAACACTGGACTCTAGAGCAGTGGAGACGTGTTCTCTGGAGTGACCAATCACGCTTCTCTGTCTGGCAGTCTGATGGAGGAGTCTGGGTTTGGTGGTGGCCAGGAGAACGGTACATTTCTGATTGCACTGTGCTAAGTGTAAATTTTGGTGGAGGAGGGATTATGGTGTGGAGTTGTGTTTTCAGGCATTGGGCTCGGACCCTTAGTTCCAGTGAAAGGAACTCTTAATGCTTCAGCTGACCAAGAGATTCTGGACAACTTTGTGGAGACAGTTTGGGGACGGCCCCTTCCTGTTCCGACATGACTGCCACCTGATAGAACACCTTTGGGATGAATTAGAGTGGAGACTGTGAACCAGACCTTCTCGTCCAACATCAGTGTCTGACCTCACCAATGGTCTTCTGGAATAACACTCTCCTAAACCGTGTGGAGAGCCTTCCCAGAAGAGCTGAAGCTGTTATAGCTGCAAAGGTTGGGCCAACATCATATTAAACCCTATGGATTAACAATAGGACTTCACTCAAGTTCATATGCATGTAGGCTTTGGAATTAATACAACAATATACCTCAACAGCTGTGATTTTCGGAACGCCATGATTAATTTTGTTTCTATGGATAAAACAGACTCCAGACTCGTCTGAATGCTAATCTACAAAACAGCAACACGTCCTCAGAGCTCTGTTCCACGGAGAGTCGGCATTCTTACCGGTGCTCAGCCAGAGTTTGTCTAATCCTGCCGACTTTCCGAGCAAATTAGAGCTGCATAATGTATTATTTAATTATCACAATATTGACTTTGCAATGCGGCTATTACAGAAGACTGAGGTATGCAAATCAGCCTGTATCAAATGATAAATATTGCATTGTGTGCCGTGAATATTCTGACCAATCACGGAAGATCAAGTGGGTGTTTTGATGAATGAAGGCGTTTACATAATCTGACAAATGTGAATTATGTGGGTCATGAACAAAGCCAGTAACTACAGAAAGGAAATTAACCAAAGGACAAAAGTAGTGAAGACATCTAAAGTACAGAAAGAGTGTTAAAGGCAAGTTGCATTAATGTGGAGTGGAGTGTTATATAATAAATAATATTCAATTACATAATAATATTTTACTATATACACCTGCCAGCCTTGTCCAGTGTATCAGCTCCACTGACCATTCAGGAGCTCCACTTACAGACTGTAGTTCATCTGATTCTCTGTATACTTTATTACTCTGTTCTTTAATGATCAGGACCCCCACAGGACCACCACAGAGCAAATACTATCTGGGCACCGCAGTGACCAGTGACCACCGCAGTAGGTGGTGTGTTAGTGTGTGTGTGTTGTGCTGGTGAGAGTGAATCAGACACAGCAGTGGTGCTGCTGCTGGAGGGTTTAAACACCTCAGTGTCACTGCTAGATTGAGAATCGTCCACCAACCAAAACTATCCAGACAGCAGTGTCCTGTGGGCGGAGTCCTGTGTCCACTGATGAAGAACTAGAAGACACAAACTGTGCAGCAGCAGATGAGCTACTGTCTCTGACTCTACATCTACAAGGTGGACCAGCAAGTAGTAGGAGTGTCTAACAGAGTGGACAGTGAGTGGACACAGTGTTTAAACACTCCAGCAGCACAACACACATTAACACACCACCACCACCATGCCAGTGTCACTGCAGTGCTGAGAATGACCCACCACCCAAAGAGTACCTGCTCTGTGGTGGTCGTGTGGTGGTCCTGATCATTAAAGAACAGAGTAATAAAGTATACAGAGAATCAGATGAACTACAGTCTGTAAGTGTAGATAGTATATACTCAGTGGAGCTGATGGAGGTGGTTGTACTGATGAAGCTGGTTGGCATATAATAAACAAAATATATAATAACATATACTATTTAGTTATAATAATTAAATTGGAACTTTATATCAGGGCTACCTACATAGGGACTTCATCACACATACATAAATAACCCAACAATGTGATTGAAAAATTAATGTTTGGGTATTTTGGAACAGTGGCTGTGATTGGATTGGATCTACTAACTCAAGTGATGGGCAGCTGTTCCACTTCCAACACTGTAATGAAGCATCATTCCCAAGTGGAGTGACTTGGGCAGAGGCCTAGTTAAGAATAGCATATACGGTTTTCCTCGTTGGCGTCCTCAGTAAGTGCCTGTAATCATTGGACTAGATGTACATTGTTCTGTGAACAGCTAATGAAATGTATATAGGCAAATCCTCAAGAGAATATACTCCAGCGTAACATTAGTTGGCATCTGTAATATATTACTTCTTCTAAAGTAACTGCTATGAGATGAGCTGCAGTGGGAGCTTTACCAAAAGGCTTTAATTTGAAAACAAGCTCTACGGACGCCTACATAACATGTAGAGTATATATAACTTGACATTTCCTATCAGGAAATATAGAAAGCAGGAGATTGTAATTAAGTTAAACAAACACCAGTTTTAATGGGGACTTGGAAAAAGTGCAATAACTAGATTACATTAGGTTTCTTTACTCAACCAACCACTTTAAATAAGTCCATACGTCTCCCACTAATGACTTCTGCATTTGATTCCACGCTCATTAACATATAAATAAAGTCATTTGGATTGGTTTGATGTTCAAAGCTGCATTCTGGGGACGTTTGGAGAACGTCAGAATTGTTCCAGCTATGGTGATAAGAACAACACCTCACAATCCAAATAATAAACTCATAGGAGAAGCAAAAACAAAGTTTATTTTTAATATAAGCCAACTGAGCCAGGCTTTTGGGCAACTGTGGTGCAGTGGGTAGCACCCCAGAAGGGTCTGGGTTTGATTCCCCTGGATTCTTTCAGTGGATTTCTTTCCATAGTGCAAATACATCCAATCAGGCCAACTGGAGAGTCCTAACTGGCCCCTAGGATTGTTTTTATGTCTGCCCTGTGATTAACTGGTGACTTGTCCAGGGTTGTTCCAGCTATGGTGATAAGAACACCACCTCACAATCCAAAATGATAAACTTATGGGAAAAGCCAAAACAACCTACTTTACTTTTAATGTAAGCCAACTGAGCCAGACTTTTTGGCCAACAGTGGTGCAATGGGTAGCACCCCAGAAGGGTCTGGGTTCGATTCCCCAGGATCCTTTTAGTGTGGAGTTTTGGGTTTCTTTCCACAGTCCAAATATATCAAATCAGACCAACTGGAGAGTCTAAACTGGCCCCTAGGAATGTTTGTATGTCTGCCCTGTGATTAACTGGTGACTTGTCCAGGGTTGTTCCAGCTAAGGGGGTAAGAACACCACCTCACAATCCAAAATGATAAACTTATAGTAGAAGCCAAAACAACCTACTTTACTTTTAATATGAGCCAACTGAGCCAGGCTTTTGGGCAACGGTGGTGCAGTGGGTAGCACCCCAGAAGGGTCTGGGTTCGACTCCCCAGGATCCTTTCAGTGGGTTTCCTTCCACAGTCCAAATACATCCAATCAGACCAACTGGAGATTCTAAACTGGCTCCTAGGTATGTTTGTGTGTGTGCCCTGCAGTGGACTGGAGACCTGTCCAGGGTTGTTCCAGCCTTCTGCCCAGCAAGCACTGGGATAGGCTCCAGCCCCACCTAGATGAAGAAGGATAAGCCATTTCAATGGATGAATTTTGGGCCAATACTTTTCATCAAATTCAGTGTGTTCAGTGGTTACACACTACAGTGGTTATGCCTGAAGCCAGACATGTTGTTTTGTGTTTAACATCTATTAAACAGCACCTGCAGGGTGTTGTTATAGACAAAAAGCCCCCCAAACAACTTTCTTTTTCAGATTTACTGCTCTCACATCGTGGGTTGGAGTTAAGGCAACCGGGCTTGAGATCCTAAGGTGGCTGGTTTGATCCCCTGAGCCGAGAGGACGCGACTGAAGGGCCCTTGAGGAAGACTCCCAACCCCCAACTGCTCTGGATTGGGGTGCCCATTGCTCTGGGCAAGTGTATACACACTACACACCTGTTCCTAATTCTATTATACCTTCATCAGTATTACATGGAAAACATGGGTTCACTGACCACTACTTTGGGAAGTAAATACAATGAGTACCCAAATATCCCGTAAACATTGTGACCCCTGGTTCCTATCATCCACTTGGATGATGCAGAAATCATGACTCAGACTCTTCCTGGAGAAAAAAAGAGAGAGAGAGAGAGCGATACATGCGCGTGCTGCTATTTTGAATGCGATTTAGCGAGCTTTAAACAAACGCTTTGGTAGCCAAGTGAAGTGTGCAGCCTATGACTCAGAGTGCTGATGATACTTCGCAGGAGAATAATACGGAGCTCTAAAGATAGTTCAAAATGAGCTGCCACTGATCGTGCATGAAGTTTTTCAAATTAGTCTGCGGCTCCGGCAGGTGCTTATGATCCGCCAACGACAGCAGCTTCGGTGTTTTATAGCGTCGAACCGCAACCGTGCAGTCGTTACCAAGTTGCTTGAGCTTAGATTGCATGAACTGTTCAACACATTGCATCAGTGCAAGATGGCAATTCATGCACATTTCCCAAGACTCCTTCTAGACATAGAGCAACTAACACTCAGTCCACCATACCTGGACCATTCCACTGAAACAAACTGGAATTCCAGACGTAACCAGAGCAACTTTTCTATTGCTTTCAATGAGAAGGACACATTTAAGTTAAACTTTTTTAAAAATGCTGGCCACCTTCATGGTTTATGTACTCTACATACACAATAGTGTCAAAAGTATCTGCCTCCATGTGGATATGAACTTGAGTGACGTCCCATTCTTAATCTATAGGGTTTAATATGATGTCGGCCCAACCTTTGCAGCTATAACAGCTTCAACTCTTCTGGGAAGGCTCTCCACACGGTTTAGAAATGTGTTTATGGGAATGTTCTTTCAGAAGACCATCTGTGAGGTCAGACACTGATGTTGGACGAGAAGGTCTGGCTCGCAGTCACCACTCTAATTCATCCCAAAGGTGTTCTATCAGGTTGAGGTCAGGACTCTGTGCAGGCCAATCAGGTTCTTCCACACCAAACTCCTCCTCCATGTCTTTATGGAGCTGCTTTGTGCACTGGTGGGCAGTCATGTTGAAACATGAAGGGGTTGTTGCCAAACTCTTCCTACAAAGTTGAGTACGCAATTGTTCAGAATCTCTGCTGAAGCATTAAGAGTTCCTTTCACTGGAACTAAGGGTCCGAACCCACCTCCTGAAAACACAACTCCACACCGTAATTCCCCCTCCACCAAACTTTATACTCGGCACAATGCAGTCAAACAAGTACTGTTTTCCTGGCAACCACCAAACCCAGACTCATCCATCAGATTCTAGAGTCCAGTGTTGGTGTGCTTTACACCACTGCATCCGACACTCTGCGTTGCACTTGGTGATGTGAGGCTTCAATGCAGCTGCTTGGCCATGGAGACCCATACCATGAAGCTCTCTACATTCTGTTCTTGAGCTGATCTGAAGACTACATGAAGTTTAGAGGTCTGTAGTGATTGACTCTGTAGAAAGTTGGTGACCTCTGTGCACTATGCTCCTCAGCATCCGCTGACCTGCTCTGTCATTGTACGTGTTCTACCACTTGGTGTCTGAGTTGCTGTCGTTCTCAATCACTTCCACTTTGTTAGAACACCACTGACAGTCCACTGTGGAATATTTAGTAGTGAGGAAACTTCACCACTGGACTTGCTGCACAGGTGGCGTCCCATCACGGTACGACGCTGGAGTTCACTGAGCTCCTGAGAGACCCACTCTTTCACTAATGTGTGTAGAAGCAGTCTGCATGACTAGGTGCTTGGTTTTATACACCTGTGGCCATGAAAGTGATTGGAACACCTGAATTCAATGATTAGGATGGGCGAGTGAATACTTTTGGCAACACAGTGTAGCTGTCTCATATGCAGTTCTGCCACCCTGGACTTCACAGACTGATGCGCTCACTGAGCTGTATGACCTCAATGTAAACATAAAGCAGTTCTCTTTAGTTTAGCTTGATTTTAGTTTACCTGGATTTCTGCACTGATTGCTAATCAACACAACATTGTAAGACCAATGCTACTCTAACCAAGGAATGGGACCCCTGTTAAGAGAGTTTTCTGGCTACAAAAGACTGAAAAACACTGAAAAAGAAAGGTTTTCATGGAAGGAAACAGTGAATCAATCAACCTTTAGTTAAACTCGGGAGTGCATTGAGGGTGAAGCTCATTTACAATGTAGCAGAGTACAGAACAAACAGCGATTAAATCTTTAACGAATAAGAAGTAATTTTACTTAATAAAAGAAATGATACAAACAGAACACAGTAAGTGCAATACAAAAGGAAAACAATATTGAAAAAAATAAGAAAATATGAAATATAGATTAAATTAATGATAATAAAAGTAAATCCACACTGAGTTGGTAAATATAAAGAAAAGAAGATAATAATGATAATAAATATAATATTATAACAGTAGAAACAAGCCAATCCAAGTAAATTGAAACCAATTAAATAAAACAAATTAAAGTACAAACTAATTAAATAAAGCAGTTGCAGGCTAGTTGGAGATTAGCTGAGCTTCAGAGTTTGATTTAAAAGAGTCCAGCTTGCTGGTCCTGCTGGATCCAATCACTGGAACGAGTCTATACCTGAAGGGTGATCCAATCACTGGAACGAGTCTGTACCTGAAGGGTATTCCAATCACTGGAACGAGTCTGTACCTGAAGGGTATTCCAATCACTGGAACGAGTCTGTACCTGAAGGGTGATCCAATCACTGGAACGAGTCTGTACCTGAAGGGTGATCCAATTACTGGAAGGAGTCTGTACCTGAAGGGTGATCCAATTACTGGAAGGAGTCTGTACCTGAAGGGTGATCCAATTACTGGAACGAGTCTGTACCTGAAGGGTGATCCAATTACTGGAACGAGTCTGTACCTGAAGGGTGATCTAATCACTGGAATGGGTCTGTACCTGAATGGTGATCCAATTACTGGAAGGAGTCTGTACCAGAAGGGTGATCCAATCACTGGAAGGAGTCTGTACTAGAAGGGTGATCCAATCACTGGAACGAGTCTGTACCTGAAGGGTGACCCATTAACTGGAACGAGTCTGTACCTGAAAGGTAATCCAATCACTGGAATGGGTCTGTACCTGAAGGGTGACCCATTAACTGGAACGAGTCTGTACCTGAATGGTGATCCATTAACTGGAACGAGTCTGTACCTGAAAGGTAATCCAATCACTGGAATGGGTCTGTACCAGAAGGGTGATCCAATCACTGGAAGGAGTCTGTACCTGAAGGGTGATCCAATCACTGGAACGAGTCTGTACCTGAATGGTGATCCAATTACTGGAAGGAGTCTGTACCTGAAGGGTGATCTAACCACTGGAACGAATCTGTACCTGAAGGGTGATCTAATCACTGGAACGAGTCTGTACCTGAAGGGTGATCTAATCACTGGAACGAGTCTGTACCTGAAGGGTGATCTAATCACTGGAACGAGTCTGCTGAACTGTGATACTTAAAATCAGCAAACACCCACATACACACACAATAGTGAACACACACACTAGGGGGCAGTAAAAAACACACATACACAGACACTAGTGAATACACACTTGGGGACAGTGAAACACCCACATATACACACTAGTGAACACACACTAGGGGACTGTAAAAGACACATATACAGACACTAGTGAATACACACTAGGGGCAGTGAAACACCAACATACACACACACAAACACACACACACAGACTAGTGAACACCCATATATACACACACACACTTGGGGGCAGTGAAACACCCACATATACACACTAGTGAACACACACACTATGGGGCTGTAAAAGACACATATACACACACTAGTGAACACACACACTATGGGGCTGTAAAAGACACATATACAGACACTAGTGAACAAACACACGGGGTGGCTGTAAAATACCCATATACAGACACTAGTGAACACACACAAGAGGGGGCTGTAAAAGACACACATATACACACACTAGTGAACACACACTAGGTGGCTGTAAAATACACATATACAGACACTAGTGAACACACACTAGGGGCAGTGAAACACACACACACACACACACACACACACACACACACCCACACTAGGGGGCAGTGAAACACCCACATACACATACAAACACATACACATATACACACACACACACTAGGGGGCAGTAAAACACCAGCATATACAGACACTAGTGAATGCACACTAGGGGGCTGTAAAAGACACACACTAGTGAACACACACACTAGGGGGCCGTAAAATACACATATACAGACACTAGTGAACACACACTAGGGGCAGTGAAACACCCACATACACACACACTAGTGTACACACACACTAGGGGCAATGAAACACACACACACACACTAGGGGGCAGTGAAACACCCACATACACATACAAACACATACACATATATACATATACACACACACACACACACACACACACACACACTAGGGGGCAGTAAAACACCAACATATACAGACACTAGTGAATGCACACTAGGGGGCAGTGAAACACCCATATATATATATATATATATATATATATATATATATATATATATATATATATATATATATATATATATATATATATATATATATATATACATATATATATATATACACACAATTGGGATTAGGGTCTTTAATTAAGGGCAGCTCAGGGGTTCCCTAACCTCTAGTCCACAACTGACCCATTAGATATAATGATGTAAATAGTTATTAATAATATAAACAATATAGTTCTACAGTCTACGTGTGTTTAGAAACAAATCTAGTCAGAGTTGCAAATAAACCCCCCGAGAAGAAATCTGTAATTGGACTGAGCTAATTTGGGTTGGCATGTAAACATATCCAGCGAGTCGCTTCCTACGGGACGGTAAGTGAATTAAATCGGGGCGAGATTTACGCCCCTACAGCGTACCTGCACGATCCCGTAAACAAAGCCAAGTTCGCTCTGTCATTTTCCTTCGTCATCTTCAAAGGTGCTGATTAACGTCCCGGTTTATGGGCTCTAATCAGCTGAACGAGGCTGCCGTATCCTGTCACCGCGCACGCACCTGAAGTGCCAGCATCCGCCGTCGCCAGGCTGCAATTACAGCGTTCTGATAAATCACACTGCTTTGTGTTTAATGGATCGTGAGGGCATTGCTAAGACGGCAGAAGCGATTGATAAATAAGATTCCCACCCAGCCGTCGGTAACAATTGACTTGTTTAACGCGTTCGCCGCATGATATCCGGCCCCCAGTCGCCGCCGGAGTTTCTCGCATACCTCAAACTTCTTTCTGCTTTAAAAAAATAATAATAAATAAATAAAAAAAACAAGAATGGCATGAAGCTGTAAAGCGAAAGGAAGCGCGCTTCCACATCAATCACCCTGATGCAATGAGTCTCCTTCCGAGAGTTGGAATCCTCGGAAGGTTCATTTCTGCTCGCTCGTCAATGGCAAGACGTTTATTGTTCCAGACGCCAAATAAGTGAGAAAATACTAAAAATACGGAGAAGGAACAAAAAAGGAGAAGTGGCAGACTTAACAAGTTGTTGTGCACAGACTGTGGAAAGACGAGAGAGAGAGAGAGAGAGAGAGAGAGAGAGAGAGAGAGAGAGAGAGAGAGAAAGGAGGGATATGATTTTAATTTCCATCCACCAGCTGCCGAAACGAATTCATGCCCTGCTGGTAATAGACTCTGTTCCCAGGACTATATTAATGTAGAACGTGGTTCACGTCGCCCCTCCGTGCTCAGCACCCAGCACGCCGTCAGTGCTGCAGAGGGGATTGAGAAAAACAAGACGTCTGCTTTGGCAACGTTCGGCCGCCGCGGGTCGGTAACACCAATAACGTTACATTCATAAAAATATATATATATATGTATAGTGCACACAAACAAATGCACACCAACCTACATCTACTCAACAAGGTGTATACACGGTGAGTGAAGCTCGTGGGTTCAGTGAAAGTCTACATCTGTACATGCCTCACATAGACATAGTTTTATTGTGGACTCCCTCCGCATACCTAACGCAGTGCATAGCTCAGTCAGAACAGTCCTGTTAATATTTCAGAAGAAAGAATTTACAAACTATAGATATTCCAATTCAATATCAGTCCAATTCAAGTTTATTTGTGTAGCGCTTTTTACAACAGTCTTAAAGCAGCTTTACAGAAGTTTTAAAAAACAAATGGTTCTTCAAGAAACACTCCACGAGTAGATGAATGTAATGATGTTTAATCTTCGATAAGTGTACAATTGAAAGGTTAGTTATTGTAGGTCATGAAGAAAGTCTTTGGCATAGGCCCAGTCCTAAGCTCAAGTCTTTAAGCACGCAGATCCTGCTGGATATGCACAGCAGGGGTGAAGCTGCCTCCCAGGACAGCAAGACTGGGACCCAACTGGGAGGAGGACGGAGGACGGAGTGCATTGAAACATTAGCGCCTGAAGGCAGCAGAGAGGGAGCTTAAGTTGAATACCTTTAAAGACAGGTGGCAGACTGCGATTGGTTGGAGTAATGAATAGTAAAGCTTTCATTTACAACATATATATCCCCCAGTGAGCAAGCCGGAGACAACAGTGGCAATAACACCTCCCTCAGACTGGAGGAAGAAACCTTGGGAGGAACCAAGACTCACAAGGGGAGACCCGTCCTCCTCTGATCAAACAGTATTTACAGTTTAAACTAAATACCAAAGAAAAGAGTCTCTGTTTGAAATCTGGATAGCAAAGCTTTAGAAGCTGCACAGGTAGAGGCAGTCTCTGACTGAGGCAGTCTCTGGCTGAGTCTTTATGTAAAGTGGGCGTGAGCTGAAACAGTCCCATCATATCTCAATGCTGGTGCATCTTGATGATACAGTGATGTAATTGAGGGTGTAGCAGTAGATACAGATGGATAGGTGAGCTGGCTGGTGATGGGTGAGGAGGAGGCCCTGATGGTCAGTCCTCCAACAACATTCAACAGGCGGGAGGACAGTCATTACCTCAGAACGTGTCTCGTGCAGACTGCTCTGTTTTTTTTTAGAACCTGCTTTGAGATTTCAGTCTGGTTGGCGGTCTGGCTCTGTTAGGGTGCTAGACATGTTCTCTGAGTGCATGTGCTACTGCAGGTTGATCCACAGGTCCACATGGCCTTCATGGCAGGAGCAATGGGCTGTATAACAGTGAACTTAGGGGTGCATCAAAAAACATTCTACAGAAGGATGTAAGAGTAGCAGTCCATAACCTCAAGCTGAAGAGATTGAGCTGGATGAGCTCTTGTCATTTCAAGGCTTGACTACTGCAACTGCAATCTATTTAATAAACTGTATTTATTTATAATTGGTGGAAATGAGGAAACTATTAATGTTTATGTGTAAGCTTCAGCAAAATGAAAGCAAAAGTATAGCACTTTAAGTAATATAAAGAAAATGAGTGTAATTTACTTAGTGTATCAGCTTGAAACTAAGTAATGACTAAATCAATTCAATGCAAATAAAATGAATGTTAATTTGTATTGCAGTTCATAATGCAGACATTATCACAAAGCAGTTAAAAAATTTTTTAAGCCAATATTAGCTGTGTCGTGCCCATCCTGTGTGGTCTGATACTAAACAACTGTCCATCTTGTGTCCGTCCTGATACTAAACAACTGTCCATCTTGCGTCCATCCTGTGCGGTCTGATGCTAAACAACTGCCCATCCTGTGTGGTCTGATACTAAACAACTGTTCATCTTGTGTCCATCCTGATATTAAACAACTGTCCATCCTGTGTGGTCTGATGCTAAACAACTGTCCATCCTGTGCGGTCTGATGCTAAACAACTGCCCATCCTGTGCGGTCTGATGCTAAACAACTGCCCATCCTGTGCGGTCTGATGCTAAACAACTGCCCATCCTGTACAGTCTGATGCTGAACAACTGCCCATCCTGTGTGGTCTGATGCTAAACAACTGCATATTCTGTGTGGTCTGATGCTAAACAACTGCATATTCTGTGTGGTCTGATACTAAACAACTGTCCATCCTGTGTGGTCTGATGCTAAACAACTGTCCATCCTGTGTGGTCTGATACTAAACAACTGTCCATCCTGTACAGTCTGATGCTGAACAACTGTCCAACCTGTGCGGTCTGATACTGAACAACTGTCCATTCTGTGTCCGTCCTGATACTAAACAACTGCCCATCCTGTACCGTCTGATACTAAACAACTGTCCATCCTGTGTGGTCTGATGCTAAACAACTGTCCATCCTGTGTGGTCTGATACTAAACAACTGTCCATCCTGTACAGTCTGATGCTGAACAACTGTCCAACCTGTGCGGTCTGATACTGAACAACTGTCCATTCTGTGTCCGTCCTGATACTAAACAACTGCCCATCCTGTACCGTCTGATACTGAACAACTGTCCATCCTGTGTGGTCTGATAATGAACAACTGCCCACCCTGTGCGGTCTGATAATGAACAACTGCCCACCTTGTGTGGTCTGATAATGAACAACTGCCCACCCTGTGCGGTCTGATAATGAACAACTGCCCACCTTGTGTGGTCTAATAATGAACAACTGCCCATCCTGTGTGGTCTGATACTAAACAACTGCCCATCCTGTACAGTCTGATACTGAACAACTGCCCATCCTGTACAGTCTGATACTGAACAACTGCCCACCCTGTGTGGTCTGATAATGAACAACTGCCCACCCTGTGTGGTCTGATAATGAACAACTGCCCACCCTGTGTGGTCTGATACCAAACAAAAGCTTTGCCTGCCTGACGCTGGCCACCCCAAAGATCCTGATTGCTTACTTATATAATGAGCTGGTTCTGGCTGATACTCTGATAGACTTAAGGTCTAGGAAGGGACCAAGGGTGGTCGTAGGACAGGGGGGTTTCGGGGTACCTGTGTGAAGAAGAAACAAAAACAGTTTAACAACATCCAACGTTGTATTCACATACATAGTTATTAAAACATTTGGAAAGGAATCCAGGCTTGGGTAAATATTAGTGAATGTAAATATTGGACTCTGTAGTTGTGCACCTGCCGGTAGAACTAATTACAGGTCGAATCCAGGAAGAACTTTAATGTATAAAACAGCAGGTGAGCTCAGACGTAGAGAGGACACACTGTGCTTTAGAGGCTGTAGTTATAACAGCACTTGGTTGAACTTTACTCGGCACTGAAGGTTTATTGTGAATAGTAGATGGTGGTAGCTGTTAATCCACCAAAGCGTATCTCCTACCTGTTTCATATCTTACGTTTATGTTTTGTTGTGTTTTATATCAGTGCCATCACAATAAACATGCAGAAAAGGGAAACTCACCTGCCCCAGAGGTAATGAATGAGGAGGGTTACTTAAATTCAGGTGTTGGGGTGGGGGGCATAATGATGATCATAAGGTTAAAATATATGCTTAATTACAAACTCAGGGAAAGGTCAGCGTCGCCATTGGTATTCTCAATTAACTAGAGATGCAGCACTGGTGGTCTTCAGGAGGGTGCTGTGTTCACACAGTTGGTTCTTCACAGCCTAGCAACTGTTAATATGCCATGGATGGCTTATTCAAAAAGCTGTAGCATGTTTATACATTTGTGGTACATGGTAATTTACCAAGAGACTACGAGAATTGATAGATTGTTGGAATTGTTAGATTGTTGGAATCGTTAGATTGCTGGAACTGTTAGACTGTTGAAATCGTTAGATTGTTGGATCTTTTATATTGTTGGAATTGTTAGATTGTTGGAACTGTTAGATTGTCGGAACAGTTAGATTGTCGGAACAGTTAGATTGTTGAACTGGTTAGATTTCTGGAACTGTTAGATTGTAGGAATCATTAGATTGTTGGATCTTTTATATTGCTGAAATTGTTAGATTGCTGGAATTGTTAGATTGTTGGAATTGTTAGATTGTTGGAACTGTTAGATTGTTGGAATTGTTAGATTGTTGGAATTGTTAGATTGCTGGAATCGTTAGATTGCTGGAATTGTTAAATTGTAGGAATCATTAGATTGTTGTAATCGTTAGATTGCTGGAATCATTCGATAGTTGGAATCGTTAGACAGCTGGAATTATTAGATTGTTGGAATTGTTGGATTATTGGAATTCTTATTTATTTTTCAAACTGAAGATGGAAGCAAGGATTACAAATTAACTGACAATCAAAAATGGCAAATTTTGCAAAAAAGGTTGATGTTTGCATATAGTAAGCAGTAAGATATACAGAGGTAATGAAGTACAGCTGAGGGTTACTTAAGAGTTCTACTGGGGCCAGTATGTCTGTGACCCCACAGTCGGATGCGTTCCTGACCTCCATGCTTTGGAACAATGGTATATGTGAAGAATAACATTCTCAATAAAGACAATTCTTTTTAAGACAACCTCTCCCTACACCGGTACTTTCAGACAGAATCTAATATTGGTGAGTTGTGTGCAGCTAATGCAATGTATGCCCCAATAAATCAGCTCAAATTGCATAAAAAGCAATCTTTGATTAAGGTAATTTTGCTTAAACTTCCACAGTCGCTAGACTTTCAATTTGTCAGTCCAATAATATCCCAAAACCGGCTTGCGTTCCATTTCAACTTCCCATGAAATACCCCATAAACTCAATAATCATGATGTTTATGAGCCAGCGATGTGCTGTGACAGGTTTATAAAAACCAACCAACAAACTACAGCAAGAAAAGCGGGAAAAAAATTGGACTAGTAATTTGCTCAAAGGCACAACAGTTATTAAATGTCATATATCTTCATACAACGCTTTACCTCCGTGTGGGAAAAGCACTACTACACACTAGAGGACAATAAGGCTTGGAATTTATCATTGCTACCAGCATCTTCAATCACTGTAATCTGTGTAATGTGTCACTGAATGGGAAGCGAGATGCCGCTAGCGCTCCGACCTGGTCTGCACCTATCAGGACAACTTCTGTTATAGCCAGGCTGAGGTTCCTAGAGCAGCTTATCTGAAAACGAACATCTATATTTAGGTATTTAAGCAGATGCTCTTATCAAAAGCCAGCTATCCACTATGCTATCCAACCTGATTTAGGCTCATAGAACCTAATTTCTCAGCACCTATCACTTCATATCTCATTTTAATTACCTAAACTTTTATACCTTTCAATATACATATACTGGCTGTTAATGGGATATGATGTTATTGACTATGCAAACCAATCAAAACCTTAAGTCTCAGCCATAGTGTTTATATAACCCTAATATTTTAGGGTATATGACTTATGAATAGTTTATCTCACAGCCAAGGTGCAAAATACATGGCAGTGGGGGTGGGAATGGTCTTTGACCTTTTTAATTAACCTTTTGGATCCCCTAAATGTCTCAAAATCAGAATTCAGGGGTTGCAGGGGCATAATGTTGATCATAAGGTTAAAATATATGCTTAATTACAAACCAGGGAAAGGTCAGCATCGCCATTGGTTTTCTAAATTAACTAGAGATGCAGCACTGGTGGGCTTCAGGGTGGTGCTGTGTTCACGTTGTTGGTTCTTCATAGCCTAACTGTTACTATGCCAGGGATGGCTCTAAAAAACGTATACAATATTCTATAGCATGTTTATAAATTTGAAAACATGACATTTCTCAAGAGACTACTGGAATTTTTAGACTACTGGAATTGTTGAATTGTTGGAATTGTTATACTGCTGGAATTATTGGACTGCTGGAATTGTAAGATTGCTGGAATAGTTAGATTGCTGGAATTGTTAGACTACTGGAATTGTCAGACTGCTGAAATTGTCAGACTGCTAGACTTGTTAGATTGTTGGAATGATTAGATTATAAGAATCGTTAGACTTCTGGAATTGTTAGATTATTGGAATTCTTGGACTGCTGGAATTGTTAGATTTTAGGAATTATTAGATTGCTGGAATTGTTAGATTGCTGGAATTGTCAGACTGCTGGAATTGTTAGATTGTTGGAATGATTAGATTATAAGAATTGTTTGACTTCTGGAATTGTTAGGTTATTGGAATTGTTAGACTACTGGAATTGTTAGATTATTGGAATTGTTAGACTACTGGAATTGTTAGATTGTTGGAATTGTTAGATTGTTGGAATTGTTAGACTACTGGAATTTTTGGATTGTTGGAATTGTTAGATTGTTGAAATTGGTAGACTGCTGGAATTGTTGGACTGCTGAAATTATTAGATTGTTGGAATTTGTTGGACTGCTGGAATTGTTTTACTGCTGCAATTGTTGGACTGCTGGAATTGTTGGACTGCTGAAATTATTAGATTGTTGGAATTGTTAGACTGTAGGAATTGTTAGATTGTTGGAATTGTTAGACTACTGGAATTGTTAGATTGTTGGAATTGTTAGACTGTAGGAATTGTTAGACTGCTGAAATTGTTAGATTGTTGGAATTGTTAGACTGTAGGAATTGTTAGATTATTGGAATTGTTAGACTACTGGAATTGTTAGATTGTTGGAATTGTTAGACTGTAGGAATTGTTAGACTGCTGAAATTGTTAGATTGTTGGAATTGTTAGACTGTAGGAATTGTTAGACTGCTGAAATTGTTAGATTGTTGGAATTGCTGAAGACGGAAGAGGGGAAGACAAGTAAGATCTCAGTTAATGTGATGGGAAAAAAGAGCATCTCCAGAAGAAGAACTGCTCAGTATCAGTTCAACCCTGACTTCACATCTACAAGGTGGACCAAAAAAGTGAGGAATGTCTAATGGACTGGACACAGCATTCGAAAACTGCCACAGTAACCCATTGCTCGGTGATATGTTAGCCATTTGTAGCTAGCCTTTCATCAATGCTCAGTTTCTGACCATGCAGTCTTTACTTTGAATGTAAATCAATGAAACCAAAATTTCTACCAAGCTGTTTCAAGAGCATTTCTATTGATACTTCCATCATAGACCTTTCATAGAATATTAACGGCAGCTGTAATTTTCAAATTATGTAGAAAAATTAATAACCAATGGCCTCTGTTTAATAATTTACACTACTGCTATGGAAATTAAAAATTTAGACAATAGTGGAATGTTATTTATTAATGTGTGTAGATATATATAAACACCAGCACAGGGTGTCCTGCCTTCGGAGTGCTGGAATAGACTCCAACTCCCTGCAACACAGATGGATAAGCGGTTTGGAACTGAATTCATATACACCACAGTACAAAAGTCTTAGACACCTAAGCTAAACGTTTAAAAGTCTTTATCTGATCAGTACGGGTAACAGATGTAAATAATCATACATACAATAGAAAGTAACATAAATATCTTATTGTGAGAGAAGTAGATCAGATCTTGAGCTCCAGTTTGAAGAACAAAGTTAGGTTCCAGATTTCTCCTGGACGCCCCAGACATTGTATGAATGTGTTCAGTTCCTTCAGCAGGAATCTTGATTTAGCTTAATGAAGTACTGAGCAGTCAAAGCAGGTATTAGATGAGAACTGTAAATGATAATGGGTTGTTTAGGAGAAGCTTGGAAAGGGTTCAATAAACACACTGGCGTATGTAAAAGCTCTACTTACTCTATTAATACTGTTTAATATTTAATAATAAAGAGTTTTGCTGAGTAAATAAAAGTTATAATAAGGTCCCAAAGTGCCTAAAACTTCTGCACAGTGCTGGATATATATATACCCACACAGTAGGGGTCCCTGTCACCCCCCGGGACTCTGTGTGCAGCCCTAAAACAGCCGAACCAAAAGTTTACCAACTTCAAGTGAACAAAAAGTTCAAGCACCTCCGCTGGGACCAGAAGTGAGGGCCACAGATCGCTGAGCGTGGAGTGTGGGGTGACTTTCCACACCGGCTGGGTAAAACAGAGTGGGGGAAAAAATCCTCCTCTAGATCTCCTTCCTCATCCGTGGCACTCTTTGTCCTGTCCTTAATCACCATGGTGACATGGCGAACGCTGGAGGCTGCTCCTATGGCGGAGCGTAATTGGAGCACAGCAGAGTGACCCAGTATAATAGGATTACACTGAAAGCACTTGAGAGGGGAACTACAACCCCCCTAATCCTGTTCTCCTTCAGGTCCTCTTCCGGCTTCCTGCTTACTGCGCACCTCCGACAGGGTGGATGGGTGGAGCGGAACAGTCTGGCGGGAGAGAGCGGACAGGACTAAATCAAGACGATGAGGTCTCATGACGAGCACTCGGATAAGGACGCGATGAAGTGACTGACTTTAATGAGCGCACCCCTGCAAGTCACTCTGTCTGTGCAAATAACCCTGAAAGAAGAAAGCACAGTAATAAGAGGGTGTGAGACGGACCAGATCTTATTATGACGGTATATAGTGTAAGATATAATGTGTTCTGTTACGGTTCTCTAGGTTCTAGATATTAACCCAATAAATAAAAAAAAGTATAAACCCAATAGCAAGTAATTGTTAGCTAAACTGTAACACTAACTTCACCTACCTGTGTACAGGTAAACTGTAACACTAACTTCTCCTACCTGTGTACAGGTAAACTGTAACACTACCTTCACCTACCTGTGTACAGGTAAACTGTAACACTACCTTCACCTACCTGTGTACAGATAAACTGTAACACTACCTTCACCTACCTGTGTACAGGTAAACTGTAACACCACCTTCACCTACCTGTGTACAGGTAACTTGTACGTCACTCTGGATAAGAGTGTCTGCCAAATGTTGTACATGAAGTTTGCATTTTCCCTAATGTTAATAGCTTTACTGTGTAATTATGATCTGTGCTAGATTTTAATATATATATATATATATATATATATATATATATATATATATATATATATATATATATATATATATATATTAATTATCACCCACATTCAGTTGGTTGGAAATCAAAATAGTGTGAATCTGGCATATTGAAACATCTTCCATTTTTAAACTCTTCTGGAAAGTATTCTTTGCCAAACTGAAAATCTACATTAGTATATTGGAATATAACTATTGTGTATTTATACATATTTATAGTTAACTGGTTGGAGATTTAGTGCTTGTCTCTACAATATGAGAACTTTATAGGAGAATTCTGGACCATGATTTTTGCTGCATTTATTATAAAATGTATACATAACCCAAAGGGCTTTTTACAATTATGTCAAACAGTAAGCAGTGACAAAAATGGCGATATAAGTTTTTGTGCTCACACTAGCAATATAGTACAGTATGTACCACTTTTACTTTACTTTTTACTTCCCTTCTCCAGCTGTGTCTGTATTTTTCTATGTGGTAGCTAGAACCTTTCAAATATTTGTACATTTATAATATACAATTATGGTAATTTTAATTATAACAGATATGAATAACTGACTTGGTACAATTTATTTATTATTTCTGACAAAATAATTACTTTGTACTTCGGAGTTTGGACCTCACTCACTCACATTGCAAAAAAAATGATATATATGAATAAAATAAATAAAAACAGTTTGTTGGTAAAACCTAAAAATATTACTTCTACTATTTTCCTCTGATGTTACAGGTAAGTTCAGTACTTTAATTATATAATAATGCAATAATATTTTTTTTTTCTCCACAGCTACACTAGATCCCCCCTGAACCAGCGACTTCCCCAAGTCCAGTGAAGACTATAGAAGTGGGTGGCCTGCGCGGCTGCCACTTCCTAAGGATACAGGTAAGTACTAGTTTCCAGCTCATAATTTTTTTTTTCATACTTTTTAAAGAAAGTGTCTTTGGGCAGATGTCTTCAGGAGGCTGATAATAGGTCAGGCTGACCCACCTTATCACAGCAATTGAACTAGATTTATTCACTCTAGTTTGAATGACTGATTCTTTCAATCAAAGTAATTTTTTGAGTTCAGGAAAATCGCTTACCACTTAAAGTGCGCTGTAAACAGTGCTTTGCTGGTATAACCAAAATGTAAGTAAATTGGTATAAGCAGCTGAATTCAAACATTACCTTGATTTAAAGAATCAATCATTTGCTTGTTGCCACATATAAAAAGATTTTTTAATATTTTTGAGTTGAGTAAAACTGGTTCAATTGCTTGATACCATTTAAAGCATACTATAAATAGTGCTTTGCTCATATATCTTAAAAAAACATACATTGATTGAAAGAATCATTCATTTAAATCTTATGTTGATTAAAACTGGTTTAATTGCTTGTTACTACATGAAGTAACTTTGTAAGTTATACCAACGAAGCACTTCTTAAAGTGTAAAGTAACTCTAAGTAAGCCAGATTCCCATGTAGTACATGTAGTTACTAAATAATAAAGCTTAATCTGTGGTAAACAGTCTTAGTCCTTTCCAACATAATAGCTAAAATAATTACCCAGTTCATTAAAGCACTGTTAAAGAAAACATCACATCAATCTTCTACAGACATTAGCAAGTGCTGTCAATAGTTATTACTGTGTTTTTCTATACCATTTAAATATGACTCTGTAATTACATACTTAATTACACAGCGTTACTCAAAGAGCTATTTACATTCATTGTACATGCGGCATCAACAACATCAATCTGCTCTTGTTTTGATGAGCTGAGAGTCAGAAATGATTGCTATAGAAACAAGGGTCAACAAAGAACTTCTCACACTGTTGAAAGGCGTGTAAATAGCTAATATTAACTTTGTTGTCTCACAGACCCAATTAGTCAGAACTAGTGATAGTAACTCATTAGCACTGCTGCAGCAGTTGTAGCCATAGTAGTAGCGAGCCAGGTGTAGTTATTTTGCTGTTCAGATCAAATATCGTCAATTGTTCTCTTAAGTTTTATAATTCTCCTTTATTACGTAGAACCATGTAGTTCCATCAGTGTACTGTAGTTGGTTATGAAAGACTTGCTCCACATATCAATAACCTTGTAAATAAGGTGTTTTGTTCTGTGCGGTAACAAGCAAATGAACTAGTTTTATTTAACATAAACATGTAGTTGGGATCAAAGATTCTCTCAATCAAAGTCATTTTATGAGTTGAAGAAACTCAAGAAAGTTCCATTTCTTGTTACCATTTAAAGTGTAAGGTAACTAAGGCTTTGTTAGTAAAACGTAAAAAAATACTTCAACTCAAAAAAATACTTTGATTGAAAGAAACATTCCTTAATTTTATGTTGATTAAAACTGGTTCAATTGCTTGTCACTACATGGAGTAACTTTTTAAGTTATACCAACCGAGCACCTCTTAAAAAGTAAAGTAACTCTAAGTAAGCCAGTTTACCATGTAGTACATGTAGTTACTAAATAATAAACCTTAATCTGGGGTTTTAAGGGCATAAACTTAGTCTTAGTCCTTTCAAACATAATTCATTATAATTCATTAAGAAAACTGTTAAAGAAAACATGACAGCAATCTTATACAGACATCAGTAAGTGCTGTCAATATTCATTACTGTGTTTTTCTATACATTCCATACATATTGTACAAATAACTATTTAAATTCAATGAACATTTGGCATCAACAACATCAGTCTGCTCTTGTTTTGATGAGCTGAGTGTCAGAAATGATTACTATAGAAACAGGGGTTTGTATTGTAGTTTGTATTCAACATCAACTTCTTCATATACAGTGAATAAACCATTAAAGACCCAGTTATTTTAAATCATACTTACAGTAGATAGTAACATGAATATCTTATTGTGAGAGAAGTAGATCAGATCTTGAGCTGCAGTTTGAAGTACAAGGTTAGGTTCCAGATTTCTCCTGGACGCCCCAGATGTGTTCAGTTCCTTCAGCAGGAATCTTGATTTAGCTTAATGAAGTACTGAGCAGTCAAAGCAGGTATTAGATGAGAACTGTAAATAATACTGGGTTGTTTAGGAGAAGCTTGGAAAGGGTTAAATAAACACTGATGTATGGAAAAGCACTACTTACTGTATTAATACTGTTTAATATTTAATAATATATCATCGCTGTCCAATGAAAAACATATCTCCATTTTTGTCGATTTTAGGTTTTCATCATTTGACATCATCAGCAGTAGTTGTGTGAAAATTTTATGACTAATGGACCAATAGAAATGCTCCAAAATAGCTTAGAAAAAATTCTGGTTCCATTGACTTACATTGAAAGTAAAGTATGTTTTTGGTCTCTCCTGTAAAGCTGTAATTTTGGAGATGCTTGTTTTTCATTGGACAGCGATGATATAGTTAATTATATATGTTAAAATGTGTTATTATTGGTTCCATACAGCACCAATAAGGTTCTGCTATATTTTATAATGCAAAGATCCATTGTACTTTGTTCTACATAGAACCATAGGACATAGTTCAATTGTATATATATATATATATATATATATATATATATATATATATATATATATAAACTGAAGCAGATAAATAAGAAATAAAAAAAACATGCATTTCCAAAACTTTACAGTAGAGGCCAAAAACACTTTATTTTCAATGTAAGTTAATGGAACCAGAATTTTTTCCAACCTATTTTGGAGCATTTCTATTGGTCCATTCATCATGAGGTCTTCACACAGTATAAAGAGGAGCGGTCGTGTTCATATGATGCAGAAAACTATAAAATAACAACAAAAATTGACATTTTTTTTAATTGGAGAGTGATGTTATGCAGTACTACTACTAATCTCTAATCCACCTGTAAGAGTGAACACATCACAAGTAGTTACAATGTTGTTGTAGATCTTTTAACTGTCTTTTTATGACTAATGGACTAGTGCTCCAAATTAGCTTGGAAAAAAATCTGGTTCCATTGACTCCCATTAAAAGTGAAGGAGATATTTGGTCTCTTCTGTAAAGTTGTAATTTTGGAGATTTTTTTTTTTTTCAATCTGTCGCGACGATATATAAAAGTGTTTTGTTGAGCAAATAAATAAAAATATAGCTTTTTTAAAAATCTGCTCTTGTTTTAATGAGAGTCAGAGATGATTACTGGACGTGCAGTATATGTATTCAACACCACCTTCTTCATTTACAGTAAAGAAACCGTTAAAAAGCCAATTAATCCCTGACCATACCGAGCGGCCAGATTTTAAGGCTAAATAAATTGCAGCGATTGGGACGAAACCGGGTGATCAAAGCCGACAAGCCACGTTGCCTCCGCTCTGGAACGAGCTGTAACTGCCTCGCTCCCCGCTCCCAAATGAAGCATTAATGTGTCCCACAGGGAAAGTCAATGGTCCTCATGTTGGCAAAACGTATTCATTAACACCTGCGAGTCTTCGAGCAGGCAGCCCGGTCTAAAAATGCCTCTTCACCCCGGCAAAGGGACGCCATAAATCACGCTGCCAGGAATAACACCGCGTGCCAGTCCAGGCCTCCTCGTGCAGCTGCCTCGCGCATTTCCATCCGCTTATTCATTCGTTTACGGGCACCTGGACACTCGACATGTACTTTGGACTCAACGCGTCGTGTCAGAAGGTTAAACTAAGACGACACTGTTTGGAGATCACAATCTCGACGGGCTAATCTGTCGCTAATCTCCGGTTTTGGCTTAGCATCTCGATTGAAACGAGCTGTGGTGGTAATTAAGTCCAGTGCATTTTATTTCTTTAGTGCCCTTCATAATGGATTTCAAGCAGCTTTGTAGAGATGGGGCTCCAGACCTCTAATATGGGCTGCCGACGCTGAGAATTCAATGTACTATCACACCTGTTCACACCTGTTCGTCCACCTTTATGTAAACAATTCTTAATTCTTAATTCTTAAAAATAGATTTTGCACATATGCCTTATATAATCACTAAATACAAAATTAGTATGCCATATTAAAAAAAATCACTTTTGTTACTTTGTTAATTGGAATCTGAATATGTTCTATAGGAAAATTGCAATTTAACCAAGGAGATTAGGAGATTATAGGGTTATAGGATTATAGAGATTAGGGTTATATACATCATACGGCACCTCTAGATGGTTTATTCACTGTGAATTAAATTTGATTTATTATGATGAAGGTCTGCTATGTGGAAATTGTTGTGTTTTGTGAGAATCAGAATGAAGTGATTACCTAAATTCATAAATGCCATTAGTGTCTAATTGGCAACCTCTTATTTCTATAGGTTCTAGGTAGCATCAGGTGACTGCCGTAAGAGTTCATTAGTTTAATAAGTCTGATTAAGTACTTTAAGGCTCTGTAGTAAAGATAATGGTTCTATTTTGAGTCGATTTTGAGTTTTTTACATCATTTGAACACGCCAGGGCCATTTACATTGTGTTAAAATTTCATGACGAATGGACCAATAGAAGTGCTCCAAAATAGCTTGGAAAAAAATCTGGTTCCATTGACTTCCATTGAAAGTAAATTATGTTTTTGGTCTTTCCTGTAAAGTTCCAATTTTGGAAACGCTTATTTTTCATGTTTTTTTATTTTTGTGTAATTTTAATACAAATTTATAACCCAGGAATGCAAAAGTTCCCCTAATTGAAGAATCACCCACATATATATATATATATCTTCCTCAAAACCTTAACCTTTGACATTGGCCTCTTGCTCAAAGCATTCCTCATACGGGACCTTAATCTTTGACATAGACCTCTTCCTCAAAACATTCCTCGTTTGGGACATTAACCTTTGACATAGACCTCTTCCTCAAAACCTTAACCTTTGACATTGGCCTCTTCCTCAAAGCATTCCTCGTTTGGGACCTTAATCTTTGACATAGACCTCTTCCTCAAAACATTCCTCGTTTGGGACCTTGATCTTTGACATGGACCAATAGAAGTGCTTCAAAATAGCTTGGAAAAAAATCTGGTTCCATTGACTTCTATTGAAAGTAAAGCATGTTTTTGGTCTTTCCTGTAAAGTTCCAATTTTGGAAATGCTTATTTTTCATGTTTTCATGTTTATTTTTGTGTAATTTTAACACAAATTTATAACCCAGGAATGTAAAAGTTCCCCTAATTGAAGAATCACCCACATATAGAAAATTCTTAATATTAACTCTAATATTATTTTTTTGCACTTTGGCCACAACAACAGTGCTATTCACTTACTTGTGATGTTCAATGCTTTTCTTTCTCATTACAGTAAGCACTAATTCAGCTTTCTGTCTCTTACATTTCTTTTTCATTACGCCGTTTGCGGTGTTTCGCGCCTTTAGTGTTCAGCAAATTCATTCTCATCCTCTGATGTTTATTGGCTTGAGTGGAATTTAATTTAGGAGCCATTCCGCCTCCCAGCAACACCCCCCCCCACCCGGCTTCGGACGGAGGGGGTTCCCCCCCGAGGGTTGCGCGCCTCTAACGCGATTAGCGTCGGTGGTGTAATTGCACGGGTGTGTTTTGTCCGGCGCGGCCGTGCTCGTCTTTGAACTCGCGTTGGCACAATAGCCAGATTAGGGCCTGCGCTGTTGTTGCGTTTAATTTCCAAGGTTGATTTGTTTGGACCAGATTTGTTTATTGGCGTGTTCCGCTAAGAGGCAGCCGTCTCCTTGTCTTCCCCGGAGAAAACGGGGCCCGGAATATTTTTTTCTGGCCAATAAAAAATAAATAAATAAATAAATAGAAGAGGCAGAGATGCTGGCTGCCCCAATTTGCGGCCTGTGATTGACAGAACAGAACATATTTACATACTGATGACCAGCATGGGTGCAACATCTCCAGCAAGGGGGAAAAAAAAGAAAAAAAAAAAAGAAAACATGACCGGGGCGCGTGACTCTATCCGTGCAATCCCAACCAAACCCGGCAGGCCAGAAATAGTCGAGAGAGAGAGAGGGCAGGCGGGAACGAGAGAGGGGCTGTGTGCCATATTAATATCTGATGTTCTGTGAACGCTAACCAAGCCCGCCGCTCTGTTGTCTGATGGTGCCTGGCATGGCAGAGAGATTGATGGCTTTGACTTGAGTCCTCGATTCCAGGCCGCTCTCCCTATTCCCCTCTGACAGTGTTCTATAAACTGCTTCCTCCGGTAAATCTGGTGGCTCCCACTCCATCTGTCTCTGTCAAGGGACCCAGACAGCCTCCCAATCCCTCGCCCATCTCTCTCTCTCTCTCTCTCTCTCGATCCCTCCAAACACTTCTCCCAATCTCCAGACACTGCTCTGTAGTCAATACTCCTCCTCAGTCGCTGCACTGCTATAAACGCTGCGGCGCAAACGTTTGGAATCCCTTCTCGGGGGGACGGGAAGCCAGGATTAAGCACTAACAGTGAGTTTAACACTGCTTTCATTGAGCCTTTGATGCACAACCTGGCTCAAAAGTGACCCCACTGAGATTGTATCTTCTAGATCTTTGAGGTAATTAATTTCATCATTCAAGCTTCTAGGAATTCCCCAGTTTGCTTGTTTTAGATCTTCGCAAATCCTGATTTCAGTTGGATTATTTACTGTTGTATATTAATGTATTACAAAGAAAAACTGTATCAAAGTCAGGAAGGCTTATGGATATGAAGAGCCTCTGAGGTTTCAGCTTGGGGTCTTCTGCTTTTATACCCTAGTTGTTTTCAAACAAAACATGGAAAAGGTTGTTTCTACCATAAGGAAATAGGGGCAACAAAGGAGCGAGGGGCCTCTTCCTCCATACATTCCTCGTTTGGGACCTTAACCTTTGACATAGACCTTTTTCTCCAAACATTCCTTGTGTGGGACCTTAACCTTTGACATAGACCTCTTCCTCAAAACCTTAACCTTTGACATAGACCTCTTCCTCAAAACCTTAACCTTTGACATTGGCCTCTTCCTCGAAGCATTCCTCGTTTGGGACCTTAATCTTTGACATAGGCCTCTTCCTCAAAGCATTCCTCATACGGGACCTTAACCTTTGACATTGGCCTCTTCCTCAAAGCATTCCTCGTTTGGGACCTTAATCTTTGACATAGACCTCTTCTTCAAAACATTCCTCGTTTGGGACATTAACCTTTGACATAGACCTCTTCCTCAAAACCTTAATCTTTGACATAGACCTCTTCCTCAAAGCATTCCTCGTTTGGGACCTTGATCTTTGACATAGACCTCTTCCTCAAAGCATTCCTCGTTTGGGACCTTAACCTTTGACATAGACCTTTTTCTCAAAGCATTACTTGTGTGGGACCTTAACCTTTTGACATAGACCTCTTCCTCAAAATCTTAACCTTTGACATAGGCCTCTTCTTCAAAGCATTCCTCGTTTGGGACCTTAATCTTTGACATAGACCTCTTCCTCAAAACATTCCTCGTTTGGGACCTTAATCTTTGACATAGACCTCTTCCTCAAAACATTCCTCGTTTGGGACATTAACCTTTGACATAGACCTCTTCCTCAAAACCTTAACCTTTGACATTGGCCTCTTCCTCAAAGCATTCCTCGTTTGGGACCTTAAACTTTGACATAGACCTCTTCCTCAAAACATTCCTCGTTTGGGACCTTAACCTTTGACATTGGCCTCTTCCTCAAAGCATTCCTCGTTTGGGACCTTCATCTTTGACATAGACCTCTTCCTCAAAGCATTCCTCATTTGGGACCTTAATCTTTGACAAAGACCTCTTCCTCAAAGCATTACTTGTTTGGGACCTTGATCTTTGACATAGACCTCTTTCTCTGAACGTTCCTGATGTGTAAGCTAATAGTTTTAATTTTTTTAATAAAAGTCATTTTATGTCACTGCCATCTAACAAAAAACATGGGTAAGAATGAACCCTTAATATGTTTACTATGGAATTTGATAGGAACCATTGACATAAGTAGGAAGGTTGTGAATAAACAACAAATAGACGAGTGTGAGTCAGTATGTCTGTGGTTTAGAGGTTGGGGATCTGCTCTGGGTGGGTATAGGCAGTTTGATGGCTGTAGGTTGAATGACACAGACATGTTTGGGTTTTGTTGAAAATAAATGGGACCCTATGAGTAATTTATAATAAATAAAGAAAAATTCATAGGATATATATAAATTACTGTGATTTTAATTAATAATAGTCTTTCAGTCATCAAATGATAACAGAACTTGTAGTTACTTGTAAGCAATCCTGTTCCCCATCACTGGCACCCTTTATTACCCCAAGCCAAGCCAGGCCAGGCCAAGCCAAGCCTCTGACCTCTGCCTGCTGCCTGTCCCCTGGATTTTGCCTCTGTGTCTTCCCCTCTACGTGTCCCCTCATCTGCTGCTGCACAGTTTCTGTTCCTCTAGTTCTTCATCAGTGGACACAGGACGCCGCCCACAAGACACTGCTGTCCGGATAGTTTTGGTTGGTGGATGATTCTCAGTCCAGCAGTGACACTGAGGTGTTTAAACACTCCAGCAGCAGCAGCACTGCTGTGTCTGATCCACTTACACCAGCACAACACACACGAACTAACACACCACCACCGCATCAGTGTCACTGCAGTGCTGAGAATGACCCACCTCCCTAATAGTAGCTGCTCTGTGGTGGTCCTGTGGGGGTCCTGATCATTAAAGAACAGAGTAATAAAGTATACAGAGAATCAGATGAAATACAGTCTGTAGTAGCTCCTGTATGGTCAGTGGAGCTGATACAGTGGTCAGTAGCAGTATATATATATAAATATATATATATTGAGCGGTAGTACATAAACCATGGAGATGGATTCTGCCTGTAGAGTCATTCATCAGGGATTTGGATTAGAGGAGCTCCTGAATAGCCACAGGGAGTCCTCCTCCATCTGCGTGCGGAGCACAGAGCTAAACCGCTACAGGAAGTCAGCAGCTGGCAATGTGAACTCTTTCCTGGTCAGGTGAGGAACGGCATCGCATAAGGTGAGCCCAGAGACGGGGTCAGTGAACTAGTTTCCTTCACCAGAGAGAAGGCTTTTTTTGGGGATAAGGTTCTTCTGGGTTCTCCGCAGAGACTCTCGAGTGGAGAACCCAATTAACCCCCCGACGACCCACAATATCTTCCCAAATTACGACACGCTCCCCGAAGACTTTCCAGTTCAATTAGAAAATGACATATCACCACTACGGTAGCGTTCAGGTGAAGAACACTCTTCTCGGCACGGCGGCTGAATTACAGCCTCGTATTTACTCCACACTCCAGCAGATGAAGGCGAATCTGAAGAGCATTGCACGTTATTATCGGTTGTAACACTAACAAGACAGTGGATGACGTGTCAGAACTCGCTCGCTAATTATAGCTGTAATTAGAGTGTGTTTGAAGTTGCAGCGCGTCAACGACTGCGGCGAATGTTAAACAGATAATTGCTAAGGAACTTTAAGACGACTGCACGTCAGATATCTCCATAATAAGACAAACAGAGCTATTACAAACAGAGTACGGTTGATTAATGGAGGTTCAGAGATTAAGATAAGTTTCTTTAAACGAATACACTACCGCTCAAGAGTTTAGGATCACTTTAGAATTTCATTTCATGCAATTTTCATGTAATTCACAAACAATATTGTGCATTTCACAATTGGTGTAAGTGTATCAGATGATTTTTAAAGAATAAAAATGTTTGTATTAAAGTCTATTTTTGTATAGAGGCTTATTTTACATATAGTTCTATTATCAGCAATTCTCAGTCCTCTGTCTAAATCTCCTGGTACGACCACCAATCCAAGTTAAGGATGTTATTGGACTAATTGGTTGTTAGGACACTCTTGATCAATTGTGATGCACAGCTGAAAAACATTCTACTAATAAGTGAGAATAAAAGGGAGAACAACATTCTAGGTTAGTTTAGTATCTGAAGATCAGCAGTTGATGGCTTGCTGACCGACTCACAATGACCAGAAAGAAACAACTTTCTTTAGAGACCCGTCAGTCCATTGTTGTGTTAAGGAAGGAAGATACTCCATTGAAAACAAGAACATTTCACTGTGATCCCAAACTTTTGAGCGGTAGTGTATGTTTCAGTTGTTCAAGGAAATCTCACCAAAGTACGTCCAGAAGTATTTCAGTCGGAGGCGCCTGATGGTTTAAAAGCCTTCGTCTTATCAATATTTCACCAGTTAGAACCCCAGATATGATTAAAACAGATATAAACTAGAAAAGAGCATTTCCTGAAGGAAACATAGGATAGATGTGAAGTGCAAGGAACAAGGGATGAATAAACAACAAATAGAGGAGTGCAGGTCAGTATGTCTTAGGGCTGTGTATTGGCAAGAACCTGGCGATACAATACGTATCGTGATACAGTGGTCACGATTCAATCCTACTATCAAAACACACCACTGTATAAACAGGTTTGTCAATGCTTACAATAGCATTGCGCCCTTGTGCTGCTTGTTAATGTTGGAGTGGAGCTGAAAATGGATTACAACACTGCCATCTAGTGTTCAGAGGTTTAAACACAACACACAATGATTCACTGTCTCCCAGGAATCTGTGTATTGATACTGTTTTGATGATAATCAATACAGTATCACTAAACATAATATCCCAATATTCTATATTTTCAATATTTTCAGTTTGGAGGTTGTAGGTTAAATGAGGTTTGGCTGCAACCAAAAATGAATGGGACTCCATCCTATTTATTGTCTATGGGGAAAAAAATTCCATGCATCCGATCAAAAAGCTGTACACAAGTATGACTCACACAATCAGACCAGATAATCTGGAGTTGGGACAGCACTGATATTCCAACAACTGCGGGACGAGTTATCTGGCGAAAAACTGGCAGAAACTAAGAAACACATAACAATGTAGTTTCGAATTGATGCTCATTTTTATTTCTCTACAGCAGGGGTGTTTAATTAGAGTCAGTAAGGTCCAGTTAGAGGAGATCTTCTCAGATCAAGGTCCAGACCATCATCATCTCTAACACTGTTGAGTGGTGTATCCTGTTTACTGAAGTAGTCTAGTATCAGCATCTTTTACCATCAGATACTGAAACACCAACACATCACACATACCGTTCAGTATATTTCAGTATATTTACTGTTTAAATACTGAACTGAATTAATCATTTATAAACTTCTAATAAATGTTTTTTTACTAACTTCAAGTAAAAACAAGAGCTACATTAAAAAAAAAACAGAATGCTTTTGAAAAAAGAGCATCTTAAAGTGTTTATTTATAAAGAAAGTTAATAAAACGTGTGTCTTCTTTTTAACTCAGCTTCACAGATTAACATGTTGGTTGTACAGAGCGGTATTCTCCAAAACTAGACGAGCAGGTCCATTTCAGAACCGTTCCTGTTAAACACTCAGTCTTAGAGCTCGTTATTATTTATGACTCGCTTCAGTCACCGGCTGCTGCTCCTCGCTTCATACCCCAATCTGCACAGATCTGATTGGCTGAGGAGCAGCTTCGGTGATCTTACAGTGCACGTGATTGGTCTCTGAATTAACTGTGCCATAAAGCCCGTATACCGTAAAGAGAAGAAAAGCTCCACCTCTTAAAATAAACACAGTCTAAATTGAATATTCTCAATAGTTTATCAGTTTGGGTCCGCATTGGACAACGTCTGGGTCTGAACCTGGACCGCGGTCCGCCTGTTAGTGACCTCTGCTCAATTTCATTTGAACACGGCAGCTGCTGTTTACATTCTGTGAGTGTTTCTTGATGAATGGACCAATAGAAATGCTCCAAAATAGCATGGAAAAAAAATCTGCTTCTGTTGACTTACATTGAAAGTACAGAAAGGTTTTAGTGAAGTATCTCTCCAGGCAAGTGTGCTCACTGCCCCCTAGTGTGTCTGTTCACTAGTATGTGTGTATGTGAGTTTCACTGCACAGATGGGTTAAATGTGGAGTTCCTGAATTTCCATCTGAGCTCAACAAAGTCTCTATCTCTATTAGACACTCCTACTACTTGCTGGTCCACCTTGTAGATGTAAAGTCAGAGACAGTAGCTCATCTGCTGCTGCACAGTTTGTGTTCCTCTAGTTCTTCATCATCAGTGGTCTTAAAGTAGGCCCAAAGCAAAAGCTTGAGCAGCATGATTAGTACTCAGTAACATGATTTGGAAACGTCTCTTGAAGTACATAATAGTCTCTCAGTTCTCGTTTAGAAGGTTTCCATACAATCTCCCAAGTAAAGATTTTCTAGTTTTCCAGGATTCTGTGACGGCCTAGCAAGCAGACCTGTTTAAGTCGAGGAATGTATGTGAGCGCCACTGCTAAATCTTCCGCTTGGGCCTTTTGAAGTAGTGCATTAAAGATTTTCTGGTGTGTTTAGGATCATTATCTTCTTTTTTATCTTCAGGTTTTTACAGATGCTGTGATATTTGGCTCCAGAATTGGCTGGTGTTTAATTGAATTTGTGAAGTATTTAATGGAATTCCATCCATCCGTCCATTATCTTTCACTTTATCCCACAAGTCGGGGTCATGGGGAGGGTCCAGAGCCAATTTCAGTGTCATCGAGTAAAGGCGGGGTTCACCACGGACATGTTGCCAGTCCAAAGCATGGTAAACACTCACACAACATCATAGGGTCTGCTTCTCTTGTGAGCTGTGCCCTTGGAAAGTTTTGTTGCTCTTTTAATTACATCACAAAATGCGTAAAGCCTGTCTTCTTCTAAGTTCCTACTGCTTTGTGAGCATTTTTAGTTTTTAGAGATTTAGTTTTAGACACTTGGGGACATTATTATAGTTAAAAAAAAGCTGTTTTTGTTCCAATAGCTTTTATTTATTCAGCAAAACACTTTATTATTAAATATTAAACAGTATTAATAGAGTAAGTAGTGCTTTTCCATACAGCAGTGTGTTTATTTAACCCTTTCCAAATGTCTCCTTGTGGAAACAACCCAGTATTATTTACAGTTCTCATCTAATACCTTCTTTGACTGCTCAGTACTTCATTAAGCTAAATCAAGATTTGCTGCTGAAGGAACTGAATACATTCATACAATGTCTGGGGCGTCCAGGAGAAATCTGGAACTACACTTTGTTCTTCAATTTGGAGCTCCAGATATGATATACAGCCGCTTGGAGGAGCCCATGGTTGGGACGAGTAAGCTTTAAGAAGCCAGACTATTTATAAAGCTATTTATAAAGTTGAACAATGATTTCGAACAAGTCCCCAAAAAGCTAATTGAGGTCTGAGAACCTAATAAACGTTACCTGTGAGCTCAGATCTCTTGGGGTGCCCAAACTTTTGCACGGTGCTCCAATTTTTTTCGTATTCCTATTTTGTCTAATAACATCGATGGCACCCATATCTGTGTTTTGAACCCTATACAGTATTTTTGACCCAGATGTAATTAAGGCAGCAGCATTGGATCTATTGTAGAACTACAGTAAGAGATTCTTTATTTAGGTTTATTATCACTGTTATTAACGGAATTAGTACGAACCTATGCAGGGATGGAAACCCGCTCATGCTGATGTTTATATAAAAGAAAGAAAGAAAGAAAGAAAAACACATAAACAAAAAAAAATCCCCCTTCAAATTCAACCCTGACTGATCTTATTCTTACTTCTACATCTCATAAATATACATTAGGCATTTTTTGCCCAAGGTCTTAGTCAACGCTGACTCAGTTCCCACCAGAAACACAAGAAGGAAAAACACCCTCTCCCTCTCTCTCCGCAGCTCTCTCATAGAATAACTCAGAAATCTTTCACCGAACAGGCCTTCTCCTTACGTGACCTGCATCAAACCCACATGCTAGATGTTCCCACGTCTGTTTCTTTCTTTCTTTCTTTTTTTAAATCTAAGCAATTTAAATATACGCTACTGCGCAAAAGTCGGATAGTTTAAAAGTCTGATAAATAAGTGAATAAATAAGATAAATAAATAAATATCATCAGAACAGATGTAAATAATCATACATACAATACAAAGTGAGCTTGCCAGTTTATACACCTCCTATTTTCCAACTTATTTTAAGATTACACCAATATAGTGTATATGTATGAAGATATTCTTAATATGAATTGACTCACAATAAATATTTGATCGTGTTTGTCCTTGCAATGCACTATAAAGAGTGTTTCATTGATACAAGCTAAAAAATACTGTATTAATAATTAATTTAATTTAGCTTAATTACTTAGATTAAAGGAATCGTTCATTAAAACTACATGTGTAGGTTCAATTGAACTTGTTCAGTTACTTTGTACCACCTGAAGTGTGTATTAACTTGTTAGTGGTAGCTTCAGATGTGTTTACATCTATTAAATAATTAGTTGTTTACAGTTGTTTTAACAGAGAAATAAGATATAAAAAAAACTATTCTGATTGGTCAATAAAGCCATAGAGGTAGACAACTTTTTTTGTGGTCCAGAGTAAAAGCCTCACATCTTTGGGAAGCCCTGCTTTAAACTCTAATAATCTATATGTGGGTTGACAGTTCCTCACTTTTATAAGTATAGAACTTACATAATAATAATAATAATAATAATAATAATAATAATAATAATAATAATAATAATAATAATAATAATAATGAGAAGAAGACAATTCAGAAGAACTCATAGTAGGTATTAAATCATTCATACTGGTTACAGAATAATTCATAGTACTAACAGAACTGTTAATATTTGCTGCTGAATAATTCATACTGGACATCGTATGATAATTAATAATTCAGAGATCTGTTTCTGAACACATTAAACATGTTGGAGCTTAATTGCTGTAAACATGTGACAGGACTGTGAACGGTGTACTAGTGAACTGTGGGGTTCGACCCTTGAACTGCATCAGCACTGTAATGTAATGAGACCTTATGAAATCAGTGGGTCTCCCACACGACCATGAGATACTAGACCTGCTACAACCACCAGCTTGTTAGCTTAGTTGTGAGCAAGACACCCAACTCCCAAATACCCCCGGGTACTGTGGATAGGGCTGCCCAACACTTGGGGCTCCCTGCCCCTTAGTGAATGTCTTCACTAGTGTGTTGTTAATAGTGTGTGTATGTGGGTGTTTCACTGCCCCCTAGTGTGTGTGTTCAATAGTGTGTTTATGTGGGTGTTTCGATGCGCCCTAGTGTGTGTGTGTATGTGGGTGTTTCACTGCCCCCTAGTGTGTGTATGCGTGTATGTGTGTGTGTGTATATGGGTGTTTCACTGGCCCCTAGTGTGTGTGTTCAATAGTGTGTGTGTATGTGGGTGTTTCACTGGCCCCTAGTGTGTGTGTTCAATAGTGTGTGTGTATGTGGGTGTTTCACTGCCCCCTAGTGTCTGTGTTCACTAGTGTGTGTGTATGTGAGTGATTCACTGCCCCCTAGTGTATATATTCACTAATGTGTGTGTATGTGGATATTTCACTGCCCCCTAGTGTGTGTATGCGGATGTTTCACTGCCCCCTAGTGTGTGTATGTGGGTGATTCACTGCACCCTAGTGTTTGTGTTCACTAATGTGTGTGTTTATGTGGATGTTTCACTGCCCCCTAGTGTGTGTATGTGGGTGATTCACTGCACCCTAGTGTTTGTATTCACTAATGTGTGTGTTTATGTGGATGTTTCACTGCCCCCTAGTGTGTGTATATGTGGGAGTTTCACTGCCCCTTAGTGAATGTATTCACTAGTGTGTGTGTGTGTATGCGGATGTTTCACTGCCCCCTAGTGTGTGTATGTGGGTGATTCACTGCACCCTAGTGTTTGTATTCACTAATGTGTGTGTATGTGGATATTTCACTGCCCCCTAGAGTGTATATGGGGTGTTTCGCTGCCCCTTAGTGAATGTATTCACTAGTGTGTGTGTGTGTGTGTGTGGATGTTTCTCTGCCCCTAGTGTGTGTATATGTGGGTGTTTCACTGCCCCCTAGTGTCTGTGTTCACTAGTGTTTGGGTATGTAGGCGATTCACTGCCCCCTAGTGTGTGTTTGTAGGTGATTCACTGCCCCCTAGTGTGTGTATGTAGGTGATTCACTGCCACCTAGTGTATGTATTCACTAGTGTGTGTGTGTGTGTATGTGGATGTTCCACAGCCCCCTAGTTTGTGTATGTGGGTGATTCACTGCCCCCTAGTGTATGTATTCACTAATGTGTGTGTATGTGGATGTTTCACTGCCCCCTAGTGTGTGTATGTGGGTGATTCACTGCCCCCTAGTGTATGTATTCACTAATGTGTGTGTATGTGGATGTTTCACTGCCCCCTAGAGTGTATGTGGGTGATTCACTGCCTCCTAGTGTATGTATTCACTAGTGTGTGTGTATGTGGATGTTTCACTGCCCCCTAGTGTGTGTATGTATTCACAAGTGTGTGTGTGCATGTGGGTGTTTCACTGCCCCCTAGTGTATGTATTCACTAGTGTGTGTGTCTATGTGGGTGTTTCACTGCCCCCTAGTGTATGTGTGTGTATTTGTGTGTGTATGTGGGTGTTGCACTGCCCCCTAGTGTGTGTATTCACTAGTGTGTGTGTGTATATGGGTGTTTCACTGCCCCCTAGTGTGTGTGTTCACTAGTGTGTGTATGTGCGTGATTCACTGACCCCTAGTGTGTGTTTGAGCTGATTGTAATTTGTAAATAACCAGATCAGACTTGACCAGCCTATCTCTATGAGCTGCTGTGATACAACTTAGCAAGTAAGTACACAATACATCTCAACTCCAGACGGAGACGCACAGAGCTGTGTAAATGTTTTAGTTTAAATGATTTAGGGGACATTATTATATATAAAAAGCTGTTTTTCTCATTAAGCTAAATCAAGATTTCTGCTGAAGGAACTGAACACATTCATACAATGTCTGGGGCGTCCAGGAGAAATCTGGAACCTAACTTTGTTCTTCAAACTGGAGCTCAAGATCTGATCTACTTCTCTCACAATAACATATTCATGATACTTTGTATTGTATGTAGGATTATCTACATCTGTTCTAATCAGATCTGCTGTTCTTACTGGTGAACATACACTTATTGATCAGATAAAGACTTTTAAACTATCTAGCTTAGGCGTCTAAGTCTTTGGGCAGTAGTGTATCTGTAGTTTCAGTAGAACTGAGCTAAGCTGGTTTAAAGTCAGGCTCTTGTATAGCTTCTCTGCCTCTGTGCATTACCGTAGCGCCAAATATGAAAACAGCAGCAAAATAGCCGAAGAGAAGACGGTCCTCCTCCTCCTCCTCCTCCAGACTGCTCTCTCTCTTTTGTCCTCTCTCAGTCCCCATTTCTGTTTTGATCAAAATCCTAACAGCTGTGTTCTTCCGTAAGTAAGAGCAAATCACCCAGGAGGCTTTCATCACCCTCTGCCAGGAAGACAAAAGAGCAGGCGGCCGCTAACTGCCACTGTGAGCACACGGCTCTGCCCCGCAAATGCCCCTTTCCATCAGCGCTACACCAGCAGCACACTAACACTATTCCTCTGGACAGGTACCAACACACCGTGTACACACTTCCTGCTATTTTATGCCTATATGAACACGGCGCTGTATCATTCGTAGTGCTATACTGACTTTTAGCTTCAACAGTAACGACAGATATTAAAAACTAACACAGTGTCTGAAATGGTGCCTCTACATCCTACATCTGCAAACCTGAATCACTATATAGAGCACTGTTCGAGGGAATGGAACTGGTGATGGTAGTAAATGACTTCAGACGCTATATGGGTTGATCATTGCTGCTGTTGCTTGCAAGCTTGTGAATCTTAAAACCAACCAATGTAGTGCATTATATGTCCCCATCGCTTTAGTCACAAGGAGCTGCTGTCACATTAAAACAATCATAGACGTCTCCGAAAAAGACGGCATCTAGAAGGCAGCATATCATTATAACACTAGATAGATAGATAGATAGATAGATAGATAGATAGATAGATAGATAGATAGATAGATGGATAGATAGATAGATATAGATCTTTACTGATCCCTTTCGGAAGGTTCCCTCAGGGAAATTAAGATTCCAGTAGCATCATCACAATAAACACACAAGAAACATATGAAAGGAATATAAATTAAGAAATCCAATGTACAAAATAAAGAAAAATAAAAATCTAACTGGGGAGGTATTGCACACTATTATTGCACTTGTTTAATGTTACCGATGTTATTGCACTTTTTAATGTTAAATAATGTTATTGCACTTAGTCCGGTTGTGTTATTATCAGTCTAATAAGGACCAAAGGACCAAAGGTGACTAAGGATCAAAGGTGATGGTAGTAAACGACTTCAGACACTGTATGGGTTGATCATTGCTACAGTTCATCGTGAGCTTGTGAATCTTAAAACCAACCAATATAGTGCATTATACGTCCCTATATCGTTGCTGTCCAAAGAAAAAGATGTATCTCCATTTTTGCCCATTTTTAATTTTCAACATCATTGGCTGCCATTTGCACTGTTCCATGATGAACGGACCAATAGAAATGCTTTAAAATAGCTTGAAAGTTCTGGTTCTATTGACTTACATTAAAAATAAAATAGGTTTTTGTTCTGTATTATAAAGTTGCTATTTTATGCCTATATGAACAAAGCGCTGTATCATTTGTAGTGCTAGACTGACTTTTAGCTTCAACAGTAACAACAGATATTAAAAAACTAACACAGTGTCTGAAATGGTGCCTCTACATCCTACATCTGCAAACCTGAATCACTATATAGAGCACTGTTCGAGGGAATGGAACTAGTGATGGTAGTAAACGACTTCAGACGCTATATTAAATATATATATTTAATATATATTAAAACCAACCAATGTAGTGCATTGTAGGTCCCTATCCTTTAGTGTTGGTCAGCCAGAAGGCAGTATATCATTGCTGTCCAAAGAAACACTGAGGACCAAAGGTGATGGTAGTAAACGACTTCAGACACTATGTGGGTTGTTCATTGCTACAGTTCCTAGTGGCCTTGTGAATCTTAAAACCAACCAATGTAGTTCATTATATGTCCCTATATCATTGCTGTCCAAAGAAAAAGATGTATCTCTATTTTTGCCAATTTTTATTTTTCAAACACATTGAACACATTTTCATTTTATTTAAACACATTGACTGCCGTTTGCACTGTATCCAAATTTCATGATGAATGAACCAATAGAAATGCTTTTAAATAGCTTGGAAAGTTCTGGTTCTATTGACTTACATTAAAGATAAAGTAGGTTTTGTTCTGTATTATAAAGTTGCTATTTTAGAGATGCATGTTTTTCTTTGGTCAATGACTTCAAACACTATATGGGTTGTTCATTGCTACAGTTCCTTGTGAGCTTGTGAATCTTAAAACCTACCAATGTAGTTCATCATAGGTCCCTATCTTAGTGTTGGTCACATTGAAACAGTCATGGACGTCTCCGAAAAAGACGGCATCTAGAAGGCAGCGTATTATTGCTGTACAAAAATGTGTGTTAAAAAAAGAAACAAAAAAAAAATTCTCTCTATTTTTTAAATTACATTTTTATTACAAATTACATGATAAATGGACCAATAGAAATGCTTGGAAAAAGTTCTGGTTCCACTGACACTCCTGTAAAGTTACAATTTTGGAGAAACATGTTTTTCTTTGGTCAACAACGATAGAACTGGTGATGGTAGTAAACTACTCATAGACACTATATGGGCTGTTCATTGCTACAGTTCCTTGCAAGCTTGTGAATCTTACAACCAACCAATATGGTGTATTATAGGTCCCCATCACTTTGGTCACAAGGAACTGCTGTCACATTGAAACAATGGACGTCTGTTGGTCACACTGAAACAGTCATGGACGTCTCCGAAAAAGACGGCGTCTAGAAGGCAGCATAACGTTGCTGCCCAAGGAAATACATATCTCTATTTTGGTTGATTTTTATTTTTCAACATCATTTGATCACATTAGCTGCCGTTTACATTGTGTCCAAGTTTCATGATGAATGGGCCAATAGAAATGCTTCAAAATAGCTTGGAAAAGTTCTGGTTCCATTGACTTACATTAAAAGTAAAGACAGTTTTTGGTCTCTCTTGTAAAGTTACTATTTTTGAGATATATATTTTTTTTTGGTCAACGATGATGGAACTGGTGATGGTAGTAAACTGCTTATAGACACTATATGGGTTGTTTATTGCTACAGTTCCTTGCGAATTAGTGAATCTTAAAACCAACCAATCTAGTGCATTAAAGGTCCCCATCACTTTGGTCACAAGGAACTGCTGTCACATTGAAACAACTATGGATGTCTCTGAAACAGACAGCATCTAGAAACACATATCTCTATTTTTATTTTTCAACATCTTCTGAACACATTAGCTGCTGTTTGCATGGTGTACAAATTTCATAATGAACGGACCAATAGAAATGCTTCAAAATAGCTTGTAAAAAGTTCTGGTTTCATTGACTTACATTGAAAGTAAAGTCGGTTTTTGTTCTGTATTATGAAGTTGCTATTTTGGAGATACATATTTTTCTTTGGTCAACATTTCTTTGGGTTGTTCACTGCTACAGTTCCTTGTGAGCATGTGAATCTTAAAACCAACCAATGTAGTGCATTATAAGTCCCCATCTCTTAGTGTTGGTCAGGCTGAAACATCCATTTTTGTTGATTTTTATTTTTCAACATTTTCTGACCACATTAGCTGCTATTTACGTGATGTACAAATTTCATGATGAACGAACCAATAGAAATGCTTCAAAATTGCTTGTAAATAATTCTGGTTCCATTCACTTACATTGAAAGTAAAGTCGGTTTTTGTTCTCTCCTGTGAAGTGCATGTTTTTCTTTGGACAGCGAAGATATGGTTAGTAGTTAATGAAGCTTTGAGATGTGCTGGTTACCCAGAAATGCTGGATTGTCCCCTTTTCTTTGATGGTCTGTATAAATTCCACAAATATCTAAAGGGTTGGGTCATCAGACAACAGTACACATTCATTTCAGATGAGCTCAAGTCCATAGAAGTGTTTTGTTGGTATGATCTACACTAAATAGATTTAAAATTATTTCAATTGTTCTTACATTGTGGTAAGCAATTGTTCAAGTACTTTATTAATGCACATTTAAACTTCATCTGGTACTGATACCTATTAGAAAATGATAAGTTACTGAGTTTTACCAATACCGTCCACTCAGCAATGTTTAAACATCATATTAAGCTCTTTGAAGTATTTAATTAACTTGAACTCAAGGCTTGAAATCACTTCGCTCAGTCTTGAGTGCGCGGCCGTCATGTATAATTCAAAATATCAGGACTGCTGATGGAGCCAAACGTGTGATCCGAACGACGGGGGGGGGTGTTTTTCCGAATTGAATGGGAACGGGTTGAGTTCCTAAGTACAGTATGCTTTTAATCAAACGATAGCAAGCTGTGGCACAGCATGGTGCTTCTTTTCACGCTAACCACTTTTTGGTTGTCTGACAATGGCGAGCCAAGTCCGCCAAGATCGAAAGAAGCTGTCACAGAGAAGAAACGCCAATGTTTGTAGAGAAACGAAAGACCCAAACGACCCCGGTTGAGGTGAAGCTTCGGTTTCCACACGGAACGAAGCACCGCCAGTGTTTCTAAAGTCCAGAGCAAAGCAACGGATCTCTTTCTTAGCCATTGTTAAGCATAATTGAGGCTGTTGTTGAAGCAGAAACGGTAAGAAATAAATTCTTACAGTCAAGCAATAAGGACCCGGCTGACCCCAGTTAGCTGAGAGCCTTTTGTTTTCCGAACAAAGCGCCTGTTTCAGAAGTCCAGTGCGAAGGAAGTCCTTTTGTGTGTCTATGCAAACGAAAGCTGAGGCTGTTTAGCCGATGTTGATGTTTATGGACGTTGCTGAAGACTCTCCGAGTGACCTCGTTAGTTGGGAAGAACATTTTCTTTTCAGATTGAACAAAGCACCATTAGCGGCTGTTTTAAAAGTCCAGAGCAAAGGACGTTCTCCTGTTTCGGTCGGTGCTGCTGATAATAATGCTCATGAACCTTTATGAAGAAAACAGCAGGATGTAAATGATAATGATATACCGAATGAATAAACTGCTTCAGTTAGCTGAGCTCATTTAAAGTAGCTGTTGCCAAAGTCCGGTGGATGGATGGAATAGAGAGAAGTTCTGCTTCTTTGTTCTGACTTCATGTGATGCTATTTCGCACAATTGCTCATGTTTATGAATATTTATGAAAACATTAAGAGAAAAAAGCTATTGTAGTGAAAAAAAGTGACTCTAACACCTGAGTAGTTACATAGTAATAATAATGTATGGAACAGCAATACTACCACAGTTGTACCGCATAAAGGAATATATATATATATATATATATATATATATATATATATATATATATATATATATATATATATATATATATAGTAATACATATATATATATGTATTACTGTGTATGTATTATATGTATAACATGGCAAGCTATATTACCTATAATATACCACATATATATATATATATATATATATATATATATATATATATATATATATATATATATATATATATATATCCCCTAAAAGAAGAACCACCGGGATTTGCGTACGGCCATAGAGTTCTCGTGGTGATTATGAAATCTGCAGGGTAGCGTTTTTAACACACGCATAGTCCAACACGTCTCTCGGCTCCATGGTAACATAAGCCGAACATGCCTTCCCCACCAAGGATACATCATCTTTAAGTCTGGTGCTAATACATAGCTGACTGGTGCCTCTAGCGAGCCTGGGACACACACTAGCCTTGTGACTGGGTTCGCTGCAGTTAAAGCATTTAAAAACATGCGATGTGCCTGATTTGTCTAAGCTCCCAACAGTGCTTTCAGCTGATTTAAAACTCTGGTATCCCCTACTAAAGGGCTTGGAAACTTCAGGCTTAAAACCACTTCCAACCGCCCCCTTTGACTCACCGGTCTCTTTGAAACGCCGGCCTTCACCATTGCCTCCACCGAGCTGGAGTGGTCCCTCCGCGGCCCTTGCCGTGACGTAGGCCTCCGCCCCTTTGGCCGCTTCGGCCGCAGACGGCGGGCCCCTTTCCAGTATCCTGCTCCTTCGTCCGGGGTTAACTTTTAGAAACTGTTCCAAAATGATCGTTTCCCCTATTTGTTCTTTGGACTTGGTATTCGGCAGCATCCATTTCTCATAGAGACCTTTGATATATATATATATATATATATATATATATATATATATATATATATATATATATATATATATATATACACACACACTATGTCATACATAACTGGCAATATATGTATTATTGTATATGTATTATATGTATAACATGACAACATAATTTAATCACAAACGTTAATACCAATGTAATTGTATTATATAGCATGGTCAACACAGACTCACACACTTACACCTACGGGCAGTTTAGAGTACGGGCATGTGTTAGGGTTAGTGGGAGGAAACCGGTGCTAACCACTAAACCACCGTCCTAACCACTACACCACCATACTAACCACTACACCACCATACTAACCACTACACCACCGTCCTAACCACTACACCACCATACTAACCACTACACCACCATACTAACCACTACACCACCATACTAACCACTATACCACCTTACTAACCACTACACCACCGTGCTAACCACTACACCACCATACTAACCACTACACCACCTTACTAACCACTACACCACCATACTAACCACTACACCACCATACTAACCACTACACCACCGTACTGACCACTACACCACCATACTAACGACTACACCACCGTACTGACCACTACACCACCATACTAACGACTACACCACCGTACTGACCAATACACCACCATACTGACCACTACACCACCATACTGACCACTACACCACCATACTAACCACTACACCACCGTGCTGACCATTACACCACCGTGCTGACCATTACACCACCGTGCTAACCACTACACCACCATACTAACCACTACACCACCATACTAACCATTACACCACCGTGCTAACCACTACACCACCATACTAACCACTACACCACCGCACTAACCACTACACCACCGTACTAACCACTACACCACCGTACTAACCACTACACCACCATACTAACCACTACACCACCATACCACCATGCTGACCATTACACCACCGTACTAACCATTACACCACCGTGCTAACCATTACACCACCGTGCTAACCACTACACCACCTTGCTGACCATTACACCACCGTGCTGACCATTACACCACCGTGCTAACCACTACACCACCGTGCTGACCATTACACCACCGTGCTGACCATTACACCACCGTGCTGACCACTACACCACCCTGCTGACCACTACACCACCGTACTAACCACTACACCACCGTAATAACCACTACACCACCATACTAACCACTACACCACCGTACTAACCACTACATCACCGTACTAACCACTACACCACCGTACTAACCACTACACCACCGTACTAACCACTACATCACCGTACTAACCACTACACCACCGTACTAACCTCTACACCACCGTACTAACCACTACACCACCGTACTAACCACTACACCACCGTACTAACCACTACACCACCATACTAACCACTACACCACCATGCTGACCATTACACCACCGCACTAACCACTACACCACCGTACTAACCATTACACCACCGTGCTAACCACTACACCACCGTACTAACCACTACACCACCGTGCTGACCATTACACCACTGTGCTGACCACTACACCACCGTGCTGACCATTACACCAACGTGCTAACCACTACACCACCCTGCTGACCACTACACCACCGTACTAATCACTACACCACCGTAATAACCTCTACACCACCGTACTAACCACTACACCACCATACTAACCACTACACCACCATACTAACCACTACACCACCATACTGACCACTACACCACCATACTAACCACTACACCACCGTACTAACCACTACACCACCATACTAACCACTACACAATTGTACTGACCACTACGCCACCATAGTAACCACTACACCACCATACTAACCACTACACCACCGTGCTGACCACTACACCACCATACTAACCACTACAACACCGTACTAACCACTACACCACCGTACTAACCTCTACACCACCGTACTAACCTCTACACCACCGTACTAACCAATACACCACCGTACTAACCACTACACCACCATACTATCCACTCTACCACCGTACTAACCACTACACCACCATACTAACCACTACACCATTGTACTGACCACTACGCCACCATAGTAACCACTACACCACCGTACTAACCACTACACCACCGTGCTGACCACTACACCACCGTACTAACCACTACACCACCGTACTAACCACTACACCACCGTACTAACCACTACACCACCATACTAACCACTACACCACCGTACTAACCACTACACGACCATACTAACCACTACACCACCATACTAACCACTACACCACCATACTGACCACTACACCACCGTACTAACCACTACACCACCGTACTAACCACTACACCACCATACTAACCACTACACCACCATACTAACCACTATACCACCTTACTAACCACTACACCACCGTGCTAACCACTACACCACCATACTAACCACTACACCACCTTACTAACCACTACACCACCATACTAACCACTACACCACCATACTAACCACTACACCACCGTACTGACCACTACACCACCATACTAACGACTACACCACCGTACTGACCACTACACCACCATACTAACGACTACACCACCGTACTGACCAATACACCACCATACTGACCACTACACCACCATACTGACCACTACACCACCATACTAACCACTACACCACCGTGCTGACCATTACACCACCGTGCTGACCATTACACCACCGTGCTAACCACTACACCACCATACTAACCACTACACCACCATACTAACCATTACACCACCGTGCTAACCACTACACCACCATACTAACCACTACACCACCGCACTAACCACTACACCACCGTACTAACCACTACACCACCGTACTAACCACTACACCACCGTACTAACCACTACACCACCATACCACCATGCTGACCATTACACCACCGTACTAACCATTACACCACCGTGCTAACCATTACACCACCGTGCTAACCACTACACCACCTTGCTGACCATTACACCACCGTGCTGACCATTACACCACCGTGCTAACCACTACACCACCGTGCTGACCATTACACCACCGTGCTGACCATTACACCACCGTGCTGACCACTACACCACCCTGCTGACCACTACACCACCGTACTAACCACTACACCACCGTAATAACCACTACACCACCATACTAACCACTACACCACCGTACTAACCACTACATCACCGTACTAACCACTACACCACCGTACTAACCACTACACCACCGTACTAACCACTACATCACCGTACTAACCACTACACCACCGTACTAACCTCTACACCACCGTACTAACCACTACACCACCGTACTAACCACTACACCACCGTACTAACCACTACACCACCATACTAACCACTACACCACCATGCTGACCATTACACCACCGCACTAACCACTACACCACCGTACTAACCATTACACCACCGTGCTAACCACTACACCACCGTACTAACCACTACACCACCGTGCTGACCATTACACCACTGTGCTGACCACTACACCACCGTGCTGACCATTACACCAACGTGCTAACCACTACACCACCCTGCTGACCACTACACCACCGTACTAATCACTACACCACCGTAATAACCTCTACACCACCGTACTAACCACTACACCACCATACTAACCACTACACCACCATACTAACCACTACACCACCATACTGACCACTACACCACCATACTAACCACTACACCACCGTACTAACCACTACACCACCATACTAACCACTACACCATTGTACTGACCACTACGCCACCATAGTAACCACTACACCACCGTACTAACCACTACACCACCGTGCTGACCACTACACCACCGTACTAACCACTACACCACCGTACTAACCACTACACCACCGTACTAACCACTACACCACCATACTAACCACTACACCACCGTACTAACCACTACACGACCATACTAACCACTACACCACCATACTAACCACTACACCACCATACTGACCACTACACCACCGTACTAACCACTACACCACCGTACTAACCACTACACCACCATACTAACCACTACACGAGATTACGAGATTGACTCCAGTACGTTTAGTTTTCTGTGTACAGTAAATGTACAGTAAATGTCCAACACAGTGGGTGTTTTCAGTTAATCATTTGTGCAGCTGAGACTGTAGCTCTCACTGAGCCTCAGTAAAGCAATTACTAATAAAAAAAAGGGGTTTTGAGCTGTTTGAGTAGAAAATGTAGGTTTCATATTAAATGTAGTGGCTGTTTTAAAGCCCAGCATAATGGAAATGATTAGCACTGCTGTATGTGATATGTTGTACAACCCACAATTACCAACAGACCAGCTTCTCATAGCATCTTAAAAGAATGTAGAAGAGAGAGTATCTCTCTACAGAATCTCTCCAGATGGTCCAGGGCCAAAGGTTCCTCCCTCGTGCACTCTCCTCTTTAGCTTAGATCCAGGCCCTGAGATGGTCATGGCAGGAAACTGATTTGGACTTCAGTAAACCATTTTTCTGTGGTTCAGTTTGGATCACTGCCCTACTGGAGGACCCAGTGATGATCCATTTCATGTTTCCATAGAGGCCTTTGTGTAATGGACGAGGTTTCCAGAGCTTTCGGAGGAAAATGGGCCCACCACATCTCATAGCTTCAACAATACTGAACAGTGGACGTCGTGTTCTTTTCACTGTAGCCAAAGCTTGAACGGGCAGATTCTGTGTAGCAGCTCAGCGTGAACTTTCAAACAAATGTTGTGATTCGCTCAGTTCATGAATAGTTGACATCAAGTTGAATGATTTTGAAAGGAACCAGCCATCCAGCTTTCCTTCTATTCCTTCTTCTATTCCTCAGCTCCCCAAGAAGACCAGTAGGAAGGGAGGATGAGGACAGGAGCAGTAGCAAAAGCTTCTGGACACCCTGTTCTTTAATGATCAGGACCATCAAAGGACCACCACAGAGCAGGTACTATTATGGAGGCACTGCAGTGACACTGATGTGGTGCTGGTGTGAGTGGATCAGACACAGCAGTGCTGCTGCCGGAGTGTTTAAACACCTCCTCAGTGTCACTGCTAAACTGAGAGTCGTCCACCAACCAAAACTATCCGGACAGCAGTGTCCTGTGGGCGGCGTCCTGTGTCCACTGATGAAGGACTAGAGGAACACAAACTGTGCAGCAGCAGATGAGCTACTGTCTCTGACTTTCCATCTACAAGGTGGACCAGCAAGTAGTAGGAGTGTCTAATAGAGTGGACAGTGACACCAGTGGACACCAGCACAACACACACTAACACACCACCACCATGTCAGTGACACTGCAGTGCTGAGAATGACCCACCACCTTAATAGTAGCTGCTCTGTGGTGGTCCTGTGGTGGTCCTGATTATTAAAGAACAGGATAACAAAGTATACAGAGATCTGTTTCTAGAGTCCAAAGGAAAGAACGATCTCTTGTTTTAGTTCATCAAAGCTATGATTGAGTTTGCTGGACCAAGGCTGATGTTTATGAACTGAAGATATCTGCAAGATAACGCTCTTCACTTTGTTAAAGACCGCTGAGACCGTTAAGCAGTTGTTGGTGTTTATAAACTATTTTTAATTTTAATATGAGGAAGGGATGATCAATATCAAGAAAAGATAATGACAATTACAGGATCAGAACACCTCCCCTTCCCCATCACCCACCAGACCCCCCCACCAAAAAATGTAAAAAACCAAAATAAATAAATAAATAAATACCCATGGTAGACTTCAGAGTTAACGAGGATAATAAAAGAGGCATCTAAGGAAATCAAAAAACATCAACAATCAGAAACTAATAGTTTCACCTTTGTAAAAGCTGTGCTCCATCTTTCCACTGGTTTAGCCTCAGCTCTATGTATATGTGCTGTAGCTCCATTGAGATGATATCTAATAGAGTTAGAGCCCAATGCTGCCTACATAACAAAGTTGTAGGATTCCAGCGTTTGGATAATAACAGCTTTGCTGCTCTAAAAGCAGTTAGCAGCAGATTTCTTTGCCAAAAATTGTTCAAAAAGAATAATTCTGATATCAACTATGCATACATGCATATATACATTTCCAATCAGGGTAGTAGTATCAGCAGCCAAGTGCCTCCAAAAAGCAAAGCATGTTGGACGGCTCCATAAATACCGATGAAGTGTTCCTAGTATCAATCAATCAACATTTATAACCTAATTAAAGAATCACCCATAAATAAATGTGTTAAAATTACTTTAATACAAAACAAATATTTTAGCTATTAAAAAGATCATTCCTTTCATCACCAAAAAAATTACACACCAAAATAACTATGATTTCCATTTTTTATGATGATTTAAACATTAATATTTTGCTATTTTGGCCTTGTTCCCAACCCAGACTTTAAACCTTCTGGGCCCCAATAAAATGCTAAAAAGTGATGAATTTATGAAAAGGATCACAATATAAATGAACTAAAACTCTACTTAATTTTCATTCTGCATGTTTACTATTATGAATAATTGAATATATAAATATATGAACTAATGTATGAATAATATGCAGTGTAAAATGCTGAGATTCAGTATAATGGTAGCTAGTGGATGTTGGGTTGATTTGGTGCTGGATTACTGGCTGATTCTTGGTCACAGCTGGATGAATTTTCAGTGTTAGCCTGGAGTGTCAACCTAATACATAAACACATAAAAATAAAGGATCAGTTTTTCTGAACTTTAATGAAAGAAATAGTTGACTAATAGTTGAATAATGATTATATTTTGTTGCCTATGCGATGACGCTCATGAACTTTTATAAAGAAAGCAATAAAAACTGAACGTTTGTGGTAAAAGAAATGTAATCAGGTGACACTGAATTACTGAGAACCATATATAATTATTATCATATATACTAAACAACAGTGCCTTTTTCAAGCCTCCAACATAAAGTTCTACATTTCACATCTCTGCTGAGAGCCAGGACTGTCGAGTTGATGTTGATCATTAAGTTATGAAATGTTTGGAGTAAAACTGAACTGAGTTGGCCGAGAAGAACATTTACTTCTTACAGGGAACATACAGTGCCTTCAAATCTCCAATCTGAACTCATGGCAGCTGAGACCTTTGAGCATTTGTTGCTTCACAGTAATGAAACGTCATAGAGAAAACAGTAGGAAATAAATGTTCAGTGAGAAGAACTAGTTTTCACCTTGAACGTGTTGAAGAGTACCTGCTTTTAAGAACCCAACTAGCAGCAACGTCCAACACTGGGTCCCCACTCTGTGGTTTACTGCAAATATGTAAATATGGCCGTAAATTAATAAGAAATCAATAAAAATAAAGAACTAGAAAAGAGATTCTCATCATTTATATTACATAATTTATACCACATAACAGAGAAATCTCTGTTAACAAGGGACAGGAATTAAAACCAGTACTGGATATTTTTAATATTTCACCTGTTGTGGTGTAAAAATTAAAATTATAATATATAATAATAAATATAATAGTTATAGTTATATTAGTTAGTTATAATAATACATATAAAGTTATAATATTTAGTATGCTTTGTGTACAACGTTTATAAAACGTTTGTGACAATAGCTCTATATTTGGACTGTCATGTACCAACACCAAAATTATAGTGACAACCAACTCTACCCACCCCTCTGAATTCACCTGTCATTGTCACTAAAACTATTTATTAAGATATATCTGATTGTAATTTCTACTAATTAAAAAAAAAAAAAAAAAATTATATATATATATATATATATATATATATATATATATATATATATATATATATATATATATATATATATTTTATATTTCTCATGGACAGATTGTCAAAACTCTTACTACAGAGATTTAAGAAGGTAATTGTTTTTACCTATTTATCTACAAATTTGGGTAATTTCATATAAAACTGTTTACTTAACATCTGCACATTTTGCTTATACAGATGTTGAAAGCAGGTGTCAGGTGTCTTAAATATCTTTTCATAAACTACTTGTCTTGAGTGTCTGTGAGCGCGAAAACGCTAGAGGTTGGTTTATTGTAGTGCTCATTATTGGGTAAATGAATTTCTGTCCTCTTGGATTTATGCAATATTCGGACCCCTACACTTTTAATATTTCACTATATGCATTGGTGTTAAAATAAAACAATTTATATTATTTAGAATAATAATATAATATTTATGACATTAGCTGTTGGGCACATGTACCAACCAACTCCACCCACAGCAGGACACCACTCTGTATATCGTCGCTGTCCAATGAAAAACATGTATCTAGATTTTTGTTGATTTTAAGTTTTCTACATCATTTCAACATGTCAATAGGCATTTACAATGAATGATAATTTCATGATGAATGAACCAATAGAAGTCCTCCAAAACAGCTTGGAAAAAAATTCTGGTTCCATTGACTTACATTGAAAGTAAAGTACATTTTTGGTCTCTGCTGTAAAGTTGCATTTAAAGTTGAATTTCAGTCCTTTTGGATTTATGTGAGGAGATAAAACTCTACTTTGTTTTTAATTCTGCATGTTTATTATTATGAATGATCAAATTTATGAATATATTAACTCCTTGGTCATAATATGCAGTGTAAAATGCAGAGATTCAGTATAATGGTAGCTAGTGGATGTTGGGTTGATTTGGTGCTGGATTATTGGCTGATTCTTGGTCACAGCTGGGAGTGCCAACCTAATACATAAACACATAAAAATAAAGGATCAGTTTTTATGAACTTTAATGAAATAAATAGTTGACTAGTTGAATAATGCTTATATAATTTGTGGATGTTGGGTGGATTTGGTGCTGGATTACTGGCTGATTCTTGGTCACAGTTGGATGAATTCACTCTGGTTAGTGAGGGCGGAGTCTGCTGAGTGCTGTGATGTGTAAACCATATCTCTGTTTTAACTGCTAGTCATACTAGCAGACTTAAAGCAAAGAGCTAAACGTTGTGGGTGCTGGAACCTAATTCAGAGTAACTTCATGTTGTGAAAGTCCAGCTCTTCAGACAGTCTGCTTTTCTCGGTCTACGCTAACGACAGCTTGAGGCCGTTTAGCCGTCGTTGATTCTTATGAAGGCATGGCAGCGGCTCCTGAAAGGACAATTACCCCATGTGGAGGGGCTGAGATTTTGGGGGAGAGCGGCCAAGGTCGGGGCTGAAGCCGGGCCGCCTGCTGTTTAAGCACCTTCACAAGGACAGGCTTGGCGGTGCCAGCGGGATTCGCTCCGGGTCCTCTCCTCCTGGCCGCCGTAAAGGACGTGGGAGTGATCCCCTCCCCTCCATCTGCTCTGGAGAGCCTCCGTCAGCCCATCAGCCTCTACCCAGTAATGAAGGGTGTCATCAAGGTTACGCTCAGCCTCCGCTCTGGAACTCAGCCTGCTGAAACCCCACCACCAACGCCAACGCCATCTACTTGGTCAGTAGGGGTGTAAAAACGTGTCGCGACAGTATTAAAAAAAAAAAAAGAAAAGAAAAGAAAGAATGAAAGAAAGAAGCCGCTTCTACTTTCAATGTTAATAAAAAATATTCCAAGCAGTTGTACAGCATTTCTATTTGTCCATTAATCACAAAACCTTCACGTAATGTAATGAGCAGCTGGTGTTTGATGTATGATGCATGGGATTCTGATATGTAAGTAATGAATGCATGGATGTGTCACACAGTAGGTACATACATAATTACATAGACTTAGACCAAGTGACATAATATTAATTAAATAATCAATTCTTTAATTTTTAACATTATAATCTAAGAGTATTGTTCTTATTGTGTGTATCCCACCACTGTATAAATAGTTAATGTAGTCATATTTAGGGAATTTTTTATTTAAAATAGGAGGCATATTATTGCATAGGGTGTAATAATGTTACTATACAGTAATGAAAATTATGTAATTACATAGTAATAACAAGTAGTTTTAGTACATGCCTTTTAGATACATAGTAACATATGTGAGCAATAATTATATATATATATATATATCATATTAGAATGTATTATTGTATTATATATAATGTATCATATGATTTATTGTGTATAATTAACACTTCAGGTTTAAATTCCTTGAGTCTTGGGAAACAACATTTAATTTGTGTCTGAAAAAGATTCAATTAGCTTCTTTCACTTTTTAATAAAGGGATTTAAAGTTGTTATTAGATGTTGCCATGTTATGATAAAGACTTGAGAATAACACTCTGAAACCATATTGTGTACATTTAATTGTTCTCTGTAATATTGGCATAATAGGACCATAAAGTTTACTATTAACTGCCTGTTTATTAGTAAATTATGTTATAATAAAATTAATCATATATAATGTATCATGTGATTCATCAAGTGATTCATTTTGTATAATGAAAATTTTTGGTTCAAAATGGTTTAAAAGTAATATTATGGTAATAAACAGACAGTTATTGACCAAATAAGATAATAAAAATTAAAATACTAATACAAAATAAACTCATTTAAAAAAATCATGATAGAGAAAAATCTAATAAAAGAATATAAACAAATAAGATAATTATAATTAAAATCCTAATAGGAAGATAAACTCATTTAAAACAATCGCAGGCTTTCTGATGATGACTGGAAACTAAAAGTTTAAAATGGTTCAGTGATCTCAGCGAGCTGAGCTTCAGAGTTTCCTGTAGAGAACTCCAACTCTACATGAAGAGAGAAAGCTCTTTATATTGTGTGAGCAGTTTACGATGAATTGATCAATAGAAATGCTTTAAAATGGTTTGGGAAAAATTCTGGTTCCATTGACTTCCATTGAAAGATACGTTTTTGGCCTCTCCTGTAAAGTTACTGATGCTGGCTCTGTCTGGCTGGGGTCGGCTGTGCGAAACGATCCAGACGGTGTGACAATGTTTACGTCAAGCTTTGTCGCCTTGGCTGAGTTAGCTCTGAAGAAGTGTGTCTATTGAATTGGGAAGCAATACTTTGGCTGATTCACATCATCATTTTATCTTCCCACAGATTTCTCGAATGTCATGCAGCTAATTTCACATCAGATTACTGAAACCTGGTGGGTGAGGAATAATAAAGGATTGGAGATCAGATGGACGTATCTCTCTCTCTCTCTCTTTCTCTATCTCTCTCACTACAGAGTGGGCTGCAGTGGTCAGCCATTTTGAAAGGGGGCCCGGTGTTAATCCCCACCACCCGTGCAATACATTCTTCATTTGCGTCCGCCAGGCTTTAATCTGTCGTCGGTATTCCAGTCAGCGCGAGCCGGAGCAGAGCAAACAGGGGACTTAATTCCGCTGTGCCACTGTACCCAGAGTCGGGCCTGATTGGCCGGCGGCGGAGCGCGATTGGCGGGCCATTATTTCTCAAAGAGACCAAATCTAATCCTCCGCAAACACGAGCTGTAATGATGTCTTCGCAGGAGCCATCTCGAGAATCTCTCATCTTTTTTTTTTTATTTCCTTCCCCCAAAAAAAAAACCCACGAGGGAGCAAATCTCTCTTTGAAGACGCTTAGACGGGAAATATTGATATTGGATTTCAATAAGATGAGTCCGTATATAGAGAATTATTCCTCCTTCCTGAGAGGCCCGGGAATGAAATCAGGTTAGCAAATATGCTACAATGTTCAGACATATTCTAATAAGAGCTCTGATCAACTAAGTAGAGCTTTTCCATACGTCAGTGTGTTTATTTAACCCTTTCCAAGCTTCTCCTAAACAACCCAGTATTATTTACAGTTCTCATCTAATACCTGCTTTGACTGCTCAGTACTTCATTAAGCTAAATCAAGATTTGCTGCTGAAGGAACTGAACACATTCATACAATGTCTGGGGCGTCCAGGAGAAATCTGGAACCTAACTTTGTTCTTCCAACTGGAGATCAAGATCTGATCTACTTCTCTCACAATAACATATTCATCTTACTTTGTATTGTATGTATGATTACATACAATCTTCGAATATCCTAGATTTCTCCCCGTTACATTTCCATCTACGTCATTACCTCCTTTACGAGGCTCGCTGGCAGCCTCGCCGCATCCGTCTTCCGCCGCCCAACCCAACAGCCCTGCTTAGGAAGATTTGCTGGATGGCCGTTTGACTTCTTGGCCTTGTTTTTATAAGAGAACACTTACTGAATAAAAGACGAAATAAATAAAGAGCAGAGCGGAGCTGGGGACGAGTGAAAACAGAGGTCAAACCGCCAATTAGCCGGAAACGTTCCACGTACAGTAAAAGCACTGAATGATGATCCCAACAGTTCAGAAGCTGGCCATATTTCACGAACTTAAGTGGACTTGATAGGCTAATGAAATGTAATGATCTTTCTCACTCAAGCAAAGAATTAGACCCAGTCTTTAGTATTCTGGGGCCTCGTCACTTGCCGTGGCTTGCAGTCAAGGGCAAACATCCTAATTAGGTTCTTTTTTAATGGCTAACAATACAGTAGAGAAACGATGAGTTCCTGGACTTGTGTCCCTCAGGGCCAGGTCAGTGATTGTGTGTTGCGCCTTGTAGTTAGAGATGGTCACTTTCAAAGTCACACTGTATTGTCAAAAGTATTCATTCAGGTGTTTCAATCACTGCCATGGCCACAGGTGTATAAAACTCAAGTTACCTAGTCATGCAGACTGCTTCTACACACATTAGTAAAGAGTGGGTCTCTCTCAGCAGCTCAGTGAACTCCAGCGTGGTACCACGATAGGACGCCACCTGTGCAGCAAGTCCAGTGGTAAAGTTTCCTCACTGGTGAGTGGTGTTATAACAAAGTGGAAGTGATTGAGAACGACAGCAACTCAGACACCAAGTGGTAGAACACGTACAGTGACAGAGCGGGTCAGCGGATGCTGAGGAGCATAGTGCACAGAGGTCACCAACTTTCTACAGAGTCCATCACTACAGACCTCCAAACTTCATGTAGTCTTCAGATCAGCTCAAGAACAGAGCGTAGAGAACTTCATGGAATGGGTCTTCATGGCTGAGCAGCTGCATAAAACATGCCGTTCTCTGGAGTTACCAATCACGCTTCTCCGTCTGGTAATCTGATGGACGAGTCTGCATTTGGTGGTTGCCAGGAGAACGGTACTTGTCTGACTGCATTGTGCTGAGTGTAAAGTTTGGTGGAGGGGGGATTATGGTGTGGGGTGGGCTCGGACACTCAGTTCCAGTGAAAAGAACTCTTAATGCTTCAGAAGAGATTCTAGACAATTTCATGCTCCCAGCTTTGTGGGGACAGTTTGGGCACGGCCCCTTCCTGTTCCAACATGACTGCACACCAGTACACAAAGCAGCTCCATAAACCCAGATGAGTTGAAGCTGTTATAGCTGCAATGGGTGGGCCGACTCCTTACATTTTAAACATAGTCTCGTTACTCCTGTTTCATTTACAGCTTGTTTTTATTAATCTACATTTACATTCCAGTAAAGATTATTGATAACATGTCTTTGAAGTTTGACTTCATTAGAATACTTATAGTCAACTAGTCATCAAATCTTCTGCTCCATGAAACACATGTTAATGTTCAGTAGTAACAGATATGCTTCTTTAATATATTTACATTGTACTAAACTACATTCATGTTCAATGGGTGTATATGCGGCTGAAACAGGAAGCCTAGCACATCCCAAATTTATCAACATTTACATTTTAATATAACATTATAGTCATTATGGCTTTTAGAAGTATGGGTTTTTTGGGGAGGTGGGCTAGTGCGCTATAGACCCCTGTGGTGCGGACTAAGCTTTAGTCCTTAATGGCATTTTTTTCTCCTTACATTACTTTTACTTTTATACTTTAAGTAGTTCTGAAAGCAGTACTTTTGCACTTTTACTGGAGTAAAAAGCTTCAGTGGATACTTTAACTTATACAGAAGTATTTTTAAACCCTAGTATCTATACTTCTACCTGAGTAATGAATGTGAGTACTTCTGACAACTTTGATTTTATACAAGCAATTAGTCAAGCAAGTAAGCAAGCAAACAAAAGACTGAACCGAAAATTAAAAGGATAGATATTATTTCTACACTGACATTGAAGAACCACTTTTAGTTTAGTTAAAACTTTCTGATGATGGTTCTTTAAAGAACAATTTCTTGTTAATGACAACGTCTAGAGATTTTATATCTTATATATATATATATATATATAGAAGATATAAAATCTCTAGACGTTGTCATATATATATATATATATATTTAATATTTTATATTAATTTCATCATCGGAGCTTCTATGAATTCCTCAGTTTACTCGTATTGATCATCGAAAATCCTGATTTCAGTTTTATTATTTAACTTTATTAATAAAATGTTTGTATAGAGTTTGATGGGAACTGTTGACATTTATAAACACTTACAGTCAGTGTTGGAACTTATATTTCACTACAGAACACATGCCCTAAAATATCACTTGTAATGTATTCCATTTGATATCTGAGTAAAGTATTCTATATACTTTGGGACACGTCAACATTTCCTTACATTTTATAGCAGCATGAAGGTGGTAATCACACCCCGCTTACTTGTTTTAAGGTGAAAAGAATAAAGTAGCTTTCTGAAAAGGTCGCTGTCTAAATATCACGAGACCCCGGAGGTGGTGATGGTTTCATTACAGTCTGTCGTAACTCACACATGTGAAGCCGAACACCATATCACATGTCTGCTTCATCGCATAGCTAGACATTTCAACAGGAGTTAGCACACATACATCTAAAACTGTGTGCAGAAACATTTAACCCTTTAAAGCACACCATGGCTCAAAAGAGACCACAGATTTTATCTTCTATATCTTAACAATCAATTAATTTCATCATTCGAGCTTCTATTAATTCCTCAATTTACTTGCTGTTGATCATCATAAATACTAACTTTATTGATAAAATCAAGTTTCTATCACTGCCTTCTAACGCACAACATGGCTCAGAATAGTTATGTGTTCAGTATGGAGTCTGATAGTATTGACATTTGTAAACATTTGCAGTCAGGAACATATTTACAAACACTGTTTATGTTTATGAAGTAAATGAATAAGAATTAAAATAATTATTTAAGATCAAAAACAAGATTTTTAATTAACACTTGGAACATAAAAAAAGAGATACTTTCAATAGATATACCAAAGAGATACTCAGCAATAAATAAATATATATATATATATATATATATATATATATATATATATATATATATATATATATATATATATATATATATATATATATATATATATAATAACATAGGAAATTAATACGGGTCAAGTTTAACCCCATGCTGTACATTAATTAATTAATTAATCAAAATTGGTTGATAATAAAATCACTTTTGGAGCAGCCTTACAGAGAAATTCCACTAGCCGAAAGCTTATATGGTCTGAAAATTTCCAATTGCAACTACATAAAGCTAATGTTAGACTCCAAGGAATCTCCTTTATGCTGACCATGGCTATTTGATATGGAACACTTGTCCAGTGTTAATTAGTATGAAAGCAATTGTCAGTTTGACTAATTAAGCAGCCACATAAAGCTATCAAGAGTTAACCAAGCCAAGCTAACCAAGCAGACGAGTTTAGTTCGACCAAACAAATAACCTACTTCAAGATGTTTCTTAAGGTTGGATGTTAAGTATTTGAAGCCTGAAAGCAAGTTCGTAGCTGGCCAACAGAGATTCCACTGTACAGTGAGCTTAAACTATAGTTGGGTTGTGCCAACGGCATGACCTCAAGTGGTCAAGTATTGAACCCGCATGTAGTTACATGCTTTATTCCAAGGGATTCTGGGAAATACATGGAATCTCTGCCATTTATTTTGGGTGTGAACAAAAATTATAAGTAGAGAAATCATGCAATTCATTAATTTACCAATGCCATAAGGAGAGCTATGGTTTTCAATACTAGCTATTTACATTGTAACCCTATTGGAATGCTTACTGGGTTCCATATGTTCTGTACTCCCAATACGAAACGTGTATTCCCTTCCCAACAATGCAATTATGTAATTTCCTGCTTGATAGCTTATTAACTATAGATTTAACTAGAGTATATCAAATCCAGAGAGGCTGTACAACACCAACATTGGCTAGCAACATTAACCTAAGGGAACTGAGAATTTTACAAAACAACCCACTACTGTATCCCCTCTGGAAGGCTTGGTCATGTAGAGCATCAGTGAAGAGCAGCACAGGACCACCATGGCTATTGAGTGACTTTAAATTGTAAATAAGTTTTTAAAGATAGTTTACATGTGTTGCGTGGGCTACCTTTTGCTGGGTTGTGGGATAGTTAGGTGGCTACCATAGATGGCCAATGATGATGACCTTCCAGCTTCCTGGCTTTTTCAGCCAGCGCTGGCCAGCCATGCTCTCCTGCTGCTGTGGTGTCAGAAGAGGGATAGTAGTGCCCTCAAGTGGACTGGAGACAAAATGGTAGAGAACATTGACAACATTGGCAACACCAGACTGGCGGCACTGACCGCAACCCTCTGAGGACACTTGACACTAGTGTGGTTGACAGAGGCCAAGAACTGGGACTCCAGCACATGCAGAAGAAGTACCCCCTACGGCATGGTGGGCTCTACATGAAGCAGACAGCAGCCGAGGGAGTGCTACTGCTGCTGACGCCACCCCTAGTAGCACAAGGTTTGATGCTGAGGTTACAGCATTCAGTCTCTCCCTGCTGTGGCCCAGAGGGAGGACCAGGGGCAGCATGCTTGCATACACCCCAGGGAATCTGCTAAAGCTCTGCGTGAAGTCTTTGAAGGGTGGGCTCCACGGACACCACAGTGCTGTAAAGGTACATGTGAGCCAGGGCAAACGGAATCAAGGCAATGTGAAAAGAAATTGAACTGCAATGGAATATGGTACAGCTACGCTCCCAGGATACTGACGGAAGCTACTGAAGACATGTCTGAAGAAGGTATCACCCCCAGTGACAGCTTACAACAAGTGTACAACAAGACAAGAGCCCTGCTCGAATTCAGTATCATTGCTTAATCTGTAAGTGGATGGATTTCATTTATTTTTAATTTATATCTCTAATAGTTTTGTCTTGTTTTATTTTTCTATATTCTATATTTTATTTTTTTTTATTTTTTATTTTTATTAATTATTATTTTATTACTATTATCTTGGTTTTTTTTCTTCTATTAAATCTCTTTTGAACTATTTTACTCTTTTTATTATTTGTAATCTCTTACTCTCTTATTATCTTAATTTCTTACTAGTTAAAACCTAACTTTTACCTATTTTTATTATTATTATTATTTCTACTTTTATGTTCACTGTTATTTTAAAAATTTCCTTTAATGCATATTAGTCACTTACTTCTCAGTTGTTTTGATTTATAATTATTAAATTTTGTTTTTATTTTCTTTATGTTAATCCCTGTCCATGTAAATGCTCAACTACAGTGAAAATGAGGGTTGCCCTCAATGTACATCCGAGCTTAAGTAAAGATTTAAATAGTTATAAATACATGCAGAACACTTTATAAAGCAAGAGAATATGACTTCTGTAAGTCAGGCTCCATAACATGTTATAACATCTGTTCATAAGAAAACTCAATTCATAATGTATTATAAATGCATTAATATCATATGGTAAACACAGTACATCAGAATGCCAAGCATAAGGATGTATAGTTGATTTTATGCAGTTAGAATTACATACAAAACATTATATAAAATAAGAATATATAACTTCTAAGAGTCAGGTTCTATAACAGGTTATATCATCTGTTCATAAATAAAATAAGTAACACTTTCTATGAGTCCTGTATTCCTAATGCATTGTAAATGCAATAATAAGGTGTTATATGGTATACATAGTACCTCATAATGCCAAGCCTACAGGTATATAATTAATTTTAAGCAGTTATAATTACATGCAAGTGTATATGCCTTATGAAAGTCAGGGTCTATAACATATTATATCATCTGTTCATAAGAATACTGGGTAACACTTCCTATGAGTCCTGTATTCAATGAATAATGTATCATAAATGCATTGATATCATATGGTAAACACAGTACCTCATAATGCCAAGCATAAGGGTGTTTAATTGCTTTTAAACAGTTAGAATTACATGCAAAACATTACATAAAATAAGAATATATGACTTCTAAGAGTCAGGTTCTAAAACACCTTATATCATCTGTTCATAAGAAAACTGGGTAACACTTTCTATGAGTCATGTATTCATAATGCATTATACATGCAATAATAAAGTGTTATATGGCATACATAGTACATCATAATAACAAGCCTACAGGTATATAATTGATTTTAAGCTATTATAGTAACACGTAAAACACTTTTTAAACCAAGTGTGTATGCCTTATGAAGGTCAGGGTCTATAACATATTATAGCCTCTGTTCATATAAAAACTGGGTAACACTTCCTATGTGTCCTGTATTCATAATGCATTATAAATGCATCAATAAGGTGTTATATGCTATACATAGTACCTCATAATGCCAAGTATAAACTTGTAATTACATGCAAAACACTTTATAAAGCAAGAGTATATGATCTTGAAAGTCAGGTTCTATAACATATTATAGCATCTGTTCATAAGAAAGCTGTAATGCCATGTCAAGTGAGATAATAACTGAGATAATAATCTAACTGTCAAATCAGGATTTAGAGGAAGAATTAAGCAAAGTTAGCTTAATACTATCTTTAATGTTAGCTACGTTGCTAAACATAGGCAGCTGTTATTTACTGTTGTTTATGTACTGGCTTACATAAACCAGTACATAGTCAGCTATTCTAGTGTTAGAGCTTCCTCTTTATTAATTCACGTCACATATAAAAGGAATGTTACGAACCTGACTCGGTCATGCAGGTACATTCTCCACAACATCAGACGCATCCGAGCCTTCCTCTCTCAGGAGGCCTCCCAGGTGCTCGTCCAGTCTCTTGTCATTTCAAGGCTGGACTACTGCAACTCGCTCCTGGCTGGTCTTCCTCTACAGACCATCAGGCCCTTACAACTGATCCAAAATGCAGCAGCACGGCTCGTCTTCAATCTTTCCAAGTTCACTCATGTCACACCACTGCTGCGCTCCCTTCACTGGCTTCCTGTAGCTGCTCACATTCAGTTTAAAGTTCTGATGCTTGCCTACAAAGCCAAGAATGGACCAGCTCCTCCTGACCTTATGGCAATGGTCAAAAGTCGAACCGCACCTCGAGCCCTTCGCGCTTCAAGAACAGCTCGGCTTGACCCGCCATCACTCAAGATTCATGGCAGACACGCAACAAAATGCTTCTCTGTCCTGGAGCCCAGATGGTGGAACGAACTTCCACTGGCTGTCCGAACAGCCAACTCTCTCGCGGTCTCCAAACGCAGACTGAAGACCACCGTCTCTTTGTAAAGCACTTATAAACACTAATCTACTAAAGTACTGGTATAAACTGTAATTGCACTTTATCTTCTAGCACTGGCTAAGAACTGCACTTGTACTGTATGTAGTCTTGTATTTATTCTCTTCTCTGTAGGTGTCCCAGTCTTGCTAGGTATTGCGTTGTCTTTTTTCTAGGTATCAGCACTGGCCCTGTGTTTATGGCAGTGTTTGAGTATAAGAGTGGTTTGGACTTAAACCTGTTCGTACTAGGTAGAGATTCATACTCTAACCAAACACTAAGCACTTTTGTAAGTCGCTCTGGATAAGAGCGTCTGCTAAATGGCGTAAATGTAAATGTAAATGTTTATGAAAAATAAATAAATTAATAAAAACTATTGTTTTATACGGTGCACCAACAATTCCTTCCTCACTCCATATAGAATCTCCTTATATAATAAAGGATTATATATAATGCACTATAAAACCTGACATTATAAAGTCGCATGTGTTTTTTGAAGTGTTATGCATGTCAGTAAAACAGCTTAGAAGCTATTATGAACACTATAACTATGGGTCTGTCTCAAATCCTAGTGAGCTCCTACATAGGCAGCATTTTATGTCATATGTCATATGCGCTCCTGACATGTAGACTGTCCCAATTCTTACATACCTTAAACATGCTGTCTACTGAGGAACCTTATTTAGACCTGATTTTAAGGAAGTATTGAACGCTTCCTCAGCCGCTAAGACAATCCCATGATGCACCGCAGGCTAATCTACGAGCAGTGAAGTGGTTTTAAATGTGAGTTATTTTGATTCTCTGGAGTTTTAATGTGTTTCTGGTCATATAATCACACAAAACACTATTTTATTATCAACTCTGTAACGAGTCCTTCACCATTTACACTTTTATACTTCAGACATTAGCATTTATGCTAGCGGATTTTTAAGCCTCTGGCTATTGTTTTGGATGCCGGTCGGTAGCTTAGCAACCAGCGTCTCAGTAATCTGTTTTATGAGGAGAGATGAGGAGAGAACGCTGCTACTTACACAGCTGCTACCTAGACAGCCTACTTACACACTCACTAGGGTTTGAGACGGACCCTCATGTGTGCCTCGTATATGCATTTATAAAGGTGGTATGAGTGCAGAATTCGTTGGAAGTGTTAACAAGCTTAGCTTTTCAGCTGTTTAAACCTACAGTTGGTGCTAAAGTCAGTACATACTCAGCCTGAGCCCAGTCTTACAGTCTAGACGCCAGCGCATTAGCATGCAGCTGAGAGCCAATACTTCTGAGAAGAAAGCCCCGGTCTCAGCACAAGCGCATCTGTCTCCGCGCAGGGCCCACTAGTCAGCTGTTTCAGCGTAACGAACAACCCCAGCCCCAACGTTTGACCACACATCGGCGGCGAGCTCGGGACAAAGCCGTGGGTGCTAGCGTGCCCGGGTTAGCGTTGGCATTCATTTTCAGTCTGTCGCGCGTGATGTATGGGGCAATTGGGTGAACATGGCGGGGAGGGCAGGCCGACCTTGTGGGGCGTCACTCGGGGTCGAACGTTTCCCCGTTTGACTGAGCTCGGGCCCAGAAGGCCCAACACCAATTAAGAGCACTACATCAGCTTGACAAAGCGCAAGGTGACTAATTCCTCGGCATTGTTTGCTCCAAAAAATAAAAAAAATAAAAAAAAAGAGAGAGAGAGAGAGGACTGCAAGTCAGCACTGTGGGGCTAAATATCGAGGACAGTGCACCTAAAAACAACCTGTGCCTATTGGAGTCGCAGTCAGAGGCGAGAGTTACTTTTACAAGTCCTTGGACAAAAGCTGGGAGAATTCCGGAACTTTGGGTTCTGCTGATTAGCACAGTAAAGCTAAGCTGTCGGCACAAGCAGCTCTGTGAGAAGGTGCTAATGTCCTTTGGGATGTTTGTCTGGGACAATACAGTTCGAGCTGCTGGATAGACTATTTATATTCCAAGGAAATATGAGAAAGGTACAAATATGGATTCATCCCGCCGGATATGGAAAACAGCCAGCATTAAAATAAATAAAAAAATAAATAAATAAAAAAGTGCACTTAATCTACATTTGTATGATATTCCAGTCCTATAAGTGATCCATTCCGTTCCATTTTTTCCCCCCAAATAACCTTGATTTCTGCTCTCCGTAGGTGTGATGGCATACAGTACACAGCGATGAAATGGCCCTTGAAAGTGCCAAGTGATTCCGAGAATTTATTCCAGCGCTCTTGAATGGACCACCTGCTGCAGAATGGGAGTTTTGTTACCCGGCCCTTTCTCTCCGGCTTGGCTCCGGCGCCAGCACGGGCTGCCGAGGGAGGCTAACTGGCACAACTAAAGTGAATTCTCATCGTCAGACCAAAGGCATCTTTTGGAAGCCATCGCAGGCAGAACATCATATAAGGGGCTTCACAGAAAGTGCCCCGATCTGAATCAAATTAAGAACCCGGGAGGGACGATGGAGTCCTTTTCCAAACGCCCTCCCAATAAGCGCACAAAGAATCCGGGTTTTGATGGAATTAGACCAGACAAAAACAATGTTTGTCATTGCAGCTGGATTTGTTTCTTTTTTACTTAAGCCAAGATCTACAATCGGGTCTTATTTTAATTGTCTACTGCAGAAGAGTCTAAATCATATGATAAATAGAAACTAGAAATGCAACTATTTCCATGCATTTTCAAAAGTAGTTGGAAAGTGAGTCACTTTGTACCTGAAAAGGTAATAGTCAGTCACTGTAATACCACTTTTTACCTGAAGATATCATAATGATTTGCTGTAGTGCCACTTTGTACCTGAAGAAGTTATAGTGAATCACTGCAGTACCATTTTTTACCTGAAGAGGTGATAGTGAGTCACTGCAGAACCATTTTTTACCTAAAGATATCATAATGACTCGCTGTAGTACCACTTTGTACCTGAAGAGGTGATAGTGAGTCCCTGTAATAGCACTTTGTACCTAAAGAGGTAATAGTAAGTCACTGCAGTATCACTTTGTACGTGAAGAGGTGATAGTGAGTCACTGTAGCACCACTTTGTACCTGAAGAGGTGATAGTGAGTCACTGTAGTACCACTATGTAACTAAAGAGGTGATAGTGAGTCACTGTAGTACCACTTTGTAACTGAAGAGGTGATAGTGAGTCACTGTAATACCACTTTGTTCCTGAAGAGGTGATAGTGAGTCACTGTATTACCACTTTGTATCTGAAGAGGTGATAGTGAGTAACTGTAGTACCACTTTGTACCTGAACAGGTGATAGTGAGTCACTGTAGTACCACTTTGTATCTGAAGAGGTGATAGTGAGTAACTGTAGTACCACTTTGTACCTGAACAGGTGATAGTGAGTCACTGTAGTACCACTTTGTAACTGAAGAGGTGATAGTGAGTCACTGTAATACCACTTTGTTCCTGAAGAGGTGATAGTGAGTCACTGTATTACCACTTTGTATCTGAAGAGGTGATAGTGAGTCACTGTAATACCACTTTGTTCCTGAAGAGGTGATAGTGAGTCACTGTAATACCACTTTGTTCCTGAAGAGGTGATAGTGAGTCACTGTAGTACCACTTTGTATCTGAAGAGGTGATAGTGAGTCACTGTAGTACCACTTTGTAACTGAAGAGGTGATAGTGAGTCACTGTAGTACCACTTTGTAACTGAAGAGGTGATAATGAGTCACTGTATTGTGGAGCTGAATCAGTCCAACATGTGAGGATGAGGAAGTAGTGCTGTGTATTCTAGCCTCTGGTCAGTCATGGTGAAGGTGCTGCTCCTGGTTAGATCATTTAAGAACAGGCAGCCAATGACTGGTAAGAAATTAAGAAGGAGGAGGAGGACGAGCTGTGCATTGCTTTGTTTCTTCTGAGAAAATGTTGCCTCCTAGTGTTTGGGGTATGAATTTCAAAGTATGCATCTTCTTATGAATGACACGTGTCACAGTGTGGTTCAGCTCATTGTCCATCTGCTCTGTGAAGCCCTGCCCAATGAGTTTTCAGTGTTTGATTAAATTAGAGCAGGCAAGTCCTAAAATGTTATTGATATATGTATGAAACTGTTAACCTAGTAATAACATCCACATTAACATCCAGATACACTGTATGGTGCACAAGTCATTTTCAAACATGTCATTAACTATAAGGACTTAAAAGTAATTTAAAAAGTTGTCTACTCAGATCCAGCCAAAAGCTTCAACATCACTACACTGCTGTTCAGCTACACTGAGAGGCTCTGTCCAATACGTTTAGAAAGATTTTACTGAAACAGTTCAAACAATACTTTCAACCAACTTTCAAAATGACTTCTCATCCTAAATTGTGATGCTATGTATGAAAATGACCTGTACACCATTAACCTTATTCTTATTTTAGCTATTAACATTGTACAGACTTTCTGCATTTACAGTATCTAGTTGTATGTGTGTATATATATATATATATATATATATATATATATATATATATATATATATATATATATATGACAACAATAGTGTACTGCAAGCCATAGTACATTCATATATATATATATATATATATATATATATATATATATATATATATATATATATATATATATATATATATATATAACAAAAAAAAACATGTTAATTTTTGTTGATTTTGAGTTATCTATGTCATTTGAACATACATTGAACATATTGTGTGAATATTTCACAATTATCGGACCAATAGAAATGCTCCAAAATAGGGAAAAAATTCTGGTTCCATTGACTTACATTGAAAGTAATGTAAGTTTTTGGCCTCTCCTTTAAAGTAGCAGTTTTTCATTGGACAGCGACGATATATATATATATATATATATATATATATATATATATATATATATATATATAGTATATATATATATATAATATATCCATTATCATCCGCTTTATCCCGCTAGTCGAAGTCATGTGGGGCTGAAGCCAATCCCAGCATCCTTGGGCAAAGGCGATGGGCTGACAGGTTGCCAGTCCAACGCATGGCCAACACACTCACAGCTACGGGTAATTTAGAGCAATCAACCTTAACATGCATGTGTTTTGATTGTGGGAGGAACCCGGATCATCTTGCTGTGAGGCGACAGTGCTAACCACTACACCACTGTGGCACACACACACAGACACACAGACACACATACACACATATACACACACACACACACACACACACACACACACACACACACACACACACACACACACACACACACACACACATATCTTGTCAGCTCTATTCCATGGCCATTTATATTGCTTATATAAATACATATGTGCTTTTGTATTGTGTGTGTGTATATATATATATATATATATATATATATATATATATATATATATATATATATATATATATATATTTTCTATACTTTTTCCTGAAACACTTGTTAAAACCCTGTGTGTGCTTCTCTGTTCTATTCTGTATGTTACATTTCAGACATGTGTGACTCTTCATGATAAATGATATGGGCAAAAATTGGCTGTAAATATCGGCACCAGGAAACTAACATACTGAAAGTATGTCTTCAAACTGACAGACAGACAGATGATAGACACTGGCAGACAGACCCTCCCTGGGCAAAGCCACACTCACTGACAAGAAAACAGGGTCAGAATGCCAGAACATGCCAGACTAGGAGCTTGGAAGACAGAGAGAGAGAAGAACTTGGAACTGCTATATTTTAAACAGGACTTGCCAAAGGAAGAGCATCAAAACACTATAACTACTCATTCAGTTTATATCAGTGTTAGTAAACATGCTGGAACACATGTAACTAACACATGGCTCGCATATTAATAACCTGCAACCTGATTGTCAACAACAATAACCAACTATAACCACAGGGTACTACATTTGTTTTCAGAAGACCCAACCACCTGGAAGACCTGAAAGACCCATTTAAACTGCCCCCTTTAGATAAAAAGTAACTTAAAATCATCATCTTTGAGAGAAAGTTGAACATTGAGCTTCACCTTCAGATCTGAAATCGTCCACAGGTGTTTCCGTCCATCCTTCCATTGAGAGAAGACACCTCAACACTAACAGGGGTCTGAAAGGATGTGTAGCTTTTCAAGAAGCTCCTCACTGAGAAAAGGAGATACAGACAGATCAAGCTAGGAAACTGCTGCTCCTGTTCTCAGAACACTAGACTGACCACCCCTGAGTCCAGAACCTCAACACCACTGACTGTGGGGTTATTTGGATTGTGAGAGGCAGTAAGTATGACCAGCTTCTCAGACTGAACACCGTGGAAACTGTTAAAAGGCTGCTGGTGGAGACACTATGAATGGATATTGTTTGTAGGTGTTTAGGCTGCTGTGTAATTATCTCGAACACTGATTTGATTAATTCCATCGTCTATCTTACAGTATGATCTAGTAGTAATAAATCAACATGACTGGCTCAGTTTTACGCTTCCAGTTTAAAGATGAAATAAATGTAAAACAAGTCCTTGATGATAAATCCAACAACAGTCTTCTGTGATTATAGATCAATTTCTCAGTGTTGTTGTTGTTGTTAACATGGCTATTAGCCAGTGTTGCCAACAAGTCAGGAACACACCCTCTGAATGGTTTTCCTATTGCTTGACAAATCAGGAAATAATCTGACTGGCTGAGAGACGCATCTCTCAGCCAGTCAGATTTGTTCCTGATTTGTCAAGCAATAGGAGAACCATTCAGAGGGTGTGTTCCTGACTTGTTGATCAATCAGAGAATGTGCTCCAAACTTGATGACCAGTCATAAGCTGTGTTACTGACATGTTGTCCAATTAGAGACTGTGTTCCTAACTTGTTGACCAATCAGAGACTGTGTTCCTAACATGTTGACCAATCAGAGACCGTGTTCCTAACATGTTGACCAATCAGAGGCAGTGTTCTTAACATGTTGACCAATCAGAGGCAGTGTTCCTAACTTGTTGACCAATCACAAACCATGCTCCTGACTTGCAACTAATCAGAAGCTGTGTTCTTGACATGTTGAGCAATCAGAGGGTGTGTTTCTAAATTGTTGACCAATTAGAGATTGTATTTCTGACTTGTTGAACAATCAGAGGCAGTGTTCCTAACTTGTTGACCAATCACAAACCATGCTCCTGACTTGTCAACTAATCAGAAGCTGTGTTCTTGACATGTTGAGCAATCAGAGGGTGTGTTTCTAAATTGTTGACCAATCAGAGATTGTATTTCTGACTTGTTGAACAATCAGAGGCAGTGTTCCTAACTTGTTGACCAATCACAAACCATGCTCCTGACTTGTCAACTAATCAGAAGCTGTGTTCTTGACATGTTGAGCAATCAGAGGGTGTGTTTCTAAATTGTTGACCAATCAGAGATTGTATTTCTGACTTGTTGAACAATCAGAGGGTGTGTTCCTAACCTGTTGACAAATCAGAAGCTGTGTTCCTGACATGTTAACTAATCAGAGGGTGAGTTCCTACCTTGTTGACCAATCAGAGGGTGTGTTCCTAACTTGTTGACCTATCACAAACCATGCTCCTGACTTGTCAACTAATCAGAAGCTGTGTTCTTGACATGTTGAGCAATCAGAGGGTGTGTTTCTAAATTGTTGACCAATCAGAGACTGTATTTCTGACTTGTTGAACAATCAGAGGGTGTGTTCCTACCTTGTTGACCAATCAAAGACTGTATTTCTGATTTGTTGACCAATCAGAAGGTGTGTTCCTAACTTGTTGACCAATCAAAAACCGTGCTCCTGACTTGTCAACTAATAAGAAGTTGTGTTCCTGACATGTTGACCAATCAGAGGGTGTCTTCCTGACTTTTTGACCAAGCAGAGACTGTATTTCTGATTTGTTGACCAATCAGAAGCTGTGTTCTCGACATGTTGCCCAATCAGCAACTGGGTTCCTAACTTTTTGACCAACCAGTGACTGTATTTCTGACTTGTTGACCAATCAGAGACTGTATTTCTGGCTTGTTAAGCAATCAGCAACTGTGTTTCTGACTCATAGACTCAAAGCAACTTGTTGACCAATCCGAAGCTGTGCTCCTAACTTATTGACAAATCAGAAGTTGACTAATCAGAGACTATGTTCCTGACTCACTGGCAAATCAGAATCTGTGATCATGACTTGTCACCCAATTAGAGGCTGGCTCGTTGACTAGTCATAGGCTGAGGGCCTGACTTGTTGACCAACCAGAGCTTGCATTCCTGATTTGTTGACCCATCAGAGGCGATCACAAGATGTTTCACAGAACAATGAGCCCCTGATCCACTTCTTTAACATCACATTGGTTTCAAATGGGCTTCATTCTATTCATACCGGATGCAACTGAAAATGAAACCATGACAAATGCATTCCAGCCGCGATGTTTAGCATGTTGATAGTTGATAGTCTGATTACACGGTTCGAGATTTCTCCTCAGTCTAGCGTAGAAAAAATTATGTGTCCTATTTTTTTCTTACCAGCAAGTTAACACGATTATTATCGTACCAGAAACCTTCAGAGACATTCACTCCACACGTGTGCCATTGTTCCTAGTCCAAATGGTCCTCCCCCTCATGGATAGGGAGGGAGCGGGTTTCCATTTTCCTCCTTGGGCCACAGACTAGTAATCATAATGACAGCTGAAGACCAGAAGAGCTTAGCACTGGCTTATAACCCGCTCCGTCACGAGCCGGCCGGGGCTGAGCATTTCTCAAGGAAACAAATTCAGATTCTTGGGCGAACTCAAGGACGGGAGCGAATATAACAGCAGCCTGAAGAGATCAGCGCGAGATATTTTCTATCTCGGCCCCATCGTGGTGGGAAGCATGCATCATGGCTTTTGTCCTTGAGGCAGTTTTTTTTTTTTTTTTTTTCCCTCTCCGCCACCCAGCAGTCACCTGACTGGAAGACAGATGTGATTAAACGTGTCCTCGCCTGAGAAACTCCACACTGAAATCCCAAAGTCATCATATCCAGGGCCATACATATCCCTCCGCCGAGCTCTTATCGGCAAGAAGATTGCTTCTTGTTCTCTCGCCGTAGCGCTTTTACGACCTCGAGAAGTGAGGCGGGATCCGTTGTTTAAACAGAACGGAAACCGGCTCGCTTTTATTTACTTTTTTTTTTTTACTTCTGGCTGGAGCAGAAAAGACAACCACACAAATAATAAGGGAACAAAAAAAACGTTGAACGTGAACCAGAGAAACATAATAAAACAGGCTATTCAGTGATAAGAGGAAGACTATCTGTTCCAGGAAGCGAGTCCTATTAGAATCACCTCCGTGCGGGGAGAATTACAGACTCCACCACGATTTGGTTTGAAACTAACGCTGCTTGTGAAGGTGACCAGAAGGATAAAGGTAAGATAAGGAGGACAGAGCGTAATATCAAACAACGAGCCTCTGGAGAACAACAGAAACACTGTAAACACACGTTCTCGTACGCTGTGTTTCCACCGAGCCGACACACGCGCCTCCAGAACTTTCCGCTGATGCAGTCCACTCAAGTTAACATGCTGACCAATCAGAGGCCGTGTTCCTGGCTCGTTGACCAATCGGAAGCCGTGTTCCTGGCTCGTTGACCAATCGGAAGCCGTGTTCCTGGCTCGTTGACCAATCGGAAGCCGTGTTCCTATCTTGGTGACCAATCGGAAGCCGTGTTCCTATCTTGGTGACCAATCGGAAGCCGTGTTCCTATCTTGGTGACCAATCGGAAGCCGTGTTCCTATCTTGGTGACCAATCGGAAGCCGTGTTCCTATCTTGGTGACCAATCGGAAGCCGTGTTCCGATCTTGGTGACCAATCGGAAGCCGTGTTCCTATCTTGGTGACCAATCGGAAGCCGTGTTCCTAGCTCGCTTACCAATCAGAAGCTATGTTCTTAGCTTGTTGAATAATCAGAAGCTGTGTTCTTAACATATTGACCAATCAGATGCTGTGTTTCTAATTTGTTGACTAATCATATGCTGTGTTCCTGACTTGTCCAGTAAAAAGAAGCTGTGTTCCCAACTTGCCGTCCAACCAACGGCTGTGTTTGTCTTGTTGACCATTCAGAAGCTGTGTTCCTATCTTGGTGACCGATCAGAGACTGTGTTCTTGACGCGTTGACCGTTCAGAGACTGTGTTCCTAACTTGTGGACCAATCAGAAGCTGTCTTCCTAACTCAACGACTGATCAGAGGCTGTGTTTGACTTGTCAACAGATCAAAGGCTGTGTTCCTGATTTGTCGACTGATCAGAAGCTGTTTCTGTCTTGTTGACCAGTCCGAGGTTTTAGTAGTCTGTGTGAGAAGAACCAGAGAAACATAATAAAACAGGCTATTCAGTGATAAGAGGAAGACTATGTGTTCCAGGAAGAGAGTCCTATTAGAATCACCTCCGTGTGGGGAGAATTACTCCACCACGATTTGGTTTGAAACTAACGCTGCTTGTGAAGGTGACCAGAAGGATAAAGGTAAGATAAGGAGGACAGAGCGTAATATCAAACAACGAGCCTCTGGAGAACAACAGAAACACTATAAACACACGTTCTCGTACGCTGTGTTTCCACCGAGCCGACACACGTGCCTCCAGAACTTTCCGCTGATGCGTCCCGCCCACTAACCTTGCAGGACAGAAAGTGCCCAGGCTGCCCATCTGTCGTAAGAGAGCGCAAAACAGCTACTGCAACCTTTTCAGGCTCTATTATTCTGACTCGTAAGCAACTTTCTCCGCTCTGCAAAAACAAGGGAGAGCATTGTGGGGTAAAGGGGGGGGTGGGGGGTGTCGTTGGAGGGGCCAGGTGGTGCGGGAACGGACGCACCTGCACAGTGGCACTTCTGTACAGCAGGACAAACAGCAAGCTTGCTGGATCAGTAATAAACTGCAGGGTGAACACAAAAGCCTGGAACTTCAGGTTCCAGCTTCACAGAAAACCCCTCCACCTCGCAGACCAATAGGAACTACATAGACATGTTTGGGTTTGCTATCCTGTAGCCTTTCATCAGTGGTCAGCATCATCTTCCTCAGTGGTCAGAATCATCTTAATCAGTGGTCAGAATCATCTTAATCAGTGGTCAGAATCATTATCATCATCATCATCATCAGTGGTCAGCATCCTCATCCTGGCCAGTTACTACAAGACAATGGGTGGTGATTCTAATAAAGCGGCCAGGTAGTGGAAGTAAAAAATGGGTGTTTCTAATAAAGTGGCCAGCTAGTGGAAGTACAAGATAGGTGTTTCTAATAAAGTGGCCAGTGAGCGGAAGTCCAAAATTGGTGTTTCTAATAAATTGGCCAGTTACTGCAAGACAACGATTAGTGTTTCTAATATAGTGTCCAGTTAATGCAAGTACAAGGTGGATGTTTCTAATAAATTGGCCAGTTAGTGGAAGTACAAGGTTGGTGTTTCTAATAAAGTGGCCAGTTACTACAAGAAAATGGGTTGTGTTTCTAATAAAGCGGCCAATTACTGCAAGACAACGATTAGTGTTTCTAATGAAGTGGCCAGTGACTGGAAGCACAAGGTCAGTGTTTCTAATAAAGTGGCCAGTGAGTGGATGTGCAAGGTTGGTGTTTCTAATAAAGTGGTCAGTGAGTGGAAGTACAAGGTTAGTGTTTCTAATAAAGTGGAAGTACAAGGTTGGTGTTTCTAATAAAGTGGAAGTACAAGGTAGGTGTTTCTAATATAGTGGCCAATGAGAGAAAGTACAAGTTTGGTGTTTCTAATAAATTGGCCAGTTACTACAAGACAATGATTAGTGTTTCCAATAAAGTGGCCAGTTAATGGAAGTACAAGGTGGGTGTTTCCAATAAAGTGGCCAGTTGGTGGAACTATCCAGGAGAATGGGGTTTTATTAAGGGGTCAGTGAGTGGACATACAGTAATAATTCTTGTTAAACACAAAAGAAACTGATTTAAGTCTTCACAGAGAGCAGGCTGAAGAAATCTGAAACGGGAAAGCTGCTAATTCCACTCTCGTCCTCTTGTTTCTGAATCTCATTTTTTTTTTCCTCCGCGTTTTCATTGTGATGTGAGAAAGGTTTCGATTTTGGTTGTCCTGACATTCACCACGCGGTAAATGATTTGCCTCTATGCTCATCGCACTTCAGAGGCCATTGACAGAATCACATAATTGCCCGCCGTTCTCTGCAATCAATGGCCGAGGGCAGCGGCGGCAGAGAAGCCTGCTCAGACTCGGCGCGGCGGGACTGAGTCAGGGCGGATGTGACTTTCAGCCGATTTCTCCTCCAGTCAAGCACCCCTTCAAGAACTCACCGCTCTCACGAGGGCACAACACACACAGGGTTTAGGCTCCCGGACGTGATCCGTGGTGACGAGAAGGAATTTGAATTCCGGGAGCCTGAAGTGTCTAGAGATGACTCATGGCGTGCGAGGTATGAACAATATGTAAGTTAATTTAATAAATAAACACATGCTTTTGATTATTCAGAGAGAATTGTGATGTTCGCACAATCTGGCGTGCGAGTTATTTATATATAAAAAATGGAAATTCTGTCATAAGATTTTCAAAACACCAATTATCGGCCTGCCGTGCTGCAGTAATAATAGCATTAGTGACAAACTCATCACGTCTGAGGACGGGAAGAGAATAAGGGGGGCTTCACGTATGACAAATGCTATTATTTATGAAGACATCCAGCATTTGACCCCGCTGGAAACGTTGACGAGTAAACAGAAAAGCACGCAGTGGAGACTGTAAACCTCAAATTTCCTTTATATAATACTGTGTTCAAATACACAGTCTCCAGAGACAAACTCTGACCAACAACCAGGACACCCAGCAGGGTAAGGTCACCATGCCCCATGCCAAATGTGGGCTAGAGGGGTATGAAGCACTCCAGCATTGGGCTGTGGAGCTTTGAAGCTCCATTCAGTAACCAGAATGGATCATCCAACATGGTCTTACTAATGCTCAATCAAATCCTCACAGCAATGTTCAATATCAGCACCTGACCTTAACAGTAGTGTTCAACATCAGTACCTGACCTCAATAATACTCAATCAAATCCTCACAGCAATGTTCAACATCAGCACCTGACCTCACTAATACTCAATCAAATCCTCACAACAATGTTCACCATCAGCACCTGACCTCACTAATAATCAAATCCTCACAGCAATGTTCCAACATCATTACCTGACCTCACTAACACTCAGTCAAATCCTCACAGCAATGTTCCAACATCAGTACCTGACCTCACTAACACTCAATCAGATCTTCACAGCAATGTTCCAACATCAGAACGTGACCTCACTAGTACTCAGTCAGATCCTCACAACAATGTTCAACATCAGTATCTGACCTAACTAATACTCAATCAAATCCTAACAGCAATGTTCCAACATCAGTACCTGACCTAACTAATACTCAATCAAATCCTCACAGCAATGTTCAACATCAGTACCTGTCCTCACTAACGCTCAATCAATCTTTACAGCAATGTTCAACATCAGTACTTTAACTTACTAATACTGAATCAAATTCTCAACTTTAAAAAAAACACATGGAAAGAGACGAATTGAAAGAATAAATCAGTAATTCCTGAAAACTTTGAGCAGTTTTTCTTCATCATGCCATCTTTTTTATAACTTCATCAGTGTGGCTGAAGACTGAGTGAGGCCAAATGATTGGCTGGTAGTAGAACATGAACATATTGCCTCCACCAATCGGGCCGCGGCGGGTCACATGGAAAGAAGGAAGCTCTGTCGAGTGCTGGCTGTGTTTCTAATCTATTAAAGAGGAGGGCTGCAGGAGAGGATGGATGAGGGGACACTGGTGGGGCACTTCCATGATGTATGTGTGCCAAAGCTTGTCCATATCCGACCATATGGTCCAGAGCAGGAAGCGTGATCTGCTCTTCTGTCTTGGCATCGGACAGAGAAGTTGGAAGGAGGGGGGCAGTAGCACCTGTCTCTGCAGCAATATGGGACCATAAGACGGAAATCTTATGATGAATGATGAAGTAGATGGGAGGTGTTTCTAATAAAGTGGCCAGTGAGTAGAGGTACAAGGTAGAGGTTTTTAATAAAGTGGCCAGTGAGTGGAATTGCAAAGCAGGTGTTTCTAATAAACTGGCCAGTGAGCGGAAATACAAGGTTGGTGTGTCCAATAAAATGGCCAGTTAGTTTGAGTAAGGTGTTTCTAATAAAATGGCTAATTAGTGGAAGTATAAGGCAGGTGTTTCTAATAAATTGGCCAGTTAAATGGAGATAAGGTAGATGTTTCTAATAAAGTGGCTAATAAGTGGAAGTATAACACAGGTGTTTCTAATAAAGTGGCCTATAAGTGGAAGTATAACATAGTTGTTTTCAATAAAATGGCCAGTTCATGTAAGTAAGATGTTTCTAATAAAGTGGCCAGTGAGTAGAACTACAAGGTAGAGGTTTTTAATAAAGTGGCCAATAAATGGAAGTATAATGTAGGTGTTTCTAATAAAGTGGCCAATAAATGGAAGTAGAAAGTAGGTGTTTCTAAGAAAGTGGCCAGTTAAATGGAGATATGGTAGATGTTTCTAATAAAGTAGGCAATAAGTGGAAAGATAACATAGGTGTTTCTAATAAAGTGGCCAATAAGTGGAAGTATAAGGTAGGTGTTTCTTATAAAGTGGCCAATAATTGGAAGCAGAAGGTAGGTGTTTCTTATAAAGTGGCCAATAATTGGAAACAGAAGGTAGGTGTTTCTAATAAAGTGGCCAACGAGTGGAAGTATAAGGTAGGTGTTTCTAATAAAGTGGCCTATAAATGGAAGTAGAACGTAGGTGTTTCTAATAAAGTGGCCATTTAGTGGAAGTATAAGGTAGGTGTTTCCAATAAAGTGGCCAGCAGTAGAAGTAAAAAGAAGGGGGCTCATGCACTCCCACCTGAACAGCTCAGCTCTTTTAGCTCTCTCTTGCAACAGAAGCCTGCACCTGCACACTGCCTCCACAAAACCATTACCAGTGGAACAGTGTTCTGCAGCTGACAGCTCCACCTGCATAACTCCATGATGTATCTCTCGCTGTGCACACCCCGAGCTTTTCCTGCACCTCGATCAGCAAAGCCAGCACTCCTTCCACCCCCAGCCCCCTCCTCCTCCCACCCCATGCCAACCTGCAGCTGGGAATTCTGATGATGCCATTGATTTGCATGACGTCATGTCTGGCTAATGTATTCCATATACAAAAAATCCTGTAAGTCACATGGAGCTGCTCGCCGGCTCAGGATGCTGCGCAGCCCCATTTGTCATTCTAATTGTATTCCCTCCCAACGCGCATCGATTTATTGCACCTAGGGGAAAAGCAATTCAGTCAGAGAGTGAGGGTGTGGGCTTGCCCTGTAGAGTGCTGTGCGTGCCGCGGTGCTCTATTTTTATTTTTATTGAATTTTTTAATGTATTTGTATATTTGTTCATTCATTCATGCATCCATTTACTTATTATTCATGATCTCATTGCATGATGTATTTATCTAACAGTTCCATTCAATTCGAATCTCTAACAGTTTTATTAACTTATTCTTCCATTTGAATTCTCCATCCATCCATCCATCCATCCATCCATCTACCCATCATTTATTGATGCATACCCACAACCAACAACTCCTAGTATCTACACAAGGCATTGTCCATTGACTGACCATGTAAGAGCATTGGTAGTCTATAATTACAGACTTCAGTAAATCTGTTGTTTGAATGGTCAGGACCCCGCACTGGACCACCGTAGAGTAGGTATTATTTGGGTGGTGGATCATTCTCAGCAGTGCGCTGACACTAATGTGGTGGTGGCATTGACCTGGAGATGGGCTGAGCCATGCTGGCTGGGAAGCTAAGGGAAAGCCTGAGGAACCCAGGTAGAAGTCAAATGTGGGTAAGCTTCTCTGTTAACATGCAAAACTAAACTGTTCCTTGCTGGAGCACTAGGTGGCGCTGTTGATGCAGGTGGCTCTGGGAGAGCATCTAGTTGCACTGGTAACAAAGGCAACTCTAGTGGTGCACCAGGTAGCTCTGTCTACGTGTCTGGAGCACCTGCTAGAGCTGTGGTTGTCTCTCAAATCCTACTGAGCTCCTACATAGGCAGCATTTTACGTCATAGTATGCGCTCTCGACATGTAGACTGTCCCAATTCTTACATACCTTAAACATGCTGTCTACTGAGGAACCTTATTTACACCTGATTTAAAGAAGCATCAAACGCTTCCTCAGCTGCTAGACAATCCCATGATGTCTATGAGCAGTGAAGGGGTTTTAAAATGTGAGTTATTTTGATTCTTTTTGGAGTTTTAATGTGTTTCTGGTCATATAATCACACAAAACAGTATTTTATTATCAACTCTGTAACGAGTCCTTCACCATTTACACTTTATACTCCAGACATTAGCATTTATGCTAGCGGATTTTTAAGCCTTGGCCTATTGTTTTGGATGCCAGTCGGTAACTTAGCAACCAGCTAAACCACCGGTGGCGTGCTGCAGTGGGTGAGAACAAGCCGTGGCGCAGTCTCTCTCTAACTAGAGCGTCTCAGTAATCTGTTTTATGAGGAGAGATGAGGAGAGAACACTGATACTTAAACAGCTGCTACCTAGACAGCCTACTTACACACTCACTAGGGTTTGAGACACACCCTGTGTGTCAGGAGCACCCTGTAGGGCTGTGGATGAGGGTTGCTCTGGGGTACACTCAGAGAGTACAAGAGAGTGCTGTCAACATGGGAGGCCCTCCAGAGGACTAGGCAGCCCTGTGAGACTCTGGAGTACCAGACAGTGCTAGCCTGGGTCACAGTCAGGAGTGCAAAGACCAGTCTCAGTGGATGGGGGGAGGGAATAAAGTCCTTAATGTGCAAGGCGTAGGGCACCTGTTGCCCTGGGGGCTTGCCTGCATTCTCCACCAGTTGTGGGCTTGGGCTTGGGCCAAGTCACACTGGCTTAGAAGCTAAGAACCCCAAGGAGAGCCGAACAAAAATAAAACAGTTAGAGAAACAGATGGACTAGAGTCTTGGCAACTGCAAGAAGTCTGGCTGGACTCTGAGTAGCATCCAACTGGAGTCTCCAAGGCATGCGTAGGCCCACCTCATCCCAACCCCACAGAGTCTCTTCTGTGCAGCAAGGGTCACAGAGTGTCCACTGTCCATACCGTGGGCCTCCATTAGGCTTGCATCCTCATCCCTAGAGATGTTAGAGCCCTGTATGTTCTCACAGCTTGCAGCAGATCTCCTCACAGCTTGCAGCCGATCTCCTCATGCTACGTGATGCCTCCAGGCTGCTGCCAAGCCCCTTTGAGCCGGCCCCATCAGCAGGCCTTCTTGCACTGATTCCGGCCTCCAGCCTTGCTGATGAGCCTTGCAAAGCCAGGCTTGGGTGATGAGCCTAGTCGCACCACTGCCCTTGCTGCTCGTTGCCGAGGTACTGCTCCTGTCTATGACTCCTCAGCCAGGCTTGACCCTTTACTCCAGTTTGCCAGTGATTGTGTCTCTAGGAGGTGACTCCACTTCCAATACCACTGTGATGGCCAGGCAAAGAGAGTAATGTGGGAAACACTGCACTATCAACAAATGCTCTTTATTGAATACCAACGCCTGGTGCCACTGAACAGCCAGGGAGGTCACCAAAGCCGTACATCTACCCTGGACCAGTGTACCATCATCCAACTAAACAGCCCCCCGGCCTAGCACACAATAACACAAGCAACACGTGTCCACATTAAGCTATTAGTGCAACTATTTACAAGATTTATAGCTTCTCTTACCTCTAATGCAGCGCTACCTGTGGTGCTCTGCATGGCCACATATCCCAGGAGTCTGGCAGTGGATCACAATAGTATGTTGCTGCTGCCCAAAGTAAAAGATGTATCTCCATTTTCGTTTTTTTACAGCATTTTAACTCATCACCTGCTGTTTACATTGTGTGAAAATTTCATGATGTATGGACCAATAGAAATGCTCCAAAATAGCATAAAAAATAATCTGGTTCCAATGACTTACATTACAGCTAAAGACCTAAAGAATGGAATAACATATTTAAAAAAAAAAAAAACAAACAAACAAAAAAAAAAACAATAATAGAACACGTTTAAATAAAGAATAAAATAACATGTTTAAAAAAGTTTATAAAATACATGTTTGTAAAGACAATAATAGAATAACACATGTTTAAAAAGATAATAATAAGATAACGCATGTTTAAAAAAATTAAATAAAATAACATGTTTCAAAAAAGACAATAATAGAATAACATGTTTCAAAAAATTCAAAATACGTTTAAATGTTAAAAAAATAATATGTTTAAAAAAATAACAAAATAACATGTTAAAAACACAATAATAAAATAACACGTTTTGAAAAATAAAATAACACAAGTTTAAAAAGACAATAATAAAATAACACATGTAAAATAAAACAATAATAGAATATCTGGTCCAGTAAAGTTGCCGTTTGGACGATATATTTATATACACCAATTTCCGTTGTAATCTACCTGCCGACACAAGATTCTGATTTGTTTTAGCAGACTACTGTTCTGGAAGAGGGACTTTGCTGCCACTCTGAATAGCGCTCCTCTCTTTAAGATGGTGGGACTTAGCGGGAACTGTTGGATTAGAAAGGATTTTCTCTCCCACTCCTAGGACAATGCACTGGGCTGGCCCAGCGAGTCATAATCCACTCTCTAGCTTTAGATAACTGACTGCGGAGACTATGCACCTCCACCAAGTCCTACAAAGTCAAACGCCTGTGAAGATCAGGTGCAAATGGATGCAGGTGTGGAGCTGAAGCCTGGAGCATATCACTTAGTGAATGATTAAGCAAATTACTAACAGCTTAGCTGCAGAAATTAATAAATAAATACATTTAGGTTTGGTTTATATTGTTGTATGAGAGTCTGGGGTGAGGAGAGTCATATATTGTGTCATTGTTGGGTAAAGGCAGGGTACGCTATGGACAGGCCGCCAGTGTTGTGTTAAAACTACTTCAATACAAAACAAACCTTTGAGGTATTAAAGAGATCATTCCTTTCATCACCAAAAAAAACACACCAAAATAATAATGATTCAATTTTTTTATAATGATTTAAACAACAATATTTTGCTACTTTGGCCTTGTTCCCAACCCAGACTTTAAAACTTCTGGGCCACAATAAAATGCTAAAAAGTGATCAATTTATAAAAAAGATCACAATATGAGTTTCATAAAAACCTATATGAAACTAAACATTACATTTACAAATTTTTTATTTATTCATGTGTATTTAAAGTGCAGCTTGTATTAGCTGTTAATTAGCTTTAGAAAATCCATGGCCAAGCTAGCTTTTTTCTTAAAAATGTTAAAACTGCCATTACCGCAACACGTCATTACCAACACATAACCTGTTGAGATGATAATGATGTTTGTTGATGGTAATGACAGGTTTTCAATTCCACCATCGGTATATTTTAAATTATGTAGAAATTAAATAGAATCAAGTCTAACAGTGTGAAATTCTAGTGAAATGCATCACTTTATAAAACTAAACATTATAAAAGTTATATATATATAGTCTTTACACTGTAGTGGGATTAAAAATGAAAACAATACACTTACGATTATAATGCAAGGAATATAATTTATTATATATGTATTTTAATCAGATAAAAATATCAAAAATATTATTGCTGTCCAAAGAAAAACATTCCATTCAATTTAATTTATGTTTCTATATCATGTGAATGCAGCAACTACCATGTACATTGTATAAAGATTTCATGATGAATGGACCAATAGAAATGCTCCAAAATCACATGGAAAACTTCTGGTTCCATTGACTTACATTGGAAGAGGGTTTATATACATATATATATATATATATATATATATATATATATATATATATATATATATATATATATATATATATATATATATATATATATATATATATATGAGAGAGAGAGAAAGAGAGAGAGTTGTAAGTTTTACATTTTCACTGGTCTTTAAAATTAAATTTTGGACTTTCCACTTTGTTCTGAACAGTGATTTAGTAGTTTAGTTAAGTAGAAGTGGCCACTTACACTGTATTATTTAAAGTATGAGACAAATTCAGGCATTAATACAAAAAAAAAAGTGTGACTAGATTGAAGTGGCTATTATCCAACATTACTTTCCTATAGCTTCCTGAAGTGCCCTTAGTGAACGAGCGATCACAGGCCACGTCCTTGATTAGGTGGTATTTACCATTAGGCTCGGTGTTTTATAGAGCCGACCGAGCTCCCTCCGACTCCCAATCCCGCAGCAGACCATCAGTCATGAGACGCAGCGTGAGAATTCAATTACAGCCCTCAATGCGCCACTCGCAAACCACCCTGAGCAGCGCAATTATTCCACACCGGTACTTATCACTGTTAAGGTACGTCTTCCAGAGTTTCTGTCTGCGTTTCTATTGGCTCCTGCGGGACAGGAAGTTTGTATTCAGGTCCTGCTGGGAAGGCTAAGGTTAAGTTCCAGTTGGAATGGACTACAAGCTGTCCAATCTGTCGTCCTGGCATCGAAGCACCTCCACGGAGCCGGAACAGGAAGCGCTAGTTTGGTGGGGACGGCTCCCCGCTTGGATGCTGGGAATAGATTACGCAATAAGCAGACGTTGAGATACTGAAGACTTAGTATTTCTTAAAGCTGTACAATAGATGATATCTGTGATCTTCAGAGGTTGTAAGGTCATATGGATTTCTTCTGGTGTAGAAACTGAAAGTACAGATTCAATCCAGACCACATTGTGTTTGTACTATTCAGACTATAACTGTAATAATAATAAAAACTTTTACGGAAACATCTTAAGCTGTTCTCATGACTGGATATGTCTAATCTTTACAGCGTCCTTGAAATCTGTAGAGCAGGGGTCACTAATAGGCGGACCAAGGTCCGGGTCCAGACCCAGACGTTGTCAAATTCAAACCCAAACTCAAACTGATAAACTACTGAGAATGATTCAACTCTGACTGTGTTTATTTTAAGTGGTGGAGCTTTTTTTATCTTTACGGTATACGGGCTTTGCAGTGCAGTGAACTCACAGACCAATCACGTGCCCTGTAAGATCACCAAACGAGCTCCTCAGCCAATCAGATCTGTGCAGATTCAGGAGCCAATCCCAGCGTCATCAAGGCGAAGGCGGGGTACACCATGAACAGGTCGCCAGTCCATTACATGGCCAACACTCACTCACACCTTAGGGCAATTAGAGTGAGGATCAACCTAACATGCATGTGTTTAGACTGTGGGAGGAAACTGGAGTACCCGGAGGAACCCACTCAAGCATGGAGAGACCATACACACTCCACACAGAACGTTCCGGATATCTCATATGTGTGTGAGAATGGTCCTAACACAGTTTCAGCCCAGGTTTAAAGATTTGGCTGGACAACCAAGATCTCACTCCTCTTACTGAACAAGAGAAAGTGTAGAGTCAGTTAACAAGACTAAACATTATGGTTGTGTCTCAAATCCTAGTGAGTGTGTAAGTAGGCTGTCTAGGTAGTGAGTGTGTAAGTAGGCTGTCTAGGTAGCAGTTGTGTAAGTAGCAGCATTCTCTCCTCATCTCTCCTCATAAAACAGATTACTGAGACGCTCTAGTTAGAGAGAGACTGCGTCACGGCTTGTTCCCGCCCACTGCAGCACGCCACCGGTGGTTTAGCTGGTTGCTAAGTTACCAGTCGGCGTCCAAAACAATAGCCAAGGCTTAAAAATACGCTAGCATAAATGCTAATGGCTAAATGGTGAAGGACTCGTTACAGAGTTGATAATAAAAAACTGTTTTGTGTGATTATATGACCAGAAACACATTAAAACTCCAGAGAGAATCAAAACAACTCACATTTTAAAACCACTTCACTGCTCCTAGATTAGCCTGCGGTGCATCATGGGATTGTCTTAGCGGCTGAGGAAGAGTTCAATACTTCCTTAAAATCAGGTGTAAATAAGGTTTCTCAGTAGACAGCATGTTTAAGGTATGTAAGAATTGGGACAGTCTACATGTCAGGAGCGCATACTAAGGCGTAAAATGCTGCCTTTTATTCAAAGTCATTTTAAACGTAGCCCTTGTTTTTATTTAAATTGATGAAAAAAGCATTTTCAGTTCAGCATTTACACACTAAATATACTGAAATATGCTGAACGGTATGTGTGATGTGTTGGTGTTTCAGTAGCTGATGGTATAAGATGCTGATACTAGACTATTTCAGTAAACAGGATACACCACTGAATCAGAACACAGCCACTTTGGGATGTTTTGGAGGAGCGAGTCAGGAGACGTTTTCCTCCACCAGCATCACGTAGTGACCTGGACACTATCCTGCAAGAAGAATGGCTTAAAGTCCCTCTGACCACTGTGCAGGACTTGTATATGTCATTCCCAAGACCAACTGACGCTGTATTGGCCACAAAAGGAGGCCCTACACCACATGTGTCAAACTCAAGGCCCGCCACGTCCTTTTTTTGTGGCCCGCGAGAGTCTGAAAGGTCTTAGTGTCTTAAAAAAAAAAGAAAAGAAGCGTGCTTTAACCAAAAACTACATTTCCCACAATGCATGTCGATTGTGTTATGGCTTACTGCCACTAGACAACAGTGTAGTCATTGATGTGATAACGCGGCCGATCCCATAATGTCCAGAAAAGAGAAGTTGATGCAGATGGACGGCTGTTTCAACAAAGATGGGAAGTGAATACATGTTCGTGCTTCAAGGTGAAAGACCGGTTTGACTTTTGTGTTATGAAGCAACATGTCAGTTATTAAAGAGACTCTTCGCCGGCATTTTAACTCCAAGCACGGAGCTCAGTACGGCAAAGCTAGCCTTCAGGAAAAGCAACAGATTGCAGAAGAATTAAAAATTAAACTGAAGTCGCAGCAGAATCTGTTCACGAAAGCCAAAAACAATGCGTCAGTGAAAGCTAGCTTTACTGTGGCTGAAGAAATCACCCGAGCTTCAAAGGGTTTTTCAGAGGAAGCGTTTCTGAAGCAGTGCTGCTGAAGGTCTATGAGCTGAGCAGGTGTGTCCTGACCAGATTCAGACTTTAACAATGTCAGTTTGTCAAGAAACTCCATCACTGACCGAGTTAAGGAACTAGCTGGAACTAGCTGGCCGAGGAGTCCCCCAGCTACACAGCTGTTTCATTAGCTGTTGATGAAACACAGATATGTATAGTTGCTGTTGATGAAAGCTCAGATGTGTAGTTGCTGTTGATGAAAGCTCAGATATGTGTAGTAGCTGTTGATGAAACACAGATATGTATAGTTGCTGTTGATGAAAGCTCAGATGTGTAGTTGCTGTTGATGAAAGCTCAGATATGTGTAGTAGCTGTTGATGAAACACAGATATGTATAGTTGCTGTTGATGAAAGCTCAGATATGTGTAGTTGCTGTTGATGAAAGCTCAGATATGTGTAGTTGCTGTTGATGAAAGCTCAGATATGTGTAGTAGCTGTTGATGAAAGCTCAGATGTGTAGTAGCTGTTGATGAAACACAGATATGTGTAGTAGCTGTTGATGAAACACAGATATGTGTAGTTGCTGTTGATGAAAGCTCAGATGTGTAGTTGCTGTTGATGAAAGCTCAGATATGTGTAGTAGCTGTTGATGAAAGCTCAGATATGTGTAGTAGCTGTTGATGAAACACAGATGTGTAGTAGCTGTTGATGAAACACAGATACGTGTAGTAGCTGTTGATGAAACACAGATACGTGTAGTAGCTGTTGATGAAACACAGATACGTGTAGTAGCTGTTGATGAAAGCTCAGATATGTGTAGTAGCTGTTGATGAAAGCTCAGATATGTGTAGTAGCTGTTGATGAAAGCTCAGATATGTGTAGTAGCTGTTGATGAAAGCTCAGATATGTGTAGTAGCTGTTGATGAAAGCTCAGATATGTGTAGTAGCTGTTGAAAGCTCAGATATGTGTAGTAGCTGTTGATGAAAGCTCAGATATGTGTAGTAGCTGTTGATGAAAGCTCAGATATGTGTAGTAGCTGTTGATGAAAGCTCAGATATGTGTAGTAGCTGTTGAAAGCTCAGATATGTGTAGTTGCTGTTGAAAGCTCAGATATGTGTAGTAGCTGGTGATGAAAGCACAGATATGTGTAGTAGCTGTTAATGAAAGCTCAGATATGTATAGTAGCTGTTGATGAAACACAGATATGTGTAGTAGCTGTTGAAAGCTCAGATATGTGTAATAGCTGTTGAAAGCTCAGATATGTGTAGTAGCTGTTGATGAAAGCTCAGATATGTGTAGTAGCTGTTGAAAGCTCAGATATGTGTAGTAGCTGTTGAAAGCTCAGATATGTGTAGTAGCTGTTGAAAGCTCAAATATGTGTAGTAGCTGTTAATGAAAGCTCAGATATGTGTAGTAGCTGTTGAAAGCTCAGATATGTGTAGTAGCTGTTAATGAAAGCTCAGATATGTGTAGTAGCTGTTAATGAAAGCTCAGATATGTGTAGTAGCTGTTGAAAGCTCAGATATGTGTAGTTGCTGTTGAAAGCTCAGATATGTGTAGTAGCTGTTGATGAAAGCTCAGATATGTGTAGTAGCTGTTGAAAGCTCAGATATGTGTAGTTGCTGTTGAAAGCTCAGATATGTGTAGTAGCTGTTGATGAAAGCTCAGATATGTGTAGTTGCTGTTGAAAGCTCAGAAATGTGTAGTAGCTGTTGATGAAAGCTCAGAAATGTGTAGTTGCTGTTAATGAAAGCTCAGATATGTGTAGTTGCTGTTGCAATGTATTTAGTGTTTGCAGGTTTTATGTGTTTATGCAGACGTATGTTTATTGTAATCAAAGCATCTCATTAGTTTGATGCAAGGCTGTTTTTTTAATCTGTCACACATGTTCTTAGCAGCTCACAATTTTAGATTTCATACTAATTAAGCCTCATTTCAGTATGTCAAACGTTTTCATCAAAGTTAATAATATAACTTGTTTGATGTTATTTTTTATTCACTTGAATAGTTTGATCCTTGATTGTGGATTTCAAAACATGACAAATTAAAAGGATTTATGTTATAACAGAGCAACAAGCAAACATATTTTTTCCATGCACCTGTAATGTTTTAACTGAATAAGTAATACTTTTACAGTTATTTAATATTAAGGAGTAGTTATATTCATTTTATATTACATTTTGTTACATGTATAAGTTAGATCTGGCCCTTTGAGAACAGCCATTATGCCGACACCCCTGCCCTACACCATACTAATAAATTATTGTGGTCTTAAACCAGGTGTATCAGTTTCATTGTCCAACCCCTGTGTGTGTATATATATATATGTGTGTGTTTCAAGAATGTTAACCATGACTTACATAATCAAGTAATATTAATAACACATGCAAGCAAAAACTTTTTTCAATGAACAGCTGAACCAAAAAGGTTAATGCTGTCAGTAATTAAACTGAGCCTGGACACGAGCTAGTATTCATTAAATGTGTTACGCTAATACGTACCTGTTAACTCTCATCCACTTCAGCATTTTAACAATCCCTTTAAGCTCAGGTGTTTATCCACCGTAATCCTTCAGACAGCTCCCACGCAATATGTACAGCACCTTACCATCCATTTTATTAGAAACCCCTCCTTTACCTGTGTGCAGGTGGTAGCCCACAGACCGTCCAGAGATGGTAGCCCAGCTGCTGAAGCACAGGTCTGCTAAGAATGGTCCACCACTCAAATGATACCTGGAGAACAGCAGTCCTACAATCAGAGACAGACCACAGGGGAATAGATGGGGTTGATAAACTGTACAGCAAGAGATGGACTACAGCCTGGAACTGTGGTGGTCAGGTGGGCGGAGCTTATACAATTATTGAAAGTGCAAAGTATGTGTTTCCAATAAAGTGGCCAGCAAGTGGAAGCCCAGGTTGGGTGTTTCTAATAAAGTGGTCAGTGAGTGAAAGCACAGCGTGGGTGTTTCTAATACAGTGGTCATGAACTGTAAATACAAGGTGTTTCCAATACACTGGCCAGAAAGTGGAAGCCTAAGTTGGGTGTTTCTAATACAGTGGTCATGAACTGTAAATACAAGGTGTTTCCAATAAAGTGGCCAGCAAGTGGAAGCCTAAGTTGGGTGTTTCTAATAAAGTGGTCAGTGAGTGAAAGCACAGCGTGGGTGTTTCTAATACAGTGGTCATGAACTGTAAATACAAGGTGTTTCCATTACAGTGGCCAGCAAGTGGAAGCCCAGGTTGGGTGTTTCTAATAAAGTGGTCAGTGAGTGAAAGCACAGCGTGGGTGTTTCTAATACAGTGGTCATGAACTGTAAATACAAGGTGTTTCCAATAAAGTGGCCAGAAAGTGGAAGCCCAGGTTGGGTGTTTCTAATAAAGTGGTCAGTGAGTGAAAGCACAGCGTGGGTGTTTCTAATACAGTGGTCATGAACTGTAAATACAAGGTGTTTCCAATAAAGTGGCCAGCAAGTGGAAGCCTAAGTTGGGTGTTTCTAATAAAGTGGTCAGTGAGTGAAAGCACAGCGTGGGTGTTTCTAATACAGTGGTCATGAACTGTAAATACAAGGTGTTTCCAATAAAGTGGCCAGAAAGTGGAAGCCCAGGTTGGGTGTTTCTAATAAAGTGGTCAGTGAGTGAAAGCACAGCGTGGGTGTTTCTAATACAGCGTTCATGAACTGTAAATACAAGGTGTTTCTAATAAAGTGGCCAGCAAGTGGAAGCCCAGGTTGGGTGTTTCTAATAAAGTGGTCAGTGAGTGAAAGCACAGCGTGGGTGTTTCTAATACAGTGGTCATGAACTGTAAATACAAGGTGTTTCCAATAAAGTGGCCAGCAAGTGGAAGCCCAAGCTGGGTAATTCTAATAAAGTGATTAGTTAGTAAAAGCACAATGCAGGTGTTTCTAATAAAGTGGCCAGCTTGTGGACGTACAGGCAGATGTTTCCAATACAGTAGCCAAGAAGTGGAAGTTGAAGATAGACATTTCCAAGATGTAGAAGTACAAGGTGTTTCCAATAAAGTGGCCGACAAGTGGAAGCACAAGGTTGGTGTTTCTAACAAACTGGCTAGCTCGTGGACGTACAGGGCAGGTGTTTACAATACAGTTGCCAAGAAGTGGAAGTTGAAGGCAGGTGTTTCTAATAAAGTGGCCAAGAAATAGAAGTACAAGGTGTTTATAATAAAATAGCCAGTTAGAGGAAGTACAGGAAACATGTTCTCAATAAAGTGGCCAGCAAGTGGAATCCCAAGTTGGATTATTCTAATAAAGTGACTAGTTAGTTAAAGCACAATGCAGATGTTTTTAATAAAGTGGCCAGCTCATGGACATACAGGGTAGGTGTTTCCAATAAATTAGCCAAGAAGTGGAAAATACAAGGTGTTTCTAGTAAAATGGCCAGTTAGTAAACGAATAATGTAGGCATTTCTAATACAGTGGCCATGGGCTGGAAGTACAAACTGTTTCTAATAAAATTGACAGTTAGTGAAAGTACAGAAGACGTGTTTCCAATAAAGGGCCTACAAGTAGCAGCACAAGGTTGATGTTTCTAATAAAGTGGCCAAGAAATGAAGGCACAATGAAGGTGCTTCTTATAAAATGGCCATGAAGTAGAAGTACAAGGTGTTTCTAATAAAGCGGCCATGAAGTGGAAGCACAATGTAGATGTGAGGGTTGCATTTGTCTCTTTGTTTTTCTAGAAAGCTCCTTCAGAAGTCAACAAAGCAGATTCATTTCATTCGAATCTAAACCAACACGTTCCTGCGTGATGTGCTGAACATCACTGCAAAGCAAATCACCCCCACAAGTGTCAGAGCTAGCTCGCGTAGCTTAAGGCTAAACGGTGTCATATATTTTTAGAAGCTGAGGAGTTCAATTTTCTCTGAAGCTGAAGGTGAAAAGACTGCACCTTGCTCCATTCGCCCTAGCCATCTTAAACCCATTTGAAACAAATGGGCTTCCCTCAGAGGCGAGGCCAGGGCACTGGAATCAATCTAATTGAAGAAAGAGGGCTTACAAAAAAGCTTGCGAGCGGTTTTCATACATCGCTCCGGAGCAAACATTAAGGGAAGCTATCTCTTACACTCCTCTCCGGCCTAATGCAGCCCCAAATCCCCACGCTGTGCCAACGGAGTGGATTGGTCGGGGTTTTTTTCCGCCTGCAAGGTAACAAGCTGGGATGTCAGGCTTAGGCACGGCCGAAACTCCAGAATGTCAAATTATGCTGGGCGTCTGTGCAGAGACTGAGCAAAACACTACGACTTTTAGTGGAATATGACCAAAAAAACTTTTATAGACTTAAGTCCTTGTAAAGTCATAGCTCAAGAAATACAGTCCACCCCCAAAAGCCTGAACTGGACAGATAGATGAAAAAAAAAAAAAAAAGGAGTGGGCATTTGTTCTGCCAGCCTGCAGTCTCATTTCAGTGGAGCGATATTTTGATACCATCTTGGCTTGTGTGTGCTGTTCAACACCATGTGAAAGGCTCTAGACCAAATTGGATACACTCACATCCAGGTTCTTACAGCAATGGTCCTCCAAAGCATCATCATCTGAAAGGTTCTTAAAGAGAACCAAAGTGGTTCCTTTAAGGACGTTTTCACACCAGCACTAGTTAGTTGGGTTAAAACGGACTCTGATTCGTTTGCACCCTTGGTGCGGTTCGTTTTGGCAGTTGAGACCCTCAAGAGGAGGTGGTCTCGGTCAGGCTCCAAACAAACTCTGGAGCGTTCGTTTGTGGTGAGAACATGATCCGGCCTCGATCCGACCCAAGTATTAGGTGTACTACACAAGTCTGATCTAAACATCTCCTGCAGCCAGGTGTACTTTGCATTATGGGATACGGCAGATGGAGTGAACCGAGAACTGGAGAACTGTAGCAGCTAACAGGGTGAGGACAATAAAGCGAGGTCTCTCTTGGACTAGCAGTGAGGGACGTTGTCTACTTGATATTTGAAGTGAACTACAGGTGTGAAAATGACCTAAAGCTTTGTCCAAAGAACCCTTTCAGCACCTTCACTTTTAAAGATATGTGGAAATCAGTTGAACTATCAAAAGGTTCTTCAATCTCACCTGTATTTTTAGGACTGGAGTTATCCACCTTGTTCTTGAAGGTCCATCAGAAGTTCCACCTTTTTTCTCCAAACTGAAAAACAGGAAAACAGGAAAAAGGTGAAGCATCTGATGGGCCTTGAGTAATAGTCAAGTCCAGGTTCTTGGTAATAGGTTGAGAAGTAATAAGAGTAATAGGTTGAGAAGCATTGGTCCTTCAAAGAACTCAACCTAGACAATTATAGCGAAAATGTGGAACCCTGTTAATTTCCCTGAGGACTGAACCAACACTGCTTTATAGAACCAACAGGTTTATTATGTAGACAAGAATGGGCACCAAGTATGTGTAGTACGTTTAAATACGTGTAGATGTTTTTCAAACATTCCTTACAATTTATGGAGCAATGGTTTGCAAAATAGTCTTCAAAGGTCAGTTTAAGAACCTCAGCTTTAGAGAGCCATCATAAACTCATAAGGTTCTTCTAGGAACCTAAATGTGTTCTTCAATGGCAGCACTCCTAAGAACAATTGTGGCAAAGCGTAGACTTTTATTTTTTTTAAATGTCTTATTTACAGATGTCAATATTTTAGAACAATGGTTTTCAAAGCAACCCCTTTAGTGGTTCTTCTCCAGCATCGGCACCTTCAATTTTAAGAGTGTATGTGTATCAAGCCACGATGGAACTCAAGGCCCCTCAAAACCTCTTGTTCCAGTCTAATTCATACAGAGATAGTGGAAACATGTGGATCTTCTGATGAGCTTTGAGGAAAAATGGCAAAAACCTTTCTCCTAAAGAAAGATTTTTCAAACTATTCCTCAAGGCCCCTTTAAACTTTTTTGCCCCAGCTTGATGTAGACAGGGATATTGGACAAGTTTGGATTTTCTGACGGGAATAGGGTTGAGAACATTTTGTTCTAAAGATCCATTTTCAAACTAGTCCTCAAGGCCCCTCAAATATTTTGCTCTAGCCCAGTTTATACAGGGATAGAGGAAATATGAAGATCATCTCATGGGCTTTGAGGAAAAGACGGGTAGAGAACCATTGTCATAAAGATCAGTTTTCAAACCAGTCCTCAAGCCCTCTTAAAACCTCTTCTTCCAACCACATTTAGACAAGGATAGTGAAAATATGTGGATCATCGGCTTTAAAGAATGAGTTGAGAACCACTGTTCTGAAGATCCACTTTAAAACTAGCCCTCAAGGCCCCTTAAAACCTCTTGTTCCAGCCCAGTTATACAGGGATAGAGGACATGTGTGGATCATCTGATGGGCTTTGAGGAACGGGTTTGAGAACCATTGTTATGAAGATCCATTTTCAAACTAGTCCCCTCTAAACCTTGTTGCTCAAGCCTAATTTGGACAGGGATAGAGGACATATGTAAACCATCTGATGGGCTTTGAGGAATTGAGTTGGAAACCACTGTTCTGAAGATCATCAATTCCCATCTAAACCTCTTGTTCCAACCTAATTTAGACTGGTATAGTGGAATTATGGGGGATCATCTGATGGGCTTTGAGGAAAAGATGGGGAGAACCATTGTTCTAAAGAGCAGTTTTCAAACCAGTCCTCAAAGCCCCTCAAAAACGTATATCCCAGCTTCATTTAGACTGGGCTAGTGGAAATATGTGGATCATGTGACGGGCTTAGAAGAATGGGGTTGGGAACCACTGTTCTGAAGATACATTTTCAAACTAGTCCTCAAGTCCCATCTAAACCTCTTGTTCCAACCTAATTTAGACTGGTATAGTGGAATTATGGGGTTCATCTGATGGGCTTTGAGGAAAAGATGGGGAGAACCATTGTTCTAAAGACCAGTTTTCAAACCAGTCCTCAAAGCCCCTCAAAAACGTACATCCCAGCCTCATTTAGACTGGGATAGTGGAAATATATGGATCATCTAATGGGCTTTGAGGAATGGACTTGAGAACCAATGTTCTGAAGATCTATTTTCAAACTAATCTAATTAATACAGGGACAGAGGACAAATGTGGACCATCTGATGGGCTTTGAGGAAAATATGGGGAGAACCATCATTCTAAAGATTAGTCTTCAAACTAGTTCTCAAAGCCCCTCAAAACCTTATGTCCCAGCTTCATTTAGACTGGGATAGTGGAAATATGTGGATCATCTTATGGGCTTTGAGGAATGGAGTTGAGAACCAGTGTTCTAAAGATATATTTTCAAACTACTCCTCAAGTCCCATCTAAACCTCTTGTTCCAGCCTAATTTAGACTGGTACAGTGGACATATGGGGATCATCTGATGGGCTTTGAGGAAAAGATGGGGAGAATCATTGTTCTAAAGACCAGTTTTACAACCAGTCCTCAAAGCCCCTCAAAAACGTATATCCCAGCCTCATTTAGACTGGGATAGTGGAAATATGTGGATCATCTAATGGGCTTTGAGGAATGGAGTTGAGAACCACTGTTCTAAAGATACATTTTGAAACAAGTCTAATTTATACAGGGATATAAAGGACATTGGAAAATTGTGGACCATCTGAGGGTCCTGGGAAGCACTGCTTTAGATATCCATTCATGGAAATGTTTTGTATGGTGTAAACTCCATCTATTTTTTACCCATCTCTTTTTTTTTCCAATCCACTGACTAAACAGGCAGCAGGTGTCACAAAATATCTGCCTTACCTTTTAGCGACTGCCAACAGCGACAGATTTCTTTATATTCACATGCCGACACTGATGTAAGTTGTTCAAAAGCGCTTCCATTAAGATAACAAGAAAAGGTGGGCTTGTATCAAAGTGTGATGATTTGTTAAAGGCGTCGCAAAGGTATTTTATTGCATTTCATTTTATCTCCTGTCAGGTTAACTGATGGGACCGCGTGCCTGCTCGGTTTACGGCTGCTACTACAAAACATTTGAGGCTTTGGGTTTTTCAACATGTAACACGTATTATTTCCTTCAAGATCGAATCTTTCAGCCCCAAAGAAAATAATTCAGGATGCCCGAGTTGACACATTTAATCAGAAATCTTTCCATTTCATTTTTTATGCAGCATAAATCTCACTCTGCCAGCAAAAGGTCAATTTCCAATCCATTCCAAGGAAGGTTCTTCTGGCTTTTATGGAAATGTTTCGAGAGATTTGAAAATGATTCTCCAATAATAAATGGAAACACAACAAAAGCTGGTCACTGTGTTCACATCTGAATCCAACGCTTTAGAAAAATTGTAGAAAAACACAAAAAGAAGCTTTAAAAAAAAAAAAAAAAAGAAGTGTAGAAGTAACCCAGGCAGAGGTCAGACTTAACTATTAATCAGATTCCCTTTGAAGGCGATTGAATATATCAATGGCCTGTGATGTTAATATGTCTTATGAAAGGTTCACACGGCCCCATTGATAGAAGGCAAAACTGAAGATATCATCTTCAAAGCACACCTTCAAAGGCAGGCGGCCCCAGTAATTTACACTTATTTCAATCACGGCCAGATCAGGGGAGCTGATTTGCATGTCTTTTTTATCGGGCCTCGGGTTTCTAATTACACATCCCCTATAGCGCTCGCCTTTGTGTCATTTGCACGGTGCCGCCGGAGCCGTTCGTGTGTCTGACATGCCTGTAACTGTCAAACCTGCTCCTGTCGCGCCCGGCTTCACCCGGGACCGCGTGCTGATTAAGTAACACGTCGTTTAACGATTCCTGCGAACGCCACTGCAGATGAAGTGATCCACTGGACTGACGTGATTCCAGTGCATGCATGATTCCACACGCCAACCTTAAATAAAAGTAGTAAATGAACGAATCCTTCCTAGAGGTCTCCCACTCGATCGCTCAATGCCATCAAGCTAGGAGGGTGAAGGCTAGCACAATTGAGGCTACTAGTTCTGTTGCGTTAGGTGACAGAAACCTATGTTGGCTAGCATTGGCCGAGTGATGGTGGGAGAAAAGACTAACCGTCCCACCCACCTTATAAAATAATAACTGATAAAATCTTTGTAAGATTGTGTTTTTTGGTCAGTACCCATGTACCTAGATGTCATCCTCTATGGTACGTATGGAGGGTGAATGTTAGCACAATACAAGCTGCTAATGGCGTTACGTTAGCTGACAGAAACCTATGCTGGCTAGCATTGGCAGAGTCATGGGGGAAGAAAAGACCAACTGTCCCACCCACTTTATAAAAGTAGTAACTGAAAGAGTTTTGGTCAGTACCCATGTACCTAGAGGTCTCGCACTCGATCGCTTAATGCTATCAAGCTGGGAGGGTGACGACATGCACGATGCAAGCTGCTAATGCTATTATCTTATCTCACAGGAGGCCATGTTGGCTAGCACTGGCAGAGTAGAAGGAGGACCAACCAATTCCTCCACAAAATAAAAGCAGAAACTGAAAGAATCTTTGTAAGATTGTATTTTTGATCAGTTCCCATATACCTTGAGGTCTCAAACTCAATCCCACAATGATACCAAGCTGGGAGGGTGAAGGTTAGCACAGTGCTAACTGCTTATGTTGTTACATTAGCTGAAAAAAAAAACATGTTGGCAAGCATCGGTAGAGTGATGGGGGAAGGGAAGACCAATGCTCAAATTCAGGAAAGGTCATTGTTTAGTGGCTTGACCCACAAATGGGGAGCTTTCCTCTCTTTTAGTTTTTTAACTGGTAATGCAGCTCTAGTCTGGTTCTTCATAGCTAAGCAACTGTAACTATGCCCCAAAATATCATATATGCAAATCTGAAAACCTGCCCAATTTCCCAAGAGTTTGGTGCAAAGAGTGCATTTCTCAAACTGAAGACAGAAGATGGGGACATGTAAGATTCCTAGGTTAATTTAAAATCACTTAGTAGCACTACACTGATCGAGTTACCAGCCAGCCAATGCTGGAGAAGCCAGGCAACTTGGGACCCACTAAATTCCACAAGGTATTTTGCACAGTGGGGCCAACCCATGGACAGCCGCACCACTCGGCAGTCCCATAAGACTGTAAAACCTCACACAGTGTAAAATATTTTTAAAATTAACTGTTGTTCTATTTCCAGTTAAAATGGGCATATATTTCTGAAAAAAAAACTAGACAAACCAGAGGAACATGAGCACATGAAAGAAGACCTTCCAAAACAAAAGTTCAAGAATAAATAGAAAACAGAGAAACCTGGATTCCAAACAACTACCTGGAAGACCTTGTAGACCACAAGAACTGTCATCACCTACCCTGTCTTTGAGAGAAAGAGGAGAACATCAAGCTCCACTATTACTACAGATCAGAACATCTACAGGTGTTTGTCCATCCTTCCACTGTGAGAAGTCACCAACACTATGGGGTCTAAAAGATTGTGTAGCTGATCAAGAAGCTCCTCACTGATAACACACATTCAACACAGTGTATCAAGTTCTTCTGTAAAGTATCACGAAAAACGTCTACTGTCCTCACCGTCCAAAGAAAGACAAGTCTCTCCAAAATAGTAACTTTACAGAAGAGGACAAAAACTCTGGCACATCATGTAAACAGCAGACGTTGTGTTCAAATCATAGAGAAAAATGAAAATCCAGACAATGTTTGTCTTTGGACAGTGATAATATACTGTATCTACTTCAAAATGCGCTCTGGACATATGTGTCCAAGGTCAAAAGAGAATCCCACTTTTATTATCCGAGTCTCTCTCAGGCTGCTTTAGATCTGAGGAAACAAGGAAAAGCTCATTGCCAGGATGTCTGCAGTTTCTCTCCAATTCTGATGTAACCCACTCGATCTGGCTAATCAAGTCTTTCAAGAGCATCTGAATATTAGGAGCAGGTGCGTGGGACTGCGCTGGGAAATGAACCCCGCAGGGTGATAGATCTTCAGGAGGAGATCAACCGGTTGGGTGTGGCAGTTTTTGAAAGCTTGTAATGTTTTTGTAATTATAGCAATGATCACATCCCAATAAACACTCAGCAGAACAACATTTAGCACAAAGAACTGTCAATTTAATTCAATGTTTCAGAGATTTACAATCCCAAATTCAGAGAATAGGAAGATCCCAGTAGCACCTGATTCAAATAAAGGCCTTATCTATTAAAAGATTTAAGGTCCCAGTGAAAACATCAAATAGTCAAATATTAAAGATGTTTAATATAAAAGCTCAAAAAAAAAACCACATGAATTATAGTAAAAGAATGAAGGGATGAAGGAACAGTGTTGGTGGTGATAAAGGAATGAAAGGATGAAGGAACAGTGTTGGTGATGATAAAGGAATGAAGGGATGAAGAAACAGTGTTAATAAAAGAATAAAGGAATGAAGGAACAGTGTTGGTGTTTATAATGGAATGAAGGGATGAAGGAACAGTGTTGGTGATGAAGGGATGAAGGAACAGTGTTGGTGATGATGAAGGGATGAAGGAACAGCGTTGGTGATGATGAAGGAACAGTGTTGGTGATGATGAAGGAACAGTGTTGGTGATGATGAAGGGATGAAGGAACAGGGTTGGTGGTGATGAAGGAAAGAAGGAACAGTGTTGGTGGTGATAAAGGAATGAAGGGATGAAGGAACAGTGTTGGTGATGATAAAGGAATGAAGGGATGAAGAAACAGTGTTAATAAAAGAATAAAGGAATGAAGGAACAGTGTTGGTGTTTATAATGGAATGAAGGGATGAAGGAACAGCGTTGGTGATGAAGGGATGAAGGAACAGTGTTGGAGATAATGAAGGGATGAAGGAACAGTGTTGGTGGTGATGAAGGGATGAAGGAACAGTGCTGGTGGTGATGAAGGGATGAAGGAACAGTGCTGGTGATGATAAAGGTATGAAGGAACAGTGCTGGTGGTGATGAATGGATAAAGGGACAGTGCTGGTGATGATGAAGGAATGAAGGAACAGTGTTGGTGATGATAAAGGAATGAAGGGATGAAGGAACAGTGTTGTTGATGGTAAAGGAATGAAGGGATGAAGGAACAGTGTTGTTGATGGTAAAGGAATGAAGGGATGAAGGAACAGTGTTGGTGATGATGAAGGGATAAAGTAACAGTGCTGATGGTGATGAATGGATAAAGGGACAGTGCTGGTGGTGATGAAGGGATGAAGGAACAGCGTTGGTGATGATGAAGGAACAGTGTTGGTGATGAAGGAACAGTGTTGGTGATGATGAAGGAACAGTGTTGGTGATGAAGGAACAGTGTTGGTGATGATGAAGGAACAGTGTTGGTGATGATGAAGGGATGAAGGAACAGTGTTGGTGGTGATGAAGGGATGAAGGAACAGTGCTGGTGATGATAAAGGAATGAAGGGATGAAGGAACAGGGTTGGTGGTGATGAAGGGATGAAGGAACAGGGTTGGTGGTGATGAAGGAAAGAAGGAACAGTGTTGGTGGTGATGAAGGGATGAAGGAACAGTGCTGGTGATGATAAAGGAATGAAGGGATGAAGGAACAGGGTTGGTGGTGATGAAGGGATGAAGGAACAGGGTTGGTGGTGATGAAGGAAAGAAGGAACAGTGTTGGTGAGGATGAAGGGATGAAGGAACAGTGTTAATAAAAGAATAAAGGAATGAAGGAACAGTGTTGGTGTTTATAATGGAATGAAGGGATGAAGGAACAGCGTTGGTGATGAAGGGATGAAGGAACAGTGTTGGAGATAATGAAGGGATGAAGGAACAGTGTTGGTGGTGATGAAGGGATGAAGGAACAGTGCTGGTGGTGATGAAGGGATGAAGGAACAGTGCTGGTGATGATAAAGGTATGAAGGAACAGTGCTGGTGGTGATGAATGGATAAAGGGACAGTGCTGGTGATGATGAAGGAATGAAGGAACAGTGTTGGTGATGATAAAGGAATGAAGGGATGAAGGAACAGTGTTGTTGATGGTAAAGGAATGAAGGGATGAAGGAACAATGTTGTTGATGGTAAAGGAATGAAGGGATGAAGGAACAGTGTTGGTGATGATGAAGGGATAAAGTAACAGTGCTGATGGTGATGAATGGATAAAGGGACAGTGCTGGTGGTGATGAAGGGATGAAGGAACAGCGTTGGTGATGATGAAGGAACAGTGTTGGTGATGAAGGAACAGTGTTGGTGATGATGAAGGAACAGTGTTGGTGATGAAGGAACAGTGTTGGTGATGATGAAGGAACAGTGTTGGTGATGATGAAGGGATGAAGGAACAGCGTTGGTGGTGATGAAGGGATGAAGGAACAGTGCTGGTGATGATAAAGGAATGAAGGGATGAAGGAACAGGGTTGGTGGTGATGAAGGGATGAAGGAACAGGGTTGGTGGTGATGAAGGAAAGAAGGAACAGTGTTGGTGAGGATGAAGGGATGAAGGAACAGCGTTGGTGATGATGAAGGAACAGCGTTGGTGATGATGAAGGAACAGTGTTGGTGATGATGAAGGAACAGTGTTGGTGATGATGAAGGAACAGTGTTGGTGATGATGAAGGGATGAAGGAACAGCGTTGGTGGTGATGAAGGGATGAAGGAACAGTGCTGTTGATGATAAAGGAATGAAGGGATGAAGGAACAGTGCTGGTGATGATGAAGGGATGAAGGAACAGTGTTGGTGAGGATGAATGGATAAAGGGACAGTGTTGGTGATGAAGGGACGAAGGAACAGTGCTGATGGTGATGATGAAGGGATGAAGGAACAGTGCTGATGGTGATGATGAAGGGATGAAGGAACAGTGCTGATGGTGATGAAGGGATGAAGGAACAGTGTTGGTGAGGATGAATGGATAAAGGGACAGTGTTGGTGATGAAGGGATGAAGGAACAGTGCTGATGGTGATGATGAAGGGATGAAGGAACAGTGCTGATGGTGATGAAGGGATGAAGGAACAGTGTTGGTGAGGATGAATGGATAAAGGGACAGTGTTGGTGATGAAAGGATGAAGGAACAGTGCTGATGGTGATGATGAAGGGATGAAGGAACAGTGCTGATGGTGATGATGAAGGGATGAAGGAACAGTGCTGATGGTGATGAAGGGATGAAGGAACAGTGTTGGTGAGGATGAATGGATAAAGGGACAGTGTTGGTGATGAAGGGATGAAGGAACAGTGCTGATGGTGATGATGAAGGGATGAAGGAACAGTGCTGATGGTGATGATGAAGGGATGAAGGAACAGTGTTGTTAGATGCCAGATCCACACTACAGGCAGTGAACAGCAGACTGGGGGGGTTTATAGAAGTGAGAGTCTATTTTTCATAAGTTTGTTTTTCCGAGCGAGTGGTCTTTCACTGGCGATGACGGAGGAGAGGAAGGGAGTGCGAGGCTTCTATGCGAGCAGATGAAAGCAGGAGCGGATGGAAAAAAAAGGGCAGACGGTTTGAAACAGCCCGTGAAGATGGGTCAATCAATGAAGCCTGAGCAGCAGCGCTCTTCCTTTCTGAAATCGGTTCGTCCTGTTGTGCGGTGTTATATATAGACCGCGCTGTTGTCAGAGCGCTGACGCGTCTCCGTGCTTCTTGTTGGGACTTTTGCGTAAATAAGGCTACGTACTCGAGATAAGAGCGATTGTCCAGGCAGATGGGACGCAAGTCTCATTCATTATGTCTTTACTTACATACCTGTGCCGCGTGGCGTTTCTTTTAAGAGACCCAGAAAAGTCCAGACTTAAAACTCAGGGCTATTTATTTTCCAGTCAGGAAGTTTAATGCAGGGTGGCCACTGTGTGTGTGTGTGTGTGTGTGTGTGTGTGTGTGTGTGTAAGGTGATGATAAAGGAAGTATGTATGTTGGTATGTTATCATGTGTATGTATGTGTATAGATATCTCTTGTGGTTCAAATGTTATCAACAGTAAGTTCAATGTTCAGTGTGCTGTCCCTGATCTGTGTTCAGTACATGTTGTTCAATGTGGTTGTTGTTGCAACTTAGATATTGCAAATCTGACTGCATCAATTAACTTCTAAGACTGTTCTGGTTTTCTTTGATCTCTTACACACACACACACACACATATATATATATATATATATATATATATATATATATATATATATATATATATATATATATATATATATATATATATATATATATATAGAATGTAGGTATACACAGAATAAGATAAGGGGGTGGTATATAAAATATAAAAGAATATAAATTACTATACATATATACAGTAAGCAGTGAAATGTAAAGATTGCACAGAGCAGCATATGTTGAACAAGTTGTAACAGTGTAAGCAATAACTCCAGATATAAATATTACAACATGAACAGAATTGTGAATATGAAAAAAAAATTGGGAGCAGGTATAGTTTTCTCTCACTGTATTAATATTCAATCCTATTAATTCAATAACCCCTGTAATAGAACATGAGGTCATTACTAACTCAAAGTCCACTCTTACACTGTGTTTCTAAATAAACGGCTAGTCTATGAAGATAACATGACTAACAACCTTGGAAATCAAGTGTAGTCCAGAATATAAATCACCCGTCCCATCATACCTCTGACTCTTACATCACCGGCTGCAGTGTATGAGTCAAAAAATAAGCTAATAAAATCCAAACGAACACCAACATCACTTATATATGTAACCCAGAAACAATCAACCTCAACATAGAACACACTGTTATACAGCCAGGCAAATAAATATTTGGACGCCTCATGCAGCTTATTAGATTTGAAATGTTCCAAAATGGCAGAGTCAATTACCTGCCATCAGTCGAAAGCAAGCATTTCACTTACTGAAGACAGAGCTGAAGGTAAAAATGCTGCAAGACCTGGCAGGAGCTGAAGGCAACCACGGTGAAGACCTTGTCGGGTAACACCAGGGAAGAAACCCAGCTGCTGTTTGTCGGCTTTAGACTTCAAACAATCACAAGTATCAAAAATGACAATTTATGTTTGAACCTCTGGGCTATGTGGGAAAACTGTTAACACTGCTTTGCCATTTACCCAGTTTGAATGTGCTCTACCAGTCAAATGTTTGGAAACACCAAGTTTAAATAGTGGAATTGGTGCATATTTACAAAAATATTTCTAAAATTGAACTAAATTTTACATTTAAGTAAAAAAAACACATTTTTCAAGACCTATAAAACACCAATCACAACAAGATCTCAGCATGTATACTTATCTATCTTTAGTGCCGTTAGAAAAAGAGCCCATGTGGAGCTTCACGGAGCTGCTGGCCAGAATGTTCAAAGTATGTAAACCTGCATCAGAGCTAATGGTCCATATCTCTCGTTCCCTGAAGGCTAGCAATGGAATCCAGGACTTATGGGGAAAGGATATAACATCACATAGAGAGTGGCCAGATACAGAATCTTTGGTTTCCTAGAGACCTAAATTTTCCAGACCATGCGTGAGGATCTCAGCAAGGCCACCTAGGGTGCATCAAACATTCTAGGGACCATAGTTCTGGTTCACTGTAGGCTAGCGACGCTATTCAGGACTTGTGGGAACAGACATATCTCAGTCTACTAGAGACGTCTGGCTTTATTCTAACAACTGTCCACCAAACTACAGGGTCTTAAAGAACAGATACAGGTTTCCTGAAGACTACAATAAAAGTCATGTGTAGTTGCCAAAAGAGACTAATAACCTACAATCCTGTAAAGTTTGAAGCCACTTACAGTTATTTTTACTGCACTCTAGGTTTGTCTGGCTCTCCAGAATGTGGGCAAGCATCTTGGCAGTGCTGGCTGGGATGCACCTAAGATTCTGGGGTTTGTATCTATGGTCCCTAAAGACTAGCAATGTGAACCAGGAATTAATGGGAAAGGACACAATACAGTCTACTGTGGACCTCTGTGTTCAATCTCCACTAGAGTACAGCACTTCAAAGAACAGATATAGAATCTTTGGTTTTCTAAAGACTACAATAAAAGTCAGGTGTTTTTGGAGAGGGAGCAGAACAGCCTACAGTCCTGCTCTAAATTTGTCTGGCTCTCCAAACTGTGAGCAAGCATCTCAGCAAGGCTGGCTAGGGTGCATCTAAGATGCTACGGTCTGTATCATTGGTTCCCTGAAGGCTAGCAATCAGATGCAGGACTCATGGGAATGGACACATCACGGTCTACTCAGTCTACTGTGGACCTCTGACTTTGTTCTAACAATCCTTCAACAAGCTTCAGTGCAGATACAGAATATTTTGTTTCCTACAGACTACAATAAAAAGTCCAGTGTGGTTGGAGAGGGAACATACCCTAGAATCTGGGGTACCTTTTAAGACTGTGGGGTCCATATCTCTGGTTTCTTGACGACTCAAGGGAAAGATACATTACAGTCTACTGTGGACCTCGGCCTTCATTCTAACAGTTCTCCACCGATATAAAGTGCTTCAAAGACCAGATACAGATTGTTTTCCTAAAGAGTAAAAAAAAAAAAAAAAAAAAAAGTCCAGCGTGGTTGGAGAGGGTACATAACACCCGACAATCCTGCTCTCCAAAGCATGAGTAAGCATCTCAGCAAGGTTGCCTGGGGTGCATCTAAAAATTCTAGGGTCCATATCTCCAGTTCCCTGAAGACTAGCAAGGCGATCCGATACTCATGGGAAAAGAAAAATCACAGTCTACTGTGGACCTCTGGCTTCATTCTAACAATTCTCCACAAAAGCACAACGCTTAAAGGACCAGATACTGTTTTTCAGGAGTTTTTGGAGAGGAAGCATAACAGCCTACAATCCTGCTCTAAACTTGTTCGGTTCTCCAAAGTGTGATCAAGCATCTTGGCCTAGTTGACTATTATGCACCCAAGATTCTAGGGTCCATATCTCTGGTTCCCTAAAGACTAGCAGGGCGATCCAGTACTCATGGGAAAGGACACATCACAGTCTACTGTGTACCTCTGTGGACCTTCATTCTAACAATTCTCCACCAGATCTACAGCGCTTCAAAGACCAGATACAGAAACTCTGCTTTCCCGATGACTAAAATAAAACCTCAGGTGTGGTTGGAGAGGGAACATACCAGCTTACAATCCTGCTCTAAATTTGTTTGGCTCTCCAGATCGTGAGCAAGCATCTTGGCAAGACCGTCTCGGGTGCACCTAGGTCAGATACAAAAGTTGCAAGATCCCAGGGTCTGTAACTCTGGTTCCCTGAAGGCTAGCAATGCAATGCTCTACTGACCTGTTCCTCACGGAGGAGGTGTTCCCTCATCTCCTGTGGCTTTATTCCCAACACCACCAGCGACAGGTCATATTCACATGTATGAAAGTTGAAGACCTGCAGCCAAACAAAGATCCTCAGGAAGCCAGGACCGGATTGCCATGGTCGGAAGGCACCAAGCTCCTTTTCCTTGCACCTAAGGAACCTTTGGAAACCTGATGAGCCACAATCCCCCACATGAGCTTGCTTCTTCTAAGGAGATCGCTTTGAATCCATGAGCGCCATTTACCTGTGACATTACGCTGACTAGATTATTCTTTTTTTTCCTCTCTTTTTTCTTTTTTTAATTAGAAGGTGATGTTTCGGGGGGCCCGGAACACCACTACAGGGTAATAATGAATTCAGGCGCTGTTAATCAGAATCCATGAGGAAGATTGCAGTTAGCCCCAATGTCTGCCAGCTCTGCAAATTTTAATTAGCAAAGCCATAAATCTTAAGCTGGCTGATGTGTGTTGGAGCTGGCTTGCATGTGTGTGTGTGAGAGAGTGTGTAAGAGTGTGTGAAGGCAGGACTGCTGCAGAAATCAGCCACCCTTGATTGAATCATCAGATAAAAGAGACATATAAGCGTGAGTATGTATTTTGTCACCGTTTGCACCGCCGCCGCCGCCTTGCGCTGAAATGTCACCGTTTTAATTTCATCAAAGCTCGCAGAGCGCCATAATGACTGCGGCGCAGGCTGAATGATGCGCTATCAAAGCCAGGCGGCGAGCTGGGGGCGCTGCAGTGTGTGAGTGTGTGTGTGTGTGTGTGTGTGTACGCTACCTGAGAGTTCAGCTTGTTTGTGCTTGTTTCTGCTGGATCCTCACCTCAGCAGCATCAAAAACCAAGGAGGGAAGCGAACGTGAAGGGTGTCAGACTGCTGAGAGGTGGCAGCGAGTGAGAGAGAGAGAAAAAGAGAGAGAGAGGGAGAGAGAGAGAGCATGCTGAAGCATTGAGACACTCTTTACACTCCGCTCTGGAGTTCAGCTACAGTATAAAACCTCCCACACAAACCCTGTACGTGTTTATTCACCGGATTCCTGCCGCTATGCCGACATTCAGGAGAAACTCCATGGATACGGTATGATAACCCCTAAAACTACATACTACAAGCTGATGTTCTGGTATTAATCTAATTCGATAGTCATCACCTTATTCTTGGACCCCCACAGAGTAGGTACTATTTGGGTGGTGGATCATTCTCAGCACCGCAGTGGTGTGAGTGTATCAGATGAAGTAGTGTCCACTCTATTAGACACTCCTACTACTTGCTGGTCCACCTTGTAGATGTAAAGTCAGAGACAGTAGCTCATCTGCTGCTGCACAGTTTGTGTTCCTCTAGTCCTTCATCAGTGGACACAGGACGCCGCCCACAGGACACTGCTGTCTGGATAGTTTTGGTTGGTGGACGATTCTCAGTCCAGCGGTGACACTGAGGTGTTTAAACACTCCAGCAGCACTGCTGTGTCTGATCCACACACACAAGCAGAACACACACTAACACACAAACTACCAGTCAAAAGTTTTTGAAGGCTACCAGTCAAACGTTTTAGATACACTACCAGTCAAACGTTTTAGTACACTACCAGTCAAACGTTTTAGATACACTACCAGACAAACGTTTTAGATACATTACCAGTCAAACGTTTTAGTACACTACCAGTCAAACTGTTATATTAACTATATATAAAAGCTATTAAATTATATATTAAGTTAGTACATTAAAAGAAACATATCTAAGGAAACATGCCTGACCCCAGTGCTACAGCAAGCGCTAATGTTTCTCCGTTAAGAGTCCCCACAGTCTTCATTTGTGTCCAGCTGGAGCCAAATCAGTGCTGTAAGATTTAATTCCGCTCTGCCGTATTCATATATAATGTAGTGGGTTCATAATAACCATGACTCGAGCTATTATAACAAAAACTATTACAATAGCTCAGAGATGTGAAAGGTTGCATGATCGCGAAACTAAAATAGACAGCGGCTCATTCTTCCCACGACCGTGTGATTCATAGAGTGGCACCACAATAGATCAGAGGAGTGTAAATGAGAGTTTATGAACCCTCCCCTCTCAGCCGCTTCACACTCATCTCCCATTTTTCTCTTTCCCCAACCCATTTTCATCCTGCTCTAGCCATATCAGCAGAAGCCAGCGCTTTAACCCTTAAATCAATTGTCACTTGGTTATGCATAGTAATTGCATAGGTAAACTAGAACTTTTCAGGAGAGACCAAAAAGTGTCTTAGCTTTCAATGGAAGTAAATGGAACCAGAATTGTTTCAGAGCTAATTTGGAGCATTTGTATTGGTCCATTCGTCATGAAATTCTTACACAAGGTGAAGGTCAGCTCTTTCGTTCAAATGATGCTGAAAAATGAAAATCATCAAAAATGAACATACATAGTAAACGTACATACAAAGTAGAAATACTTTGTTACCTTACTTAAACAGATATTTTGGTTATCTATACTTTACAGGAGTAATTAACTTTCAGACTTTTTACATCTACTCCTTACATTTACACTCCATTATCAGTACTTTCTACTCCTTACATTTACACTCCATAATCAGTACTTTCTGCTCCTTACATTTACACTCCATAATCAGTACTTTCTACTCCTTACATTTACACTCCATTATCATTACTTTCTGCTCCTTACATTTACAGTCCATTATCATTACTTTCTACTCCTTACATTTACAGTCCATTATCAGTACTTTCTGCTCCTTACATTTACAGTCCATTATCAGTACTTTCTGCTCCTTACATTTACACTCCATTATCAGTACTTTCTACTCCTTACATTTACACTCCATTATCATTACTTTCTGCTCCTTACATTTACAGTCCATTATCATTACTTTCTACTCCTTACATTTACAGTCCATTATCAGTACTTTCTGCTCCTTACATTTACAGTCCATTATCAGTACTTTCTACTCCTTACATTTACACTCCATAATCAGTACTTTCTGCTCCTTACATTTACACTCCATAATCAGTACTTTCTACTCCTTACATTTACACTCCATTATCATTACTTTCTGCTCCTTACATTTACAGTCCATTATCATTACTTTCTACTCCTTACATTTACAGTCCATTATCAGTACTTTCTGCTCCTTACATTTACAGTCCATTATCAGTACTTTCTACTCCTTACATTTACACTCCATTATCAGTACTTTCTACTCCTTACATTTACAGTCCATTATCATTACTTTCTGCTCCTTACATTTACAGTCCATTATCATTACTTTCTACTCCTTACATTTACAGTCCATTATCAGTACTTTCTGCTCCTTACATTTACAGTCCATTATCAGTACTTTCTACTCCTTACATTTACAGTCCATTATCAGTACTTTCTACTCCTTACATTTACACTCCATTATCAGTACTTTCTACTCCTTACATTTACACTCCATTATCAGTACTTTCTACTCCTAACATTTACACTCCATTATCAGTACTTTCTACTCCTTACATTTACAGTCCATTATCATTACTTTCTGCTCCATACATTTACAGTCCATTATCAGTACTTTCTACTCCTTACATTTACACTCCATTATCATTACTTTCTGCTCCTTACATTTACACTCCATTATCATTACTTTCTACTCCTTACATTTACAGTCCATTATCAGTACTTTCTGCTCCTTACATTTACACTCCATTATCAGTACTTTCTACTCCTTACATTTACACTCCATTATCAGTACTTTCTACTCCTTACATTTACACTCCATTATCAGTACTTTCTACTCCTTACATTTACAGTCCATTATCAGTACTTTCTACTCCTTACATTTACAGTCCATTATCAGTACTTTCTACTCCTTACATTTACAGTCCATTATCAGTACTTTCTACTCCTAACATTTACACTCCATTATCAGTACTTTCTACTCCTAACATTTACACTCCATTATCAGTACTTTCTACTCCTTACATTTACACTCCATTATCAGTACTTTCTACTCCTTACATTTACAGTCCATTATCATTACTTTCTGCTCCTTACATTTACAGTCCATTATCAGTACTTTCTGCTCCTTACATTTACAGTCCATTATCAGTACTTTCTACTCCTTACATTTACAGTCCATTATCAGTACTTTCTACTCCTTACATTTACACTCCATTATCAGTACTTTCTCCTCCTTACATTTACACTCCATTATCTGTACTTTCTACTCCTTATATTTACTCTCCATTATCAGTACTTTCTACTCCTTACATTTACCCTCCATTATCAGTACTTTCTACTCCTTACATTTACACTCCATTATCAGCACTTTCTACTCCTAACGTTTACACTCCATTATCAGTACTTTCTACTCCTAACGTTTACACTCCATTATCAGTACTTTCTACTCCTTACATTTACCCTCCATTATCAGCACTTTCTACTCCCTACATTTACACTCCTTTATCAGTACTTTCTACTCCTTACATTTACACTCCTTTATCAGTACTTTCTACTCCTTACATTTACACTCCATTATCAGTACTTTCTACTCCTTACATTTACACTCCATTATCAGTACTTTCTACTCCTTACGTTTACACTCCATTATCAGTACTTTCTACTCCTTACATTTACACTCCATAATCAGTACTTTCTGCTCCTTACATTTACACTCCATAGTCAGTACTTTCTACTCCTTACATTTACACTCCATTATCATTACTTTCTGCTCCTTACATTTACAGTCCATTATCATTACTTTCTACTCCTTACATTTACAGTCCATTATCAGTACTTTCTGCTCCTTACATTTACAGTCCATTATCAGTACTTTCTACTCCTTACATTTACAGTCCATTATCAGTACTTTCTACTCCTTACATTTACAGTCCATTATCATTACTTTCTACTCCTTACATTTACAGTCCATTATCAGTACTTTCTACTCCTTACATTTACACTCCATTATCAGTACTTTCTACTCCTTACATTTACACTCCATTATCAGTACTTTCTACTCCTTACATTTACACTCCATTATCAGTACTTTCTACTCCTAACATTTACACTCCATTATCATTACTTTCTACTCCTTACATTTACAGTCCATTATCATTACTTTCTGCTCCATACATTTACAGTCCATTATCAGTACTTTCTACTCCTTACATTTACACTCCATTATCATTACTTTCTCCTCCTTACATTTACACTCCATTATCATTACTTTCTACTCCTTACATTTACAGTCCATTATCAGTACTTTCTGCTCCTTACATTTACACTCCATTATCAGTACTTTCTACTCCTTACATTTACACTCCATTATCAGTACTTTCTACTCCTTACATTTACACTCCATTATCAGTACTTTCTACTCCTTACATTTACAGTCCATTATCAGTACTTTCTACTCCTTACATTTACACTCCATTATCAGTACTTTCTACTCCTTACATTTACAGTCCATTATCAGTACTTTCTACTCCTTACATTTACAGTCCATTATCAGTACTTTTTACTCCTTACATTTACAGTCCATTATCAGTACTTTCTACTCCTAACATTTACACTCCATTATCAGTACTTTCTACTCCTAACATTTACACTCCATTATCAGTACTTTCTACTCCTTACATTTACACTCCATTATCAGTACTTTCTACTCCATACATTTACAGTCCATTATCATTACTTTCTGCTCCTTACATTTACAGTCCATTATCAGTACTTTCTGCTCCTTACATTTACAGTCCATTATCAGTACTTTCTACTCCTTACATTTACAGTCCATTATCAGTACTTTCTACTCCTTACATTTACACTCCATTATCAGTACTTTCTACTCCTTACATTTACACTCCATTATCAGTACTTTCTACTCCTTACGTTTACACTCCATTATCAGTACTTTCTACTCCTTACGTTTACACTCCATTATCAGTACTTTCTACTCCTTACATTTACACTCCATTATCAGCACTTTCTACTCCTTACGTTTACACTCCATTATCAGTACTTTCTACTCCTTACATTTACACTCCATTATCATTACTTTCTACTCCTTACATTTACACTCCATTATCATTACTTTCTGCTCCTTACATTTACAGTCCATTATCAGTACTTTCTACTCCTTACATTTACAGTCAATTATCAGTACTTTCTGCTCCTTACATTTACAGTCCATTATCATTACTTTCTACTCCTTACATTTACAGTCCATTATCAGTACTTTCTGCTACTTACATTTACACTCCATTATCAGTACTTTCTACTCCTTACATTTACACTCCATTATCAGCACTTTCTACTCCTTACATTTACACTCCATTATCATTACTTTCTGCTCCTTACATTTACAGTCCATTATCAGTACTTTCTACTCCTTACATTTACAGTCCATTATCAGTACTTTCTACTCCTTACATTTACAGTCCATTATCATTACTTTCTGCTCCTTACATTTACAGTCCATTATCAGTACTTTCTACTCCTTACATTTACAGTCCATTATCAGTACTTTCTACTCCTTACATTTACACTCCATTATCAGTACTTTCTACTCCTTACATTTACACTCCATTATCAGTACTTTCTACTCCTTACGTTTACACTCCATTATCAGTACTTTCTACTCCTTACGTTTACACTCCATTATCAGTACTTTCTACTCCTTACATTTACACTCCATTATCAGCACTTTCTACTCCTTACGTTTACACTCCATTATCAGTACTTTCTACTCCTTACATTTACACTCCATTATCAGCACTTTCTACTCCTTACATTTACACTCCATTATCAGCACTTTCTACTCCCTACATTTACACTCCTTTATCAGTACTTTCTACTCCTTACATTTACACTCCTTTATCAGTACTTTATACTCCTTACATTTACACTCCATTATCAGTACACTCCATAACTAGTCATCATATCTTCTGCTCCATGAAACACATGTTAATGTTCAGTAGTACACAGATATGCTTCTTTAATATATTTACATTGTACTAAACTACATTCATGTTTAATGGGCGTATATGAGCTGAAACAGGAAGCCTAGCGCATCCCAAATTTATCAACATTAACTAATGTTAATTTTTAGTTAATAACATTTTTTTTTTTTTTTGGGGGGGGGGGGGGTGGGTGAGGTGGGCTCGTGCATTATAGACCCCTTGGTGTGGCCTAAGTAGTTTTGAAAACAGCACTTTTACCTGAATAAGAAGCTTCAGTTGATACTTCAACTTCTACAGAAGTATAAACCCTAGTATCTATACTTCTTCCTGAGTAATGAATCTGAATACTTCTGACACCTTTGCTACCAACAAGCACAAAAGTAGCATTCATTGAAAGTCTCAATGAGAATCTCTAAACAGTGTTTTAACGATGTATTTGTAGGAAATAATTCAAAGAGAATGACGGCAGGTTCTCTAATACTTGGTGTTAAAGAGTTAAGACCTCGTGGACTTTGGGTTCTTCAATTCCCTATCCTCTTTGAATGGCCATGTGGTTATTAGAGCGCTTTCGAAGGTGTAAAAAGCAGCAAAAGGCAGCCATTACAAACTGTTACACTTTATGGCTCCACAAAATGTCAGAGTTACTGGCCCCTGGAAAAGGGTAATCTGAGTACAGCACGCCAAACTCATCTCTCAAAGTGGCAAATGAACACGGGTAGGAATCGCCAGTTTTAAAACGTTCCAGGGTTGCGAGCCGAGTAAGTGGATAGAAGGTCATAAAAACAGATATGGAGCCAGACCGGAGTTTATCTAACTCTTCCAACTCTAATGACCTGATCGCTGCCTATTATGCTTCATACTCCTCGTATCTAGGACAGCTGACCTCTTCGTGTTCCGCCCACAGATGCGTTTGGTGGTTTTAAAGATAGATACGTTTTACAGACTGCTGGAAAAAGTCCCATTGGGTTTAATGGGAAGTTGTAGAAAGTCCAGCTTTGGCTAGATGCTGAAATTTGGAGGCCTGTTAAGGTAAATTGATCTGAATGCATGTTTAGGGTCGCGGGATAGAGATAGTCGAGGTATTGGTTAGTATGTTTCTTAGACTAGGAGAAGTCTAAACTAGAAGTTGCTTGGCATTAAATACTATAACGCTGATAGATATGTGGTCAAAGTTGAGCCAATGTTAAATAACCATTTATGGCATCAGTGGTTCAAGCAAGTTCAGAAATCTGGCCCTAAAATTCTAGGACGAGTCTGAACTCCACAGGTCAGCAAAGCCCTAGATTGCATTGGTAGCCTTCAAGGAACTGCAGGTAGAGACCCTGGAATCTTGCAAACTTACTTCCAACTTAATCGCAATTAAGAACGCCCTAATTAGACAAACATTAGATTGACTGACCTCAAACATTTCAGAATTATAGGACATTATCATTAATCAATCAACCTTTATTTTCACTCAGTAATACATTAAGGGTAACCCTCATTTACAATGCAACCAAGCATTTACAACTCAAAGGGATTAAAAAAGAAATTAAAATTAGAGTCAAGCATTTAATCAAGAGAGCTAAAATAAGGAAATTTGTGAGTAAAACAATAAGAATTAAATGATAAAAAAATTAGAAAAGCAGGTAAACAATATAAGATTAAATTAAGAAATAAATAAATTAAAATAAAAGGATAGGTGGACAAGCAAAAATAAAACTAAATGTAAAACTGAGATTGGATAGATAAAAAACAACAACAGTAAAAGGCCAAAAATGGAACAGGAAATAAAAGAAACAAAAAGGCAAAATGAAGAATAAATAAAATGGCTAAAGAAAAAAACTGAAAAAATAGATAAATAAAAAAGACAAAAGAAATAAAAGAAATAAAAAGGTAACATGAAGAATAAACAAAACAAATAAAATGGTTAAAGAAAAAACTGAAAAAATAGATAAATAAAAAGACAAAATAAATAAAAGAAATAAAAGTCAAAAGAAAAACTCAGTTAAAACAGGTACAGGCTGTCTGAAGGTGCTTAGAAATTGAAAGTTTAAAATGATTTAGTGACACCAGCGAGCAGAGTTTTAGAGTTTAAAGTAAACTGGAGATAATGTTCAAGATCTGATCTTTGAAGCTCTAGAGAAATGCTAGAATGAAGCAGATCTAATTGAATTTAGAACCATTTACCACTTGTGTTTGCAGACAGCAGAATTCGACCTCCGCTGTAGATGGTGACAACCACACCAGAGGCCTATCTACAGAAGCAGTTGGGGGTTAGGTGCCTTGCTCAATGTCGTGTTGGGCCTTCCAGTCAAAAGACTGGATCCCAAACCTTCAGCCCACGACAAGCTCTTTCAAACGAGCCCTGAATTGCATTGCTAACCTTCAGGAAGCTGGAGAAACAGACTCCACCATCAGCAGGCTCCTCACCGGTTATCTTCTCTGAGGCATCCAGGATGTTAGTGTCACATTCACAAGATCAGCAACTTCATTACCGAACAAATGAAGTCAAGTAGTTGACTACTCTGTGCAACCTTTTCCTCTGAGTCTCCTTTCACTGTGAGAAATCACCCCAACACTATGGGGTCTGAAAGGGCGTGTAGCTGTTCAAGAAGCTCCTCACTGAGAAAAGGAGATACAGATACGGACCACCCCACAGTCCAGAACCTCAACATCACTCATATAGGAGCAACACTTACAGACTGTAGTTCATCTGATTCTCTGTATACTTTATTACTCTGTTCTTTAATGATCAGGACCCCCACAAGACCACCACAGTGCAGCTACTTTTGAATGGTGGGGCAGTCTCAGCACTGCAGTGACACTCACTGTCCACTCCTATTAGACACTCCTACTACCTGCTGGTCCACCTTGTAGATGTAAAGTCAGAGACAGTAGCTCATCTGCTGCTGCACAGTTTGTGTTCCTCTAGTCCTTCATCAGTGGACACAGGACGCCGCCCACAGGACACTGCTGTCTAGATAGTTTTGGTTGGTGGATGATGATTCTCAGTCCAGCAGTGACACTGAGGTGTTTAAATACTCCAGCAGCAGCAGCACTGCTGTGTCTGATCCACTCACACCAGCACAACACACTAACTAACACACCACCACCACGTCAGTGTCACTACAGTGCTGCTCTGTGGGGGTCCTGATCATTAAGGAACAGAGTAATAAAGTATACAGAGAATCAGATGAACTCCAGTCTGTAAGTGGAGCTCCTGTATGGTCAGCCCACCCTTTGGGGGTCTATTAACCATAATATTGATATATAGCTATAAGCATGCTGTATCTTGTGCAAACCTCTAAGAGCAGCAGTTGCCACCCAGAACCCAAATCCATCCACGGCCTCCAACAGATGCTCCAGCTAATTAACTTCTCCTCAAGTCCTTAACTGCCTGGATCATTACTGGAAGGTAGCAGCATGCTGGATGCAGGGATGGACATAGATCTCCAGCAGGATGGTGGTGGCTACTGTCTTGGAGTAATAAATTCAGCTGTGCTGCAGCACATGCTTTGTGGGCGGACCATGGATAGGTCAACGCTGACATGTTTGATAACTGCTCAGTTCTCGCTCTCCGTTATGGACTGAAAGTGTCAGGCCTGGATGCTTTGCCTCCTGCAGTGGAGCAAAGTGTTTAAATGGTGCAGGAGAAGGAGGAGGGTCATTTGTAAGACTCCCACTGGGCCACTATGTCCTGTCTGGGTGATCGACTGCACCTCTGAACTGAAGCCCAGACACGAGAGCCTCGGTTCCAACCATGAAATGGAGGAGTTTATACCCATAGCAGGAAACGTTCCTATGTATTGTTACAGCTCACCTTAATTTATCAGTCTACTCAGACTTTAACATAGCTCAATAACACTGAGATTAATAACTGATCACCTTAATTTATCAGTCTACTCAGACTTTAACAGAGCTCAATAACACTGATATTAATAACTGATCACCTTAATTTATCAGTCTACTCAGACTTTAGCAGATCAATAACACTGAGATTAATAACTGATCACATTAATTTATCAGTCTACTCAGACTTTAGTAGATCAGTAACACTGAGATTAATAACTGATCACCTTCATTTATCAGTCTACTCAGACTTTAGTAGATCAGTAACACTGAGATTAATAACTGATCACCTTAATTTATCAGTCTACTCAGACTTTAACAGAGCTCAATAACACTGATATTAATAACTGATCACCTTAATTTATCAGTCTACTCAGACTTTAGTAGATCAGTAACACTGAGATTAATAACTGATCACCTTCATTTATCAGTCTACTCAGACTTTAGTAGATCAGTAACACTGAGATTAATAACTGATCACCTTAATTTATCAGTCTACTCAGACTTTAACAGAGCTCAATAACACTGATATTAATAACTGATCACATTGATTTATCAGTAACACTGAGATTAATAACTGATCACATTGATTTATCAGTAACACTGAGATTAATGACTGTATTCACTTCCTATGGATCTTGTGTTCATAATGCACTATAGATGTGTTAATAACTGGTATAAACTGTAATTGCACTTTATCTTCTAGGAGCACTGGCTAAGTACTGCGCTTGTACTGTATGTAGTCTTGTATTTGTTCTCTTCTCTGTAGGTGTTCCAGTCTTGCTAGGTATTGCATTGTCTTTTTTCTAGGTATCAGCACTGACCCTGTGTTTATGGTAGTGTTTGAGTATAAGAGTAGTTTGGACTTAATCCTGTTGTACTAGATAGAGATTCATACTCTAACCAAACACTAAGCACTTTTGTAAGTCGCTCTGGATAAGAGCGTCTGCTAAATGCCATAAATGTAAATGTAATAATGTTTCATATGGCACACATAATACTTCAATGCCAAGTGTAGGGTTGCATATACATTTTTAAACAGTTATAATTAGATTCGTAACACTTTATAAAGCAAGAGCACATGACTTCAGGTTTTATAACACATTCTAGCACCTGTTCATCTGAAAACTATAAAGCAGGTGTAGAGTGTTACGTCAGGTCATTAAAGGTATTAAGCGTAGTGAGATTATATATATATATAGTGAGCTATATATATATAAAAAGCATCACTATGTTAGCCATGTTGCTAAATTTAACAGTCTAGCAGCTGTAGTGAGCCAGTGTTTCCAGTTAGCTCAAAATAAACTTCATCACATTTGCATCACATATAAAGGTTATGCTTTGAAATAAATAAATATTTGTAAAGCATTTGGAGCACTGCCAGGTGCACCAAAAATAGACATAATGCATTATATAGTCGTATATCGTTGCTGTCCAAAGAAAAACAGGTATCTCTAAAATATTAACTTTACAGGAAAGATCAAAAACTGTCTTTACTTTCAATGGAAGTCAATGGAACCAGAATTATTTCTAAGCTATTTTGGAGCATTTCTATTGGTCCACTCATCAGGAAATTTTCATGCAAGGTAAACGGCAGCTGCTGCATTAAAACAATGCAGAAAAATAAAAATCAACAAAAATGGAGATATGTTTTCCTTTGGACAGCAATTTTATAAATACTAATCAGCAATTATGGAAGCTTCATCAAGTTATACATTCCACATGTCTTATAATGCTGCATGAGTGTATATATTAAGTATTATGAAAATTCATAATAGGATTCATAGGATTTGTAATCAAAAGTTCTGATCATAACCAAACATCTGAATACATTTTACAGTGGTCACTTCATAATAACATATAATGGTGACCTCACATCTCATGCTGTGGTGGACTGCATACCCAAAAAACTATGGATCTGCTGTCCAGCCTGGCATTGCCAGTCATGCCATCAAATGACCCCCGGCTCTGCTTCATTCAGCTTCACAAAGAACGACATTACAACCACATATCCTCTATTATTAATGTGGTCAATACCGTCCATTAGGTCGGGTATTTTTTATTTATTTATTTATTTTTTTAAGTTCCAGACCACTCCGCCATCCATTAATATTCCATTTTTCCACTTCAGACCCCATTACGGCCATCCTCTGAAATGGAGAAATCCAATTGTAACCATCACATTTATTGATGGCTGGAAATTACTTACAGTAATGCGTTTGATCTTTTCATCTGGCCGGTGACTATGATTGTTTGACGTATGTTGCTAAACGCTACAAGTACATGAGGCCTTCACCTTGAACACGGCCTATCATTTAGAGGCTCTGTATTCATAATGGTCAAGAAATGCACTGGTCAACAATACAGAGAACACTACTGTTCTCTACTGTTGCTACTACTAAGGAAAGTAAACAACGAGCCCGTTTAAACTCAGCCACTTGGCTGTAGAATGAACGTCTTTTGTAGAAGACGTTCATTCTGCTGCTTAATATTCCACCTGGATCCACGCTCTGCTGTTCCTAGTAGAAATACTTTTCATATGTGGCTCTTCCGGAGCTGTATCAAGTGGTTTACTCCCACATAGACCAACTGTATTCTTACAGTTAGACGTACACATATATATATATGTATATATTTATATTTATATTTATTACACTGTTATAATTGAGAGTATAGTAAAAAACATACATCTCAAAAATATAAAACTTATAGGAGTAGAGATGGAACAATCGTTTGGCCATGTATCGGTATTGGCCGATTTTTAATCACAATATGTGATCAGTGATCGCCCAATATTTCTCTAATTGAGCCGATCCCAAGAGCCGATCGATGGCGTTAAACAAATGAGCCTAATATCTGTATTTCCAGCTAGTGTTTCATCCAGGAAGAGGAGCCCTCCAACCACTAGGTGGAAATACACACCCTTTCCTTTTCCACAGACTGACTAAAGCAGCGGCCTCGCGAGAAAAGTTTAAGCGTCTGTCTGGCAGTTTGTTAGCGTAGGTGACTCAGACTCATCCAGGACAGTTTATAACATCTGTAAAATTAGTAACATCAGCGTCTCTCACGGGAACCAAGACAAAGACATTTAACACACTAATCTGATACACACTTCAGAGACACCACACAGCTGAATACAATGAGTATCAGTAAACAGCAGAGCTAGCACACACAGCTAACACAAAACTAATAACCCAGAACACCATACAGACCAGATCTGACCGGTATGAATAGAACAGCAGCAGCAACAGTTAGAGAGCTAAAGAACCACAGCCAGAGTGATTGAGTTTATGGTTCTAGATAAGCAGCTCTTCTCGGCTGTAGAAAGACGTTCATTCTGCTGCTTAATATTCCACCTGGATCCACGCTCTGCTGTTCCTAGTAGAGATACTGTTCAGATGTGGCTCTTCCGGTTAATAATATACTGTTTCATATGATCTCGATATAAATAGTAATAAAACAGTTTAGACCATGTTTCATGACCTGCTTGCGCTAATAACTATGCTGTGGCATATAGCCCCGCCCTTGATCGGTATCGGCTATCAGGCAATCGCGCTGAAATGTGATCGGCGATCAGAATCGGCCTCAAAACCGCTGATTGGTTCATCTCTATATTGGAGTCTTCTTAACTTTCTCTGTACATCAATCGCAAGAGGTTTTAGTCCAAGCAAATTTGGAGCATTTCTATTGGTCTACTCATCATGAAACCTCCACACGATCTAAAGGTCAGCTGCTGTAGTCCAAAGTCATACTGTGATACTGTTACTGTGATACTGTGATACTTTGGACAGTGACAATAGGAAATGAAAAACAGGCTAATGCTACTGTTGGAACCAAATTTAATTTTCAGTTTGACAAAATTTGATATAGGAGGTTGATTTTTAAACCAAAATTGCCCAAAATATATAAAAAGATTGGTTACATTGACTTCCACTAAAAGTAGAGTATATTTTATTTTCTGTTTGTAAGGTTATCATATTGAAGATTCAAGAATTTGCTCTGACAGCAACTATACCTGTATATAGCTTTGTTTGATATCCAGTGTTTCACATAAAGAAGCACTAACACATCACTAAATCATAGTTTGGCTTTTCAATATAAAATAATATATGTTTTAAAGTCTCTCATTGGTTCAACCTAGAAAAAAAAGATTGTGTGGGAACAAGAATTTGTCGTACCTATCTTGTACTGTGAGTTTGATGTCAAGATGTATGACTTTTGATACATGATGGCATTTGATAGCAGCTGAGAGCTGAAAGCCTTATTCAGGTATATGCGTATGTATGTTTTCTTGTGTTTTGTTTTGTTTTTTTTCATTGGAGGGGCTTAATTATCATCAGCTATGGATACTAATGAGGTCTGCCAGTTGGCCTGAGTGGGATGTGATATACAAACCTAACACCTACCATGATATCACTTTTCATTTAATAGTCTGATATTGTAAACTATAGTATATAATATATTGTCTGCATCTGATACCAGTATCTACTGATGCTAGCAGACTGTCTCTACTAGCACAACAAGGTGCAGATGGAATCTAAAAAAAATGAACAAAAGTATAATGAGTTTCTATAATTTCATGATTTATCATGCTTTATGTCTCAACAATGAAACACAGGAACCGAAAATATTTCTAGTAAGAATTAAATTAGTACTTGGTTACTAATGCAAGTAGTAAATAAACATGTAATATCAATACATATGAAAGGTAGTGAAGTTAGTTACTCTGCTGCTTCAATTGTGCAGTCTTCCTCTGTTTTCAACCCTGTTGTAATATTAAAATAAATTATTGGCTATATAGTTAGAAGGAAAACATGTTTACATTAAATATTAAAGTTTGCATACTGTAAAAAACATTTCACTGTAATGCTATAGTAATATTAAAATGCATTTTGGCTATATAGTTAAAAGAAAAATAAGTTTAATAAGGAACATTAAAATTACAATGTTGGCATACTGTAAAAAACACTTTACTGTAATGTTACAGTAAATTATTGGATATGCGGTTATATCTCTTTCACAATAATCTACTAAAATATTAGTTAATAACTGTTAATAACAGCTTTATTCTGCTGAAGCATAGTTTTACTATATTCTGCTGTAAAAGTAATGTACTTTTAGTATACTTATAGTAACTTGGCATAGTTATAAATACCCAAAAAACTAAAAAAAAACCATCAGAAATAAATGAACAGCTGTTTTGTACATAACTGTATATGCACATGACATTTCTACACCATAAAAAGAGCTTTGTTGGTACAACTTAAACTTACTTTATGTGGTAACTAGTGATTGAACTAGTTTTACTCAGCGCAAAGAATACTTTGATGAAGATTTTTTTCATTTAAACTACATTTTTAGGTAGAATAAATTAGTTCACCTTCTTGTTACCACAAGACCACAAAATAATTTTACAATGCAAATATATATTTAGTAGATATTTTAACCTTTGTTTATAATTTGCACACACACACACACAACCAAAATCTTATATCTGGCAAAACCAATAAATGATAACACTTTAGTCAATCCTAAAACCTATAATAATTACTTCATATACTAATAAGCAATTACACTTAACTCTGATTGAAAGAATTGTTCATTTAAACTACTGTTCAGATTATATAAAACTTTTTTATTTTATTTTTAACCAGCCTATAAAATTACGTGGTAACAAGCAATTCAACTAAACTTACTTACTTCACAGAATCTCTTTGATTGAATTGTTAATTCAAAATTTTAGTGTATTTAAAAATGAGTCCATAAATCAAAAACATCTGTGTAAAACTTGAAGTCAACGTTTAAAATAAAACCATGTAGCTCTCAGCTGCTGTCATATTCCTTAAGGTTGAGATATCAACCTCTCAGCATATTGTAAAAAGTGCTTCATTGGTACAACCCATGAAAATACTTCATGTGGCAAACAACTGAACTAGCTTTACTCAACTTAACAAATACTTCAATTGAAAGAATCATTCATTCAAATTAATTATTAAGGCTGAATAAACTGACTTCAGTTGTATGTTATCACATGAAGTAATATTTGGTTGTACCAAGAAAGCAATAGTTACAGTATAGTTTCAGGTGTTATTATAGGAAAAACTACAAATACACAAATATTTGTCAAAAATTTGGGTGAAAATGTTGGCTTGAGTTGGATGTGACATACACACCCAACATCTGTCATATCATTTTAATCGTCCGATATTGTAAACTATAGCATATAAAATATTTTTTGCATCTGATACCAGTATCAACTGATGCTAACTGTCTCTACCAGCACAAGTTGCAGATGGCATCTAAAAAAAAACCTTCAAAAAATAAGCAAATATTTGTCAAAAATCTTGGCAAAAATGTTCAAAACCTGCCAGGAATTGCCACTAAACTGAGTCTGCACACAAGGCGGAGGCATACCTGTAACTGAAGCATTCTAATTTTAAATTAGCGTTTCAGCGTCCTTGCTCTTTCCGAATATACTATATTAAGCCAATCTCTATATGAATGACTGTAATTATGCTGATAAGTATCGATGCTTAGTCTGATTGTATGATTTTTTCGTCCTCGTTCAGGCCGGGATTCTATGTCCATGATGTATCCTTCCGGTAAGACTTGTGGAATATTACGATTCAGCAATGTGTGATTCGTGGTCAAAAATACCCAGACTAATCCAAACGCTATCGAACTGTCTATTGAGCCATGCCGGCGTATGTAACAAGATACTGGCAGCACAGAAAACCAGAGAGAGAGGGAGAGAGGGAGAGGGAGGGAGAGGGAGAGAGATAGAGACAGGGAGAAAACATTGTCCTTGCCCTGAGGCTTTTTTTTCCTACCATCAATATACAAAATATTGCTTTTTCCACCCTTTATCCCGCTGGGACCTAACACACTTTTGTCAATGCTGTACACCTTCTGGTTTCTGTGTTTTCAGAAATGAATGATTAATAAATGTATAGTGTTAATGTGGCAATGGTGAGTGTGTGATATATACATATACATTATGTATACATATATACATATATATACACATACACAGATTTTTTTATAGGTTTTTTAAACAATTGGCACCTGCTACATATAAAGGTGCATAAGCTGATTCCACTGTAGGTAAGGTAGTAAATCACTGTATGTATAGTGAGGTAGAGCAACATTTGTGGAATTACAGTAAATTACAAATAAATAAACAAAATGCAACATTATCTGTACGTCTGATTATTATTATTTTTTATGTCTGGATTATATGCATATATAACCAAAACACATTTTTCTTTGGAGCATAATGCTGAAATGAAATGATAAATAAATGTATATTAAGGTTTCCTGACTAGACAAGACTAACATTAATGTTAGACAGTAAGGCTGTTTCCCAAACAGCACCCGCTGGCGTCCTTTTATTTATTCAATCATTTATTAATTTATCTCATTACTTTGTGAAAATTCTTTGTGTAATTATTTTTTCACTATATTGATCTGACATCCATTAATGAGGAAAAAAACCCTTATAATACAACACAAGGCCGTACGGGTTGCAGCGCGGTGGACATGTCTGGTTCGGTTGTACAGCTGCAGCACATTGTGTTTTTGGATAAATTGCTGCTGTACAAAACAAGTACTCTGGATAGCATGACTAACAACCTTGGAACTCAATTTCCATCCAGAAAGAACTACACGGACCATCATCGGCACGGTCCTCAAGTGGCTCTGTGCACTGTACGAGTCGGAACTCAATCTAATGGAAAACAATGAAAGTCAACATGCCTTATTTTTTCCAATTCACATACCAATCAACGCGCGCTGACTACGGGAAATAATCTATAATACCCTGAATAACCTATTACAGTCCATACTGTGCCAAAGCCAGACACCACTCTTCAGTTTTATTGGTTTCCAGTCAAAGCAGCCTTTCAGGACAAATTAGGATCGTTTCCAGGATATATTTCTGAGGACTTCAGGTAGAAGATAATCTGCTTGCGGAAGGAAGAGGAACATCGAAGGAGTTTCCAGACATGGAGTTGAGAAGATCCCAAGATGTTTTCATTCATCCTTCCACTGTGAGAAGGTAACTCAGAGCTATATGCAGGTTGTTCTCACAACATTAAACTCCAGCAGCTCTCAGTTCTTGAGGTATCAGTTCAAACACCTTAGTCTCATTGGATTCAAAATAGTCCATCAACCAAAACTATCCAGACAACAGCGTCCTGTGACCACCAATAAAAGACTAGAGAACATAAACTATCATATCCACTGTCATATGAACCAGTATGAACCAGTAGCCTGGCATGTCCACCATCATATGAACCAGTATGAGCCAGTAGCCTGGCATGTCCACCATCATATGAACCAGTATGAACCAGTAGCCTGGCATGTCCACCATCATATGAACCAGTATGAACCAGTAGCCTGGCATGTCCACCATCATATGAACCAGTATGAACCAGTAGCCTGGCATGTCCACCATCATATGAACCAGTATATACCAGTAGCCTGGCATGTCCACCATCATATAAACCAGTAGCCTGGCATGTCCACCATCATATGAACCAGTATGAGCCAGTAGCCTGGCATGTCCACCATCATATGAACCAGTAGCCCGGCATGTCCACCACTGTATGAAGCAGTAGCCTAGCATGTCCACCATCGTATGAACCAGTATGAACCAGAAGCCTGGTATGTCCACCATCATATAAACCAGTATTAACTAGTACACTTGCATGTCCACCATTGTAGGAACCAGTATGAACCAGCCTAGCATGTCCACCATCGTATAACCCATTGGATAACCCAGTATAAAGAAGTATCCTAGCATGTCCACCATCATATGAACCAGAATGAACCAGTATCTTAGCATGTCTACAATTGTATGAACCAGTATCCTAGCATGTCCACCATCATATGAACCAGAATGAACCAGTATCTTAGCATGTCTACAATTGTATGAACCAGTATCCTAGCATGTCCACCATCATATGAACCAGAATGAACCAGTATCTTAGCATGTCTACAATTGTATGAACCAGTATCCTAGCATGTCCACGATCATATGAACCAGAATGAACCAGTATCCTAGCATGTCCATAACTGTACGAACCAGTATCCTAGCATGTCCACTATCGGATTTATTGGACAGCAACAATAGTTATAAGCCCTTTGTAGGTTTATAATTACTGACTCATGGTCATCCACTGCTGCACAGTTTATTATTAGCCCCCTTTACCCCATCCATCATTCAAAGAATAGCATAGGGCAGCTGCTGACCAATCAGATTTCAGATAAAAAGGCCATTAAGTGTAGATACATATATCCATTAAGGTATCTACATATATAGTTCTTCAATTACAGACTGCAGTCCATTTGCTTCCCTGCATACTTGATTAGCTCCCTTTTACGCTGTTCATCAATGGTCAGGACCCCCACAGGACCACCACAGAGCAGGCACTATGTGAGAGGTGGATCATTCTTAGCACTGCAGCGACACTGACGTGGTTGCGTATGTTGTCCTGGTGTAAGTGGATCAGACACCTCAGTGCCACTGCTGGACTGAGAATCGTCCACCAACCAAAACTATCCAGACAGCAGTGTCCTGTGGGCAGCCCAATTTAAAATATGCTTTCCTTTAGCCTAGCATGTCTACCATTGTCAAACCAGTTTGATCAAGAAGCCTGACATGTCCACCATTACACAAACTAGTGGCTTAGCATTTTCACCGTCATATGAACCAGTAGGCTGGCATTTTCACCGTCATATGAACCAGTAGGCTGGCATTTTCACCGTCATATGAACCAGTAGGCTGGCATTTTCACTGTCATATGAACCAGTAGGCTGGCATTTTCAACATCATATGAACCAGTAGGCTGGCATTTTCACTATCATATGAACCAGTAGGCTGGCATTTTCACCATCATATGATCCAGTAGGCTGGTATTTTCACCATCATATGAACCAGTAGCCTGGCATTTTCACCGTCATATGAACCAGTAGGCTGGCATTTTCACCATCACATAAACCAGTAGGCTGGTATTTTCACCACCATATGAACCATTAACCTGGCATTTTCACCGTCATATGAACCAGTAGGCTGGCATTTTCACCATCATATGAACCAGTAGGCTGGCATTTTCACCATCATATGAACCAGTAGGCTGGCATTTTCACAATTGTATGAACCAGTATAAACCAGTAGGCTGGCATTTTCACCATTGCATGAACCAATAACCTGGCATCTTCAACATCGTATGAACCAGTATAAACCAGTAACCACCATGTCCACTGTTGTATGAACCAGCAACCTGACATGCCCACCATTATATGAACCAGTATGAACCACCCTAGCCTGTCCACCATCGTATGAACCAGTGTAAAGTAGTAGCCTAGCATGTCCACCATTGTATGAAGCTCAATGAACCAGTAACTTATTAAGTCCACCATTGTATAAACCAGTATAAACCAGCCTTGCATGTCCACTATCTTAGGAACCTGTATGAACCAGCCTGGCATGTCCACAATCGTATAAACCAGTATGAACCAGTAGCCTGGCATGCCCGTCTTTTTTTTTTTTGAACTAGTATAAACCACCCTAGCCTGTCCACAATCGTATGAACCTGTATGAACCAACCTAGCATGTGCACCAACAAATAAACCAGTAGCCCAGCATGTCCACCACTGTATGAACCAGTGGCCTGGCATGTCTGCCATTTTTTTTAACTAGTATGAACCACCCTAGCCTGTCCACAATCAAATTAACCTCAATGAACTAGTAGCCTATTATGTCCACCATTGTATGAACCAGTATGAGCCAGCCTTGCATGTCTACTATTGTATGAACCAGGAAGCTTACAATACTTTTGCTGGTGGTTTTAATTCAAATTCAAGGGCTGGTGGAGAAACAGGACATTCCTTCCATTCATTAAGCCGTGTGGATTAACAGCGCTCTGTTTTTGGCACGCTGGCCAGGCTGCACTAAAGAGGAAGGAGAGCCAAGAACGTGCTCCAATCTACTTTCCATTGTGAGAAAGCCTTCGCTAATGCCTTGCTGTTCACTGCACAGTCTGAGGAGAAGGAAAGGCATCTTTCCTGATTTATAGCTCTGAAACTTTTATTTATTTTTCTAATCTGTGGACAACGCCAGCTCCAGTGCGAGCTAGAACTTTTAAAAGTGTGTTTTTAATGAAATTGTGATCTTGCCGTGCTAATTAGCTCTTGGCTACACAGAGCAAAGGCAGTACAAGTGTATGCTGCATCTTACAACAGACCAAGCATAATGGAAGACTAGCTACTGTAACGAGAGCATTTGATACAGTTAGGCTGACTGGACAGAGCTGGGACAATGATTAAACCCAGCTAGCATCAACAACAGCATGTCATACTACAAGCATGTGATGAACGTCTTAATAGCTTATATTAATAAGCAGCTTTTCCAAATAAGTGTATGTTCTCCAGTAAGAACAGCAGATATGATTAGAACAGATGTAGATAATCATACATACAATACAAAGTAACATGAATATCTTATTGTGAGAGAAGTAGATCAGATCTTGAGCTCCAGTTTGAAGAACAAAGTGTAGTTCCAGATTTCTCCTGGACGCCCTTTTAGTTCAGAAAGAAAAGGGAAAATTATGTATCTGAATACCCCAACAAGTAACGGGTGAGGGGGCCTATCTTTTAGGCTATGTCTCGAACATAGTCACCACTTTGAAAGCCGCCATATTGGATCAGGGGCAAGTTTTTCCTCCGCTAGGCGTCACTGCCAGCCCTCTGGGGTGTGGGTGCCCGTGCGTCCCTGGTTGCATGGCTGGACGTTTTGGTGTGGTCTCTGACCCGCTCCCATGGTGATTGTGTTCTGGGGGTGGTTTGGGCCTGGGTTCTGTCGAGGGTCGGGCCGTTCTTGGGCGCTTGGGACCTCGGGGGCCGCATGCTCGGCTGGGGGTGGGCTGCTCATTGCCTCTGGCTCTCTGGACTCCTGCCCTTTGTCCATGAGGGCTTCTTCAGGGGTCTCCCTCCTTCCTCCTCTAGGGTGTACACGCGGTAGCCATCGGGATGTGTGGCCTCAGGTGTTCTGAGTTCCTTATGGGCTGTGAATGGTATGGGTCCTTCCCTATCTGCCTCACGGGGGCGTGGTTGCGGTTTCTTGCCCTCATTATTGAGTACATTCCATGACAGAGGCACATACACGCATTGCTGCAAATACCAGAAATGTTTGAGGGTGTATATGCATATGTAGAGACGAAAAAAGGTTTTTCAACTTTCCCTTGATCCAGTATGAGTGCATTGGTGTAAAGCACGCTGTCACTGGACTCTAGAGCAGTGGAGACGTGTTCTCTGGAATGACCAATCATGCTTCTCTGTCTGGCAATCCGATGGACAAGTCTCCAGGGGAACGGTACTTGTCTGACTGCATTGTACGAAGTGTAAAGTTTGGTGGAGGGGGAATAATGGTATGGGGTTGTTTTTCAGGAGTTGGTCTCAGCCTCTTAGTTCCAGTGAAAGGAACTCTTAATGCTTCAGCAGACCAAGAGACTCTGGACAATCTCAGGTCCCCATCTTTTTGTAGGGAAGGTTTGAGGATGACCCCTTCCTGTTCCAACATGACGGCCCACCAATGCACAAAGCAGCTCCATAAAGACATGGAGGAGCGAGTTTGCTGTGGAAGAACTTGACTTTCCTGCACAGAGTCCTGACCTCAACCTGATAGAACACCTTTGGGATGAATTAGAGTGGAGACTGTGAGCCAGACCTTCTCGACCAACATCAGTGTCTGACCTCACCAATAGTCTTCTGGAAGAACATTCTGGTCAAACGTTCCCATAAACACTCTCCTAAACCGTGTGAAGAGCCTTCCCAGAAGAGCTGAAGCTGTTATAGCTGCAAAGGTTGGGCCGACATCGTATTAAACCCTATGGATTAAGAATGGGACGCCACTCAAGTTCATAAGCGTGTGAAGGCAGACGGTTGATGTGCTGAGCCTGAATGCATGGCCTTGTACTGCAACGAGCAGCGAGAGGCCGACTCGAACCTGTCGATACAGAATGCAAATCGAATGCAGATGTAATTAATGTAAATAAACGCTGAGGAAATTATGCGATTGTCTTTATATGTAACAATAATAGCTCTGCTGGTTCTAACGGGGCTGCAGAGAGTGAAGAACCTTCCTCAAGGACGGACCGTCTGCGCGGCCTTCATGCTAAACAGCATCCATCATTATGAAAATACAGCAGTAATGCTCTGGCAACGTAGCCTCCATTACAATACGCTGAAAGCTGCTGGTATATTCGTATGGAGCACAAAACAATTTCCCGCCGGGCTGCTGTGACAGCGGCAGTAGCTCACTCAGCCCGTGGCGGCATAGATCATCTAGTCTTAGCCTATTGGATATTGATGAGGAACATGCAATCGCATTGATGGAATTCAGGTCACACGCGCTAGTGATGCACTGCGTCCACGTCTGGTTCCGCCGGCGGAGATTTACTGAGTGCCCTGCACTGTACAGGCCTCGCCTCTAATTCATCCCCGAGTCCTTAACAGAGGCACTGCACCAACTGCAGAGAGAGAGAGAGAGAGAGAGAGAGAGAGAGAGAGAGAGAGAGAGAGAGAGAGAGAGAGAGAGAAATTAAGGAGAAAGAAAGAAGGAAAGAATGTCAGAAAGAAAGTCTCCTCCACAGAGAGAGAGAGAAATACAGAGAGAGAACGCAAGAGACAGAGAGAGAGAGATACAGAGAGAGAACGCAAGAGACAGAGAGAGAACGCAAGAGACAGAGAGAGAAATACAGAGAGAGAAATACAGAGAGAGAACGCGATATAGAGAGAGAAAGCAAGAGACAGAGAGAGATACAGAGAGAGAACGCAAGAGACAGAGAGAGATACAGAGAGAGAACGCAAGAGACAGAGAGAGAAACAGAGAGAGAACGCAAGAGACAGAGAGAGAACGCAAGAGACAGAGAGAGAGATACAGAGAGAGAACGCAAGAGACAGAGAGAGAGACAGAGAGAGAACGCAAGAGACAGAGAGAGAGATACAGAGAGAGAACGCAAGAGACAGAGAGAGAGATACAGAGAGAGAACGCAAGAGACAGAGAGAGAGATACAGAGAGAGAACGCAAGACAGAGAGAGAGATACAGAGAGAGAACGCAAGAGACAGAGAGAGACAGAGTGAGATACAGAGAGAGAACGCAAGAGACAGAGAGATACAGAGAGAGAACGCGAGACAGAGAGACAGAGAAAGAATGCAAGAGACAGAGAGAGACAAAGAGAGAGATACAGAGAGAGAACGCAAGAGACAGAGAGAGACAGAGAAAGAATGCAAGAGAGAGAGAGACAAAGAGAGAGAGATACAGAGAGAGAACGCAAGAGACAGAGAGAGATACAGAGAGAGAACGCAAGAGACAGAGAGAGATACAGAGAGAGAACGCAAGAGACAGAGAGAGTCAGAGAGAGAGAGAAAGAGAGAAAGAGAGAAATAAAAGAAAAAGAAAGAAGGAAAGATAGTCAGAGAGAGAGAGAGTCAGAGAGAGAGCTAGAGAGAGAGAAATTATGGAGGCTAAGAAAGAAAGAAGGAAAGAAAGAGTCAGCTAGAGTAAGAGGAGTGGAACAGAGAGAAGGAAGACAGAGAAAAGAGATGTAGAGAATATGAAAAAGAACCTGTGAAAAGTGAAAGGAACAGAAAGACAGAGAGAGGGGGAGATAGAGATAGAGAGGCAGAGAGGGAGAGAAGACAAATTAGGAAAGGTAAAAAAGAAAAAGGAAATAAAGAAAAAAGTCAGAGAGAGTGAGAAGAATAGAGAGAGGAGGGAGGGGCAAATAAAGGAGGCTAAGAAACAAATAGAAAGAAAACAGAATGAGAGAGAAGAAAAGAGTGACATGGACAAAAGAGAGACAGAAAGGGAAAAGACAGGGAAAATAAAGGAAGCCAAGAAAGAAAGAAGAAAAGTCAGAGAGAGTGTGAAGAATAGAGAGAGAGGAGGGAGGGAGGGGGAAGGAGACAAAGAAGAGAGGGAAGAACGTGAGAAAGAAAACAAATGAGAGAATACATATAAACTAAATAAGCAAAGAAGGTGGAGGACGAGAGGAAGAAAAGGAAGAGAGTGAGAGAAACTCCCTTCCTTCTAAGAGAAACTCTCTAAGAGTTTAAAATGAGAGAAAGAGAAGGAAAATAGAAAACAGAGGAAGGAGAAAGACAAATGAAAGACTGAGGCAAACAAGAAAGAAAGAGAGAAGAGCGTGAGAGAAAGGAGGAAAGAGAAAGAAAGAGACAGACAAATAGAAGGGCCAAAGAAAAAGAAATGTAGAGTGAAAAGAGTGAAGCAAAAGAAGAAGCAAAAAGAGAGATGCAGAGAGAAGAGGGGTGGATAAGAGAAGGAGAAGAAAAGAAAAGAGCAAGAGAAGAGAAAAAAGACGGAGGCAAAGAGAATGAGAAAGATAGGAATATTAAAGAGAGAAAGAAAGAGAAAGAGAAACAAATAGAAGGGGAAGGAAGAGAGAGAAGATGGAGATTATGGGAAGAGAACCCATAAAAGCAATATAGAGAGAGGTGAAATAAAGAGAAAGAGATTGGGAAAGAGAGAGAGAGAGAGAGGTGAGATAAATAGAGAGAGATTGGGAAAGAGAGAGAGAGAGAGGTGAAATAAAGAGAGAGATTGGGAAAGAGAGAGAGAGAGATTGGGAAAGAGAGAGACAGAGAGGTGAGATAAATAGAGAGAGATTGGGACAGAGAGAGAGAAAGAGAGAGAAGAGGAGTGGGAGAGAGTCAGAGACAATGAGAGACAAGGAGAGAGACAGAGAAAAAGAGAGAGAGAGACAGAGAGAGAGATAAAGAGATAAAAAAGAGGTGAGATAAAAAAAGAGAGAGATTGGGAGAGGAAGAGACAGTGAGAGAGAGAGAAAGAAAGGGAGGTGAGATGAAAGATAGAGACTGGGGAGGCGGGAGGTGGAGAGAGGGGGTAAGATAAAGAAAGATAGAGATTGGGGGAGAGAGAGAGACAGAAAGAAAGAGACAGAGAGAGATAGTAAGTAAGAGAGAGAGAGAGAGCGAGAGAGAGAGACAAAGAGAGAGAGAGACAGAGAGAGAGAGAGAGAGAGTGAGTGAGTGAGTGAGACCGTAAGAGAGAGTGAGTGAGTGAGAGAGAGAGAGCAAGAGAGAGTGTGTGTGAGAGAGAGAGATAGTAAGAGAGAGAGAGAGAGAGATAGTAAGAGAGAGATAGTGAGAGAGAGAGATTGTTGGAACGTGTTCAGAGGAGAAGCAGTATGGTGAGTCTGATCAGCTCAGAGAGCGTCTGATCATTAAGTTTTAATAGAGGAAGCAGATCAGACTCTGTATATACGTCTGCTGGAGTTAAAGCTCTTCTCGGTTGTACCAGCTAGAGAAGAACCTGTTATTATATTTTCTTAATTATTTCTTCTGCTCACCTACACGGCAGCGCGTCCTGCCCGTACGTGGAGGAGGAGATTTTTTCATTTTGATTTGAATTTGATGAAAAGTCTCTGTTGTGTACAGTCTCGCTCTGATGAAAGCAAACACCATCTGTGGCTCTTTATTGAAGAGCCGTGTTCATAAAGCCCTTCATAAAAAGCAGGTCAACACTCACGTCATCTGCATTTGACTTGTGTTTACTCTTTTCTCCGTTATGCTACGAGTCGATAAGCCTGGCCTGGATGCTTTCAGCTGCCTGGAGCTTTGGTCTGGAGCCAACTTCAGCCTCGTGTGCTCTCCATCGTTTGTTACGTTGTTTATTCTCATACCTGCTTCTCAGCACTCAGCATTTCTGATACCTGTAGATGAATAACAGCCACACATTCCACGTGTACTTGTGTTCAACACCGTCAAGATCTATCTCTGAATGTGTCCAGATACAAGAACTACCTTCTCCTCCAGACGTCCTTCTACTCAAGAACTACCCTCACCCCCAGACGACACTCTAGACAAGGACTACCTTCTCCTCCAGACGTTCTCCTCTCAAGAACTACCATCTTGTCCAGACACCTTTCTACTCAAGGACTACCTTCTCCTCCAGACGTTCATCTCTAAAGAACTACCTTCTCCAGACGCCCTTCTACTCAAGAACTACCTTCTCCTATAGATGCCCTTCTACTCAAGAACTACCTTCTCCTCCAGACGTCTTTCTACTCAAGGACTACCTCCTACTCAAAGACTACCTTCTCCTCCAAACATCCTTCTACTCAATGACTACCTTCTCTTCCAGGCGTCTTTCTACTCAAGGACTACCTTCTCCTCCAGACATCTTTCTACTCAAGAACTACCCTCTCCTCCACTTATCCTTCTACTCAAGAACTACCTTCTCCTCCAGACATCCTTCTACTCAAGGACTACCTTCTCCTCCAGACGTGCTTCTACTCAAGGGCTACCTTCTCCTCCTTCTTTCTTTATCCTTCTACTAAAGGACTACCTCTTACTCAAGAACTACCTTCTCCTCCAGACGTGCTTCTACTCAAGGACTACCTCCCACTCCAGACGTCCTTCTACTCAAGGACAACCTTCTCCTCCAGACGTGCTTCTACTCAAGGACTACCTTCTCCTCCAGACGCCCTTCTACTCAAGAACTACCTTCTCCTCCAGACATCCTTCCACTCAGTCAACCTTCTCCCCAGATGCGCTTCTACTCAACATCTACCATTAAAAAAAAGTGTTGATCCAAAACTTCACATCAGTAGAACATGAGCGTTCCCTTTCCAACCAGGCTTAGATTGGATTGCTAATCTTCAGGGAGTCAAAGATACAGAATCCAACATCACCAGGCATCTCCTGTTACAATCACATGATCAGTGACAAGTTGACAAGTCTAAGGAACCACTAAGATCATAAGTACAGTCATTGGCTAACGTTAGAGTCTACAGTGGCTAGATGGCACTAGTGGTCCAGCCAGTGGTTCTGATGCAGACATCACTGTTTTTTAAATACAGTTTATATCTATTAGTTTCAATTTCACACTACACTGTGACTCTATGGTACATACAGGCCCATATGATACAGACTGCATGTTTCAACTTGCTTCAAATCAGGGCAGGAGTTCATCCCACCTCCAACCCCCACCCCGACCCCTCCAGCCACCCCACAAAAAAGGCAATAGAAAGACTATCATCAAATGGTAAAGTGAGTATCACTTCAAACTCTCTCTCTCTATCAGTTAAGAAGATCTTAACAGGATGATACGTTTGTGAAATTGGGTTCTGAACTGTAAAAGCAGACAGGACGGGAAGAAGTCTCATCTCAGGGCTATTTTTGGTAGCAGGTGCTTTTTGGGGTAAAATCTATTACCTGGATACCTCTGACACTCTCATCCTCTTCTGTTTTTGAGGCTTCGTTTCTTTGATGTTTTACAACTTTCAACATGGTTTCATTTTACTGGGCAAAGTTCTGCAGTGGAAATTAGAGTAATTAAGGAACTTGAGATGATGTAATGATGTAGTTTCACATATGGATGTAAACATAGATGTAAATATAATCAATTACATCTAAAATATCTGTACGATTACTGATTATATGATTACTGGCAACATATAGTGAAGTAAAAATATATGGCAATGTTATAAAATATAATTGGACAAAGTTAACTTGATTTATTCATACTGGATTATGATCAATCCACAATTACTGCTGTCATACTATGAACTCTATACCCTGCAGATTCATACTGGATTAAAATCACTCCAATCATTAATGGCCTACTGTAAACAACACACACTGAAGATTCATACTGGATTTAAAACACTCCACAGTTATTACTGTCAGACTGTAAACATTACACACACTGCAGATTCATACTGGATCAAAATCACTCCAATCATTACTGTCAAACTGTAAACACTACACAGACTAATAATGGTGGAGTGATAATAACAGTATGGATGTGTACTGTTAAACTGTGAAACTACACACACTGCAGATTCATACTGGATTATAATCACTCCACAGTTATTACTGTCAGACTGTAATCACTACACACACTGCAGATTCATACTGGATTAAAATCACTCCAATCATTAATGGCCTACTGTAAACAACACACACTGAAGATTCATACTGGATTTAAAACACTCCACAGTTATTACTGTCAGACTGTAAACATTACACACACTGCAGATTCATACTGGATCAAAATCACTCCAATCATTACTGTCAAACTGTAAACACTACACAGACTAATAATGGTGGAGTGATAATAACAGTATGGATGTGTACTGTTAAACTGTGAAACTACACACACTGCAGATTCATACTGGATTATAATCACTCCACAGTTATTACTGTCAGACTGTAATCACTACACACACTGCAGATTCATACTGGATTATAATCACTCCACAGTTATTACTGCCAGACAAAACACTGCACACACTGCAGATTCATACTGGATTATAATCAGTCCACAGTTATTACTGTCAGACTGTAAACACTACACACACTGTAGATTCATACTGGATTATAATCACTCCACAGTTATTACTGTCAGACAAAACACTGCACACACTGCAGATTCATACTGGATTATAATCACTCCACTGTTATTACTGTCAGACTGTAAACACTACACACACTGCAGATTCCAACTGGATTATAATCACTCCACAGTTATTACTGTCAGACCGTAAACACTACACACACTGCAGATTCATACTGGATTATAATCACTCCACAGTTATTACTGTCAGACAAAACACTGCACACACTGCAGATTCATACTGGATTATAATCACTCCACAGTTATTACTGTCAGACTGTAAACACTACACACACTGCAGATTCATACTGGATTATAATCTGTCCACAGTTATTACTGTCAGACAAAACACTGCACACACTGCAGATTCATACTGGATTATAATCACTCCACAGTTATTACTGTCAGACAGTAAACACTTTACACACTGAAGATTCATACTGGATTATAATCACTCCACAGTTATTACTGTCAGACTGTACACACTGCAGATTCATACTGGATTATCAGTCCACAGTTATTACTGTCAGACTGTAATAACTTCACATACTGCAGATATATACTGTATTTTAATCTCTCCACAGTTATTACTGTCAGACTGTAATCACTACACACACTGCAGATTCATACTGGATTGTAATAATTCCATAATTCACCACTGTCGTGTACCAACTGCAGATTCATACTGGATTGAAATACAGATCATCTAGTTCAGTATATCACACCGTCGTGCTCTTTCAGAGAGACGGTCGTGTACATTACGAAGCGGAGTCGGTTTCAGTGGTCAGCGTCACTCCTAATTATTTCAGTTTCAGGCTTCGAGGAAAGGTGGTCTCGGGTGAGCTCTGGCGGTCTGCGGATGTTTCCAAAAGCAAGATCAGACAAAGAAGGTCAGACGATAAGTAAGAAGTTCTGTGCCTATCCACGTCTAGCGCCTCAGAGAGGCGAGATAGTGTGCATGTGAGAGAGAGAGAGAGAGAGAGAGAGAGAGAGAGAGAGAGAATAAAGCTTTTCCACAAGTGCAGCAGAAAAGGAAATCGTTTATACGCCGGGAATGTATTCAAATGCGTCTGTCACGTTCTCTGCTTACTTTGCAGCACCACGCGAGACACCCAGGAAGCAAAGTCGTGATGACTCCCCCTCCTCCCCCAGGCTCGCTCAGATAAGCCGCCGCCGCGCCAGTAAGAAAGCGCTGCAGCATCTCCGCGACGGGCGGCGTCATCGCGTACACTAGTCACTTTCATAATTTCCCCGTCTGTGACTGACAGCCGTGCCATTTTGTCCCCATAATTATGACGAGGTCCCGAACCCACAACTTCATAATGTCACCACTGTCACTTAGCGCCCCGCTCGGCTAGCTGACTCTATCGATTGCCGGGTAGACGTCTGCGTTCTTTGCCCGGCGAAGAGAAGAAGTGTGTGCTTTTAGACACCCAACAAAACATCAGGTGTTAAACTCCAACAATCTCCAACTGGAGTAACACTGAGATCGGCGTCTTCCTGATAGATGCCTGAGGCCGTCGATTGTTGTGGGCGATGGCTTGGTCTGGGTGGTCATGATACTGAGAATCATATGATCCACTTGAATTGCAGATCAACGAAATCTGGGGTGCCCAGCGCTACACTCCTGGAGATGTACCACCCTGGAGGATTGAGCTCATACATACCTGGCTCTAATACAGCGCTTCTCAAACTGGTCCACAGGGACCCCCAGATGGCCCTCGTTTTAGCTCTCTCTCTGTAAGTTCTGAGTTTGGTTTGAGCAAAAATGGTCTCACACACACCTCACATCACTGTTCCTTGATATAATCTAATATACCTTTCCAGGTTTGGTTGAAAGTGTCTTGTGAACCTTGGCCACGAGGGCATAGATGTTCCATTGATTGTCTTCTACAGATTATCTGCAAATTCTCAAATCCTTGCCAGAATGTCTGGCTAAAGAATACTTAGCTAAGAAATATGGTAACAATGCGGTCCTATAGGCTTATATAATATATCCTTGCTGTCAGAACAAAACCCAATTTCTTCAAAAACTCAAGTTTACAGTACATAAGAAAACAGGCCTACGTTAAATTATGTTATATAATGAAAATGTGGGTACAAAGAAAACATCAATATCTTTTTACACTGGATAAACATCTAATGAACCATTTCCATTGATCTGCTATTTGTATTATTACTCATCAAATTTAATCTAGTGGTAACAATTAACCTAATTTAATTAAACAGAAATTGAAACTTAAAAAAATCAAGAAATTGAAAAAAAATAATTGTTCAATTGTACTGCTTTCATCAACTGTTTGTTACCATCCTTTACAGAAAATAAGTAAACTTAAAGTTCATTTTATTAAGTATACTTTATGCAGTTGCTATACTAATGTTATTGTACTAGTAGTACACTTGTATATGAACTATTTTAATACTTCTTGGGACTAAATTGGCCCACCTTCTAGTTTTTAAAAGTATACTTTTAAGTACGCCAATTGTAAGAGTAGTAAACCAAGTATAAAACTAGTTTACATCTTTTGTACTGCAACTACACTAAAAGTTAACTTAAGGGTTTACTGTTAGTTTACTAGCTTGTAAGTTTCCTTTAAGTGAACATAATACTTATAATTAACTGCTTATATTATTGTTGTACTTTAAAGTATATGACTAGGTTTAAGGGTTTTTTTCTACTTAAAATAGAATTTTAACAATGTTTACTTACTCACCAGTGGACACACGTAAAATAAATAAGACACACTCAGATTAAGAAACATTTGTATCTTTATAAATCTTTATAAATCAAATTTTAAATAAATATTGTACTGGATGTGTTTTTGTGCAGAGCAAGAATACTTACTTCTACTATCTCAATCAAAAGATTAAGTACAAGTAAAGGCCAAATATACTTAGACTGTTCTATACTTGTCAGTATAACCCAAGCATACTTAAGTATAACTGTGTTTAGTATATCACTGAGAAGTACATAAAAAGTAAACTGAAAGCATACTCACTTCCTTTCAGTTTAAAAGAAGTAAACTAATGGTACACTTGAATAAACTTCTTTTTGTAAGGGCTATTATGGAATTAGGTTGTACCAACTAAGTACTTCACTACAGTGCACTGTGTTCTGTTTCTATGGCATCATGCAGGATGATACTGCAACCCACTCATGATCATGTTCTAGCAGTAAGAGAACAGCATTGCAGCAGTGATCAAATATTAGACTACAGATATGAAACACTACACATTACTTTAATCAGAGTGGTGCAGCAGGATAGGCCTACCAGACAACCAGTATAAAACTACACACACTGCAGATTCATACTGGACTATAATCACTCCACAGTTATTACTGTCAGACTGTAAACACTGCACACACTGCAGATTCATACTGGATTATAATCACTCCACAGTTATTACTGTCAGACTGTAAACACTGCACACACTGCAGATTCATACTGGATTATAATCACTCCACAGTTATTACTGTCAGACTGTAAACACTGCACACACTGCAGATTCATACTGGATTATAATCACTCCACAGTTATTACTGTCAGACTGTAAACACTGCACACACTGCAGATTCATACTGGATTATAATCACTCCACAGTTATTACTGTCAGACTGTAAACACTACACAGCCTGCAGATTCATACTGGATTATAATCACTTCACAGTTATTACTGTCACACTGTAAACACTGCACACACTGCAGATTCATACTGGATTATAATCACTCCACAGTTATTACTGTCAGACTGTGAATTTACACACTGCAGATTCATACTGGATTATAATCACTTCACAGTTATTACTGTCAGACTGTAAACACTACACACACTGCAGATTCATACTGGATTATAATCACTCCACAGTTATTACTGTCAGACTGTAAACACTACACACACACAGCAGATTCATACTGGATTACAATTACTGCACAATTATATGATATGACAAAACATTAAATTAAATATATATATTTCAAGAATACACTACGGCAAGAAAAAGAAAATAAAATTTTATTATTGCATACGATATGATATGGCAAATCCCTAACTGAGATATAAGCATTTATCAGATTGTATCAGAAGTCAATGATCCAGAATGTCCCGATACTAAATAATGGACTCCAAATATCTTCATATATCCAGGACTGAAGTAAAGTGAATGATACTCTACTAAAGAATCTGTCTCCAGTAGATATATAATGGGAAATAAGAAATATGTGCATTTAGTAGTACCCTGTAGTACCTGATGTGATAATTAGTGATGGGTGATATGGCACGATATTTCATGGTATATCGTTCACCATATTCAAAAATGTTGGCGATATTAATGTATACGATACTATATGGCACACTTCCAGGTGGAAGTGGAAGCTAAAGTATAGTGAAAAAGTCAGAGGCCAGCATTCATTGGTTTAATTACCAGTAAACCTAACTTTATAACAGTAGGTCTTTTTTTAAGCTCTTTTGCAGTCATTTTTTTCCACACCTCAAATGTTTCTGCTTCTTTAACACATTCAGTGATGATTTTGTTTGGTTTCTCAAAAATGAAAGCTTAAAATTCTGAAAATTAAAGCATATTAAAATTGGAATTAGAATATTTGCCAATTGTGTTTGCACCCAGCGGAATTCAACCTCCGCATTTAACCCATCCATGCAGTAAAACACCCACATACACACACATTAATGAACATACACACTAGGGGGCAGTGAAACATCCACATATACACACACATTAATGAACATACACACTAGGGGGCAGTGAAACACCCACATACACACACACACACATTAATAAACATACACACTAGGGGGCAGTGAAACACCCACATACACACACACATTAATGAACATACACACTAGGGGGCAGTGAAACACCCACATACACACTAGGGGGCAGTGAAACACCCACATACACACACACAATAATGAACATACACACTAGGGGGCAGTGAAACACCCACATATACACACACATTAATGAACATACACACTAGGGGGCAATGAAACACCCACTTATACAAATACACACTAGGGGGCAGTGAAACACCCACATACACACACACACACACACATTAATGAACATACACACTAGGGGGCAGTGAAACACCCACATACACACTAGGGGGCAGTGAAACACCCACATACACACACACAATAATGAACATACACACTAGGGGGCAGTGAAACACCCACATATACACACACATTAATGAACATACACACTAGGGGGCAATGAAACACCCACTTATACAAATACACACTAGGGGGCAGTGAAACACCCACACACACACACACACACACACTAGTGAACATACACACTAGGGGGCAGTGAAACACCCACATACACACACACACACACACACACACACACACACACACACACACACACTAGTGAACATACACACTAGGGGGCAGTGAGCACACTTACCCATAGTGGTGGGCAGCCCTATCCAGGGCACCCTGGGAGCAGTAGGGGGTTAAGTGTCTAGCTTATGGGCACTTCAATTGTGTGGTTGCTGGGCCAGGGAATCGAACTAGCGACCTTCTGGTCACAAGACCAAATCCCCAAACTTCAGCTCCCGGCTGCCCATGTAGGAAAGTCATATCACGAAGAGCAGAATCAAACGACAATGAGTGTTAGGCAGCTGAAGTCTTGTATTGAGCAAGAATGGGTAAAAATTCAGTATCCTTGGTTCTTGAACAGTTCAAACAACAAGAACCATGATGTAACAGTGATAAACATGCCTCAACCTTGTGAGTGCTCTGCAATAAATTATACATGTGTTAATATTCACAAAACACATGTCAGTCAATGAAAACATTGGAAATCTTTGTCTTTGTACTTCTCTCAGTTTAAAAGAACTGACGAAATCACAGATTCTTGTTTTTTTCTTATTGCATTTCAACAAATATCCCAAACGAAGTTTGTACAGAAGAACCAAACCGAGGCCGTCCTTGTGGATCTTCTCCATATTTTCATATCCATACCTCTTCCCCCCACCCCCCCACCAAAGTTGATGTCGCTCCATCCTAAACTAATTTGTTTCCTAGCATGCCGGCTTGCTCGCGAGCGTCTCTCTCGATTGATTTTGCTGCCGCTCGTAGCCCGTCCCGCCTTGAGTGAACATGTCATGTTCAGTGACTAGCATAAAACATTCAGCACTTAGCTACAGTACCTGATCACTGCGGACTCGGGGGCCACCGCATGAGCCTCGCTAATATATTCCCATATTGAGCAAACGTCCAACAGAATATGCCTCGGATGTGCAGCGATATGAAAACCAGCACTAATGCACTGCCATCGGCCCGAGGCATGAAGGACACGTGGCCTGGGCGTTCGCGGGGGGGGCCCCCGCTCAAAAGTGTGTACTTCTGTCACGGTCCAGCAGAGAGAGAATCTAAAATCTCTCCCCAGGCCTCAAGACTGCCAATCCATCACCCTCGGAACAGCGCGAGCATTAATTATCGACTGTTTGCCGACATGGCAGGGGGTCAGTGCTGAACAGGCAAGTCAAACGGCCAAGCTTGAGAGAGGCGCCGGGCTCCCAGGGCTCTGCCGGAGCAGCGGTCCTGACAGGCGCTATCACCAGCAGCCAATCACGCTTAATCCTAAGTGGACTTGTTTGCCTTGTGCAGGCTGTGTGAAGACAATCTAAAAGAGTTCTGGAGTTCTCCTACTCCCTTCTTCTCTCCTCCAGACTGTCTTTGCCACCTTACTGCATTACTAACAAGCTGAAAGGTTCACAAGTATGCGTGAGTGCAACGTGCAAGCGGTGGTGATCTTTGGAGATGTAGCGCTTCTGGTTGAGTTCATCATATTCATATATATATATATATATATATATATATATATATATATATATATATATATATATCTCAATAAATAGCTATTAATAAACTGGCTTCATTTGAAATCTTAATTAAGCAATAACGGGTCAATCAATATTTCCTTTAGTAAAAAAAAAATAGAACGTTTTTACTTCATATAAAAAAATAGTGATTTAATACTGAGGTACTGAATCTTAGAGCAATCAGATTTATTTTTTCTTGAATCATTTTTCAAATCTTCATCTTTCTATATGGCTAAGAAATATGCTCTTACAGCAGCTAAGCTCTTATTAGCCAAGCGTTGGAACCCTACAACCCTGTTATGTAGACAGTACTGGGCTCTGAATGGGGAATGGGGGCTGTTCTATACTTGAAATAGTTGAAATTGGTGTTATTTCTTTATTTGTTACTGTTTTTATTTATTTATTTATTTATTTTTCTCTCATTGATATGATCACTTCTCCATGTTAAAATTAAAACAGTTGAATCTTAAAGCTAAATCTAATCTAGCAACCTTTATTTTCACTCAAGAATACACTGAGGGTGACCCTAATATTTAGTGCAGCCAAGCGTTTACAACTTTGAGGGATTGAAAGGAATTGAAATGGAATTGAATCAGGTTGAAACTGAAATATACAGAATTTCATAGAACTCCAGTAAAATCTGAGATGAAAGGCAAAAGAATAAATAGAGATTTAATTAAGAAAAGATAAAACCATGATAAACCTATCTATCTGTAAGATTACAACATGAAATCAATATTAAATATTATAATAGGCAATAAAAATAATAATAAAAATTGAGTTTAAAAAAATAAAGTAAAAAATGAATTGGGGAACAAATAAGAAAGTACTAATAAAATAATATTATGCAATATAAAAGTATCATAATACTTTCTACACTCTAGTTACTGCTTAATAAGCAACCGGTTCATTGTTAGTTACTGACTTTGTAAGTAGTAATTACCATTGTAGGATTTAATAAATATAAAAACAGATTAATATATATTAATGCAAATAAAAACAGCCTAGAAAATGTTTCTCAACTGCATATTACTTGTTAATAAGGTAATAATAAGCAGCTAGTTACTTTGTACTGGCTTAATAAGTCTTAATAACTGCCCCCTCCTCATATACACCTCGATACCCCTGTTGACTGGGGTGTTAATGATGTGTGTTTGTTGTTTGCTGACTTTACAGAATAGTGGCACATAATACCTTTATAATTATATTATAATACTTGGTTCACCTCAGTTACCACTTAATAAAGTAGTAATAAACAGTTAGTTATCATGTACTGGTTGGATAAGTCTTAATAACTGCCCCCTCCTCATAACCTTTGATACCCCTGTTTACTGGGCGGCTAATATAGCTTGTTTGTTATTTGGTAACCTTTTATTATGCCTTAATAATTATCTTATAATGCTTGGTTCACTTCAGTTACTGCTTAATGAAAGTAGTAATAAGCAGCTAGAGGCCAACTACTGGCTGGATAAGTCTTAATAACTGCCCCCTCCTCTTATAAACTTTGATACCCCTGTTTACTGGGCGGCTAATATAGCTTGTTTAGCTGTTTTGTAACTCTTCAGCATATTTGCACATTATAATATATTGATAATTACTTTAAAAAGCTTGGTTCACTATGGTTAAGTCATTTTTCCTGCAATTTTGGGTTTTTTTCTTAGTTTTTTTGAAATTTTTGAGTTCACAACAAAGTACCTGCTTCTAATAGATTAGCATGTTCATTAAAAATGAGAAAAATGTATTCATGTTAAATAGTTTAAAAAACTGTTTTCAGTATTAGGTTCCACCAACGAAGCACTTCTTTACAGTTCAGTTGCCTGAGCTTTGTCAGTGGGCTGGGTACAGTAAGCGTCGTCACTCGTCCCTCAGTCCACTCTGATCAATGTAGGTTCTATTAGTGTTGATCTTTTATTAGCACTTATGTCGTGCTCTAATATACAAACCCTTGTGGTACCTGGATTGGAACTAAAACATTAAGTGGACAGCTAGACTCCTGATCCACTTCTTACTTAAGCCTTTTTAAACAAATTGCATGGACGTTGTTGGGTCCAGGGGTCTCCAAAGTCCCACAAACAGATTTGTATTGGGCCGCGGCATCATTTGTAAGAATACATTATTGGTGGCCCGCCAGTTCATTGCAATGTTTCCTTTAACCTGATGGTGGCAGCAGCGCATATACATGTATAGAACAAAGTCGACCATGAGAACCGGTCATTGAGAGAGATGGACGTCTCTAAACAATCACACCAGCTTGATTTGAACCGCAGATAGAGCTGTGAAACCTCCAGTTCATCCACATGTACATCGTTCTCACCATCTACCAATGCTAGCCACGCTGACTCCCACCAGAAACATCTCAACAGCAACCGGAACTGGTGCTGCACTGGAGATGCAGCCTGACGGCGTTCCACTGGCATCGGTATAATGACAGGAACGCTGAACTAGTTACCATGTACTGGTTGGATAAGTCAACAACTGCCCCCGCCTCATATACCCTTGATACCCCTGTTTATTGTGGTGCTAATATAGCTTGTTTAGTTATTTGGTAAACTTTTATAATGCTTTAATAGTTATCTTATAACGATTGGTTCACTTCAGTTACTGCTTAATGAAGTAGTAATGAGTAGCTAGAGGCCAACTAATAACTGCCCCCTCCTCATATACCCTTGATACCCCTGTTTACTGGGGAGCGAATATAGCTTGTTTAGTTGTTTTGTAACTCTTCAGCATATTTGCACATTATATTTATAATTACTTTAAAAAGCTTGGTTCACTTTAGTTAAGTCATTTTTCCAGTATTTTTTATTGGTTGTCCTGATCTGCCCCCGACTTTTTAAAGAAATTTTATGGACGTTTTTGGATCCAGGGGTCTCCAAAGTCCCAAAGACAGATTTTTGTTGGCCCGTGGCGCCACTTGTAAGAATAAGTTATTGGTGGGCTGCCAGTTTGTTCAATTTTGTCTTTCACCTAATGGTGGCAGCAGCGCATATACATGTATAGAAAGCTTCACCGCTGTGTTAGCAATTGAAGTTATCTAAACTTGAGAGCCGTTATTTTTCTGACTGGGCTCCTGAACTTACTGACCGGTATGCAGTGATGGCTATGCCAAAAGAGAACTAAGTCAACCATGAGAACCGGTCATTGAGAGAGATGGATGTCTCTAAACAATCACACCAGCTTGATTTAAACCACAGATTGAGCTGTGAAATCTCCAGTTCATCCAGATGTAGAACGTTCTCACCGTCTACCAACATCTCAACGGCAACCGGAGCTGGTGCTGGACTGGAGATGCAGCCTGATGGCGTTCCACTGGCATCGGTTTAATGACAGTAACGTTGAACTGAACTGAAAACACAGTAATCGTGTATTGGAAGCTGCCTGTTTGTCCAAGATTACGCCGGCTTTCCGGCTCCCGATACATTGTTTGAAAATCATTCAATTCTTTGTACGTTAAGCCCGTTAATGAAATACACGTCAATTACTTTTTGAATTGCCGTCGAAAGATTAGCCAAAGAAGTCCTCCAGCGTCGTCTGTAAACGTGCCACTCTGTCCCCTTCTTTTTTTTATTCCGCAATTAAGGATTACTGTCGGAACACTAAATATATTTCCAAACGATCTTAATTAAAAGCACACAGTCGCTGGAAAACGGATGACCCCGAAATGAGCGCAATTAATCAACAAGTCTAATTCACCCCCCCCCCAAAAAAAATCCATTTATTTCATAATTAAGCGTGACCCAAAAGTTATCAGCGAGATCAAAACCGTCTGACTTCCGAAGCCGGTGTACTGTGTACGGAGAGATTAACCTTCAAGCAGGGCAGCTTTGCTCTTCGTGGATGATGCCGCCGCTGCCGCAGCCGCCAAACACCAAAACTCCCTCTTTGTCCTCGGAAAGTTTGGTGGGAGCGCATTGCGTTCATGAACAATAGGGGCTGTTCTGGCTCCGGCGCTGAAGCTTCCTTTAAGGAAAAGTGTTGACAGTGTAGGAAACGAGGGAAGTGCTGGGAGGAAGGAGGGAGGGAGGGAGGGAGTGAGGAGGCGCAGTAGCATATCTGCTAAATGGCAGAGTGATGGGGCGATTGTGCGGCTATGAAGGGGAGTCATTAATTAGCCCGGCTAATCTGTTGTGAAGGTAAGCACTTTCCGAGCCGTGCTATCGGTAAAGGGATAAGGCCGCTTGCCCGCGCCTCACTTTACCTGGGAAGTGCTTTCTGCTTCGCAAACACCCTGACCATGCCAGCACACGCGGGCGATTAATCTGGAACAATGTACAAGTGCCCTGGACGTCCTTGCCGCTGTGATGTTGATGGCCAACGTTGAAGGGACAAACAGAATGTGGATAAAGACAGAATGTGGCCGAATGGGGCAGCCATGCCTGCGATTACTGAGTTGTCACAAAGCAGCTTAACAGCATGTACTGGTAGTGTATCAAAAACGTTTGGCTGGTAGTGTATCAAAAACGTTTGGCTGGTAGTGTATCAAAAACGTTTGACTGGTAGTGTATCTAAAACGTTTGACTGGTAGTGATCTAAAACGTTTGGCTGGTAGTGTATCTAAAACGTTTGACTGGTAGTGTATCTAAAACGTTTGACTGGTAGTGTATCTAAAACGTTTGACTGGTAGTGAACTAAAACGTTTGTCTGGTAGTGTATCTAAAACGTTTAGCTGGTAGTGTATCTAAAACGTTTGACTGGTAGTGAACTAAAACATTTGTCTGGTAGTGTACTAAAACGTTTGTCTGGTAGTGTATCTAAAACGTTTGTCTGGTAGTGTACTAAAACGTTTGTCTGGTAGTGTACTAAAACGTTTGACTGGTAGTGTACTAAAACGTTTGACTGGTAGTGTATCTAAAACGTTTGACTGGCAGTGTATCTAAAATGTTTGACTGGTAGTGTACTAAAACGTTTGACTGGTAGTGTATCTAAAAGGTTTGTCTGGTAGTGATCTAAAACATTTGACTGGTAGTGTATCTAAAACGTTTGTCTGGTAGTGTACTAAAACGTTTGACTGGTAGTGTACTAAAACGTTTGACTGGTAGTGTATCTAAAACGTTTGACTGGCAGTGTATCTAAAACGTTTGTCTGGTAGTGTATCTAAAACGTTTGACTGGTAGTGTGTCTAAAAGGTTTGTCTGGTAGTGATCTAAAACATTTGACTGGTAGTGTATCTAAAACGTTTGTCTGGTAGTGTACTAAAACGTTTGGCTGGTAGTGTACTAAAATGTCAGGGCTTAAATTTCCTTCCTTAAATTGCTTCCTAATGAGTATCAGGTGCAGAGTGAGGTCAGTACTCGGGCAAAAGAGACCTCGGGAGGTGTCGGCAGCGGTCATGACACTACAGCTACTGTAGTGTCTTTCATATGTCCACAGGTTAAATCCTCTACTAACCCTAGCTACATCTGAGGGGACTTCAACACGGACTGTAGTATATCTAGGAGTGCTGTCGTAGGACCATAGCCACCTGCTAGATCTCCCTCGGGTCAACTTTTGCTGTGAAATAGAAATGTCCAGGAGCAACAACAGCTCAGTCGCAAAACTGCCTCTTGTAGCAATATCAGCACCAGGTCTGCACATCGGGAGCTTCCTGAAAGGGGTCCCCACGGCCGAGCAGCTGCATATAAGCCTACGATCACTGTAGGGGCTGTTATTTTCAAAGCCTTGAGTTCCAGGGAAGGGTAATGTTAATGCCTCGTGAACTCTGATTGCCTGAGCCCTTTCCGTGGGCTGTGCACAGTAAGCGCGGTCACTCTGCAAATATGTATTCAGCCTCGTCCTTCAGTCCACTCTGGTCTACGTAGCTTCCATTTGTGGTAGTCTTTTATTCATGTTTATGTCATGCTTTACACTTTACCTGAGAAGTAATGTGTTTCTCAAATGAACAACTGGAATAGATCTACTTTCAAGCCCCCTTATGTGAAAGCTCAATGCGTGTGATCCCATAATTTAGGCCTCCTTAGAACGTCTGCTCAAACGTTTCTGTAGAAATGATATATTTCAACCAGCAATAGGTCTGTAATGTCCTCACTAAGAGGAAAAAGCAGTGAAAAAGTTTATTTTCATGTGTACTATCTGTAATATTTCTAATAATTCTAATGACATAGCTTAGCTTTAGCTTCGCTTAGACACCTTCAGCATACATAAACCAATAGACCATTTGGCAACACATGTTCTTCAAAAATGTATCCTATTAGACCTATTTTTGTTGTATACAGCTACATAATTCTGTACTGCTCTACCAAAAAGTGGAGAAGAACGTTAAAGGAATTGACCTGATCCCATAAACAATCACAAAAGTCCACCAAAGCAATCCATGTGTGGAGTTATTTACTTGTTGCTTCCTCTATGGACGAGAACACTAAAGGTGTATCTTTTGAAATATGCAGTGACCTCCAATCAGGGTAAGTTCAGCACCTTCATTAAGATATAGTCAGTTAAATGTGCTCCACCAAAATGTTGAGAAGAACACTGAAGGGACAGATGTGATCCCATAAACAACCACGGAATTCCACCAAAGCAATCCACATGTGGAGTTATTTACTGGTTACTTTCTCTATGGACGAGAACAGAGAAGTTTTTTTGCCTAACATAGCCATGGCAGTTGGTAGAGATGACAAAATGAGATTAAGGTCAAAATCTTCATTAAGATAGTGACTCAAAATGTGCTCTACCAACAGGTTGAGCGTTAAAGGCTCGATGCAATAAACAATCACAAAGTCTTTGATAATAAAAGCACAGATAGGGCTGTAAAGCCCAGGTTAATTCAGATGTAGCACTTTTTGGTTTGAGGGTTTTGGTGTGGAGGAACTCCAGCGTCCTGACCACAACCCCACTGAACACCTTTGGGATGAATTGGAATGTTGACTGTGAGCTTCTCATCCAACAATAATGCTTGACTAACAATAAGGCCTGATGTGGATAGTTTCTGGCCCATGAATAAAGTTTGTATTTACATAACTTAGCATGGTGCTAGAATATATGGCCCAGCCTGGCAGTGACACTGCATTGCTAAGAATGCTTCCAATATCTGTTGGCCTTTGGTCTAAAACTGGCAAATGAAAGATAAAGAGGACTAATCTCTTTGACGTGGCTAACTTCCTTATGCTCCCAGTTTGAATGAGGTAGAGAAGTGATGACCAGTTGTGCTAAAGATGCTCTAGATCCCTATCAATAGCCAATATCTGACCACAGAACCTCCACAGTTGGTCAAATATAATAAATAGTGGCCCAACCAAGCAGTGACACTGCTATGCTGACAAAGGTCCATAATATCTAACATCATCCTTATGCTCCCAGTTTGAATGAGGTCGAGAAGTGATGACCAGTTGTGCAACAGATGCTCTAGATCATCATCAATAGTCAGTTTCTGACCACAGAACCTCCGTAGTTGGTCAAATATAATAAATTGTGGCCCAACCCAGCAGTGACTCTACTGAGAAAGGTCCACCACCCAATTAATCTCTATAGGTCTTTGGTATGAAACTGGCCAACGATGAAAGAGCACTAATTATCTGTTTGACGTGGCTAACATCCTTATGCTCCCAGTTTAAATGAGGTAGAGAAGTGATGACCAGTTGCTCTACAGATGCTCTAGATTGTCATCAATGACCACAGAACCTTCAAAGTTGGCCTAATATAATACAGATAGTGACACTTCTATGCTGAAACGTCCACCACCCAAATAATATCTGTTGACCGTTGGTCTGAAACTGGTCAACGATAAAATATATAGAGCGCTAATTATCTATTTGCTGTGGCTTACAAATAACATCCTTATGCGCCCAGTTTGAATGAAGTAGAGAAGTGATGACCAGTTGTGCAACAGATGCTCTAGATCATCAGTAGTCAGTTTCTGACCACAAAACCTCCATAGTTGGTCAAATATAATAACAAATAGTGGCCCAACCCAGTAGTGACACTATGCTGAGAAAGGTTCACCACCCAATAAACCTCTGTTGGCATTTGGTCTGAAACTGGCCAACGATGAAAGAGCGCTAATTATCTGTTTGACGTTGCTAACATCCTCATGCTCGCCGTTTGAATGAGGTAGAGAAGTGATGACCAGTTGCTGTAGATACTCATCAATAGTCAGTTTCTGACCACAGAACCTTCAAAGTTGGCCAAATATAATATAAATAGTGGCCCAACCAAGCAGTGACAATGCTATGCTGAGAAAGGTTCACCACCCAATTAATCTCTATAGGTCTTTGGTATGAAACTGGCCAACGATGAAAGAGAGCTAATTATCTGTTTGACGTGGCTAACATCCTTATGCTCCCAGTTTGAATGAGGTAGAGAAGTGATGACCAGTTGCTCTACAGATGCTCTAGATACTTATCAATAGTCAGTTTCTGACCAGAACCTTCATAGTTGGCCAAATATAATAGAGATAGTGACACTGCCATGCTAAAACGTCCACCACCCAAATAATATCTGTTGGCCGTTGGTCTGAAGTTGGTCAACAATAAAAGATATAGAGCGCTAATTAGCTATTTGGCATGACTGACTTTCTAATGCTCCAAGTTTGTAGTAGACAGTGAAGCAATTGGAGATAATATATTACATATTGCAATAAACACAGCAAAGCAATAGCCATTCCGTACCTGGCAGTATGGGGAGCAGATAGGATAACAGGAAAACACATTGCTAGCTGTCTTCACGCTTGTCTCTTCTTGATTGAATCCTCACTCAACACCTAAACAACCTCGAGGACTCCTTTCCGGAACTTTTGCGGCCGTGCTTGAAAGGCATTATCCAATGATGCATATTCTCATTAAGGTTCCAGAGATAGGCTTTCCAGACTAAACGAGGCTTGCGCAGCGCGGCTAGCTCGCTAGCACTCATTCACGCATGGCCGCTCGGTCCCCACAGCGCTATTTATGTGCTTGGAAATGCACCGCTAATCAGCCCCTCGGATTCTTACAAAAGCATGGCAGCAGAAAATTTCACCCCCCCGAAATAATGGAAGGAGGAAATCTTCGCTGGGTTTCTGGGCCGCTAGCCGTTAGTTGGAAGCCAAAGCTAGTTCTTTTTTTCCTTTTTTTTTTTTTTTTTTTGGAGTTCCCCTGATTCGGCGAGACCCTCCATGGTAAATAGAGATTAATGGAGGAATATTTGTAAGGCAGTTGAAGGAGCGGCGGCAGATAACTTCATTCAGGGGATGTCAGCTTTGGGCATGCTGAATGCTGTAAACCGGACCGTAAGCCCCTTTCAAAATAGTGTGGCGGATTACGCTCTCCTAGTCATTAAAATGTAATGCCAGTCCCAATGCTCGGTAAGTTCTCAGAAGAAAAGAACTTTATGATTACATTTCAAATTGATCTGGACGTCCGCTGTAGTCCCATGGCTCTCTCTGTCTCTCTCGCTCTCCCTCCCTGGCGAGGGAAGGATTGGCTTTGGAAGAGAGAAAGAAAGAGAGAGAGACCCTCTTGGTAGCCTAGTACAAAATGGGTTGTCTACTTTGATGCTTTGTCATGTGGTGCTCGTGAAGTCACAACGGGTCATTATGAACGCGGCTCACTTTGGCATGTCGGGCGACATGTTTAGCAAGCACTCATGCATGTGTGAAGAACCTGGCTGAGACGACAGGCTACTAGATCATGCTCGCCAACATGCTCCCAGACTAGATCATCTTCTACTGACTCATGGCAGCAGGGTTGCATAAGGCAGCTGTACAGGCCTGAATTATTCATGCTTATTTATACTTGCTGGCTGCTTTATTAGAAATGCCCACCTTATGTTTGCGTTAGCCATTCTCCAGCTCTTAATACTGTCTGTGGTCAGCTTCTGGCCACACAACATCTCTAGACTGGATGTCTTTAGCAGTGGACTAAGCTCAAGCCAACGTGCTGAGGACAGACCCCCACACAAATATCATCTGTGGCCGGAGTCAGGTCAATGGCGAATAGGATCCTGTGCAATAGATTCTCAAGCTATTCATCAATGGTCAGTTTCTTGCCCCAGTACCTCACTTGACTGGATATGGTAGTCAAAGTGGATCGCTCTGAACTTGAGAGAGAATGGTCCACCACCCAAATAATATCTGTGGTGCCATTGTCCAAAACTGGCCACTGACCAAGGAACCTTAGTTGGCCAAATATGCTAGTGATCGTGGATGACCTTACCAGTGATGCTGCTATGCTAAGAAAGGTCCACCATCCAAATAACATCTGTTGGCCTTGGATCTGAAGCAGGTTAATGGTAAATGAGATCAATGCTTTTCACAAAGCTGTGCTGAGAACGGTCCATCACCCAAATATCATCTGTGGTCCCGTTGTCCGAAAATGGGCAACAATAAATGAGCTAGATGGCTGATGAGTTGTGAGAGAGCCTCTAACTCATTAAGGGTCAGTTCCTGGTCAAAGAACTTCACAATCCTGTGCCAAGAACTGTTCACCACCTGAATAATATCTGGGGTCCCATTGTCCAAAACTGGCCACTGACCACAGAACCTCAGTTGACCAGATCCAGCAGTGGCAACGCAGTTCTAAGAACTGGGTGTCCATCGCCCAAATGATATCTGTACTCGTTTGGCCAGAGACTGGTCATACAAGAAACCCAATGATATACACAGGTGATGGCCAGATGTGCAACAAGTCCTCTAGCTCATCTCAACAATAGCCACAAAACCTCAGTTGGCCAAATATGCTAGAGATCGTGGATGACCTTAGCAGTAATGCTGCTATGCTAAGAAAGGTCCACCATCCAAATAATATCTGTTGGCCTTGGATCTGAAGCGGGTCAATGGTGAATTAGATCAATGCTTTTCATGAATGGTCAGTTTCTGACCACAGAACCTCACAAAGCTGTGCTGAGAACAGTCCACCACCCAAATATCATCTGTGGTCCCGTTGTCCGAAACCCGGCAATGATAAATTACCTATAAGGGTGATGACCAGTTGTGCAACAGAGCTTCTAGCACTTCATCAATCGTCTATCAGTAACCACAGAACCTCAGTGGATCAGATATGGCAGTGGACCTCTCTTAATATAGCATGACAATAATGTGCCGAGAAAGGTCCACCATCCAAATAATATCTGTGGTCTAATGGCCCAGAACTGGACAATGATGAACAAGGTAGCGGGATGATGACTAGTTGTGCAACAAATGCTCTAGATCTACA
>CM038726.1:34500913-34700913 GCA_021613375.1 Megaleporinus macrocephalus | reverse complement strand
CTGCTGTCTCCACCTCCTTGTGCTTGAATTTGCATAAACCTCTCTCGGCACTGCACGGGTCCAGAGTGTCTTACATCCTCCATACCATATGTTTACACATTATATGTACATTATCTTATATATATATATATATATATATATATATATATATATATATATATATATATATATATATATATATATATAAGCTTAATAAAATCTACCTTATAGGTTCACTCACTGGCCACTTTATTAGAAACACCTACCTTATACGTTCACTCACTGGCCACTTTATTAGAAACACCTACCTTATACGTTCACTCACTGGCCACTTTATTAGAAACACCTACCTTATACTTCCACTAACTGGCCACATTATTAGAAACATCTACCTTCTTTAACTCGCTGGCCACTTTATTAGAAACATCTACCTTATGTCCATTTACTTGCCATTTTATTAGAAACACCTACCTTATACGTTCACTTACTGGCCACTTTATTAGAAACACCCACCATATACTTCCACTAACTGGCCACTTTATTAGAAACACCTGCCTTATACATTCACTCACTGGCCACTTTGTTAGAAACACCTACCTTATAGGTTCACTCACTGGCCACTTTATTAGAAACACCTGCCTTATACATTCACTCACTGGCCACTTTGTTAGAAACACCTACCTTATACATTCACTCACTGGCCTCTTTGTTAGAAACACCTACCTTGTTTAACTCACTGGCCACTTTAATAGAAACACCTACCTTATACGTTCACTCATTGGCCACTTTATTAGAAACACCTACTTTATACTTCCACTAACTGGTCACTTTATTAGAAACACCTACCTTATACGTTCACTCACTGGCCACTTTATTAGAAACACCTACCTTATACGTTCACTCACTGGCCACTTTATTAGAAACACCTACCTTCTTTAACTCGCTGTCCACTTCATTGGAAAGACCTACCTTATACGGTCACTCACTGGCCACGATTATAAATGCCTACCCTCTTTAACTCACTGGCCACTTTATTAGAAACACCTACCTTATACGTTTACTCGCTGGCCACTTTATTAGAAACACCTACCTCCTTAAACTCTCTGGCCACTTTATTAGAAACATCTACCTTGTATGCCCACTCACTGGCCACTTTATCAGAAACACTTCATATGTCCCCTGCTGTGCAGTACAGATGTACTCTAACAGTGTGCTTATTAAAACGCTGTAGGTCTACAAATAGAAAGGAACTGAACAGTATCAGAGATGATGGGTGTTTACAGTGGGGACTGTATAAACACTGTAACGAGCACATGTTATACAAATGAAACAGATGCTGTTCTTAAAGCGGAGGCTGTGTAAAGGACTCTAACTTACTCATTCAGGTCAGGTCGCTTGAATGCTACATTTGCATGTTCTATCGTAGGCTACCTATTAAAAAACAATGAGGTTTCCTTTGTGTTTTTGTTTCTTTCTCTGATTTAATTACATCCAATCACATTCATATGTTAATGCGGGCACTGCTGCAGAAATCAAAACTGTGTCAATTACAGCTTTAGATCAAATCTTGCAGCGCTTCCAGCCAGTCTCTTCCTCGCTGCAGCCCTCCACAGGGTATAAATTAAAACAAACTTCTCTGCGGTGGAAGCGCGATTTCTATCTGTGATTTGCTTCAGCTGAGTGAATAAATATTTGGGTTTTAATGGTGCTGTATCTGAGTTGTATACTGACAGGCATGCTGGGATAATGGCATGCTCGCTGTGTGCTGTGTATGCAAGCTCTTAAAACACTCATACGCCAACAAACACGAGGCATGTTTTTCTTTCTTATTGCAGATTAGTGGCGTATTCAGCTTTGAAGACCAACTTCAATTTGTGATATAAAATTAGCAGCCTCGGTGACTGAGTAATGCAGAATTTTACAACATCAATATTCTGCTTTATCTACGTAGTACAGAGCTTCTCTGATGTTTGATGATTTGCTACTGATCCGGAGCAGGGGTGCATTATGGGAGGAGAAGTTTGGGATGATTTCTTATATACCTTTACCAATAACTGTCTCAACATCGCTATATAGCTACCAACGAACTGGCCCCATCTCCTCAACCTCATACACCTACCAACGAACTGACCCCATCTCCCGAACATCATACACCTACCAACAAACTGGCCCCATCTTCTCAACCTCATACACCTACCAACGAACTGGCCCCATCTCCCCAACCTCATACACCTACCAACGAACTGGCCCCATCTCCCCAACCTCATACACCTACCAACGGACTGGCCCCATCTCCCCAACCTCATACACCTACCAACGAACTGGCCCCATCTCCCCAACCTCATACACCTACCAACGGACTGGCCCCATCTCCCCAACCTCATACACCTACCAACGAACTGGCCCCATCTCCCCAACCTCATACACCTACCAACGAACTGGCCCCATCTCCCCAACCTCATACACCTACCAACAAACTGGCACCATCTCCTCAACCTCATACACCTACCAACAAACTGGCACCATTTCCTCAACCTCATACACCTACCAATGAACTGACCCCATTTCCTCAACCTCATACATCTACCAATAAACTGGCCCCATCATCTCAACCTCATACACATACCAATAAACTTACCCCATCTCCGCAATCTTATACACCTACCAATAAACGGACCCCCATCTCCTTAACCTCATACACTTACCAATACACTGGCCCCAACTCCTCAACCTTATACACCTACCTATGAACTGGCCCCATCTCCCTAACTTCATCTACCAACCAATAAACTGACCCCATCTCCCCCAACCTCATACAACTACCAATAAACTGACCCCATCTCCTCAACCTCATACACCTACCAACGAACTGACCCCAATCTTCTCAACGCCATACACCTACCAATAAATAGACCCCCATCTCCTCAACCTCATACACCTACCCAAGAACTGGCCCCATCTCCTCAACCTCATAGACCTACCAACAAACTGACCTCATCTCCTCAACCTCATACACCTACCAATAAACTTACCCCATCTCCGCAATCTTATACACCTACCAACAAACTGGCCCCATCTTCTCAACCTCATACACCTACCAACAAACTGGCCCCATTTCCTCAACCTCATACACCTACCAACGGACTGGCCCCATCTCCCCAACCTCATACACCTACCAACGGACTGGCCCCATCTCCCCAACCTCATACACCTACCAACGAACTGGCCCCATCTCCCCAACCTCATACACCTACCAACGAACTGGCCCCATCTCCCCAACCTCATACACCTACCAACGAACTGACCCCATCTTCTCAACCTCATACACCTACCAACGAACTGGCCCCATCTCCCTAACCTCATACACCTACCAACAAACTGGCACCATCTCCTCAACCTCATACACCTACCAACAAACTGGCACCATTTCCTCAACCTCATACACCTACCAATAAACTGACCCCATTTCCTCAACCTCATACATCTACCAATAAACTGGCCCCATTTCCTCAACCTCATACACATACCAATAAACTTACCCCATCTCCGCAATCTTATACACCTACCAATAAACGGACCCCCATCTCCTTAACCACATACACCTACCAATACACTGGCCCCAACTCCTCAACCTTATACACCTACCTATGAACTGGCCCCATCTCCCTAACTTCATCTACCCACCAATAAACTGACCCCATCTCCCCCAACCTCATACAACTACCAATAAACTGACCCCATCTCCTCAACCTCATACACCTACCAACGAACTGACCCCAATCTTCTCAACGCCATACACCTACCAATAAATAGACCCCCATCTCCTCAACCTCATACACCTACCCAAGAACTGGCCCCATCTCCTCAACCTCATAGACCTACCAACAAACTGACCTCATCTCCTCAACCTCATAGACCTACCAATAAACTGACTCCATCTCCTCAACCTCATACACCTACCATTAAACTGACCCTGTCTCCGCAACTAGAGACACCTACCAATGAACAAGCCCCGTCTTCAAATCCCCATACCCCACAATTGAACCAGGCCTGGCTTCCCCATAACCCTACCAATGACCCAGCCCAGTCCTCCCCATGCCTTTACCCATGACCCAGCCATGTTTTCCATTTCCATACCTCTACCAATGAACCAGCTTTCTGATCCCACATTCCTTACCAATGAACGAGCCCTGCCTCCCCAACCCTTTACACCTACCACAGACATGTCTTCCCATCCTCTACTAGTGAACCAGCCTTGTCCGTCTTCCTATCCTCTACCTATGAACCAACAGTGTCACCCTATACCTATATCACTACCAAAGATCCAACTCTGTCTTCCTATCTGTATACCACTATTAATTAATCTGCCCTACTTCCTGTCTCTATACCTCCAACAAAGAGCCAGCCCTTTAATAATTCTGTCATATCCCCCCATCTCAATACCCCTAAAAATATCCATTACTTTTGATTTAATTTAAGATAATTTACCCGAAGCAACTATGGATATATTGGCGATGCCAATATAACTTGAACAAGGATGCTCAAACCCTTGCTTACAACTATACATCAGCAGATACCATGACTTTCACGGGTGGATGATGAGCTGCAATGCTGCTTTATGTTCACAGCGGTCTCTACATGTAAATAATTACGGTCAGCTAGAGGACCCTAACGGCGTCTTTATTTCTGGACATCAAAGTCTTCTTTTGCTGTCATTGATCTGAAACAACACTGCAGTTTCCACCTGGCCCTTCTTTTTCTGAGATTAAAGCCCTGTGACGTAATACGGAGATCTACTTGGGTTTTTTTTTGGTTTTTTTTATCTGCGGGTTCCTGAGCTGCAAAACAGCTGGTAGCCTCCAGTGTTGTTTTTTGAAGTATTAATTGGGACGGTCCTCTTCATAATAAGCTTCACAAGACATCTCACTTCCTTCTCTATGTCTCTCGGAGATTGCCTCAAATACATCTCTCCTTCTCAGTCTGAAAGTCAATTGTAGCTTTCAGGATTCAAGACAGCTTGATCACGTTCACTTTTAAAGACGTACTAAGTATTTAATTACATGCAGGATGTCAAACCACTGCTATAAGTGATTCATTAATTTTTGCTGCCTCTGGAATTAACAAATGGCTTCAAGGTTTAGAAGCATTCCAAAGTCAGAATACAAGGTTATTAATGCATGGAGATCTACCTACCACCAGGCCTCAGGCTGGACAAATGTCCACATCTGTATGGATCAACCCAGGACTGGACTAGGAATTAAATTCAGGCCTGGACATTTTTTTTCTTCTAGACCAGCCCACAACTACAAACTACACTTTTCATTCATTAGTGTTCCAGGTAGCTCTAAGGAGTGGTTTATTGGGGTGACAGCATCTTGACGGCAGTCAAGAAGCCAATTTAACCAATGACCCAGCCCGGCCCCACAATACCTTTACCCAATGACCCAGCCCCAGCCCGGCCCCACAATACCTTTACCCAATGACCCAGCCCCAGCCCGGCCCCACAATACCTTTACCCAACGACCCAGCCCCGCCCCTGCCCCCAATACCTTTACCCAATGACCCAGCCCCACCCTGTCCCCCCAATACCTTTACCCAATGACCCAGCCCCAACCCTGTCCCCCCCAATACCTTTACCGAATGACCCAGCCCTGTCCCCCCCATACCTTTACCCAATGACACAGCCCTGTCCCCCCCATACCTTTACCCAATGACACAGCCCTGTCCCCCCATACCTTTACCCAATGACACAGCCCTGTCCCCCCATACCTTTACCCAATGACACAGCCCTGTCCCCCCATACCTTTACCCAATGACCCAGCCCTGTTTTCCCTTTCCATACCTCTACCATTAAACCAGCTAGTGAACCAGCCCTGTCCATCTTCCCATCCTTCTTAAGAAGTGTTCCGTCTTAAATGTGGAGCTACTCATCATGGTCAGAGTCAAAGCAGGGGCCAGGGTAGCACTGGACCCCCCTGAAATCTCATTGGACCTGCCAGGTGCCACCACAGATGAGTCACATGTCATGGCACCGCCCAAAGTCAGGTGACCTTCAGTGTAGACTTGAGTTTATTGACACACACAGGAAATGTGGGTACAGCTCAGTCGATCACAGCCAGTCTGTAAGCGGTCGGGAAGCAGTCCTAATCACGTGCATGCAGAAGCAAACCCAGGCACAGCTTACTTAGATCATCGGTCTGTTGCTGTTTCAGTCTCTTGAAGTCTATCTCTGATTCAGTCTAACTCACTAACTAGGATAGGAGGGAAGAAAAGGGTTGAACTTGGATTGAAACTCGAGATTATGGGTTGAAACTCGAGAATGTGGGTTGAAACTCGAGAATGTGGGTTGAAACTCGAGATTGTGGGTTGAAACTCGAGATTGTGGGTTGAAACTCGAGATTGTGGGTTGAAACTCAAGAATATGGGTTGAAACTCAAGAATATGGGTTAAAACTCGAGAAGAAAAGGATCAAATAGGAGGGGGTAGTTTTGCGGGTCAACATTAAGGTGTCAAAGAGGAGGAGGTTAAGGAGGGGTAAGCGGGGGGACTGTATTTGCATGTCATCCTTAGGGGGGGGTTGATGGTCTTCACTTTAGAGGGTGGTGATATTACCTTACCAAAGCAGAGAGGTGCCGACTCCCTGCAAGAATGGTGAACATAAACAGTCAAAGGGCCCAACCAACAATGCAGGGAGTAGCCCACCTCAGATCGGCACCTCTGGTTTTTTGTGTCAGAGAGGAGATTGTTAACTTTGTGAATGTTATAGCGTGATGTGCCAGTTAAACCCACGAGATAACATTAACATTACAATACTTCTCATGGCACTGACAGATGACTACCATCAGCTTCCAACAAGTGCTTCACGTCAACATACGTTTCACTCTGGGCGTCGCTTTGAACTGGACAACATTTGCTGAGCTTCGACTCGGTGGTCTCTTTCTCTGTCTCCATTGATTTTAGAGGAACGCCGTTAATGGATTCATGCACTGTTGGCTTAAGTGAAACAGTGTTTATATGCTATTGTTTTAATTATTCTCTTTATTTCATTGCTTTATATTTTAGCTTGTCCACTCATCCTTTTATGAATTTTTTATTTCTTCTTAATTAACTCATATTGTTTGCCTGTTTTTCATCATTTCATTCTTATCGTTTTACTCATGAAGTTCCTTATTTTAGCTTCCTTGATGAGTAAAAAAACAATAATTAAATGATAAAAACAGGCAAACAATGCAAGAGTTCATTAAGAAGAAATAAATATTGATTGATAAAAATTGATTGATTAAATATTTGATTGATTTCTAATTTTAATTTATGTTTCAGTGCCTTTAAGTTGTAAATGCTCAGTTGCATTGAAAATGATGGTTACCCTCAATGTATTACTGAGAGAAAATAAAGGTTGATTGATTGATCGGTTGATAACTTAAAGGTTGTGGCTAACGTGTCTTCTAGTGAAGGTTGATTGAACGAACTAACAAAACGATATTAAACTCGAGCAAGGAAATGTTGAAATGATGTTTAACTAAAGTGAGGAAACACTAGGAATAGGTTTTATTTACACAACAAACAAGGTCAAGTAACTATAGTTTGTCTTTGGACTTGCAACAGGACTGAAGCTCCCAGTGATAACATGACGGCGTATATCTCAAAATAGCTGTCAATCAAAACAGGACTCAGCCTTTTGACTGATCCTCCAATCATCTTGCAGAAGCTCTGTGTCCAGACCCGCCCACAGCTCCATTCACCCCCAGAGATGCTCAGCGTCCAGGGTAGATATCGACCGATATGGGTTTTTCTATAGCCGATGCTGATGTTGATGTTTAGAGGTCAGGCTCAGTCGATGGCCGATACGGGCTGCCGATTTTTTTTTTGCCGAAGTTTCTGCTTTATTTGCTGCTGAAATGTCACACTATTAATAATAAGAAGAAGTGGATGCACAACATTTCTGAACTTATCATCATTTATTAAACACTGACTTAACAAGAATAAAATAAATATTTTTATCTGCTTCCCAAAAAACAGTGTGACCACATTACTGCTGAAAGTGTTTAACATGCATCTCTTCAGACCCAAAACTAAACAAAACAATAACCTATGAATGTGTGTATTACAATAGAGCAGTTAGCTTTAGCCCCAGAGCTAACCAGTAAAACATCCTCTCTGGGTTTCGTCTACGGTGGAACTAGAAACACGTAACCGCGTCAATAAAAACGTTACTGTTCACTATAAATGATTCATTTTTACTTGTTTAGCTGAACAGTTCCAAAGGTTTCCGCCTGTCCTTTAGGTCCTTTACATGCGGCAGCAGCCCATTTCACAGCAACAATAATACGGGGCTGCCCACGGATGTGCCTGACTTTAAATCGGTGCTGCGAAACACTTGATATAGGCCAATGCCGATATATCTAAAAAATGACAAATATCGGCCCGATATATCGGCCGACTGATATATAGGTTGGTCTCTAGTCCAGGGGGTGGGTAAATTCCATGATTTTTATCCAATGAGTGAAGAGTTTCGAAGCAATGCAAGAAACCGTTCCATGCAGTTCCACTGAACTGCCTAGACGCTCAGCTTCTATGGGCGAATGCACTGATGCTACGGGAGCGTACGAGAAGTTAACTAAATGTTGGGGGTGTAAATATTAACGAGTCTGTAACTGAGCTCGGCCTGTTTTATCGTCTCTCTTCTCGTTCGTAAATGCAGGATTTGTAGTTGAAGAACAGAGTTTGAGGTTCACGGTATGTTCGTTAAATGAACTCTTTTCTACAAAAATAAGTCAAAATAAATACATTACATTTTACTTAGCCTATATCTTTGTTATTGCCTTTGTTTACTTCCTTTCATGTGCCACTTGCTTTTGTTGTGTTTTGCTCTGTGCCTCCTCCTTGTATGAACGTATTCAGTTCCTTCAGCAGCAATCTTAATTTAGCTTAATAAAGTACTGAGCAGTCAAAGCAGGTATTAGATGAGAACTGTAAATAATACTGGGTTGTTTATAGAAGGAGAAGCTTGGAAAGGGTTAAATAAACACACTGATGTATAGAAAATCATGATATAAATGTAAATATAATGTCCCCAAAAGTGTTTAAAACAGGTATATAGATAGATATCTATATCTGCACTGCAACACCTGGGGCTACAGGAGGACAGGGCTACAAACATAACAAGGAGTAGACATCGAGTAAAACACAACAGAAGCACATGAAAAGATGTATGAGGGGAAAGTAAACAAAGACAGAAACAGAAGGAAAGACAGGAGCAGGGCAAGACAGGACTACAGACACTAAATAACACCAAACAAAGATAGTTTCAACCAAAACATAACTTACTACAAGAGCTCATAGACAAGCACTACACACTGTTTGGAAATATATTTACACACATAAAAATATACACATACATAGACACACACACGCAGTATCTCACAAAAGTACACCCCGCACATTGTTATAAATATGTATTATATTCTTTTATGTGTCTTTCATGAGTGAAGTAGTCAGTGTACACTTGAAGAACAGTCTAAAGTAGTCTATGTATATATATTTTATATATAGATTAGGGGTTGAAACCCAAGATTATGGATTAAAAGTCTGAGAATATAGATTGAAACTCGAGAATATGGGTTGAAATTCGAGAATATGGGTTATAACTCGAGAATATAGGTTGAAACTCGAGAATATGGGTTGAAACTCGAGAATATGGGTTGAAGCTCGAGAATATGGGTTGAAGCTCGAGAATATGGATAAAAAGTCTGAGAATGTGGCTGGAAACCTGAGAATATGGGTTGAAACTCGAGATTAAGGGTTGAAACTCGAGATTATAGGTTGAAACTCGAGATTATGGCTGGAAAGTCTGAAAATATGGCTTGAAAGTCGAGAATATGGCTGGAAACTTGACGTCATCACGACACATATACATACACATATATATAAAGGGTTTTTCCTGCCACATAAGGGCTTCGATGGTCGTAGGGGCTGCAGCTACTGGACTGACTTGGGTATGCATTGCTTGTGGACTGGACGTCCACCGCATATTATTCATTGACTGACAGCTCTGACTCCTATCATTCTCCCCAAAAATCTTGGAGTGTGACTGTCACCAATGCGTTTTCTTTTCTTGACGTAGCAAAAAAAGGATTTCAATCACAAACAACCTTTTGAGGGCTTTCGGTGAACTTTCCGGAGCAGCGCTGTCTGAAACGTGTGCTCGATACACCAAAATAAAGCAAAGAGTCAGAAATAACCTCAAACAGGAAAACGCTTTTTCATCTGCTCCCTCAGGAGCGCGTGACGTACTGCAACAACTCCCCTCCCCGTGGGACTCTTCTCCGTTACTATAGAGATCCTGTTCCTCAGTTACTGCGTGCAGCCTTTCCGCAGAGCAGCCTTTCCATTAAGATCCGCATGTGCGCAAGAGGGTTAGCGGCTGCGGGAGGTTCCAGCCTGCGAGGGTTACTGGATGCTTATAAAAATGACTTCAGAAACCTGGGTCGCTCATAAAGCTGACATCATCGTGCCATAAACATGTCATTGCAGATGTCTAGTGAAAGACTTTGTTTAGTAATATAACAGCATCACCTTATCCTTACCTAGGAGCTGCACAGAGTAGTTGCCTTGTCGACATCAATGCTCAGCGATTCTGGCTTAAGATCAACGTCAGCTATTCACAGATTACATGAACATGGATATCAACAGGTGGAAGAGCTTGGTTTGACTGATTCCTTAGGGTTAGCAATGTGACCCAAAGCTCTGCCAAAAAGACTCCAGGAGTAGAGGAATGTAAAACAAGGTCTAATCTTTAAGTTGTACAATTGGAAGGTTAGTCTTTGGCATAAGCCCAGACCTAGGCCCAGGTGTTTTAAGCATGCAGACCCTCGCAGATCCTGCTGGATATGGACAGCAGGGGTGAAGCTGCCTCCCAGGACAGCAGGACTGGGACTCAACTGGTGGTGGTGGTGGGGAGGAGGATTAGGGAGCGTGTAGAAAGGTCAGAACCTGAAGGCAGCAAAGAATGAGCACGAGTTGAATCCTTTCAAAGACAGGTGGCAGCCTGCGATTGGCTGGAGTAATGGGGGGGAGACAGAGTGACATAGCATTGGAGTCTTCCTGGCAGAACCTTCACTAAAGCTTTCATTTCTCTGCCTAGGCCGCGCCTAAGTCAGATACAAATTTGTGAGATTACGAGGTCCCTATCTCTGGTTCCTTGAAGGCTAGCAATGTGATCCAGGGTTTGCTGGAATGGACACATCATGCTCTACGACCTACAGAGCTTCAAGGATCAGTTTCGGTAGACTGTGGCCAAGTGACTCAGCAAGGCCGCCTAGGGTGTGCCTAAGTCAGACGCAAATTTGTGAGATTACGAGGTCCCTATCTTGGGTTCCTTGAAGGCTAGCAATGTGATCCAGACCTTCTACCTCTGCTGGTCTAAAGAGGTTCAAAGATCACATACTGAACATCATCTCCATTCTCTACAATAAAACTACAATAAAAACTTATGTAAAGGCACATAATCTCAAAAAGTTTGCAGTCACCTTCTCTGGTTCTGTAGACTGTCAGCGAGTGACTCAGCATGGCCGCCTAGGGTGCGCCCAAGTCGGACGCAAATTTGTGAGATTACAGGGTCAATATCTCTGGTTCCTTGAAGGCTAGCAACGTAGTCTAGGGTTTGCTGCAAGGGGCAAGTCATGCTCTACGTTCTATCAGACTTTCTACCTCTGCTGATCTACAGAGCTTCAGGGATCTGATACTGAATGTCATTATTTCCATTTTCCAAAAGACTTATGTAAAGTCCCATTATCTCAAAAAGTTTGCAGTCACCTTCTCTGGTTCTATAGACTGTGGGCGAGTGACTCAGCAAGGCCACCTAGGGTGCACCTAAGTCGGATGCAAATTTGTAAGATAACAGGGTCAATATTTCTGGTCCCCTGAAGACTAGCAATGTGATCCAGGGTTTGCTGGTCATGCTCTATGTTCTACCAGACTTTCTACCTCTGCTGATCTACAGAGATTCAAGGATCTGATACTGAACATCATTATCTCCATTTTCCAAAAGACTACAATAAAAAATAAGTCATATAACGGCGCATAATCCTGAAAATGTTTGCAGCCATCCTCTCTGGTTCTGTAGACTGTGGGAGAGTGACTCAGCAAGGTCGCCTAGGGTGCGCCCAAGTCGGATGCAAATTTGTGAGATTTATATTTCTGGTTCCTTGAAGGCTAGCAATGTGATTCAGGGTTTGCTGGTCATGCTCGAAGTTCTACCAGACTTTCTACCTCTGCTGATTTTCAGAGCTTTAAAGATCTGATACTTCATATCCTTATCTCCATTTTCCCAAAGACTACAATACAAAAGACCTATAACGGCACATAATCCTGAAAGGTTTGCAGTGACCTTTTTTGGTTCTGTAGACTGTTGGCGAGTGACTCAGCAAGGCTGCCTAAGGTGCACCTAAATCGGAAGCTAATTTGTGAGATCACAGGGTCAGTGTCTCTGGTTCGCTAAAAGCTAGAAGTGATATCCTAGGCTCGTTGGAAAGGGCACATAATGCTTTACTGACCTTCTTTACACCAGCTTGTTCCCTTGTCCTGTGGTTATAATCATAACATCAGGAGGTTCACTTTGCTTTAATCACATAATTCATTCCCTACAATGTCATGACAGCTTATGTCATATTATGACATATTATGTCAAGTCCTATTGCCATATTGCTGACATTCTATTAACATTTGAGCAGTCAATGTTGGCTATGGTTTAGAATTCAAGATGTAGAATTCAAGGCTTAGAATTCAAAGAAAAAGGTGAGTTCTGATTATGCATTATTGCACTCAACAACATTAGCATATGTTAATACTCATCATTAAGTAATGCTTCATTCACAAGAGCTAAAAGCAAAGAAAGAGTCAATCAACTACACCATCAACATTGTCACTCCTAAAAATTAAAAATTGCTGTTCTTCAATTGTACAAACTAAACAATTTCAAAAGAACGTTCTACACAGATCCACATACTACACATTCTCCTTTAAGGTAAAAAACTTTTGCAAATAATTCTTAGGATGTTAATGGTTATATACAATTACATTTTATTTCACTGAAAAACCTTTAAAGAACCTGTGTGTACATACCTATGTTTGATGGGGCTTAGGCAGTGTTGGCTCCCCTTTGGCTTAAGCCATGTGCTAACGTAACTGCTTTTATTCCACTAAAGCAGAACAGACCTAGACATAAATGGTCTCCATACGTTGATCACTGAACATCAGTTGCTGGTCATAACCAATTCTTTATTCTCAAAAATGAACACAACGACAGAATTCCATCTACATGTAACAGAACGATGAGGGTAAACCTTGGTCTACAAAAATGGCTCAAATGTTTTCTTGGTTATTCTTACAATCCAAAGATTTCTCCTTCACTTCCTCAGATCTTCAGGTTCTTTCCAATCACAATGTGAGAAAACTGGCAAAAAGGTTTAAAGACCATAAACTAGCAGTCTTGATCTCCATCTTGGGGCGAGGTGGACATGGAAATTGTTGTTGAGACCAGCTGAGCAGAGTTTTTTCCTCTGAAGTTAACAGTTTTTAAGTTTTTAATGAATATCTACAAATCCTAAATAAGCAGAACTCTACCTTCCTTTATTCATCGTCGTATTATCTTCAGCTGATGTTAACGGAAGGAAGAACACCACCCTGGATTCACAATGTTGGAGCACTTGGTTCCGTTTCCAGTGCTGATAAAACAACTTTACGATGGACCTTTAAAGCTGTCAGCGTTCCCAGAGACTGAAATCTTGAAGTACCTCAGTACTGTAAAATCTGTGATCAGCTTCAGTAGGGCTACCTTAACCCTGGGGCCATTTGGACTGCTGTAAATAAAACTTTTGTATCAGCACTGCTCGCAATAAAAAACAACTAATAACAAGGATATATTCTAGAAATAATAGAAAATACAACCAATCCCAACATCGTTTTAGGGGGGTCCCAAACTGTTGCCCACAAAAACGACCATAAAAGCTTCTGCGGTGCACAAGATTTAGCAGATCAAATCCTATTTACCCAGCTAACGTAGTGCCTAATGTTTGGCAGCTGCCGAACGCTGAATGTCAAACTACAGAGAAGAGAGCTGAGGAGCTCTGGCTCGATTTGACAGGTTTGGATACCTGTTCAATATGTTTAGTCTCAAGTGGCAGTGGAAGTTGTTGGGATTCAAAGCTCCATTTGAAGAGAACTCTAAGGAAATAGCACTGAGCTGTATTACTCAGTTTCAGTTCTAAACCAGGTGAAGCCCAGAGCTACGTATCCACTGCTGTACCATCTTCGTTTTGGATGTGCTGGCAACTTAACTAGCTTGCAGTTTCTCAGAACAGTCAATGGGCTCAACATCTGGTTGATACTTGGATGTTGGGTTAAAATCAAGGAATAACTGAAGGTATGAGCTGGAAATCCCTCCCCAGTCTCATCTAACAGCCCTATATATTCACATCCTTAACTTTCCATTTCAAGTCCTCACAATCCCGCCCCAGCCCCCTAAACAACACCCAATCTCCTCTCTGTTCTTCAGTCCTATAACAATGCTACCATGGTTGCTCCAGCAAGAAGCCCCCCAGTCAAAGTTCTCAACGACCCCCCCTCTTTCAATCAGTCTACTTTCATAACACCACCACATGTACGGTATGAGATTGCACAAATCTATATTATAAAAAATTCTTGATGTCCAGTGTCTCCCCACCAGTACCACCACAACCTAGGTATGATTTTGGTGGTTGATGTTCATTGACAGCTTACAAAGTTGGTAATATTACTATGTCTTCATAAACAGAAGTTTCAAAAAACAAAATTTAAAGGGGCCACATAGTGGAAAACTGTATTTACATCACAGTTGAGAGTATAAAAGATACACTATAGTGCTTCACGTGGCGAAGATCTAGCAGGAACTAAATAAACAATGAATAACAATATAGTTACACACTGAAAACCATAAAATATAAAATCCACATCATGAGATAATATCACTACTCACATTTATTACTATACCTGCTACATACAGGATGGAGGAGATTGTTGCTGTAGTGTCAGTGACCTGATCTTTTCAAATTACCAGCAGTAATTAGTGTTACAGATCTGAGATGCTCTACTTTCTTAAAATAGTTCTCCCATTGTAGCATGTATTTCAGTCTGTGTGGGGTGATTCCACTGCCTCCTGTATTACTGTAGCCAGGCATTAAGGCTCTTTGGGCCTGAGTGCATCTCAGTGCTCTTGCATAACCTCCCCTCGACCCCCCCAAGAATCTGTGCCCATCAGATAAACAGAGGTAAAAAAAAATAAAAATCAAGCCCCACTCTTGCATCAGGTGTTTCTGTCCATCCTTCCACTACGAGAAGACACCAACACACTGTGGGGTCTGAAAAGACGAGTAGCTGTTTAAGAATCTCCTCACTGAGAAAAGGAGATGCATCAAATAAAGATGCTGCTAGTGTTGTCAGAACAATGGACTGACCACCCCAGATTCCAAACATGAACATTACTGTTTGTGTTTGGGGTTATTCGGAGAGTGAAATACAGAAAATGCTAAATCAACTTCTGAGACTGAACTTTAGAAGCATTCTAAAAAGGAGACACACCAAACAAAGAAGATGCCAGTGTATAAAGAACAATGGACGGACCACCCCAGAGTCCAGACCTCAACACTGCAAAATATGTTTGGGGTTATGTAGAACGTAAGATACAGAGAATGCTAAACCAACCTCTAAGACTGAACATCAGAAACATTCCTGAAAAGGAGACACACTAAACAAAGCAGCTGAGTTCAGACCTCAACACTACCGGATGTGTTTGGGGGTTATTCGGACAGTGAGATACAGAAAATGCTAATCCAACTTCTGAGACTGAACTTTATAAACGTTCCTAAAAAAAGGAGATGCATCAAACAAAGCAGCTGCTGGTGTTCTTAGAACAGTAGACTGACGACCCCAGAGTCTAGACCCTAACACTACTGGATGTGTATGAGGTTATTCTTATGGTAACATACAGAAAATGCTAAACCAACTTCTAAGACTTTAGAAACGTGAGTCTCCTGAAAACAAGCAATTTTCTCTTAAATAATTTTTAAATAGAAATTAAATATGAATTAATTCATTTCAAGGACTGGAAAAATATGTGATTTTGTATATGTACATAAACACACATATACATATATGAAAGTCTGAATATATGGAATAAGACTAGAGAATATAGAATGAAAGTCAAAATATATGGAAAAAAACTTGAGAATATAGAATTAAAGTTTGAATATATAGAATGACACTTGAGAATACAGAATGAAAGTCTGAATATATGGAATGAAACTGGAGAATATGGAATGAAAGTCTGAATATATGGAATGAAACTGGAGAATACAGAATGAAAGTCTGAATATATGGAATGAAACTGGAGAATACAGAATGAAAGTCTGAATATATGGAATGAAACTGGAGTATATTGAATGAACATCTGTATATATGGAATGAAACTTGAGAATATACAATAAAAGTCTAAATATATGAAATTAAACTTGAGAATATACAATAAAAGTCTGAATATATGGAATGAAACTTGAGAATATAGAATGAAAGTCTGAATATATGGAGTATATATGGAATAAAACTTGGGATGAAATTATATATTGATAATGTAAAATATATTGTATGGGTGTAATCAGGTTATACCTAAGGTCCAATTCTAGAGAAACTAGAAGGTTAACAATGGCAATGATGAGAACGTCTTAACAATTTAATGCCTGAAAAACTGCAGAATGTTACATTTAATGGTCTAAAAAATACGCTGAGACTCCAATTCATACACTATACACTGTAAAGTCAATTATTAATACAAACATCTCCACAAACACAAATGGTTCAAGATGTTATCATACTGGAGGGATTCGGTCTGAGCTGAACTCACATCTCAAAATACAGAATGAAAAATTGTGTGGAAAGCACAGGCTGCTTGGCACCACTGACTGATCCAGATAAATTATTTCAATTTTAGTTCAACAACTGAACTTGTGGTAGGTCGAGATGAAAAAGTTGTTGAATACTCTGCTTCATGTCTGAGACTATTTCACAACATACTGAATAATGTAATAGATACAACCTAAAAATGCAATTGAGCCAGTTAAATCCCACCTAAAAAAATATATATTCTTTAAATCAGGGGTCACTAATAGGCGGACCGCAGCCCGGGTACAGACCCAGACGTAGACCAATGTGGACCCAAACTATAAACTATTGAGAATGATTTCATTTCGATAGTGTTTGTTTTGAGCGGCAGAATGGAATGGACCTGCTCGTCTAGTTTTGGAGAATACTGCTCTGTAAATCCTACATGTCAATCTGTGAAGCTGAGTTAACAAGACGACACACGTTTTATTACTTTCTTTATAAATAAACACTTTAAGATGCTCTTTTTTTTAAAAGCATTCTGTTTTTTTCATTTAGCTCTTGTTTTTATTAAAGTGAGTAAAAATAATTTATTAGAAGTTTATAAATAATTAATTCAGTTCAGCATTTAAACAGTAAATATACTGAAATATACTGAACGGTATGTGTGATGTGTTGGTGTTTCAGTAGCTGATGGTATGAGATGCTGATACTAGACTACTTCAGTAAACAGGATACACCACTGAATCAGAACACGTGTTACAAATATTGACGGTCCGGACCGGCCTGAAGAAACTGCCTCCGTACTGAACTCTAATTAAACACCCTGGTTTAAATCAAAGATTTCTTCAGTCAGTTGAAATGAAGAAAACTAATTCAATTGCCTTTTTTCCCATAAGTAATTTTTTTAGGTTGTACCAATCTAGCACTTCTTACTTAATAGTTTGTAATTTTTTTTTCTCTTCATATTGGATGAAAACATCAAGAGTTTTTTGGCAAATAGTCTCCAAAGAAATCTTTTATATTTGCATCTGAATAATTTGAATATGTGGAAATATTGTCATTTCTCCTTACTCTTAACAACCAACACATTAGCTTTTACAAAACCAAACATTCCCACAATCACACATGGTAATAGTATCAACAAGATGTTACTATCCTAGAGAGATTTGGTCTGAGGTGAACTCACACAATTCAAAATATATGATGAAAAGTCCAAATTGTGTGAAAAACATTGGTTGATTGGCACGACTCATACACACAATAAAAAAAAAAGTTATTTGAACGTGAAATTGTCTTTACGTAACTGGTTTACTAATGAAATGTCATTTTAAGATATAGAAACTAATTACATTGAATGAAAAAGAATTTCATTTCAAAGAAACCCAAATAAACTGCTCTAAATGAATTCAATTTTGGTTCATCAACAACTGAACTAGAGATAATTTGAGATGTAAAAACTTCATCATTGATACAACCTAACAAATTACAACTGAACCAGCTTTATGTAACCTAAAAATATATACTTTAAATTAAAGATTTCTTCTGTCAATTGAAATGAATAATTGCTTTCAATTGCTTTTTACAACATGAAATATATATATTTTTTTAAGGTCATACCAATGAAGTAGATTATTCTCTTTAACTGGTTTATTAATGAAAGGGTATTTCAATATATGGAGACTATTTACATTGACCAAATAAGAATTCAACTCAAACCCAAACAAACTACTACAATTTTGATTTATAGTTATATTTTTAGCAATTTGAACATGTTTTTAAGCTTAAAGCACAAGTACGTACCTGAAATTCAGTTAGGTCATCATTTTAAACCAGTCTGTACAAATGCATCTGCATTTGTACACTGTGTGTAGCTTTGACAAGAAGGAATCAATCAGGAACCCCAAGCTATTCAACTACTTCAGCCAATATTCCCCTGTGATTTCCCTCTAAATAGTCATGAGGAGAGTTCCTGCCTCTCCAAATTAGACTGAATGAGACATGAGCTGAACCAGGTCCAAGTAAGAGCAGATGTGAAACAGTCACTGTCACCGCCGCACTTCAATCAAGACGCCGCTTGGCACTGAAAAAAAGCATGAACTCTCAGTGCACTGGGAGCTGGGTCCGTCCCTGTAGGCCCTTAAGAAGGGTTGATGGTACAGATGCTTCTATTTTGCATTCTTCTCTAATTTAACGCAATCATATTCATTATAAAAGATGTAATCATTAACTTAGATATTTCATAAGACTTTGAAATATTAGTATGAATTTCTGGCATGGACTCTACAAGTCGGATAGTCAGAAAGTCATACATTTGCTTAAATTTGAATATTAACCTAGAAATAATTTCGTGTGCACACTTCTAGGTGTAATTATTATATATTTGCTGGGTTTAGCATATTGGAGTAAAAAAATAATGACAAAATGTAGACTATGCAATAGTTATGACACAACTGATGGTTTTCTTGTTTTTGTCGTGTTTTTTTCCAACTTATTAAACTTTTATATTGGAAAAAACATATAAATTATGAACTAGAATTTGCAGAAAACTTGCATATTGTGCAAAGAAAAACAATATCTTCAAAATTGTCTACTTTACCATTAATGTATGTTTTTGGAGCATTATTATTGGTTCATTCATTATGAAATTTACACATAATGTAAACAGCAGCTGCTGCATTATAGAAAAATAAAAATTAACTAAAATGGAGATATGTGATTATTTTTTTAAGCAATATGTACATTTGCTTTCGGGAGTGAACGAAGAAATCAATATTATTAACTGATTAAAAGGAAATTTAAGCTTTTATTATTCGGTAAGATCTTGTAAATACTGATGAAACTAGCTGCCCAATCTGTGGACACACAACTGAATAGTGATAATTTGCAGGCATTTGTAAACTATATTTATTATTTAAAAAATAAATGCAACATGCATTAGTCGATAACATCTGTGACTGTAGATGTAGATGCTAAATACATGAATGTAAACAAGAATGGCCAATATATCAAATTTCTATTACACTTAAAAGAATTTAATTCCAAAGAAACCCAAAGAAACCGCTGTAAAATATTTCAATTTTGGTTAATTACCAACTAAATATGAGGCAAGTTGAGATAATTTTTTTATTGTTTAATTTTATTTACTTCAATTATATTATACTTTATATATTTTGTATATATATATATATATTTTTTTATCTATCTATTGGTGAATAAAGGAACAGCAAAGTAAGAATTTCATTGTACAACTGTCTGTTCTTCTGTGCATATGACAATGAAACTCAAATCTTGAATCTTGAATAAAGTCTGTGCAAACTGACTCAATTTGATTAAACTAAAATGTTAGGCCCAATTAAATAAAGTTGGCTTTTTTTGAGCAAATTCAATCAATAATCTGTCTGACACACAGCACTGGAAAGTATCAGTTTGCTTTAAGATCTAAAAAAAAGTAAATATACCATAAATGGTTACTATCACTTGAAAAGCTCAAAAAGCCAAGTTAATTTACAATCTGGAGGCAGCTTCAAGACTTCAAGGTCACTCAGTTCAAACGTTCTCCTACCGTCTTGTATAAGACTACATCTTAAATCATTTATTTAAAAAAATATATAACTTTTACATAGTTTTGCCAGTTGGACCTGCAGTTGGCATGGATGGCTGTGGCCTGTACAGGGTTTCTGAGTCCAACAAGATTAATTAACTTTGTAATGGTTTTGAAAAGAGGGGAGCACCATCCACTAAGAGGACTCTTACTTGTTTACTACACCCTTAAAACATTTTTTTCAGTGTTTTTTTTTTTCTTTTTGTTTTAAAGGGTCTAGTAAACAAGCATTATATATATATATATATATATATATATATATATATATATATATATATATATATATATATATATATATATATTCACACACAAATCATTGCAGCTCATGTAGTTCGGCCCAGTTCAGCAGTTCATTCAACTTGCAATCTTGAGTCTACTGAAACAATCCCAAGAAACAAAAGAATTGGAAAGCTCTTACCGGGATAACTAACTCTATCTTTCTTTACAGCAGCGCTCCATGAATCCTGTGTACTGCCTCGTAAGAGTAAAGTCCAATCTGGAGTAGTTCTTTTTCTGAGCAGACTTATTAAACGTTGAAAGTTTTGTCCAAGTCCGAGTTGTAAGTTGAGTTTGTCCAGAGGTCCATAGGATGAGCCAGTTGTGCTTAAGAAGAGCAAAACAAACAAAAGAAAGAAACATATACAAAACTTGTCTGCATACACAAAGACACAAATAACAAACTTACATTGAGTATTAGAACTTAAAGTTCCTCAAACAATGAGGCCTACAGTTACCCACTTCTACCAAACCTGCCATACTACCTCATGGTTCCCCGGTTTGGCTTGTAAACTGATGTTCTACCCAAGCACTGCCACATACTGGATGAATCCCTGGGATATTATGGTTGTGTATCTTGTTGAACTTGCTTTCTGATGTTCAATTACATCATTTTGGGAAAACATCTGGACTCTAAAGCCTAAAGCGGTATAGAATATTTTGGACACTGTTGGTCAAATTACATGTAATTTTCTGCCAATTATTATTAAATATTATTATTATTTACAATTAATTCACAATTATTTGCCTACTACTCCGTAGCTCAATCATTAGACGAGCACGGCTAGTATGTCCAAATACTCAGTAGCCATCAAGTAGTAGGCGAATGTTACCTGGATGACCTACGGGAGACATTGGGCGTGTCTGAAATCACACCCTATTTACCCTTTAGTGTTCTATTCAGGGTGTGAGCTGTGGACAACTGGATTCCCTACATAGTTCACTATATTGTTAAACACAATGTACCATGAATCTAGTGGACAACCGATGACTACCTACAGGTTGACGCCCTAAAAGGCATAGTGGTATCTTTGGTAAGATTGTCGTCCAAATTCCCTGTACTGTCTCCCACAATGCTCCCCTATATAGAACAGTCTATGTAGTGAACAGGGAACGAGTTAATGAGTGGCCCACCCATTTTTATGTATGCGACCGCAGCACACTGTGCTGTCCCATGATTCAACTGAGTTCAATTCATATTTCAATGAATAGTGGGACGTTCACAGTGTTGGTCTAACGTCTTGAGTCACAATGTGGCTACATAGGTCCCCACCAATGATGTAAATAATCATACATACAATACAAAGTAACAATATATGAATATGTTATTGTGAGAGAAGTAGATCAGATCTTGAGCTCCAGTTTGAAGAACAAAGTTAGGTTCCAGATTTCTCCTGGACGCCCCAGACATTGTATGAATGTGTTCAGTTCCTTCAGCAGCAAATCTTGATTTAGCTTAATGAAGTACTGAGCAGTCAAAGCAGGTATTAGATAAGAACTGTAAATAATACTGGGTTGTTTCCACAAGGAGAAGTTTGGAAAGGGTTAAATAAACACTGACATATGTAAAAACACTCTCTAAAATTTCTCTAAAAAGTAGCTTTGTCCATATAATAATGTCCCCAAGTGGCCAAAACTGTACACAGCACAGTACAGCTTCTGTTGTGTCAATGTTTTAAAATAAACAAATATTAAAAAAAATACAAAAATAATGATTATCAGTTATTAGACCAGAAACTAGTATATAGCTTTCTACTCTTGGACATCGCAGACTGTCATCACTCCAGCTTTGCTCTGCTGAACAAGTTTCTTTTCTTCTTTTTTTTAAAATGTTTATGTAGGGTTGGAGTCAGAAAGTGTCTGGACTGCTTTAATTTATTTATTTATTTATTTATTGTCCTCTGGGAAAGAGACCGGGCTAATGCTGCAATAAATACAGAATCCAACAGCCTTTGCAACTCTTAGTGGATTCATTTCACAGTCAATTGGCACTGCAGGGCTGTCGAGCCTCAGTTATTGAAGACCTGCTCCAGCGAGAGAGAGAGAGAGAGAGAGAAAGAGAGAGAGAGAGAGAGAGGTGCGATGCAAACTTTTTCATGCCTCCTGCCTTTTGTAGGCCTGCCGTCTGGAGCTGACAGCTTTTACTAGGAAGCTTATCGGAACAACTTCTGTTGAGCCCTCTGAAGAAGCGTATCGGTTACTCTAGAGGAGCGCCACGCATTGTCTTCTCCTCCTTTCTTCTCCTATTTTATCCTTCTGACTTTTCTTCCTCAGTGTCTCTGAGCTTTGGTTGCTCTTCTGAGTGTTCTCCAAGCCTCCCTGACGGGTCTGTTCATTAAACCTATCTGATGATTTGGAACCGTGTTCGTGAGTTAGTGCAAACAGTTCCAATTTACGACTATTGGCCACTAGGGGGCGCTGAGAACACTTGCCCAGAGTGGTGGGCGGCCCTATCACCACAGTGCCTGGAAAGCAGTTGGCGGTTAGATGTCCTACTTAAGGGAGCTTCGGTTCCGTCCTTACAGTTCAGGAGATCGACCCTGTAGGCATTGCCGTAGGAACCAGGAGGGGTGGGGGGGGGATTGCATGTCCCACCCAATATCAGAAACAGGTAGATTTGTCCCACTCAAAAATTAAACCACAGAAAGACTTTTATTTTAAAAGTGCGTTTTGGCAGCGTTAGCAATTCACATGCTGTGTTTGTTGTTAGCAACGGGCTCTGGTTGTTAGGTGGTCTGGGTCTTTCACTGTGTTGTGTTGAGATGCCTGTTCAGAAATATTCTGCAGTCAGCAGCTTCACTGAGCCGAGCTCTCACCTCGCTGGTGGGTCGGGAAGCTCACACCAACTTTAAACGTGAGGTCAGTGATGAGAGCAGTGAACAGCAATGATGACCATATTTACTGTAATAAACCAGATTTAGTATAATGTGTTGTTATGGTAACAGACTAGGAGGGTTTGGGTTAGCTGATATAATAGTTTATATTAACTTTAGTCAGAAAGCACTCTGAAACATAAAGTTACATTACTCTCTGGCCACGCCCCCAAACTGCATACTGCTATTACACTACGTACATAAAATACTAAAATATAATAAATAAAATAAATTAATTCATTAATAAATAAAAGGACTCCATTTTTAGAAGTGCTGTCAGTAGTGCAGTATGTAATGTTTCAGAGGGTGCTGTTTGGGACACTAATGTTAGTCTAGTCTAGTCAGGAAACCTGAATATACATTTATTTATCATTTTATTTCAGCATCATGCTGTAAAGAAAATAATATATATTTTGGTTATATATGTATATAAGAAACATTTCATGTATAGTTTAACAGCAGTACTATGTAATGTGGAGTATCTAGGTTACTGTGTTAAGTGATCTTTAATTGTATTTATCTAATAATAATCAGACGTATAGATAATGTTATATTTTGTTTATTTATTAGTAATTTACTGCAATTCCACAAATGTTGTTCTATGTCACTATACATACACTGATTTACTACTTTACCTACAGTGGAATCAGCTTATATGTAATATTTTAGGGGATAGGGTGGGCTTTGATTCATATAAGCAAATGTGTCTGGGCTGGTCCCCTAACCTCCAGCCATCAACTGCCTGCAATGGACTATATTCATAACTTCATTGTGAGATCAACTCATAGTTGCTGGGAGGTTCATGCTGAGCTGTAAACACACCAATTATGGGACATGACATGTAACAGCATTGAAATAGTCCAACAAAGTGATTGTAATAACTTTAGATCCTAGAGCTGATTGTAGAATCAGAACGCGTTGGTGTCTTCTACATCTTTGCATGCGTGGCGAGGAAGTTTCCAGAGTCTTGGAGTTGGAAGTCGTCCCAGTAAGAAGCTGCCAACCTAAAGAAAGTGTGGGTAGACATAGATGTAAGATAAACACCCACAACACCAGACATCACAGCTGCAGAGTTTGGCCCGAGGCTATTTGTAGCAGGACACTACGAGAATACATCATGAGTCATTCAAGTATTGCACGTATATTTTGCAAACGGTCGTGATTCAAGCGGGCGGACTCCAGGAGACCGGGAAAACAAAGGAGGACGCTTGTCCAAAGCCGGGACACCCACGCAGGACTGGGGCATTTTCCCCCCCAAAGCGCAGTAGAGCCAGCTTTACCATATATCAATGTAAGATCAGTCTGTTCTGTGGATCAGAGAAGAAACCAAGTGGCATCCAGTCTGAGGGAGTTTCCAGACAAATCAAGGAAAATGTTCATGGACCTCACGTCCTTTTAGGCTTCGGGAGAGTTTAGAAAAAGACCAAGAGTTTCAAAATATGTTCATGAACAGATTTTAAATGTATTGTTAGGAAACAACTTGCGACTGACTTTAATTTTATATGGTCTTGACCAGTCCGGCCCTTGGGCCAAATGCAGCCTAGAGGTAGTGTAACGAATCAGACTTGGACATGACGTTATGGTCCATATGCAAGGCTTTATTAACCTAAACAAGGTTATGAAATGTGAAGACAAAGCTGGGCCCATGGAGGGGAGAGTCCCGGGAGACCAGGTGAGCTGGAGTCCGAGGCAGCCTGGGGAAGTGGCTACTGGAGTTGGTTGGTGTCGGGGTAGCAGCTATTGGTAGCCACAAAGCCTTGAGGACCCCAGGAGTTGTTCAGGGTAGCTCCCTGAGTGCTGGAGAGAAAACCAGGAGCTAGGCCCTGTCTGAACAGTTCAAACTAACAGAGGTTAGTCCTTGCGTTGTTCCAGAGCTCGCCAGGAGAGGACCCCTGAGTTTGTGAAAGGGGGCTTCACTAAAGAGGTCCATGTCATTACACCACTACACCACCATACTAACCACTACACCACCGTACTAACCACTACACCACCGTACTGACCACTACACCACCTTACTAACCACTACACCACCAAACTAACCACTACACCACTATACTAACCACTACACCACCAAACTAACCACTACACCACCGTACTAACCACTACACCACCATACTAACCACTACACCACTATACTAACCACTACACCACCATACTAACCACTACACCACCATACTAACCACTACACCACCGTACTAACCACTACACCACCGTACTAACCACTACACCGCCGTACTAACCACAACACCACCATACTAACCACTACACCACCGTACTAAACACTACACCACCGTACTGACCACTACACCACCATACTAACCACAACACCACCAAACTGACCACTACACCACCATACTAACCACTACACCACCATACTAACCACTACACCACTATACTAACCACTGCACCACCGTACTAACCTCTACACCACCATACTAACCACTACACCACCGTGCTAACCACTACACCACCATACTAACCACTACACCACCATACTGACCACTACACCACCATACTGACCACTACACCACTATACTAACCACTACACCACCGTACTAACCACTACACCACCATACTAACCACTACACCACTATACTAATCACTACACCACCGTGTTAACCACTACACCACCATACTAATCACCATACCACCATACTAACCACTACACCACCGTACTAACCACTGCACCACCGTACTCACCACCACACCACCATACTAATCACCACACCACTGTACTAATCACCACACCACCGTACTAACCACTACACCACCGTACTGACCACTACACCACCGTACTAACCACTACACCACCATACTAACCACTACACCACCGTACTAACCACTACACCACCGTACTAACCACTACACCACCATACTAACCACTACACCACCGTACTAACCACTACACCACCATACTAACCACTACACCAGCATGCCATCTAGCTTTAATTTTTATAATAATAATAATAATAATTATTATTATTATTATTATAAAAATTAAAGCTAGATTACTGTTATTATTATTATTATTATTATTATTATTATTATTATTATTATTATTATTATTATTATTGAAGGTCTAATAAACACACTTTTGGGCAATTGTTTCATGGTTCAAGCTTTTAAGTGTTAACCTCTTAGAAGGCCAGGCCCCACTGGTGGACCCATAGTGTTACTACACTCTTCTACAACCTAATCTAACCTAGAAATAACCCAACCTGTATACATTACAGTCCTTGTAGAGACTGTTTAATAAGTCAGTGATAGGAAGGGGTTAAATGACTACATATGTAACCATATAGCTGTGTAATTACATACGAACAGCAAAAGGCCAACGACTTGAGAATCCTTCGAAAAGTAAAGACGTTAAGGTTTGAACAGGCAGGTGTCCCCAAAGCTGCGATTAAATATGACATATATAAACGGGGCTCCTGGAATTTGCCAGCAGTGCTTGAAAGAAGCGCTAAGCGTTGTCTTTATAAAGGTCATCTGATATACTCCACAGATCCCTCTGGTGGATTCTGCCACTGCCGATTGACTGACCTCGCAGAGACACAGTACAGAGACTGCGCTATGAAACCCAGGCCTTAGGTTTAGGATATTTTTGGAGGGTCTTGAAAAACGACGTTGGGGCGTTTGAATTTAATAAAAGAGGCTTTAGATTTATTGAGTGGAAAGAGAATACATGTAAAGCGCAGTAGCTACCGGCTCTTCTTTTTCTCTTGGGTGGGGGGGTGGGGGGGTCAGGGACTCATTACTCATGCAGACTCCAGCGCTGTTAAATGTAATAGAAAGTTAATGTCGAATTTGTAATTCCATTGGCGGTGACAAAGAGAGAGAAAAGTCTTCATTTACAGCAGATGGAGATCTCGTTTTTTTCTTTATTAAACAATAAATCTCTCGATGAAACTGTAATGTAATGATTATACGAACCCGCCTTAAAGAGATTCAGCCTTTAACTATGAATCTAGTCGATCGGCCGAGACGTGTCTGAAGTTCGCTTCTCCGGTTTTGCGCTAGAGCTACAAGTCTTAACATACTTGGTTATTTATAAACGGCTACATAATTAAAACTGATCTCAGGTCAAGCAAGCATAATAGCACCTAAGGTTCAATTAGTTTTACCATTACGAGTGACATGAATTTGTTTTTGGACCAGCCATTCATCATCTTCTGCTTTATCCTGCTAGTCAGGGTCACGAGGGAGGGGGCGGCTGGAGCCAATCCCAGCGGGGTACACCATGGACAGGTCGCCAGTCTATCGCATGACCAACACACACTCACGCACACACTCACACCTACGGGCAGTTTAGAGTGAGGATCCAAGGATCTCTCTTTACCAGATGTAATAACTGCCCACCTGTCCCGCCTAAGGTCCTGTTGGAGGTCCAACTGTCAGGGCCTCCTCATCACCTGGCACCAACCAGCTCTTCTCTTCCTGCTACACCTCGACTACATCACTGCCCTCCAGATGTAGCACATGTGCAGCTTCTCTCCTTTCAGTTCATTCTGTTTATTATAATCAGATCTGATCAGAGTCACCAGCTACACTCTAAACACTCCTCATCCTCTGTACTAACCTAAACCAGAACTAACTCAGTCTCTGTATTAACCCAAACCAGAACTAACTCTGTCATTGTACTAACCCAAACCAGAACTAACTCAGTCTCTGTATTAACCCAAACCAGAACTAACTCTGTCTCTGTACTAACCCAAACCAGAACTTACTCTGTCCCTGTACTAACCCAAACCAGAACTAACTCTGTCTCTGTACTAACACAAACCAGAACTAACTCTGTCTCTGTACTAACCCAAACCAGAACTAACTCTGTCTCTGTACTAACACAAACCAGAACTAACTCTGTCTCTGTACTAACCCAAACCAGAACTTACTCTGTCCCTGTACTAACCCAAACCAGAACTGACTGTCTCTGTACTAACCCAAACCAGAACTTACTCTGTCCCTGTACTAACCTAAACCAGAACTAACTCTGTCTCTGTACTAACCCAAACCAGAACTAACTCTGTCCCTGTACTTACCCAAACCAGAACTAACTCTGTCTCTGTACTAACCCAAACCAAAACTAACTCTGTCTCTGTACTAACCCAAACCAAAACTAACTCTGTCTCTGTACTAACCCAAACCAGAACTAACTCTGTCCCTGTACTTACCCAAACCAGAACTAACTCTGTATCTGTACTAACCCAAACCAAAACTAACTCTGTCTCTGTACTAACCCAAACCAGAACGAACTTTTTAACCTCAACCCAAACACAAACCCTTACACCAACCGTAACCTTAATTCAAAACCTAATCCTGACCCTCACACTGGTACTAATCCTGACCCCAACCGTAACCTTAATTCAAAACCTAATCCTGACTCACACCATGCGCTTATTCTGACCCCAACCTCAATCTTAATCCAAAACCTAATACTGAATTTAAACTCAAGCCCATCCCAAAACGTCCTATCCTATCCCTAACCTCTAAATGTATGTAAGCAGAACATTTCCAATCAAACTGAAGCTTCTAGAGTTGGAACCACGTCACTGTCTCAGGAATTAAGGGTCGAAGTGGTCGAAGGAATGTAAACCAAGAAAATGAAGAAATTCTTTTATATGAGACATTATATGAGATACTGTTACCTCTAAACATGGACTTGAAAATGTTATCATTACCTCCGACAGCAGTAGCCTCCATATTTTGAGGAAAATTGAGGCAATTCGATTTTTTTGCCAAGGTATGTCTGTTTGTATGCATGTTAGAGGCAGTGGGTGCATCAAGGGTTTCATGGTAACCTTGAAGTATCCTGTATAATAAGGAGTGTGAGGTGACCAGCATTGGCCACTCTGTCTCTTTAAATATATGTACCGCACATACATCAGAGTTTAGCCTTGGCACCGAGGGCCACTGGTCCGTGACCTTCGACAGAATCCGCGGTGAAGTCCCAGTGACGGCCCTGCGATCATTAGCTGGCAGGGCAGCAGCTTTGCTGACTCTGCAGCTGAGGCCGACAGATGGGTAGCATTCACTATCATCATGACACAGGAGGACGCCCCAGACAGCGAGCGCACTTAATTAGATCATTAGAATCTCCGCCATGCTTTAAGGAAACAAATGAATGTCGTGTTGGGTTCAAGTGAAAAACACACGACTTCAGCAACAATGAGGGACCATCGCTTGCCAAGATCATCGTACAGTAGCGGTGATGCAGTTTAATGATGCCATCAGAGTATTAGGGCTGCAGGGTATCTAGAACACTGCAATTCAATAACATTTTTGATGGTCCATGAATGCCTTGTAGATGCTCCCCTTGTTTTTTTTTACCTCAAACTGGACCCAAAAACCTGAACCTAATCCGGAAACTTAACCCCAAACCATCACCGATGTTTAATTCCTTTCTAACTTGTTTCTAACACTGTGAATCTCAAGGCAAAACCTAAAACTAACAATCATTTTAGCCTAAACTTTGACCTAAACCCAAAATCTAAACCCAACATTGTTTCTAAATCTCTTAATCTCAAAGCAAAACCTAAAACTAACAATCATCACTTTGACCTAAACCCAAAACCTAAACCAAACATTGTTTCTAACTCTGTGAATCTCAAGGCAAAACCTAAAACTAACAATTATTTTAGCCTAAACACTAAACTTTAACCTCAACCCAAAACTAAACCTAACATTGTTTCTAACCCAATACCTAAACCTAACGTTGTTTCTAAATCTATTAATCTCAAAGCAAAACCTAAAACTAACAATCATTTTAGCCTAAACTTTGACCTAAACCCAAAACCTAAATCTAGCATTGTTTCTAACTCTCTGAATCTCAAGGCAAAACCTAAAACTAACAATAATTTTAGCATGGACTTTAACCTCAACCTAAAACCTAAACTTGACCTTGATTCTAACTCTCTGAATCTCAAGGCAAAACCTAAAGCTAACAGTTATTTTAGCCTGGACTTTAACCTCAACCTAAAACCTAAACTTGACCTTGATTCTAACTCTTAACCTCAAGGCAAAACCTCAAAATAACAATAATTTAAGCCCAAACTTTAACCTCAACCCAAAAACTAAACCTAACCCAGAAACCCCAAACAATAACTAACATTTAATTCCTCTGAAACTTAGAAAGCTAAGCATAATTTTAGCTCTAACCCAAAACCTAAACCTACCTTTGATTCTAAGTCCTTAAACCTCAAGGCAAAACCTAAAACCAACATTTTTTCTAACCCAAGCTTTAACCTCAACCCAAAACCTAAACCTAACGCAGAAATTTAATCAATCACTAACATTTAATTTCCCCCAAGCATAATCTTAGCCATAACCCAAAACCTAAACCTAATCTTAATTCTAACTCTTTAACCTCAACCCAAAACCTCAACCAAACCCATAATTCTGATTCTGGTCGAACCCCTAAACGGGTCATAACGTTTATTACTGAATAAGTTTAAGCTGTTTTCTGTTTGTTTCTAATAAACAAATTATTTCAGAGGACTGAGGTTTCATCATGGCAGCGATAATACGAAACATCGGAGATGCACAGAAACGTGTCCAACACAAACATTTCTGTACGCGCCGCGCAAACATATTCCGTACACGTTTATCTCCCCGAGTCGCGAATGTGTTTTCTGAAGCATTTGAAAAGCCGTCTCTCCAACATTTCTCTCTTGTCATAAATCATGTATCCATTGTGGTGAGTGTTTACTTCCCTCGCGCTTCGAGGATGCCTCCCCTGCTCGGGATTTGACTCACTCTGATTAAGATTTGGACGCTCGGTTTGACGGCGGTTGGGCCTCGGGCAGATTTAATTAAGATTATGAGGTGAACTGGGAGGTTATGAGTACAAACAAACTCTCCAGTATCTGATGAATCTCTGACAGTATCCGAGGAAAATAATGGCATTATTGACATTCTCCTCGAGACCAAGACAAAGCCTTGTCCGGGAAAGATGCACGGAATGATGTCAGCGCTGCGGAAATTGAATATCTGGTAATTATTTTTTTTGCCTTGCTTTGGGTTTATGATCAAACCAACAAATAAATAAATAAATATATAAATATTGTACGATAACACGATAGATTGCGCTCTTAAATATGGGTTGTTGTTGTTGTTCACAGTTTAAATACACTCAAAAACAAGCAAAGGCTCAAGACAAAACCATAAAAATCCATTGCAGATTCAGAAAGATCAGATGTGTAAGAACCTTCACCCAAAACCTAACCCTAAACCTGAGCCTAACCCTAACCTCAGCCCAAAACCTAATTGTAACCACAGCTCAAAACTACATCCCAATCGTATTCCTAACCCTACCCAAAACCCAACCCTACCCCTCACCCTTACCCTAATACAGTCCATAACCTTAACCTCGGCCCAAAACCAAATCCTAATCTTAGTCCCAACCCCATTCAAAACCCAACCCTACCCCTCACCCTTAAGTAATACGGTCCCTAACCCTAACCTCAGCCCAAAACCAAATCCTAATCCTAGTCCTAACGATAATCAAAACCCAACCCTACCCCTGACCCTCATAAATAAATAAGTATTATACGATAACACAATAATCGTATTCGTAACCAAAACCCAACCCTACCCCTGACCCTCATAAATAAATAAGTATTATACGATAACACAATAATCGTATTCGTAACCAAAACCCAACCCTACCCCTCACCCTTACCCTAATATGGTCCCTAACCTCGGCCTAAAACCAAATCATAATCCTAGTCCAAACCCTAATCAAAACCTAAACCTACCCTTGACCCTCATAAATAAATAAATATCATATGATAACACAATAGATTGCACTCTGAAATATGGGTTGTTGTTGTTGTTGTTGTTCACAGTTTAAATACACTCAAAAACAAGCAAAGGCTCAAGACAAAACCATTAAATCCATTGCAGATTCAGAAAGATCAAATGTGTAAGAACCTTCACCCAAAACCTAACCCTAAACCTGGGCCTAACCCTAAACTCAGCCCAAAACCTGATTGTAACTTCAGCTCAAAACCAAATCCCAATCGTATTCCTAAACCTAACCAAAACCCAACTCTACACCCCACCTTTACCCTAATACATTCACTAACCCTAAACTCGGCCCAAAACCAATTCCTAATCTTAGTTCTAACCAAAACGAAGCCCTACCCCTCACCCTTACCCTAACATGGTCCCTAACCCTAAGCTCGGCCCAAAAACAAATCAGAATCCTAGTCCTAACCCTCATCCTTATAAATAAATAATGTACAATAACACAATAGGTTGCGCTCTTAAACGTGTTGTTCTTCATAGTGTTGTGGGTCAAACTGACCTGCACACTTTAAATACACTCAGAAGCCATCAAATAAAAATGAATTGGTTTGCGGTTGGAGAAAACATTCTCCAGAACTGCCATCACGCCATGGACAGCGAAATTGGTCTGTGGTGTTTATTATACATACAAAAATGATACAAAATGTAAAACTCTTTGATGATTGATTTCATCATTCAAGCTTATATACATTCCTCAATGTATATATTTTTGTTTGTATCACTGCCTTCTAACACACAACATGGCTCAGATTAGTTAACCCTTATGTGTTCACTATGGAGTTTGATAGGAACTGTTGACGTTTGTAAACATCGTCGAAAACATATTTACACACTGTTTTTGCTCATGAAGTAAATGAATAAGAATTAAAATAATGATTTAAGATAAAAAACAATATTTTTAATGAACACTTGAAACATTAGATAATGAAATAAACTGATTTTGATAGATTTACCAAAGAGATACTCAGCAGTATATACAATAACATAGGAAATGAATACGGGCCCCATGTTGAGGTTGCTTAGTTTGTGTACCAAAGGGTTAAAAAGGTGAGTATTGTAGTCAGCTTTATTAGTTACTGAGAACTTACACTGTGTAAAGCAATCTTGCGGGAGGATCATGGATCAGGCCAGGGTTTGGTCCTCGGTAGGTGGTCAGTGATAGTTTCATGGACAGTATATTATACTGTATTATATATTATATAGTATTATATACTATATTATTCTACACAGCATACACTGTCAGCCTATAGGTCAATATTAGTATTGATCAGTATCACCTTTACATAAAGATTCTCTCAGTAAACTGTAACTGCCTTGTACTGACCTGAATGTGCTGTGTGTCCACACGCCGTGTCATTTCTGATCATTTCCGACACCACAGCTTTGCCTTGTTTACTCTCCTGCTCTGGGAAGGTGTGGACACGGAGGTGCGAAAGGGTGAAGGGGAAAAAAAACGCAATAAATAAATAAATATTCGCGGCGAGCAGATTGCCAGATGCTAGCCAATTGTCATTCTCGACGGACCGTGTGCTGTCATACACCGTCTCTATGGCAACTGATTACTCGTGCTGTCAAGGCGGCGTGCATGTGGCAGTTCGAGGCCGAGCTGTGAAATAAAGTGTTGAATTCCACCAACAGCACTGCCAAACAAGCACACACACACACACACACACACACACACACACACACACACACACACACACACACACACACACATACACACACACACACACACACACACACATAGCAGCGCTAGTTCCTGTAACATTCTCAGCTCCCCAAAGTTGCATGTGTTTCTTTCCTTCAGTGTCACCAGTTCTGCCTTTGTAGCCTTTCCGTATTAATATGCAATCATAGCAGAGACTCGGATGCATGATCCAGTATGTATTTGCTGGGCTGTATATTCCACTGTACATGATCTGCTATGCATCTACTGCAGTGTATTTAATCTTTTTCACTATGATTATTATTATTATTATTATTATTATTATTGTTATTATTATTATGTTTGTCTTATTTTATTTGAGTTGTTGTGGTTTTCTCTGTCAAGTTGTCATTATCTAAGTGTGCTAAATATATGATCTAATATGTATCTGCCTGGGTCTATGATCCAGTATGTATATGCTAGTGTGTATGATCCATGGTGTATGTGCTAGGCTGTATAATCCAGTGTGTATGTGCTAGGGTGTATGATCCAGTATGTATGTACTATGGTATGTGTTTGAGTGTGTATGTGCTAGTGTTTATGATCCAGTATGTATGCACTATGGTATGTGTTTGAGTGTGTATGTGCTAGGGTGTATGATCCAGTATGTATGCACTATGGTATGTGTTTGAGTGTGTATGTGCTAGGGTGTATGATCCAGGATGTATGTGCTATGGTATGTGTTCCAGATGTGCTAGGGTGTATGATCTACTATGTATGTAATAGGCTGTATGATCCAGTATGTATATGCTAGTGTGTGTTATCCATTATGAATGTACTAGGGTGTATAATCCAATGTGTATGTAATAGGGTGTATGATCCAGTATGTATATGCTAATGTGTATGATCCATGGCGTATGTGATAGGCTGTATGATCTACTATGCAGGTAATAGGGTGTATGATCCAGTATGTATATGCTAATATGTATGATCCATGGCGTATGTAATAGGCTGTATGATCTACTATGTATGTAATAGGGTGTATGATCCAGTATGTATATGCTAGTGTGTATGTTCCATGGCGTATGTGATAGACTGTATGATCTACTATGTATGTAATAGGGTGTATGATCCAGTATGTATATGTTAGTGTGTATGATTCATGGTGTATGTGATAGGCTGTATAATCCAATGTGGATGTAAAAGGCTGTATGACCCAGTTTGTATTTGTATGTGTTCCAGTTTGTATGCACTATGGCATGTGCTCCAGTGTGTATGTGCTAGAGTGTATGATCCAGTGTGTATGATCCAGTGTGTATGTGCTAGAGTGTATGATCCAGTGTGTATGATCCAGTATGTATATGCTAGAGTGTATGATCTAATATGTATGTAAAAGGGTGTATGTATGACCCAGTATGTATGCACTATGGTATGTGTTCCAGTATGTACGTGCTAGGATGTATGATTCAGTATGTATATGACAGTGTGCATGATCCATTGTGAATCTGCGAAGGTGCATGGTCCAGTCTGTATGTAATAGGGTGCATATGCAAGAATGTATGATAAAGGACATATGTGCTATATACAGTATGATCCAGTATGTATGTGCTATGTACAGTATGATTCAGTATGTATGTGCTATGTACAGTATGATCTAGTATGTATGTGCTAGTGTGTATGATCCTGTATGTATGTGCTATGTACAGCATGATCCAGTATCTTTGTGCTATGTACAGTATGATCCAGTATGTATATGCAAGGATGTATGATCCAGAATGTATATGCTAGGGTGTATGATCCAGGATGTATATGCAAGGATGTATGATCCAGGATGTATATGCTAGGGTGTATGATCCAGGATGTATATGCAAGGATGTATGATCCAGGATGTATATGCTATGGTGTATGATCCAGGATGTATATGCAAGGATGTATGATCCAGAATGTATATGCTAGGGTGTATGATCCAGGATGTATATGCAAGGGTGTATGATCCAGGATGAATATGCAAGTATGTATGATCCAGGATGTATATGCTAGGGTGTATGATCCAGGATGTATATGCAAGGATGTATGATCCAGAATGTATATGCTAGGGTGTATGATCCAGGATGTATATGCAAGGATGTATGATCCAGGATGTATATGCAAGGATGTATGATCCAGGATGTACATGCTAGGGTGTATGATCCAGGATGTATATGCAAGGGTGTATGATCCAGAATGTATATGCTAGGGTGTATGATCCAGGATGTATATGCAAGGGTGTATGATCCAGGATGTATATGCAAGGATGTATGATCCAGGATGTATATGCTAGGGTGTATGATCCAGGATGTATATGCAAGGATGTATGATCCAGGATGTACATGCTAGGGTGTATGATCCAGGATGTATATGCAAGGATGTATGATCCAGGATGTATATGCAAGGGTGTATGATCCAGAATGTATATGCAAGGATGTATGATCCAGGATGTACATGCTAGGGTGTATGATCCAGGATGTATATGCAAGGGTGTATGATCCAGGATGTATATGCAAGAATGTATGATCCAGGATGTATATGTTAGGGTGTATGAGCCAGGAAGTATGTATACGTATACATATATGCTGCAGGGTATAATCGATTGCACATAAACTGTTATACAGGGTTTATAGCCAAATGATTTGAAACTTTCATCCACAAACACAGATGCTTTTCACACTGCAGAGCGAATAAAAGCCAAGAAAACGCTGAGATTCAGTTTCGGGGGCTTTTCAGCTTCTTAATTGGTGAACTTTGACAAGCTAAATTAAAAATCTGTCTGTTTCATATTCAGGCTGATTTTAACTCCAACCTCTCGCTGGTTTCTTCCGGATGTGTGACTAAAGCTGTCGTCTCTTTCTGCAATTTTTCTTTCTTTTCTTTTCTTTTTTTTCTTCTTTTTCTTCTTCCCGAGCTTAATTGTTTAAGAGCGCGGTCTAAAATAGCTGACTTTTCGACGGCGCTCTCACATCAAAGCGCATAGCATAATTGAACTCTTAATTCTCTCTTGATCACTTCAAACAGAATAACACTGAAACCCCCAGCACAGGGAAATCAATACAAATTAAATATATGCCTCCATTTGCCAAGGTGATGATACCCACCAATTTCCAGTTACTCCTCCCACAAGCGCTGAAGGAGACAGGGACCTTTTAACAGCGCCAAATTGCAAATGACGAGGAATAATTGCGCAGAGACCCCCATTAAAGGTGCAGCTGCCTGAATTACACTGTATTTTCTCCCGAATCGAATCCCCGCGCCTCCGGCAGCCTTGACTTTTCCTGCGGTCTTATTCCACCAACCCACCAAACACTGCGAAGCAGCGGCGCCGGTTCACGGCACGTACGCCGCCGCATCAAAGGTGCTCCAATGGATTGCTTTTCCATTCAGTTCAGCATCGCCGGCCTTTCTCCTCTATTTTAGCATCCCGTTCTTCCCTGGCACGGGATTACTGCTCACAAATATTTAAACCCTCTCCTGACTCGCGCGTTAAGACGATTAACCTCCTTGAGCGGCAGTTACTTCAAATGGCTACATTTAGAGCTTCCAATGGAGAAATAAAGCCCTGCCTTTCCAGCACAATGGCCTCCGTAATATCAGGCCGATTCTAGAGAAACGCTTGGCCCCTGTTGCTCGAGGTTAAAGAAATAGATGCAAATAAACAGTGTAGATAATACATTTCCATCCTCAGGTAAGTGGCCCTTATTCCGACTGGCGAGCTCTTATGAAATAAGACTTGATTGCATTGTACGGCGTACTGATGCACCAAATTCAAATGCTTATTGGTCTAGTTCCACTTACAGTTGTTAGAAATTCAGCCTTCAGGAATCAGAAGTCAGGAGACCTTCAGCGTAGACTTGAGTTTATTGGCACACACAGGAATATGTGGGTACAGCTCAGTCAATCACAGCCAGTCTGTTAGCAGTCGGGGAGCAGTCTTATGTCTGGTTCACACTACACGACTGGTTGAGCTGTAACGGTGAGTCTTTCAGTTGTCGTGACTTTCACACTACATGAGTGATCGGCAACACTGGGGTCACCAATTACACGTCTTTCACTCTGGACAATTGTTGACTCATCTGGCTTCGGTCCAAAAACATGTTTTACACTACACGACTGAGCGAGTGCTGAGTGGTCGACCTACAAAAAACAGTGGCGACTGAAAAACCAGACTAAAACCATGTAATGTGAACTAGGCATTACTTGAGGTTGGCTTAATAGAGCTTAATTGAGTGCATAATACTAGATAACTTCTGCTTAATAATTAGTAGTAAACAACTAGTAATTACCAACAACGTGCTTGTTAATAAAGTAGTAAATAAGCAGCCAATTAACCACCAGCTATGTGCATAATGGGTTTACTTATGGTTGGCTTGAGAGGGTTTAATAAGTATATAACAATGGATTATCATAGCTTTATGTTTTAGTTATAACAGCCAGTTATAACCAACAACTTGCTTGTTAAGGCCCTTATAAAAACATTCATATGTTTTGGGAAAATTATTAGTTTACATTAGTTGCTGCTTAATAATGTAGTAACATTAACAACCAGCCACTGGCAGAAGAGTTTTATGCCTGGTTCACACTACACGACTGGTTGAGCTGTAATGGTGAGTCTTTCAGTTGTCGTGACTTTCACACTACATGACTGGTCGGCAACACGGGCTCACCAATTACACGACTTTCACTCTGGAGAATCGCCGACTCATCTGGCTTCTGTCCACATGATACCACGTAGAACATACACTATTTCCAAAACGGACGTCAACAAACCAGCAGTATGAGTTAACACTGCGCTGATCTGCGGTACGAAGATGGATAAAGACACGAGGTCAGCAGGGACTGTCTGTTCTGCAGAGAGAGCTGGAGGTAAATATTTAATATTTTATTAATATAAACATACGTGTCGCCCACAGCCGCAGAGAGATTGCGTGAACGGTGATGCGGTTCTCTCTCTACGTGATCCCATTGGCTGTAGCTAGACGCTGCTGTTGACTCACAGTCGCCAATTGGCCTAGATATTAAACATGCTAGATATCTGCTGGGCGTCTGTGATTAGTCAGCGAGCACTCTGCGACAGGTCTGCGAGCGTCTTTTAGCTGTTCACACTACACGACTGAACGAGCGCTGAGGGGTCGACCTACAAAAAACAGTGGCGACTGAAAAACCAGACAAAAACCGTGTAGTGTGAACTAGGCATTACTTGAGGTTGGCTTACTAGAGCTTAATGAGTGCATAATACTAGATAACTTGTAAACAACTAGTAATTACCAACAACGTGCTTGTTAATAAAGTAGTAATTAAGCAGCCAATTAACCACCAGCTATGTGCATAAAGGGTTTACTTATGGTTGGCTTGAGAGGGTTTAATAAGTATATACCAATGGATTATCATAGCTTTATGTTTTAGTATTAAACAGCCAGTTATAACCAACAACTTGCTTGTCAAGGCCTAATAAAAACATTAATACAACGTAAGTGTCGCTCGCAGCCGCAGAGAGATTGCGTGAACGGTGACGCGGTTCTCTCTCTACGTGATCCCATTGGCTGTAGCTAGACGCTGCTATTGACTCACAGTCGCCAACTGGCCTAGATATTAAACATGCGAGACGTTTGCCCAGAGTCTGCGATTAGTCGGCGAGCCTCTTTTAGCCGTTCACACTACACAACTGAGCGAGCGCCGAGTGGTCGCCAATTTGCCTCAGAGCAGAGGTTTTTGTCGGCGATGTACAAAAAACAGTCGGCGACTGAAAAACCAGGCTAAAACCGTATAGTGTGAACTAGACATTACTCACGTGCATGTTGAAGCACGGGCACATTCTTCTTAGATCATCGGTCTGTTGCCGGTTTAGTCTCTTGAAGTCCAGTCCAGTCCATCTCTGACTCAGAAAACTGACTCCAGTCTGACATGGTTTTAATTCAGAAAAGGGTCAAATGGGAGGGGGGAGTTTGGGGTGTCAACATTAAGGTGACGAAGAAGAGGAGGTTAAGGAGGGGTAAGCGGGGGGATGAAGATGGCAGTATTTGTATGTCACCCTTAGGGCTGTTGATGGTCTACACTTTAGAGGGTGGTGGTATTACTTTACCAAAGCACAGAGGTGCCGACTCCCTGCAAGGATGGCGAACATCAACACTCAAGGGCCGGACCAACAATGGAGGGAGTTGACCACCTCAGATCCGCAGCTAGAAGCATAATTTCTCTCAACTATTGGTCAAAAGTTTGGAACCACTTGTTATATTAATGATTGTCTAGATGTGAAGGTTATAAACGTAACCTTTTCTTTTATGTTACGAGTCAATTTGACAAACCCTGAAGAAATTTGTTAAATTTGTTAAATTTTATATATGCCATGTGTTCTCATATTTCTTCTTTCCAAATTTTTAAGAACTTATATTACACTTTTATGGTCTTGATTTGGTTTGTTTTTGAGCCACATATGAAATAAGATATGATTGTATTGTACGGTGTACTGATGCACCAAATTCAAATGCTTATTGGGGTATTTTCATTTACACTGTTGGTCAAAAGATTGGAATCACTTGTGTTATTAAGAACTAAGTAGATGTAAAGGTTATAAACGTAGCCCTCCTGTTATGTTATGGGTCAATTTGGCCTGTTTTCATTTGGAGCTGAGTCTGAAATACTAATACTGGACACACACCCTGAAAAAAATGTTTATTAAATAGTTTAATATGATCTCATAGTACATCTTTTCGAATCTTTTGAGAATTTATATTCAGCATTTATTGCTTTAACTTGGTTTGTTTTTGAGCCACATGCAAAATAAAATATTATTGTATTGCAAATTGTACTAATGCACCAAATTCAAATGCTTATTGGGGTATTTTCATTTACACTGTTGGTCAGAAGTTTGGAATAACTTGCTATATTAATGATTGTGCAGATGTTAATGTTTTAAACATAACCCTCCGATTATGTTTCCACTTTGAGCTCAGTCTAAAATATTAATACTGGCTACACACCCTGAAGAAAAAAGTTTATAAAATAGTTTAATATGATCTTATATTAAATCTTTTTAAATCTTTTGAGAATTTGTATTCAACTTTTATTGTTTTGATATTGGCTTGTTTTTGAGCCACCTTTAAAATAAAACAGGATTGAATTGTACAGTTTACTGAAGCACCAAATTCAAATGCTTATTGGGGTATTTTCATTTACACTGTTGGTCAAAAGTTTGGAACTACTCTATATTAATGATTATCTACATGTGAAGGTTATAAACATAAGCTTTCTATTATGTTACAGGGCAGTTTGACCTATATCCACTTTGATCTATGTCTAAAATATTAATACTGGCTACACATTCTAAAGAAAGTGTTTTATTAAATAGCTGTTAAGATGTTTTAAATAGTTGTTAGGATGTTCTTATATTTCATATTTCTGAATCTTTTGAGAATTTATATTCAAAATTTACTGTTTTGACTTGTTTTTGAGCCATATGTGAAATAAGACATGATTGTATTGTACGGTGTACTGATGCACCAAATTCAAAAGCTTATTATGCTATTATTTACACTGTTGGTCAGAAGTTTGGAATAACTTGTGAGATTAAGAATTGAGCAGAAATGAAGGTTTTAAATATAACCCTCCTCTTAAGTTATGGGTCAGTTTGGCCTGTTTTCACTTGGAGCTGGGTCTGAAATACTAATACTGGCTACACACCCTTAAAAAAACGCTTATTAATATTTAATTAATTGTTTATTCCAATCTTATATATGCCCTGTTTTCTCATATTTCATCTTTCCAAATAATTTAAATTATTCATATTAAACTTTAATGCTTTGATTTGGTTTGTTTTTGAGCCACATATAAAATAAGACATGATTGTATTGCAAGTTGTACTGATGCACCAAATTCAATTGGTCAAAAGGTTGGAATCACTTCTCATATTAATGGTTGTGTACATGTGAAGGGTATAAACGTAACCCTTCGATTATGTTTCCATTTTGAGCTCAGTCTGAAATACTGATACTGGCTACACACACTGAAGAAAATGTTTATTAATTTTTAATTAATAGTTTTTCCAATCTTATAAATGCCCTGTGTTCTCATATTTCATCTTTCCAAATCTTTTGAGAATGTATATTAAACATTTATTGCTTTGTTTTTGAGCCACATGTGAAATAAGACATGATTGTATTGTACGGTGTACTGATGCACCAAATTTAAATGCTTATTGGGGTATTTTCATTTACACTGTTGGTCAGAAGCTTGGAACCACTTGCCATATTAATGATTGTGTGGATGGTAAGGTTATAAACTTAACCCTTCTATCATGCTATGGGTCAGTTTGGCCTGTTTTCATTTGGAGCTGAGTCTGAAATACTAATACTGGCTACACACCCTGAAGAAACTGTATATTAAATAGTTGTTAAAACATTTATATATCCCATGTGTTCTTATATTTCATCTTCTGAACCTCATATTTCAACCCTCTGAAAATTTATATTAAACTTTTATTGTTTTGATTTGGTTTGTTTTTGAGCCACATATGAAAAAAGGCATGACTGTATTGTACAGTGTACTGATGCACCAAATTCAAATGCTTATTGGGGTATTTATACTTATACTATTAATCAAAAGTTTGGAACCACTTGCTATATTATTGATTTTGTGGGTGAGAATGTTATAAGGTAACTCTTCTATAATGTTATGTGTCAATTTGGCCTATTTCTACTTGGAGCTGAGTCTGAAATACTAATACTGGCTACACACCCTGAAGAAAATGTTTATTAAATAATTGTTAAAAATGTATATGTGCCATGTGTTATCATATTTCATCTTTCTAAATGTTTTGAGAATTTATATTAAACTTTTATTTTCTTGATTTGATTTGTTTTTGAGTCACATATGAAATAAGACATGATTGTATTGTATGGTGTACTGATGCACCAAATTCAAATGCTTATTGGGGTATTTTCATTTACACTATTGGTCAGAAGTTTGGAACCACTTCTCATATTATTGATTGTGTGAATGTTAAGGCTATAAACCGAACCCTTCTATCATGTTATCGGTCAGTTAGGCCTGTTTCTACTTGGAGCCGAGTCTGAAATATTGATACTGGCTACACACCCTAAGGAAAGATTTATAAAATAGTTGCTAAAATCTTATATATGCCATGTGTTCCCATATTTCAGCTTTCTGAATGTTGTGAGAATTTATATTCAACTTTCACAGTTTTGACTTTGGCTTGTTTTTGAGTGTATTTATACTGTGCAGGTCAATTGGACCCAGAACATTATGAATGTAAAGGGTCATTTCACTCACTTATCTCCTAGGTCCAGGTTGGAAGCTGGAGTCTATCCCAGCGCTCATTGGGTTGAAGGCATATAACACCCTGGAAAGGCTGCCAGTCCATTGCAGGTCAGATACACACTATCACACCTAGGGGCAGTTTAGTATCTCCAATTGGCCCAACTGCAGGTCACTGGACTGTGATAGGAAACCCACACAAACTCCATCCAGAAAGGACCCCTATTGACGGCCTAGGGAATCAAACCCAAGCCCTTCCTGCTGTGAGGCAACGGCACTACCCACTGCACCAAGGTCATAGGTTTGGTGCCAACATTGGTAGGGACACAACAGCCCACCCCTTGTCCCCTCACTTTCAACCAATCTAATGTGAGCATGCCTAAATGGTGTCTTGTGCCCACTTTTAGGCTGGGGTTTGGATAGGCTTGCATATGGATGGTAGGGACATGTCCCAACCAGTATTTTGGGAGGGAAGAATTGGTTCTACCCATATTTAAATGAACTTGTATGCATTATCTTAGGACTGCAGTCAAATTAAGGACTTCACAATCACTTTCAGTGTCAAACAAAACTTTCCAACTGGCAAGTGAACCTGAAAGTGACGGTATAACCTAAAGCAGCGGTCACTAATAGGTGGATCGCGGTCCGGACCCAGACGTGGTCTAATGCGGACCCAAACAGTGTATCGACAGTGTTTATTTCAAGAAGCGGAACTTTTCAAGTCTTTACAGTATACAGGCGCAGTAAACTCACTGACCAATCACGTGCATTGTAAGATCACCAAAGGCGCTCCTCAGCCAATCAGAGCTGTCACACAGACGAGGTACAAAGCGGGAAGCAGCAGTCGGAGAAAGGCTCAGTCAGATGGTGTGCTAAAGAAAACGAAACTTGGCAGCGAACAACGACTTTTCAACCAGGAATGGACCGAGACATGTTTATTCTTCACACAGACAGCTCCAAACCAACATCTCATATGTTCTGAGAGCGTGGAGAATTAAACATAGTCGTTTATCTCTTATGTGTGTGAGAACGGCCCTCACACCATTTCAGCCCAGGTTTAAAGTCCTGGCTGGACAACCAAGAGCTCACTTCTCTCACTGAACAAGAGAAAGTCTGAGAGAAGAACACAAGAGAGAGAGAAACTGATAAGATGTTAAATCGAGTTAACAAGAAGACGCAGATTTTATTTACTTTTTCTTATTTTTTTTAAAAAAAAAAAGCATTCTGGTTTTTTTAATACAGCCCTTGTGTTTACTTCAAGGGAGGGAAAAACATTTATTTAAAGTTTTATAAATAATGAATTCAGTTCAGCATTTAAACAGTAAATATACTGAAATACACTGAACGGTATGTGTGATGTGTTGGTGTTTCAGTAGCTGATGGTATAAGATGCTGATACTAGACTACTTCAGTAAACTGGATACACCACTGAATCAGAACACACGTTAGAAATAATGATGGTCTGGACCTTGGCCTGAAAAAATTTCCACCAACTGGACCTTACTGAACTCTAATTAAACACCCCTGACCTATAGGGTATAACTTCTAAAGTATAGATCTAAGATCTCCAAAGAGACTTTCTGTGTTGTAGCAGATTCTAGATTATTTAGAGCTTTATAGATGAGTACAGAAATTTAAAGTCAGTTCTAAAAGATACAGGTAGTCAGTGCAGGACCGGCACCATACATCTTTTATCAAGTGGAGACTTGAGGTATTGTCTGCTGCTTCTGGTTTAAGCTACGTGATTGATCTTTGTCCATGTTTATAGGTAACTAGGTAACAGCATGTGTTACAGTGTCAGAAAGTCTATTAGAGATTACAGAGCAACTCAATGGGGCAAGTTGTGTGAAGACTTAGGCATGTAGTGCAATGCTAATTATCAAGATGTTACTCCCGGTGCTATATATATATATATACAGTAAAGATCATGGTGTACACGCAGAAAGCCACACAAAAATATGACATACATGTCTCCTTTCTGAAAGCCAGATGGGACTCAGACGGTGAGGGAGCTCGGCCAGCCTTTCCAGCTAGCGGCCTGTGCGACACAAACACTCTTTCTATTTTTTTTTTCTTTTTCCTATCAAAGCATTATCATCCAGAGCCAAGCGCGGGCCTGAACAGCCCGTACATACCCGCCGATAAAGCAACCACTGGAGTGAGAAGAATCTCTGGACTCCTGGGCAACTGCTTTTGGTTTGCGCATCAGTAGCTATGCCAGGAAAGTCCCACAACCGAGATAACAGGGGCCTAACGGCAAGAGGAAAAGGAGGAGAAGTGGGGGGGGGGGGGGGTGGGGGGGGGGTAAAGTAATAGCAAAAACATGAACTAGCCAGTCCCTGACCTTGGGAGTTCTCAGCTTACTGATGCTGCATCTGCACTGAACACGTCTGGGCCTCTTAACGGCGCTCTGAATGTAAGTAGGCTAGTCTGCTGAAAATAAACACAGACGCAGGGAATGCTTTTAGCATGTATATATGCAGGGAGGTGTGGTTTTGCATGCTATGCCTTGTGTACTGGCCTCTTATATGACTGCCAGCCTAAAACAGTTTGTGGATGACCTTTAACTATTATTGTTCACATATACTGGAGCATTGTTTCAGAAACCACATATACTTCCACCCAGGGTCACATATAGTTTTGCCTTGCATTGACCACAATTCTGTAAAGTCTTCTCCAGCACTTTTCAAAAACGTCCACTGGGGTTAAGGTCAAGACTGTGTGGTGGGCAGTTCATGTAATTCCTTTTGTTCCCAGTTAGATCCCTTAAGAACAGTACACACAATGATGGCTGAAGCTCTTGAAGAGTGAAAGTGAGTCACTTTAATAACATTTTGTACCTGAAGAGGTGATAGTTAGTCACTGTAGTACTACTTTGTACCTGAAGAGGTGATAGTAAGTCACTGTAGTACCACTTTGTACCTGAAGAGGTGATAGCGAGTCACTGTAGTACCACTTTGTACCTGAAGAAGCGATAGTGAGTCACTGTAGTACTACTTTGTTCTTGAAGAGGTGATGGTGAGTCACTGTAGTAACACTCTGTATCTGAAGAGGTGATAGTGAGTCACTGTATTACCACTTTGTTCTTGAAGAAGCTATAGTGAGTCACTGTAGTACCACTTTGTACTTGAAGAGGTGATAGTGAGTCACTGTAGTACCACTTTGTACCTGAAGAAGCGATAGTGAGTCACTGTAGTACTACTTTGTTCTTGAAGAGGTGATGGTGAGTCACTGTAGTAACACTCTGTATCTGAAGAGGTGATAGTGAGTCACTGTATTACCACTTTGTTCTTGAAGAAGCTATAGTGAGTCACTGTAGTACCACTTTGTACTTGAAGAGGTGATAGTGAGTCACTGTAGTACCACATTGTACTTGAAGAGGTGATAGTGAGTCACTGTAGTACCACTTTGTACTTGAAGAAGCGATAGTGAGTCACTGTAGTACTACTTTGTATCTGAAGAGGTGATAGTGAGGCACTGTACTACCACTTTGTTCTTGAAGAGGTGATGGTGAGTCACTGTAGTACCACTCTGTATCTGAAGAGGTGATAGTGAGTCACGGTATTACCACTTTGTTCTTGAAGAAGCTATAGTGAGTCACTGTAGTACCACTTTGTACTTGAAGAGGTGATAGTGAGTCACTGTAGTACCACATTGTAATTGAAGAGGTGATAGTGAGTCACTGTAGTACCACTCTGTATCTGAAGAGGTGATGGTGAGTCACTGTATTACCACTTTGTTCTTGAAGAAGCTATAGTGAGTCACTGTAGTACCACTTTGTACTTGAAGAGGTGATAGTGAGTCACTGTAGTACCACATTGTAATTGAAGAGGTGATAGTGAGTCACTGTAGTACCACTCTGTATCTGAAGAGGTGATGGTGAGTCACTGTATTACCACTTTGTTCTTGAAGAAGCTATAGTGAGTCACTGTAGTACCACTTTGTACTTGAAGAGGTGATAGTGAGTCACTGTAGTACCACATTGTACTTGAAGAGGTGAGAGTGAGTCACTGTAGTACCACTTTGTACTTGAAGAAGCGATAGTGAGTCACTGTAGTACTACTTTGTACCTGAAGAGGTGATAGTGAGGCACTGTACTACCACTTTGTACCTGAAGAGGTGATAGTGAGGCACTGTACTACCACTTTGTTCTTGAAGAGTTGATGGTGAGTCACTGTAGTACCACTCTGTATCTGAAGAGGTGATAGTGATTCACTGTATTACCACTTTGTACTTAAAGAGGTGATAGTGAGTCACTGTAGTAATACTTTGCACTTGAAGAGGTGATAGTGAGGCACTGTACTACCACTTTGTTCCTGAAGAGGTGATAGTGAGTCACTGTAGTACTACTTTGTACCTGAAGAGGTGATAGTGAGGCACTGTACTACCACTTTGTTCTTGAAGAGGTGATGGTAAGTCACTGTAGTACCACTCTGTATCTGAAGATGTGATAGTGAGTCACTGTAGTACCACTTTGTACTTAAAGAGGTGATAGTGAGTCACTGTAGTACCACTTTGCACTTGAAGAGGTGATAGTGAGTCACTGTAGTACCACTTTGTTCTTGAAGAAGCTATAGTGAGTCACTGTAGTACCACTTTGTACTTGAAGAGGTGATAGTGAGTCACTGTAGTACCACTTTGTACTTGAAGAGGTGATAGTGAGTCACTGTAGTACCACTTTGCACTTGAAGAGGTGATAGTGAGTCACTGTAGTACCACTTTGTTCTTGAAGAAGCTATAGTGAGTCACTGTAGTACCACTTTGTTCTTGACGAGGTGATGGTGAGTCACTGTAGTACCACTCTGTATCTGAAAAGGTGATAGTGAGTCACTGTATTACCACTTTGTTCTTGAAGAAGCTATAGTGAGTCACTGTAGTACCACTTTGTTCCTGAAGAGGTGATAGTGAGTCACTGTAGCACCACTTTGTACCTGAAGAGGTGATAGTGAGTCACTGTAGTACCACTTTGTTCTTGAAGAAGCTATAGTGAGTCACTGTAGTACCACTTTGTTCTTGACGAGGTGATGGTGAGTCACTGTAGTACCACTCTGTATCTGAAGAGGTGATAGTGAGTCACTGTAGTACCACTTTGTATCTGAAGAGGTGATAGTGAGTCACTTTAGCACCACTTTGTACCTGAAGAGGTGATAGTGAGTCACTGTAGTACCACTTTGTTCCTGAAGAGGCGATAGTGAGTCACTGTAGCACCACTTTGTACCTGAAGATGTGATAGTGAGTCACTGTAGTACCACTTTGTACATGAAGAGGTGATAGAGAGTCACTGTAGTACCAATTTGTACCGGAAGAGGTGATAGTGAGTCACTGTAGTACCACTTTGTACATGAAGAGGTGATAGTGAGTCACTGTAGTACCACTTTGTATCTGAAGAGGTGATAGTGAGTCACTGTAATACCACTTTGTATCTGAAGAGGTGATAGTGAATCACTGTAGTACCACTTTGTATCTGAAGAGGTGATAGTGAGTCACTGTAGTACCACTTTGTACATGAAGAGGTGATAGAGAGTCACTGTAGTACCACTTATTACCTGAAGAGGTGATAGTGAGTCACTGTAGTACCACTTTGTACATGAAGAGGTGATAGTGAGTCACTGTAGTACCACTTTGTATCTGAAGAGGTGATAGTGAGTCACTGTAATACCACTTTGTATCTGAAGAGGTGACAGTGAGTTACTGTAGTACCACTTTGTACCTGAAGAGGTGATAGTGAGTCACTGTTGAACCACTTTGTAACTGGAGAGGTGATAGTGAGTCACTTTAGTACCACTCTGTATCTGAAGAGGTGATAGTGAGTTACTGTAGTACCACTTTTTACCTGTAGAGGTGATAGTGAGTTACTGTAGTACTACTTTTTACCTGAAGAGGTGATAGTGAGTCACTGTAGTACCACTGTGTTCTTGAAGAAGCTATAGTGAGTCACTGTAGTACCACTTTGTACTTGAAGAGGTGATAGTGAGTCACTGTAGTACCACATTGTAATTGAAGAGGTGATAGTGAGTCACTGTAGTACCACTCTGTATCTGAAGAGGTGATGGTGAGTCACTGTATTACCACTTTGTTCTTGAAGAAGCTATAGTGAGTCACTGTAGTACCACTTTGTACTTGAAGAGGTGATAGTGAGTCACTGTAGTACCACATTGTACTTGAAGAGGTGAGAGTGAGTCACTGTAGTACCACTTTGTACTTGAAGAAGCGATAGTGAGCCACTGTAGTACTACTTTGTACCTGAAGAGGTGATAGTGAGGCACTGTACTACCACTTTGTACCTGAAGAGGTGATAGTGAGGCACTGTACTACCACTTTGTTCTTGAAGAGTTGATGGTGAGTCACTGTAGTACCACTCTGTATCTGAAGAGGTGATAGTGATTCACTGTATTACCACTTTGTACTTAAAGAGGTGATAGTGAGTCACTGTAGTAATACTTTGCACTTGAAGAGGTGATAGTGAGGCACTGTACTACCACTTTGTTCCTGAAGAGGTGATAGTGAGTCACTGTAGTACTACTTTGTACCTGAAGAGGTGATAGTGAGGCACTGTACTACCACTTTGTTCTTGAAGAGGTGATGGTAAGTCACTGTAGTACCACTCTGTATCTGAAGATGTGATAGTGAGTCACTGTAGTACCACTTTGTACTTAAAGAGGTGATAGTGAGTCACTGTAGTACCACTTTGCACTTGAAGAGGTGATAGTGAGTCACTGTAGTACCACTTTGTTCTTGAAGAGCTATAGTGAGTCACTGTAGTACCACTTTGTACTTGAAGAGGTGATAGTGAGTCACTGTAGTACCACTTTGTACTTGAAGAGGTGATAGTGAGTCACTGTAGTACCACTTTGCACTTGAAGAGGTGATAGTGAGTCACTGTAGTACCACTTTGTTCTTGAAGAAGCTATAGTGAGTCACTGTAGTACCACTTTGTTCTTGACGAGGTGATGGTGAGTCACTGTAGTACCACTCTGTATCTGAAAAGGTGATAGTGAGTCACTGTATTACCACTTTGTTCTTGAAGAAGCTATAGTGAGTCACTGTAGTACCACTTTGTTCCTGAAGAGGTGATAGTGAGTCACTGTAGCACCACTTTGTACCTGAAGAGGTGATAGTGAGTCACTGTAGTACCACTTTGTTCTTGAAGAAGCTATAGTGAGTCACTGTAGTACCACTTTGTTCTTGACGAGGTGATGGTGAGTCACTGTAGTACCACTCTGTATCTGAAGAGGTGATAGTGAGTCACTGTAGTACCACTTTGTATCTGAAGAGGTGATAGTGAGTCACTTTAGCACCACTTTGTACCTGAAGAGGTGATAGTGAGTCACTGTAGTACCACTTTGTTCCTGAAGAGGCGATAGTGAGTCACTGTAGCACCACTTTGTACCTGAAGATGTGATAGTGAGTCACTGTAGTACCACTTTGTACATGAAGAGGTGATAGAGAGTCACTGTAGTACCAATTTGTACCGGAAGAGGTGATAGTGAGTCACTGTAGTACCACTTTGTACATGAAGAGGTGATAGTGAGTCACTGTAGTACCACTTTGTATCTGAAGAGGTGATAGTGAGTCACTGTAATACCACTTTGTATCTGAAGAGGTGATAGTGAATCACTGTAGTACCACTTTGTATCTGAAGAGGTGATAGTGAGTCACTGTAGTACCACTTTGTACATGAAGAGGTGATAGAGAGTCACTGTAGTACCACTTATTACCTGAAGAGGTGATAGTGAGTCACTGTAGTACCACTTTGTACATGAAGAGGTGATAGTGAGTCACTGTAGTACCACTTTGTATCTGAAGAGGTGATAGTGAGTCACTGTAATACCACTTTGTATCTGAAGAGGTGACAGTGAGTTACTGTAGTACCACTTTGTACCTGAAGAGGTGATAGTGAGTCACTGTTGAACCACTTTGTAACTGGAGAGGTGATAGTGAGTCACTTTAGTACCACTCTGTATCTGAAGAGGTGATAGTGAGTTACTGTAGTACCACTTTTTACCTGTAGAGGTGATAGTGAGTTACTGTAGTACTACTTTGTACCTGAAGAGGTGATAGTGAGTCACTGTAGTACCACTGTGTTCTTGAAGAAGCTATAGTGAGTCACTGTAGTACCACTTTGTACTTGAAGAGGTGATAGTGAGTCACTGTAGTACCACTTTGTACTTGAAGAGGTGATAGTGAGTCACTGTAGTACCACTTTGCACTTGAAGAGGTGATAGTGAGTCACTGTAGTACCACTTTGTTCTTGAAGAAGCTATAGTGAGTCACTGTAGTACCACTTTGTTCTTGACGAGGTGATGGTGAGTCACTGTAGTACCACTTTGTATCTGAAAAGGTGATAGTGAGTCACTGTATTACCACTTTGTTCTTGAAGAAGCTATAGTGAGTCACTGTAGTACCACTTTGTTCCTGAAGAGGTGATAGTGAGTCACAGTAGCACCACTTTGTACCTGAAGAGGTGATAGTGAGTCACTGTAGTACCACTTTGTTCTTGAAGAAGCTATAGTGAGTCACTGTAGTACCACTTTGTTCTTGACGAGGTGATGGTGAGTCACTGTAGTACCACTCTGTATCTGAAGAGGTGATAGTGAGTCACTGTAGTACCACTTTGTATCTGAAGAGGTGATAGTGAGTCACTGTAGCACCACTTTGTACCTGAAGAGGTGATAGTGAGTCACTGTAGTACCACTTTGTTCCTGAAGAGGCGATAGTGAGTCACTGTAGCACCACTTTGTACCTGAAGATGTGATAGTGAGTCACTGTAGTACCACTTTGTACATGAAGAGGTGATAGAGAGTCACTGTAGTACCAATTTGTACCGGAAGAGGTGATAGTGAGTCACTGTAGTACCACTTTGTACATGAAGAGGTGATAGTGAGTCACTGTAGTACCACTTTGTATCTGAAGAGGTGATAGTGAGTCACTGTAATACCACTTTGTATCTGAAGAGGTGATAGTGAATCACTGTAGTACCACTTTGTACCCGAAGAGGTGATAGTGAGTCACTGTAGTACCACTTTGTACATGAAGAGGTGATAGTGAGTCACTGTAGTACCACTTTGTATCTGAAGAGGTGATAGTGAGTCACTGTAATACCACTTTGTATCTGAAGAGGTGACAGTGAGTTACTGTAGTACCACTTTGTACCTGAAGAGGTGATAGTGAGTCACTGTTGAACCACTTTGTAACTGGAGAGGTGATAGTGAGTCACTTTAGTACCACTCTGTATCTGAAGAGGTGATAGTGAGTTACTGTAGTACCACTTTTTACCTGTAGAGGTGATAGTGAGTTACTGTAGTACTACTTTGTACCTGAAGAGGTGATAGTGAGTCACTGTAGTACCACTTTGTATCTGAAGAGGTGATTGTGAGTCACTGTAGTACCACTTTGTACCTGAAGAGGTGATAGTGAGTCACTGTAGTACCACTTTGTACCTGAAGAGGTGATAGTGAGTCACTGTATTACCACTTTGTATCTGAAGAGGTGATAGTGAGTCACTGTAATACCACTTTGTATCTGAAGAGGTGATAGTGAGTCACTGTAGTACCACTTTGTATGTGAAGAAGCGATAGTGAGTCACTGTAGTACTACTTTGTACCTGAAGAGGTGATAGTGAGGCACTGTACTACCACTTTGTACCTGAAGAGGTGATAGTGAGGCACTGTACTACCACTTTGTTCTTGAAGAGTTGATGGTGAGTCACTGTAGTACCACTCTGTATCTGAAGAGGTGATAGTGATTCACTGTATTACCACTTTGTTCTTGAAGAAGCTATGGTGAGTCACTGTAGTACCACTTTGTACTTGAAGAGGTGATAGTGAGTCACTGTAGTACCACTTTGCACTTGAAGAGGTGATAGTGAGTCACTGTAGTACCACTTTGTTCTTGAAGAGGTGATAGTGAGTCACTGTAGTAATACTTTGCACTTGAAGAGGTGATAGTGAGGCACTGTACTACCACTTTGTTCCTGAAGAGGTGATAGTGAGTCACTGTAGTACTACTTTGTACCTGAAGAGGTGATAGTGAGGCACTGTACTACCACTTTGTTCTTGAAGAGGTGATGGTAAGTCACTGTAGTACCACTCTGTATCTGAAGATGTGATAGTGAGTCACTGTAGTACCACTTTGTACTTAAAGAGGTGATAGTGAGTCACTGTAGTACCACTTTGCACTTGAAGAGGTGATAGTGAGTCACTGTAGTACCACTTTGTTCTTGAAGAAGCTATAGTGAGTCACTGTAGTACCACTTTGTACTTGAAGAGGTGATAGTGAGTCACTGTAGTACCACTTTGCACTTGAAGAGGTGATAGTGAGTCACTGTAGTACCACTTTGTTCTTGAAGAAGCTATAGTGAGTCACTGTAGTACCACTTTGTTCTTGACGAGGTGATGGTGAGTCACTGTAGTACCACTTTGTACCTGAAGAGGTGATAGTGAGTCACTGTAGTACCACTTTGTACCTGAAGAGGTGATAGTGAGTCACTGTATTACCACTTTGTATCTGAAGAGGTGATAGTGAGTCACTGTAATACCACTTTGTATCTGAAGAGGTGATAGTGAGTCACTGTAGTACCACTTTGTATCTGAAGAAGCGATAGTGAGTCACTGTAGTACTACTTTGTACCTGAAGAGGTGATAGTGAGGCACTGTACTACCACTTTGTACCTGAAGAGGTGATAGTGAGGCACTGTACTACCACTTTGTTCTTGAAGAGTTGATGGTGAGTCACTGTAGTACCACTCTGTATCTGAAGAGGTGATAGTGATTCACTGTATTACCACTTTGTTCTTGAAGAAGCTATGGTGAGTCACTGTAGTACCACTTTGTACTTGAAGAGGTGATAGTGAGTCACTGTAGTACCACTTTGCACTTGAAGAGGTGATAGTGAGTCACTGTAGTACCACTTTGTTCTTGAAGAGGTGATAGTGAGTCACTGTAGTAATACTTTGCACTTGAAGAGGTGATAGTGAGGCACTGTACTACCACTTTGTTCCTGAAGAGGTGATAGTGAGTCACTGTAGTACTACTTTGTACCTGAAGAGGTGATAGTGAGGCACTGTACTACCACTTTGTTCTTGAAGAGGTGATGGTAAGTCACTGTAGTACCACTCTGTATCTGAAGATGTGATAGTGAGTCACTGTAGTACCACTTTGTACTTAAAGAGGTGATAGCGAGTCACTGTAGTACCACTTTGCACTTGAAGAGGTGATAGTGAGTCACTGTAGTACCACTTTGTTCTTGAAGAAGCTATAGTGAGTCACTGTAGTACCACTTTGTACTTGAAGAGGTGATAGTGAGTCACTGTAGTACCACTTTGCACTTGAAGAGGTGATAGTGAGTCACTGTAGTACCACTTTGTTCTTGAAGAAGCTATAGTGAGTCACTGTAGTACCACTTTGTTCTTGACGAGGTGATGGTGAGTCACTGTAGTACCACTCTGTATCTGAAGAGGTGATAGTGAGTCACTGTATTACCACTTTGTTCTTGAAGAAGCTATAGTGAGTCACTGTAGTACCGCTTTGTTCCTGAAGAGGTGATAGTGAGTCACTGTAGCACCACTTTGTACCTGAAGAGGTGATAGTGAGTCACTGTAGTACCACTTTGTTCTTGAAGAAGCTATAGTGAGTCACTGTAGTACCACTTTGTTCTTGACGAGGTGATGGTGAGTCACTGTAGTACAACTCTGTATCTGAAGAGGTGATAGTGAGTCACTGTAGTACAACTTTGTATCTGAAGAGGTGATAGTGAGTCACTGTAGCACAACTTTGTACCTGAAGAGGTGATAGTGAGTCACTGTAGTACTACTTTGTTCCTGAAGAGGCGATAGTGAGTCACTGTAGTACCACTTTGTACATGAAGAGGTGATAGTGAGTCAATGTAGTACCACTTTGTATCTGAAGAGGTGATAGTGAGTCACTGTAATACCACTTTGTATCTGAAGAGGTGATAGTGAGTCACTGTAGTACCACTTTGTACCTGAAGAGGTGATAGTGAGTTACTGTAGTACTACTTTGTACCTGAAGAGGTGATAGTGAGTCACTGTAGTACCACTTTGTATCTGAAGAGGTGATTGTGAGTCACTGTAGTACCACTTTGTACCTGAAGAGGTGATAGTGAGTCACTGTATTACCACTTTGAAACTGAAGAGGTGATAGTAAGTCACTGTATTACCACTTTGTATCTGAAGAGGTGATAGTGAGTCACTGTAATACCACTTTGTATCTGAAGAGGTGATAGTGAGTCACTGTAGTACCACTTTGTACCTGAAGAGGTGATAGTGAGTCACTGTAGTACCACTTTGTATCTGAAGAGGTGATAGTGAGTCACTGTAATACCACTTTGTAACTGAAGAGGTGATAGTGAGTCACTGTAGTACCACTTTGTAACTGAAGAGGTGATAGTGATTAACTGTATTGTGGAGCTGAATCAGTCCAACCTGTGAGGATGAGGAAGTAGTGCTGTGTATTCTATTCTCTGGTCAATCGTGGTGAAGGAGCTCCTCCTGGTTAGATCATTTAACAAGAGGCAGCCAATGAGAGAACAGTAAACACAACGATGGCTGAAGCTCTTGGTGAGCGAGCACCGCCAGCAAGAAACCACGTTTAGCAGTAAACAAAAGAAGTGATATAAACAGAAGCAGAATGTGAGTGAATACTGGAGCTGTTTCACCAACGGAGATACTCTCAGAGAGGAAAGAGATGAAGATTGACTTGCAGCTTGTCTTCTAGACTGGTAAGGAATGTAGAGGCATCAAAGCATTTTGAGAGCTCATGAGTTGAACACAAGCCGTTCATTGTTTCTTATGATATTGAAATAAGATATACTTCTGTTGGTGATCTACCAATGTTCTTATATCTTCTATACAGTCAGTAGATCCTCCAGGATGGTTTCCCTATTAGACTTTTGGTTCTCCTGATTGGTTTTGATCATACTTTTAAAGACACTGCATTTATAAAGGACTATTCTAAAAATTCTTGGATTTCATCAAATTTATATTGGTTATTATTTATTTGTTAATTTATCAAGTCAAATTTAAGAGTCATTTTGGTAACATCTACTATGGACCCTGTATTCATAATTCATTAATAAGGTGTTATATGTCATACATAATCCCTTATAATGCCAGACCTAAGCTTTTACAATAGCTCTTAATTAGTTATAATTACATGCATAATACTTTATAAAGCCAAGATCCATAACGGATTATAATATCTGTTCGTAAGAACATTATATACACTGTTGTTATACAGTGTTTATGGCAGGACATTACAGTCTTTACGTGAAGTGAGGTAATTACCTCAAACTGTTATTACAGGGTTTATAAGAAGTGAGCATCCTAAAGCCATTGTTAATGTTGTATATATATATATATATATATATATATATATATATATATATATATATATATATATATTCCTAAACAAGGCAGCTATGAGTAGTGTTGTGTTCTACTGACCAACATAAAGCAGGTTATTGTTTTAGATTACTGGTTGGATTGTATCTGTCTTAGTGCTCATATATAAGGCTAAGGGTTTGATAGTGAATAACCTTCATTGATTTTTTATATAATTAACATTCTCTGCAGTAACAATAACACAATCACACAATAACTCGGGGGTTGTATATGTAAATAACTGAAGAAATACATTATGTATAAAAGCAATTCAGCATAATGCAGTCTTAATGTAGTTAGTCAGTCCAGAACCGAGTCTTCGCTGGCCGCCCCGTTGTCCACTACAGAATAATAACGTTATGTAATGGTGTGTAAAGAGGTAATGGTATTGGGTGAGCCAGAGATCAATAGAAAATAATTGGTTGAAAACACATGAGAAAGTCACTCGCTATAGATCAATAAACTGAAACCAAAGATGAATGTCAATAAAGCAAAGCCGCCCCACCAAATGAATAAACACATAAACAGAAACCTGAAGTTATGACAGCAGTTCAATCAAAGGCTTTAACCGTGATACGAACGGTGCTTTTAAACTCGTGTAAGTTCAGAAATCAGAGCTGCTCTCTAAAACGTGGAACACTCTAAAAAATGACCTTCATGTAGGAGCTGGAATTTAGTCTGAATGAACAAATATTTCAAGTCATTAGAGTAAAACTGGTTCAATCGCTTGTTACCACAAGAAGTCATTTTGGTAGCACTTCCTATGAAGCCTACATTCATAATTAATTAATTACCAAGGTGTTATATGCCATACATCAGGGGTCACTAATAGATGGACCATGGTCCGGATCTGGACCCAAACCTACAAACTATTGAGAATATTTAATTTTGACTGTGTTCATTTTAAGCGGTGAAGCTTTTCTCGTCTTTATGGTATACGGGCTTTACGGCGCAGTGAACTCAGAGACCAATCAGCGCCACTGATTGGACGAGGGACGAAGCGAGGAGCAGCAAAAACGTGCTCTAAAAACAGAAACGTTAAAAGAGAAAACTGAGTGTTTAACAGGAACGGTTCTGGAATGGACCTGCTCGTCTAGTTTTGGAGAATACCGCTCTGTACAACCAACATGTTAATCTGTGAAGTTAACAAGAAGACACACCTTTATTTTTATTTTCTCTATAAATAAACACTTTAAGATGCACTTTTTTAAAAAGCGTTCTATTTTTTTTAAATGTAGCCCTTGTTTTTACTTAAAGTGAGGACAAAAATTTATTTGGAGCTTTATAAATAATACATTCAGTTCAGCATTTAAACAGTAAATATACTAAAATATACTGAACGGTATGTGTGATGTGTTGATATTTCAGTAGCTGATGATATAAGATGCTGATACTAGACTACTTCAGTAAACAGGATACACCACTGAATCAGAACACACGTTAGAAATGATGACAGTCCAGATCTTGGCCTGAGGAGATCTCCTCTAACTGGACCTTACTGACTCTAATTAAATACCCCTGCTATACATAATCCCTTATAATTCCAGTCATGATCTTTTATAATTTCTCTTACGTAGTTATAATTCAAATCAGATCAAATGAAATTTATGTGTATAGCTGATGTCGTCACAAAGCAGCTTTCCAGAAATTTAAGAAAAGAAAAAGAAAAAAGATAAGAGAAGTTCAATAGAGAATCAATAAGCCTACAAAGAAAATAACAACACAGATGGAAATCAGAGAAATCATAGATCAAACATAGAAACCAACCCGGTGAGCTAGCCATAGGCCACAGTGGCAAGGAGAAACTTCCTCAGAGCTGGACGAAGAAACCCTGGGAGGAACTATGTATTGCATATAACACTTCATAAATAACACCTTATACATACATTTATGGCAGGTATTGTAAGGCTATATATATGGCATATAACACCTTATAAGTAACACCTTATACATTAATTTATAATGCATTATGAATACAATCTTATGACATTATATAGTATACTATATTGCATTATATATGCCTTATAACACCTCATAAGTGACTTTATAATTCAATATGAATACATGATTGATATAGACAATTATAGAAGCTTATGACAGGTTGTAAGGCATTATCTATGGCACATAACACCTTGCAAATATGTTAATAATGCATTATGAATACAGGATTAATATAGGCTGTATAATTGCCTATATTAATCCTGTATTCATAATGCATTATTATCTTATTGCAGACACTGATAACACCTGATAAATAACACCTTCCAAATATATTTGTAATGCAATATGAATGCAATCTTATGACCTGCAATGCAAGGTGTTATATATGTCTTTTAACACCTTATAAATGCATTGATAATGCAATATGAATACAAGATTAACATTATACAAGCTTATGACATGCACTGTAATGCTTTATGTATGGCATATAACACCTTACACATACATTTATAATGCATTATGAATACATGAGTCATGTAAGCAATTATACAAGCTTATAACAGGCACTCTAAGGCATTATGTATGGCATATAACACCATATAAATAATTAATAATGAAATGTGAATACTGGATTAATATAGTGCACCTTATAACACCTTATAAATAACACATTATACATATATTTGTAATGCAATATGAATCCAATCTTATGACATTGTAAGGCATTGTATATGTTTTATAACATCTTATAACTACATTTATAATGCAATATGAATACAGGCTTTATATTGGCAATTATACCAGCTTATGATAAGCATTGTAAGGCTACATGTATGCCTTATAAAACCTAATAAATGCATTAATAATGCAATATGAACACAGGATTCATAGTAAGCACTTTTTAGAGTGTACGAAGAAGTTTAACAAAATAAACTTTCCTTAAATATAAACAGATTTTCCGGGGTCAGGAAATGTGAGGACCTCTTTGCTTGTTCTCGAGAGTACAAATTGAAGGCATCATGCATTTTGTATAGAGGACAAGCTGAGGTTGGAAATTCTATTACACAGAGTTAATATTTACCCCGGTCGTAATCCCAGTTTTGGAGAATGTTTACTTCTCACATTTCCTCCCTTTGAAAAACTGCTGCCGCTGGACAGTTTCGGCCCCTTCAGTCGGCGTCTAATCACGTCGACACAGAAACTTCACGCGTTTGCAAATATAGTTTTGTTTGTGATGGAAAAACAGAATTGAACAAACACTTTTCTTCAGGAAATATTTCAGAGAAGAGTAAATACAAGTTAATCCACTCACATACCGAAGGAAGGATACTGGAGACTGGAAGTCTTCTCCAACATCTAGAAGACCACCAAAATCGCCCCCCCCCCCCCCCCCCATCAGATACAAAGCGTCTTCGAAAGAGATAGAGAAAGAAGGAGAGGAGAACTTCAAGCTCAACCTTCAGATCTGAGAACATCCACAGGTGCTTCTATTCATCCCTACACTGTGAGAAGACAATCCTTAACGCTTTAGTGTCTACACGGCTTTGTGTAGATGTTCAAGAAGCTCCTCACTGAGAACCCCAGAGTTGGAAATGCCTTTATAAACTTTACCCTGAGTTAATCCTCGTTTAGTGATGCATGGCAGGCTTGGTGGGCAGGCATAAGGTGCCCATCCCTACCGAGTCCAACAGCCAACATCATTCATCTCAGCTTCTAATTACTATTTGGGGATAAACGGAGAGATTCCGGCATCTGTTCCAGCAAACGGCAGATGAAATTTGACACTCATATCTCGTGTTTTTTCTTTTTGCCTTAACACATTTTAAGGCTGGTTTCCAAGACAGTAGCCTCGTCCAGTGGATTCTTTCCAAAGCCTATGAATACCTTAAATAGTCAGCAGCTGCTGGCAGGTCCAGGCTTCCATTGCTTGCTCCTATAAGTTAAGAACAACTCATTTAGTAGCTGCACTAAATGCACTGAACCTCAGCACGCCTTACCCTCAACATCCAGTTCATTTGACTAGTGTTATCACCAACCTGTGGTGTAGTGGTTAGTACGGTGGTGTAGTGGTCAGCAAGGTGGTGTAGTGGTTAGTACGGTGGTGTAGTGGTTAGTATGGTGGTGTAGTGGTTAGTACGGTGGTGTAGTTGTCAGCAAGGTGGTGGTTAGTACGGTGGTGTAGTGGTTAGTATGGTGGTGTAGTGGTTAGTATGGTGGTGTAGTGGTCAGCACGGTGGTGTATTGGTTAGTACGGTGGTGTAGTGGTTAGTATGGTGGTGTAGTGGTTAGTATGGTGGTGTAGTGGTCAGCAAGGTGGTGTAGTGGTTAGTATGGTGGTGTAGTGGTTAGTATGGTGGTGTAGTGGCTAGTATGGTGGTGTAGTGGTTAGTAAGGTGGTGTAGTGGTTAGTAAGGTGGTGTAGTGGTTAGTATGGTGGTGTAGTGGTTAGTATGATGGTGTAGTGGTCAGTGTGGTGGTGTAGTGGTCAGCACTGTCTCCTCACAGTAAGATGATCTGGGTTGGATTCCCGGTCCGGGTGGTTCTGTGTGGAGTGTGTATGTTCTCTCCGTGTTTGAGTGGGTTCCTCCGGGTACTCCAGTTTCCTCCCACAGTCCAAACACATGCATGTTAGGATCCTCACTCTAAACTGCCCGTAGGTGTGAGTGTGTGCTGGCCATGTGATGGTCTATGGTGTACCCAGCCTTCGCCCGATGACGCTGGGATTGGCTCCAGCCACCATGTGACCCCGACTATCGGGAACTCTATAGTTCTGTGAACTCTATAGTACTGAATAGTGGATTTACAGCTACTCTGCATCATTTTTGTCTTTAGACATTCTTGGGCCTGGCCTGAAATCACAGCTGTATCATACACTGGAGCCACACTTTGCATGATCCCAACATAATAACTATATAAACACTAGAATAAAGCTGGTTCTCCAGCGTAACCATGAGTTATACACCTGTTACAGCCTATAGTGTACTAGCTAACTTTTTCCTGCTTTAGGCTCTAACATAACTCTGACGTTGTCAGCTACAGCAGCCTGACCTGTTTGAGACCCTTTGTACTGCACGGTGCCCAGCGGCTACATTTCACTGGGAAACCGAGGACATTCTGTTTCACAGCTCAACAGCCATTCTCAGCTCCAGACTCGCTAACTCAGCTAAGCTAAGGTGCTATCGACTATGCTGGCCAGCCTGGCCTACTCAAGTTCCTCCATGCTGTGCTCAAGCTAGGTCAGAGCCCAGCGGCTATATTTCACTGAGATATGAAGAACCTTCCACTAGTAGTTTTGCTGCCACTCTGTGAGCCTGGGTCACCCCGTTACTGTTTGCTAGTCCTAAAGGCACGTTCAGCCAGCCCACCAACTTCAGCCCCTTCAGGCTATTCGAGCTAGGTCAGTGCCCAGCTGCTACATTTCACACTGCAAGCCCTGGGCAAAGTTTCAGCACCAGCAGCGGACACGCCCCCAATGTTCCAGAGCAAAGAATACGGCTTAGTTTTAAACTATTCAGAATCCTAATTTCGTATGCTGCAAATATAGTTTGAGCAGATATTTATTAGAGCTGTACCTGACACAGAGTTTTGGCTGGTCAATTTTAATTTTGGCTGGCCACTTCAAATTTTGGCTGGTCAATTTGAATTTTGGCAGGTGAATTCAAATTTTGGCTGGTCAATTTAAATTTTGGCAGGTGAATTCAAATTTTGGCTGGTCAATTTAAATTTTGGCTGGTCAAATCCAGTTATGGCTGGTTAAAAATTACATGGACTCTTTAAAATAACCTTTTATAGCATACATAGCATATTTTACTCCAAATATTAAAAAAAGAATTAAAATTGAACCGTTTAAAATAAATATACAGCATTGCCTGCAATGAAATTGAACTGACATCTTTATTTATGATTGGTTTAATTACATAAGATTAAAAAAAACATTTTCAGGGTTTGGCACTCTAATTTAATAGTAATACTATTAGTAAATAATTGTGAAATAAAAACAGAATAAAACATCTGGTTGTGGTTTAAAGAATGTTTATAGTGTTACACATAAGCTGCTTCTCAGAGCACATATTTATTAGGCAATATTGAAAGTGACTCAGAATTCTGGCTGGTCAATTACAACTTTGGCTAGTCACTTTAAATTTTGACTGGTCAAATACAACTTTGACTGGTAAATTTGAATTTGGCTGGTCCATTCGAATTCTGGCTAGGCAAATACAACTTTGGCTGGTCAATTTGAATTTTGGCTGGTCAATTCAAATTCTGGCTAATTAAATACAACTTTGGCTGGTAAATTAAAATTTTGGCTAGTCAAATACAATTTTGGCTGATCAATTAGAATTCTGGCTAGTCAAATACAACTTTGGCTAGTAAATTCGAATTTTGGCTGGTCAAATACAACTTTGGCTTGTCAGTTTGAATTTTGGCTTGTCAGTTTGAATTTTGGCTAGTCAAATACAACTTTGGCTGGTCAATTCTTATTTTGGCTGGTCAATTCTTATTTTGGCTGGTCAATTCTTATTCTGGCTAGTCAAATTGTTTTATGTTGTTATTAAAATGCGACACACTCAAAAAACACACTTTGAGACTGCTCGGCTTGAAGGATCCTGATCAGCGGACGGGCCTCCAACCTCAACTTCGTCAACTTTCCAGGAGCAGCTCTGGTATTCATTATTACTTTACATAGACTTTAATCAAATATATCTTTATATATCTTCACTCCCCCAAAAATCTAGTATCCCCAAAATAGCAACTTTACAGGAGAGACCAAAAACCACCTTCACTTTCAATGTAAGTCAATAGAACCAGAATATTTTCCAAGCTATTTTGGAGCATTTCTATTGGTCCATTCATCGGGAAATTTGGACACATTACAAAGAACAACCTTCTTCTAATGATGAAGCAAAATGAAAATGGACAAAAATGGACATGTTTTCATTTGACAGCGACCATATACATATTTTTAGTACTGTGTTTAAGACCCCCCCAACATCCTGCATCAACGCTTTCCATTTGTGATGATTCATCGCCTCATCTTTGGAGACTTCGGGTGACTAAATGAAGTCTTCTGAGAGGCGGGCGGCTCGGACGTACGCTGAGAAAATAAAGATTATGATCTAATTCCGCTCCGGCGGTGTTACGCTGAGCCCCAATCCCTGTACACACATTTAATGGAATCAGAAGCTGAGACAGTGCTGGGGCTGCGAATGGAAAGAGCTTGTTAATGAAGACTAATGGGGGGGGGGATGCGCACGCAGAGCAGCCAGTCTGAAGAGAGATTACAGCGAGCTACCTGAGAGAGCTACACGGCCCGGTTCGAAGCTAATTACACTAAGAGGGGCGCTAAAGTAAAAAGAAGATAAGACGTTAGGGTGGCTGCATTGTTTTTGTTGTTAAAAGGTCTATTATCTGTCTCAACGGCGGCCCCCACCGGACTGGGTTAGGGGCGTACGTGGCACGGGCGCTATGAAATATGAACTTGATTAAATTGAGCAGCGTGAATAAATTATCGGCGGCGATAAAGACGGAGAGGGGGAAGAAAACAAGGCGGGCCAGGGGCCAACGGCAGATTCCCATCTTCTCAAATGAAGCGGCGTGTCGGCTCCGTGATCCAACTATTGAAAATCCAGGGGTCTGGGGCTGCTGGAGATAAGGTACGAGGGGGCATAATTTAGAACGCTGAGTAATCTGCCATCCCGGCAATATTGTTGTTTTCTTCTTTCAGTGTGTCCTCTCTGACCCGGCTTTAGATATCTAATCAAACTCGGCCCGGTCCGTTTCCACATGCTGCCAAATGCTTGACGTGACCGTAACCCCGCCAATTCACCCCATCAATCTGCTGGAGCACTGCAGCCCCTCCGACGGCCGAGTGATATATTCTCCTCGCCGCCCTCTCTCCCCGGAGCGGTTATGTGCATCGCACGTCCATTATTCAAACAACAAGCAGATGGTCAATTAACTTTCATTCATTAACTCAACGGCACGCGGGTACGAACGGACGCGCTTTCTATCTTTCACTTCGCTGTTTTCTTATTTTAGCGGATCACTTGGACCGTCGTCGCCCACAACGCTACTGTCTTCCGTTTAACGCTTGCAGTTTGGTGGACGCGATGAAATAACAGCTCGGCGTTTGAAGAGCGAAACACAGTTTTTATAGAACACAGGCTTGTACTGTGGAAAAGTTCATTTCCTTCATTTCCAGTAATAAAGACTATTTAGTCAAATACAACTGTGGCTGGTCAATTTGAATTTTGGCTGGTTAAATACAACTTTGGCTAGTAAATTCAAATTCTGGCTAGTCAAATACAACTGAGGCTGGTCAATTTGAATTTTGGCTAGTTAAATACAACTTTGGCTAGTAAATTCAAATTCTGGCTAGTCAAATACAACTGAGGCTGGTCAATTTGAATTTTGGCTGGTTAAATACAACTTTGGCTAGTAAATTCAAATTCTGGCTAGTCAATAACAATAATATAGTTGCTTTAGGAAATCAAAGAAAACCCAAAGAAATAGTTTCTAAAACTATTAAAAGATCTGCAGAAACCTTCTAACAACAGAGCAGGACCTGCAAGACCATCACAACTGTCCTTAGAACATATCATTCAAAGAAAAATAAGTTTCTCAAATTTTGTTAATTTTATTTTTTCTATGTCTTTTGAACTCTACAGGCACTCTTTATATTGGCGGAGAATTTCATGAGGAAAGAACCAATGGAAATGCTCCAAAATAGCTTGGAAAAATGTCTGGTTCCATTGACTTACAATGAAAGTGAAGAAGGTTTTTAGTCTCTCCTGTAAAATTGCCATTTTACATGTTTTTCTTCGGACAGCAATGATATATTAGGCACGTATGTTGATGTAGAAACAGCAATAATCATACATACAATACAAAGTAACATGAATATGTTATTGTGAGAGAAGTAGATCAGATCTTGATCCAGTTTGAAGAACAAAGTTAGGTTCCAGATTTCTCCTGGACGCCCCAGACATTGTATGAATGTGTTCAGTTCCTTCAGCAGCAAATCTTGATTTAGCTTAATGAAGTACTGAGCAGTCAAAGCAGGTATTAGATGAGAACTGTAAATAATACTGGGTTGTTTAGGAGAAGCTTGGGAAGAGTTAAATAAACACACTGACGTATGTAAAAGCTCTACTTACTCTATTAATACTGTTTAATATTTAATAATAAAGTGTTTGCTGAGTAAATTAAAACTCTGGCACAGTACTGTATGTCCGTGGCTGTTTCTTTCCAAGCGCAGACGAGTGAACTGACCGTCCCAGTGTCCGATCAGAGTTGGAAAAACCTCTAACAGCTTTAACCCTGAAGATTAAACCTTGTTTAGAGATGCATGGCAATCTTAGCGGGCAGGCATAAGGTGCCCAACCCTACTGAGCCTAACAGCCAACATCATTCATCTCAGCTTCTAATTACTATTTGGGGATAAACGGAGAGATTCCGGCATCTGTTCCAGCGAAAGGCGGATGGATTTTGACATTCATATCTCATTTTTTTGTAGCAGCAGGCATCTTAACATGCCTGGAGGCAAATTTCCAAAGCAGTAACCTCTTCCAGTAGGTTCTGTTGAAAGCTCTCCAGGTCTGTAAGCAACTTCAGTGGAGATGCTGGCAGGTCCGAGCTTCCATGACTTGCTGCAATAATTTCATCATTTGAACGTGACAGCTCACGTTCACATTGGGTAAAAAATTCACAATGAGTGGACCAATAGAAATGCTCCATAATAGCTTGGAAAAAAACTCTGGTGCCATTGACTTCCATTAAAAGTGAAGAAGGTTTACAGCCTCTACTGTAAACTTGTAGTGGTCAGCACTGTCTGCTCACAGTAAGATGATCAGGTGATTTAGTACTAACCACTACACCACCATATTAACCACTACACCACCATACTAACCACTACACCACCTTACTAACCACTACACCACCATACTAACCACTACACCATCATACTAACCACTACACCACCATACTAACCACTACACCATCATACTAACCACTACACCACCATACTAACCACTACACCACCTTACTAACCACTACACCACCATACTAACCACTACACCATCATACTAACCACTACACCACCATACTAACCACTACACCATCATACTAACCACTACACCACCATACTAACCACTACACCACCATACTAACCACTACAACACCATATTAACCACTACACCACCTTACTAACCACTACACCACCGTACTAACCACTACACCACCGTACTAACCACTACACCACCATACTAACCACTACACCACCTTACTAACCACTACACCACCGTACTAACCACTACACCACCGTACTAACCACTACACCACCATACTAACCACTACACCACCGTACTAACCACTACACCACCTTACTAACCACTACAACACCATATTAACCACTACACCACCTTACTAACCACTACACCACCGTACTAACCACTACACCACCTTACTAACCACTACACCATCGTACTAACCACTACACCACCAAACTAACCACTACACCACCATACTAACCACTACACCACCATTTTAACCACTACATCACCGTACTAACCACTACACCACCATACTAAGCTCTACACCACCATACTAACCACTACACCACCATACTAACCACTACACCACCATTTTAACCACTACACCACCGTACTAACCACTACACCACCATACTGACCACTACACCACCATACTAACCACTACACCACCGTACTAACCACTACACCACCATACTAACCACTACACCACCATACTAACCACTACACCATCATACTAACCACTACACCACCATACTAACCACTACACCACCATTTTAACCACTACACCACCATACTGACCACTACACCACCATACTAACCACTACACCACCAAACTAACCACTACACCACCATACTAACCACTACACCACCATTTTAACCACTACACCACCGTACTAACCACTACACCACCATACTGACCACTACACCACCATACTAACCACTACACCACCGTACTAACCACTACACCACCATACTAACCACTACACCACCATACTAACCACTACATCATCATACTAACCACTACACCACCATACTAACCACTACACCACCATTTTAACCACTACACCACCATACTGACCACTACACCACCATACTAACCACTACACCACCAAACTAACCACAACACCACCGTACTAACCACTACACCACCGTACTAACCACTACACCACCATACTAACCACTACACCATCATACTAACCACTACACCACCATACTAACCACTACACCACCATACTAACCACTACACCACCGTACTAACCTCTACACCACCGTACTAACCACTACACCATCATACTAACCACTACACCACCATTTAACCACTACACCACCGTACTAACCACTACACCACTATACTAACCACTACACCATCATACTAACCACTACACCACCGTACTAACCACTACACCACCGTACTAACCACTACACCACCATACTAACCACTACACCACCGTACTAACCTCTACACCACCATACCAACCACTACACCACCATACTAACCACTACACCACCGTATTAACCACTTTACCCAAATAGTATCTGCTCTGTGGTGGTCCTGTGGGGGTCCTGATCATTAAAGAACAGAGTAATAAAGTATACAGAGAATCAGATGAACTACAGTCTGTAAGTGGAGCTCCTATCTGGTCAGTGGAGCTGATACAGTGTACAGTGTGTGTGGATATAAGCAGGTGGTTTTAATGTTATGTCTTATCTGTATATATATATATATATATATATATATATATATATATATATATATATATATATATATATATATATATATATATATATATATATTCACGCTTATGTTTCTTGTTATATGGTGAACAGACCTGATTTGTCCGGCCTTGTTCTAAAAGCAGTAGAGAAAGGAGGTGCTGGTGATAACCAGATGGTGCAGCCCAGAGCAGAATCATCTGGGAATCAGAAGTGTCTCTGTGGCGATTAGTCAGGTGAAGTGTATGTTTAATTGAATTCATCGAACAGTTTGCTACCTCTCTGTTTCATAGCAACTGCTCCACGGACTGTATCCATCATCTCCGGGGCAGTTGGGGCCAAGTCCGCTCGGCCATCCATCCGCGTCACATGTCCAGCAGCGCCGGAGCTGCCAGTAATTGTAAGCTGGTGATACTCAGGCCAGCGCAAATGATCTCGGTCCAAAACAACAGACGTGCGCTCATCATGGACGGAGGCCGGAGACGTAAAAAACAATCCCCGGGACGTAATTGAGAAGCAGGGACGTCCTAATCCGGAGCGCCGGCGTTATACATCCCCTCCCCGACGCTTGCTCGGCAGCTCGGCGTTTATTTTCCATATCCAACTCGACATTACGCCTTAACGCGGCTCACGCCGAGACAATTCCAGCGCCTCTCCGCTCTGATCGAAGGCGATGTTTCGGGAGTGGAAATTGTTGATGGTTCAGCACGCGTTCACAGGCTCCGAGGTAGCGAAATCTGAGTGCCATCTGTACCCAATCCACAGGATCTTAACCAGCAGCATTTATTGCACATATGATTACTGGGTGGCATGCTGTTTTCTTTACAAGCCATCTGTCCAGGAGAGGCTACGTGAGACCCGGAGAAATAAATATATAAAAGCAAACCCTGCCGTGCCGGAAAATATGAATCCCTGAGCCTGTCACAGTGTTTCATCCACTCGTTCCTGTAAAGGTTAGAAGCTGAGATGGGAAGCAATTAGTTAGGAAACAATTTCAGGGCTGTACGCTTTCCAGAGCTGACGCTTGTGTTTCTGTTTGAACACGATTTAACTCACTTTCGTTTTAGTCAACAGTCCACCGTTACAGTTACTCATGTTACAGTCGTAGGGCTACCTTAAGCATGGATTTATCTGTGTGTATCTAAAGTTGTGTATTTCACACAAAGAGAATTTCACACAGAAACATAGGTTTTAAAATGAATAACATGTAAAGGCTGATTTATACTCCATCTGCGTCAGCTCCGTTTACATCAGTGGGGAACCGTCATAGCCGTCTACGCCCTTTCAGAGGGCCTAAAATATTCTTTACATACAACTTCTTTTTATCTACTCACAGTTTGACAATCAGCATCTAAACAATTATAAAAATATAGAAAAATAAATTATTAATCGTGTCTATTCAATCTGTGTTGGAGCGTGAGGGGTTAAGTGGAAGTCTGTGAGTCTGTGTCTCCCCCTATAAGGACTGTGATGACTCTGCAGAATGTTGGTGATTGGTGGTCCCGCTGTTCATGTACAGAGGGGGCCAGGCAGTAATAGTTCAGAGCCATATCAATTTCAAATAACAGTAAAACTGACCAATCATATCTTCCCTCTAAGCGGGCGGGGCTTAACTGTATGATCATTTCCGCCCGCTGCGGCGATGCTAGCGATGGAACGATGGAAGCCCATGCCCAGCCCCCAAACTGTCAAACCCACCCCCTCTGAAAACTCGAGCGCAAAGGCTTAAGGGTCACGGTTCGCTACTGGTTTACATGGTTGCTGAGCAACAAGTCCAGTTGGAGTAAATCAAACATGGCGGCGGCGGGTGAGCTTATAGTTCTTTATTTAGTTTTAAAACAAAGAACAAATGACTGTTTGTCTCCGCACCGAGGAGAAGCTATTTCGGGGAATTTCTAATGAACGTACACCTCTCTTCAGAAAGTCCCACCGTCTCTTCTTCGTCCTGTCCGTATGGAAGTGGTCACATCTCGCACTGCCCCCGCGGTCTCCAGCGGTACCAAATGAATGCAGAGTACGGACTGAAGGCTCTGTGCGTATCTGTATATTTAACGTTGAGCATTATTGAGTCTTTAACATGTTTCTGTCAGTAGAGTCACTTGACTAAGCATTGTTAACCGTTTCTTAATCATCCAGTGTAGAACCTGAGACTGTTCTAGATACCGCAGGAGCTTTAAACACGTGTAGGTTCACACGCTGGTTCTCAAACGACTCTCTGCCTATATAGTCCACAAACTGTCCGAGTTCTTGTGTGTGAGGCATGTAGGCTATGTGTCATTTGTGCCTCTATAAGTCGAGGCAGAACGTAGACTCTTAACCATTTATATATATATATATATATATATATTTACACAAAATGTAAAAATTTGTCATTAGATTAATCAACTAATTGAAAAAAATAATCGTTCGATTAATCGATTATGAAATTAATCGTTAGGTGCAGCCCTACACAGTAGTGACAGCATTTGTATATACACACCAAGTTCTATATCAATACAGGTTCAGTATGTAATTATTATTTAGGCTGTCAATCTACTAAAGAAGATGTAACTAATCAATCGCACATTTTGCTGTCAAGAGTTTAATTGCATCTAAAACCAATCCCAATCTTGCAATCTGGAGCCAATCCCAGCGTCATCGGGCAAAGGCGGGGTACACCATGGACCAGTTCACCAGTTCATCACATGACCATCACACACTCACTCATGCACTCACACCTACGGGTAGTTTAGACTGAGGATCAATTTAACATGCATGTGTTTGGACTGTGGGAGGAAACCGAAGTACCAGGAGGAAACCCACTCAAGCATGGGGAGAACATACACACTCTAGGTGAGGATCATCTTCACTCCGTGGAGCTGGTCTGGATCTGAAAAGACTGACGTTGCTCAGAAGATGGCAGTTTACATACTTTGTAAGAAAGCAGCCATTAAAGATCTACACAGCAAACCTGTTCATCATCTCCCAACAAACCACCACACAGAGTATGAGGAGTATGAACAGAGTATGAGGAGTATGAACAGAGTATGAGGAGTGTGAACAGAGTATGAGGAGTATGAACAGAGTATGAGGAGTATGAACAGAGTATAAGGAGTGTGAACAGAGTATGAGGAGTGTGAACAGAGTATGAGGAGTATGAACAGATTATAAAGAGTATGAACAGAGTATGAAGAGTATGAACAGAGTATGAGGAGTGTGAACAGAGTATGAGGAGTATGAACAGAGTATGAAGAGTGTGAACAGAGTATGAGGAGTGTGAACAGATTATAAAGAGTATGAACAGAGTATGAGGAGTATGAACAGAGTATGAAGAGTATGAACAGATTATGAAGAGTATGAACAGAGTATGAAAAGTGTGAACAGATTATAAAGAGTATGAACAGAGTATGAGGAGTGTGAACAGAGTATGAGGAGTATGAACAGAGTATGAGGAGTATGAAGAGAGTATGAAGAGTATAAAACTCAGAGTATGAGGAGTATGAAGAGAGTATGAAGAGTATAAAACTCAGAGTATGAGGAGTATGAATAGAGTATGAGGAGTATGAACAGAGTATGAAGAGTATGAACAGAGTATGAGGAGTGTGAACAGAGTATGAAGAGTATGAACAGAGTATGAGGAGTATGAACAAAGTATGAGGAGTGTGAACAGAGTATGAAGAGTATGAGCAGAGTATGAGGAGTATGAACAGAGTATGAGGAGTGTGAACAGAGTATGAAGAGTATGAACAGAGTATGAGGAGTGTGAACAGAGTATGAAGAGTATGAGCAGAGTATGAGGAGTATGAACAGAGTATGAGGAGTATGAACAGAGTATGAGGAGTATGAACAGAGTATGAGGAGTGTGAACAGAGTATGAAGAGTATGAACAGAGTATGAGGAGTGTGAACAGAGTATGAAGAGTATGAACAGAGTATGAGGAGTATGAACAGAGTATGAAGAGTATGAACAGAGTATGAAGAGTATGAACAGAGTATGAGGAGTATGAACAGAGTATGAGGAGTGTGAACAGAGTATGAAGAGTGTGAACAGAGTATGAAGAGTATGTGTTCACATTTTCAGCAAGTTTCCTTTAACAGGGCCGTATTGACTTCTAATTAAACAGCCCTGCTCTATAGCATCTATAGCCTCCCTATACAAAGTTGTTACCATCTGAAGCTGTTGACATGTTTGTTTCTCATATGTCATGTTTGTTGAGTTGACACAATAGCGCGACAATGATATATAATGATGTTCTAGAACAATGTACCATTCTTAACTGGCTCCTCGTACTGATAGCACGCTGAGAGTGCTGTGGATACATCCATTCGGTTGAAAAACTGTCAAAACCTCGGGGAGGGGAAAAAGACTGCCATCTGTTTAGCTCTGATAAGTTCCTCACATTCCGTAATTGACAATTTGACAATCCGCGGTTGGGCGATGTGGACTCGGGCTCACGGCCTTTTAAACCGCCGTGTTAAATAACGCTAATTGCGATGAGCTCGGCGTATTTGTATTTGTCGAAGATAAAAAAAAAAAAACATCTAGCAACAACACCTCTGACAGATTTCCAGTCCGTTCTTAGCGCCGGTTATATAGACGTTATATAACGGCTTCATGCCGCACGTCCCTCCGTCTGGCTCTGCCACCGCGCTTGCTGCTTTCCCCCGGTATAAATAATAAGTACCAATTTGAGGGAGCACACGTCTTCCCTTGTTGCCTTATCTTTCAATCTGCTCGGCGGTACTCCGGGTTAATAAGGGCCAAACCTGTCTTGTCTCATTCTCCGCAATCAGCTTTATCTGACACTTTGACAGGGGCCAATTGCAAAAAAGGCAAAAAATAACAGCTCGGCCGTCTAAACGGGGCGAACACCTAATTTGGAAGACAATGGTCACAGTCTAGCCTTACACAGTTATTGGTCTGGCCCGGTGTAATATCTGACATGTTGATACAAGTTCATTCAGCCTCCTATTTCTGTTCACTCGGCTCTCGGGTGCTGCCGGCTTGCTGAGGGAGTGCGCTGTGAGAATAGAGGGCTAGTTTTTATATTTGCCGTAGCTGTTGACTAATGAGTCAATGAGTCAATGAGAAAGTCAAGTTTGAGTGGATCAATTAATCAATGCAATCAATCTCAAACGCCATGTCCAATGTCTCAAACGATCTGTTGGCCTGCTGATATGATTTGTTTCTTATAGCTATAATTAGACTAGGCCACTGGTTTTTCTGTTAGTAATTAATAAGCAATGATTTATAAAACTTTTAGAACTTTTAAAAATGGCATGCACTTGAAAAACAAGTGCTTTGTTGGGGACAACCTAAAAACTTCACTTCATGTGGTAACAAGCATTTGAACTAGATTTACTCAACCTAATTTTTCTTAAACTTTTGTAAACTTTCTCAGACAACATGAATTCACTCTGTCGAACTCTGCTACTCCTGAGCTTGTCATAGTAAAATCCAAGCCTTGTGGAAAGATATATGCCAAAAATTGTATTCTTGCCAGTTGAGCTGTACATGCAAACTTAAAGTTTCAGCTCCGGAAACTCTCGATGCTGTGTAGAGTGAGGGGTATATTGTAAAATTGGGATGATGATAATAATTTTTTATGAGTAAGTAAATATTTTGTTCTGTATATACACTACTGGTCAAAAGTTTGTACATAATGTACTTAAAGATTTGATTGGTAGTGTACTAAGACTTTTAACCAGGAGTGAATATACAGTATATACTGTATATGCCTGTCTATTAATCTGTGTCAGATCACACACAGATGGTCATTATACGAAATCCTACATAGGTTATGAGAAGTTTACAGCTCAGCCGAACTCATGATTTTACACCAGGAACCTCCCGAGGAAATCTGCCCCAAACCCAAGAGATAATGACTTGACCATATGGGTCACATGGGCCAGGGAAAAGATGGAGGCAGGCCTGTAAGACTGTGCAGTTTCCAGTCCAATGCAGACGATTCTGAGATCTTTTGCCCAGACCTGACCATGCACTAACGGCAAGAAGTTAAAACAGTCCCAAGCCTGGAAATGCAATCAATCAATCAATGAACCAGCCAATGAATCAGTCAACCAACCAGCCAATTAATCAACCAACCAGCCAACCAACCTACCGATAAACCAACCAAGGAACCAACCAATCAATCAATCAATCAATCAATCACTTAACCAGCCAACCAATCAATCAACCAACCAAACAACCAAACAACCAAACAACCAACCAACCAATCAATTAATCAAACACATTAATTAATCACTGTCATGTACGATGTTTCAGATCAGTCTAAGTGAACTCTAAAGGTTTCTCTATTGTATTTGGGCAAGCTGGTTTAGGGATCTGATATTAGCATTCAGTTCACTCCCTTGGGGATAAGGTTGGGTTGTGGGATCTTCTAACCAGCACCCATTACCATTTGCCATGTATCAACTTACCATACACCTCCTCGTTTTCCTGATTGATGTGCAAATGTGGATAAGATAGCGGATGCCCAGAGTCTGTACTTTTGCTGCTCTAACGCACCAGCTAAATCTGTTTGTTGATGAACGAGTTGAATGGAATGTTTTTGGCAGAAACAGCAAAACCGTGCAGAGAGTTGCTGCTAGGGGCTAGAACACGAGATTTTATGTCTTTGTACACAGCATTCAGTCCAAAACAACAAGTATTTCCAAATTACATTAACACAAAGAGGCTTTATTACAAGTGAATCCCCAGCATTTTATTGGTCTATTCATTCGGAAATGGTTTACATGATAGAACGAACAGCTGATTTTCCCAAAGCTTGTCAAAATATTGAACTGTACACTTAAACTTTGTTATGACCTGGTCTAGGGTCAGGCCGCAACAGAAATTGAGAGTGGGTTCTCTCCCCTGACCTCTGCTAGACCAGACAACCAGAAAGTTTATTTTCAACATGGTTGGGAGTGATGGTTGGGACGCTGGCTTCGGGGACAGACAACATAACAAACAAAACAACTAAAGAAAGAAAACTAACTAAACCTGAAAAACAAAGCAAACAAAAATCAGAACCACCTCTAACTCCCCATAACTACCCCTAACCACCTACCACAAAACAGGGGAAAACAGTAGACAAACAAAAGGCCCGTCCCCTACATCCCACAGAGATCTTGTGGAATCAAACAAAGCTATTACTAAATTAACAAATGTGGTGGAGGAGCTGGGGTGGTCCAGGCTGGTCTGGGCAGGAGTTCTTCTAGGTCAGGTCAAAGGAGAGAACCCTGAACTTCTCCCAACATGATCTTTTATTCCACTAGGTGGAATTCCACTTTTATTCCTCTAGTGGTTGAACCTGGACTTGCACACAGTGCCACATAGAAAAAAAACACACACAACAACATGGCTGCCAAGAAACATCAAAAATGGCTACTATGACCAGGGGCTGTAACAACTTACTGTGCAAAAGTCAGAGACCACATGTTCATTATTTTAATTTCCAGTCAAAATATCCATTAAGAACAACATACTGAATCAGAATAAAGGATGAAATGTATTATCACTGTCCAAAGAACATGTTTCTCCATTTCTGTCCTGTTTTATTTTTGCTATTTCATTTCAGCTGAAAGGTTCATGATGAACGGACCAATAGAAACGCTCCAAAATCTCTTGGAAAAACGTCTGGTTCCATTGACTTGAAACTAAACGGAACAATGTAGTAGTTTGTATATCTTTCTTGATATAGGATCCTAGACAACATTGGTGTAGGAACCAGGGGTCTTGGGGGGACGTGTTCCACACAATATCAGAAACAGGTAAATTTGTCCCACCAAAAACTTAAACCACAGAAAAACTTTAAAAACTTTTATTCTAAAAGCTTGTTTTGGCAGCCTTCGAAATTCATGCTCTGTGTTTGTTGTTAGCAACAAGCTCTGGTTGTTAGGTGGTCTTGGTCTTTCACTGTGTTAAGGCTTGTGTTGAGATGCCTGTTCAAAAACATCCTGCAGTCAGCAGCTCTACTGACCCGAGCTCTTGACTTGCTGGTGGGTCAAGTAGCTCGCACAAGCTTTAAACGCGAGGTCAGTGATGAGAGCAGTGAACAGCAACGATGACCATATATACTGCAATAAACCAGCTTTAGTATAATGTGTTGCTATGGTAACAGACTAGGAGGGTTTGGGTTAGCTAACGTTTATATTAACTTTAGTCAGAAAGCACTCTGAAACGTAAAGCTACATTACTCTCTGGCCACGCCCCCAAACTGCAGACTGCTACTACACTACATACATAAATTAATAAAATATAATAAATAAAATAAATTAATTAATGAATAAATAAAAGGACGCCATCGTTAGAAGTGCTGCCAGTAGTGCTGTATGTAATGTTTCAGAGGGTGCTGTTTGGGACACTAATGTTAGTCTAGTCTAGTCAGGAAACCTCAACATACATTTATTTATCATTTAATTTCAGCATAATGCTCCAAAGAAAAGAATATATTTATTAGTTATATATGTATATAAGCCAGACATTGCATGTATAGTTTAAAAGTTTTCTGACAGCAGTGTAATGTATCTAGTTTAGTTTGTAAAGTGATCTTTAATTGGATTTATCTAATAATAATCAGACGTACAGATAATGTTGTATTTAGTTTATTTTATTTATAATTTACTGTAATTCTACAAATGTTGCTCTACGTCACTAAACATACAGTGATTTACTACCTTACCTACAGTGGAATCAGCTTATAGCTAATATTTTAGGGGATAGGTATTTTGCCATTGCCATACAGGGAACTATAATAAGGGTCTATATGGGTTTCTCTATAAGAAGAATAAAGGGAATGTTCAGTAATTGCCTTTATTTGATCTCTGAGTAATCAGCAATCCTCCAAAGCTGATATGGTTTTGTCCAAAGAACAATTTTCTCTCAAATATCACTGGATCTTCTGAACGATAAGGTTATTAAAATGTCAAAATTTGAATATTGCTACTACACACTGATTTTACACCATTAACCTTCTTTAGAAGCCCCAGCGTGGTCCCAACAAGCTGACCTGCACTCTATATTGGTCAACATGACCAGATTTGACCTCTTTCAATATTCTTCTGGGAAGTCTTGGAGTCAAATCTTCCTGTTCCAACTCAAACAGTACTGCGGTACTGTTCTGGCCCCTGGACTGTTGTACCATTTAAACTGTAGAGTTACAGTAAGCTGGACTGTTGTAATGCTGGATAAGGTTTAATTCCTGGAGGATTTGTGTTTATTAATGCCATATTGATCCACAGTGGCATTAGTTTGCCTGTAGCAATATTAATATTATGACTCATTAATGACCTTGTAATTCAGAAAATCCAGTGATATATGGGAATACAAAACATATTAGGTTTGTATTTACCACAGAGCATTTTTTTTACATAATCAAGCTTGATTTGTTTCCAAACCAAGCTTAGACCGGAATAAGAAAACTGTTCTCTTATATCATCGCTGTCCAAAGAAAATTAGTATCTCCAAAAAGGCAACTTTATAGGAGAGGCCAAAACCTTTACTTTCAATGCAAGTCAATAGAACCAGAATTTTCTCCAAGCTATTTTGGAGCCTTTCTATTGGTCCATTCATCGATTTTTTCACATAATATAAACAACAGCCACTGGGTTCAAATGATGATGAAAATGAAAAATCATCAAAAATGAAGAAACAAGTTTTTCCTTGGACTGCAGCCATATGTTATATCTTCAAACATCTCTCCAGAAAAAAAAAATAATATTTGTATATCTGTTTTAATTGGAATGTAATTAAAGAAGGTCTTCTTACTGTTAATGCTAAGCTTGAGAATATACCATAAATAAATAAATAAATATGTAATAAGAAGAAGAATATCTGGACTACAGCGGTAGTGTGGCCAAAACTGACCAGTGATCAATGGGGTTCAAGGGGCTGATAAACTTCACAACAGCAGATGAGCTGCAGTCTGTAATTGTAGACCCATATAGTGAGCTATAAAGCTGGTGGAGCTCATAAAAGGCTGATAGAGTGGGAGCAGGAAATGGATAATCTGGATGATGGGTGCAAATTTCAATCACAATCAGGCTTTAGTTTTCAGACTTCAAAGGACGTATGCTTTAGTTTTACTTGTTTTACTTTATCCTACATATATCAAAGCGAATCATCTCGCTGCTCTAAACTATCCAGTCTCAGCTGGCTTCCCCTTCTGCAGGTAATGAAGCAAAGAACCCACCCAGATGCTGTTCTGAGAGAAGGCACGGCAGCAGGTTAACAGATACTGTTATTAAATCAATGAAGAAAAGTAGAGAAATAAGCTAGAAATGTATACTTTTAGGTTATATGTTGCACGACAGCAATCAGGGGAGGTGGAGATACTGTCATGACATCCATGAGGAGATGGGAATTCTTATTTTGGACTTTAATTTTGGTATACTATTAAATATAACTGCATTATTATATAGAATTTAAATAATAATACATAGCAACTCTTTCCATGTTTGGCTGAATTGTTCACACTTCTGGACTGATTCTGCATCACAGTTGACTCCAGTTCCCATGATACCCCTCACCAACAGGACACTATCGCATGTTCACCTTCAACCGGTCGCAGAAGTTCCTCACCAGAATACTAATCACAGCACCTGTTTCTCATTATGTTTTCCTGTATATACACCATACTGCCAAAAGTGTTCACTCACCCATCCTAATCATTGAATTCAGGTGTTTCAATCACTTTCATGGTCACCGGTGTATAAAACCAGCACCTAGTCATGCAGACTGCTTCTACACACATTAGTAAAGAGTGGGTCTCTCTCAGGAGCTCAGTGAACTCCAGCGTGGTACCATTATAGGACGCCACCTGTACATCAAGTCCAGTGGTGAAGTTTCCTCACTACTAAATATTCCACAGTGGACTGTCAGTGGTGTTAAAACAAAGTGGAAGTGATTGAGTGATATGTAACCCCCATTTCATGAGAGTTAAATATTTAATTCCTAATGTAATCCCTAGTTTAACACTCCTCGGCAGTTAAGGGGTTAAGCGCTATTTGAGCGAAGTTTGATGTCCTGCAGCCAATTGTATTTGATCATTTGACTTGCCCCGCCTTAGCTGCTGTTGATTGGGCAGCTTTGGAGCAGCGCTGGAGCAGCAGGGAGCGCAGGCCCTTTCTCTCTTTTTCCCTATCAGCGTGCCACGGAGGAAGGAGCTGTAGCTTGCAGCTAGCTTACAGTCAGCTCACAAACACTGCTCTTCTTGATTAAAAAAGTGCCTAGGTTGAGGCTAAAGCCTCTTTGACTGTTAAAGTGAACCAAGACACTAAACGACACAAAAACCTGGCCTATGAACACGATTTTTGGTGAGTTGAATCACGTTTTCTTTACTAGCTAGCGAACTAGCTATGCTACCAGATGGCATGGTAAAAACTAGTTCATGTGTAAATAGTTACGTTACTTGATGAAAACCAGATAAAAATGCAAATAAAAGGTAAAATCTATAAAAACTGTTGCTGTTCATCGAGTTTAGTTAAAAATTCAGGTAATGACCGTCAAGTAAAGCATTATTTTTCCTACTCATAGCTGCTGCTGGTTCTAGAGCTATCGAGAGAAAAGGACCAAAAGCTGCATGTTCAGCACAGAGGTATATTCCACTCAGTACTTGCAATGAGTTGTGATACATGTTTAAAGACAGAAGACTATATTTGTCGGGTTTTGAAAGGTTTATTGAATTTATGAGATGTTTTGCAGTTTAATGCCTGTGGAAAAAAAAGAATAATATGGTTATTATTTTGTAATATGGGAATATGCATTTAAAAAGTTAAAATACTTACCTGTCATTGTTTTGAAGACCTGTAAAAAAATGGTTATTTCTGTTAATGAGAAACTTGTGTTATTGTAATGTAATTATTGTTGAGTGATGTAAGTAGTTATAATGAATTGAATGTAATCAAGAGTAATGGTCAGTGAGATTTAGATACGTGGAGAAATTGTTTATTGTACCTGTTTTACTTAAGCAGGTCAGGTTTTTTTTGAGGGCATCGGAAATCTTGGAGAGTGGATTTCCTCTGGATTTCGTGGATTTATCTCATCTTGTCTTGGAACCCCTTCTGTGAAGTTGATGGCGAGCCACCCAAAGAGACTGAACTGCCACATCTGACTGCTCTTGAATCCATTCTGAACTACCTGGTTATGTGGTAGGATTGAGACTGACAGACTGATAAGAACTTTGTTTTTTTTGTTTATTTATCAAAGGGTATTGGTTTTATTGAGGTTACATATTGTGTTTTGTATTTCTTTTTTTTCTTTTCCAAGTAAAGACATTTAAACTTCTCTCTTGGATCTGTTTAATGCCGACATACCCCCACCTCCTCTACGAATCTAGACATATTGGCCCAGACTGGTTATTTTCCTGCATAATACGTATCTACTCAGCCTCACTGTTACTGAATAGTAAGCAAATTATCAGGTTAACCGATAGGAGTGCTACAGATAGCAGCTCAGACATCAAGTGGTAGAACACGTACAATGACAGAGCGGGTCAGCGGATGCTGAGGAGCATAGTGCACAGAGGTCACCAACTTTCTACAGAGTCCATCACTACAGACCTCCAAACTTCATGTGGTCTTCAGATCAGCTCAAGAACAGAGAGTAGAGAGCTTCATGGAATGGGTCTCCATGGCCGAGCAGCTGTATCCAAACCAATCACCAAGCACAATGCAGAGCGTCGGATGTAGTTATGTAAAGCACGCCGGCACTGGACACTAGAGCAGTGGAGACGTGTTCTTTGGAGTGACCAATCACACTTCTCCGTCTGGTAATCTGATGGACGAGTCTGGGTTTGCCAGTTGCCAGGAGAACGGTATTGTCTGACTGCATTGTGTCGGGTGTAAAGTTTGGTGGAGGGGGGATTATGGTGTGGGGCTGTTTTTCAGGAGTTGGCCTCAGAATTAAAGCCTTCTCATCCAACATCAGTGTCTGACCTTACACATGGTCTTCTGCAAGAACAGTCAAACATTCCCATAAACACTCTCCTAAACTGTGTGAAGAGCCTTCCCAGAAAAGCTGAAGCTGTTATAGCTGCAAAGGTTGGGCCGACATCGTATTAAACTCTATGGATTAAGAATGGGACATCACTCAATTCATATATGTGTGTGACGGCAGATGAGCGAATACTTTAGGCAACATAGTGTATACCAGTCTGGTTGTTCTTTGTGAAGTATTGGCAATTGATTCGTCATTGCATACCGAGCATTTATTTCCCTGTTCACCATTTTCTTCTCTTTTTGCCAAGGTCTTATTGGATTTGCTTTCTGGTATTCAACACTAGTTTGTTAACCCTTCGCCACACCCAGCTCTGTTTTGACCCAGACAGTTGCTTTTAACTACGTTTTCAAATTGTTGGTTTGATGATAAAGTTTGCCTTTCTTTAACATCTGCATGCGTTTGCCTCGTCTCAGCCGCCTCACAGTGGTAGATTACCGGCATCAAATTATTACTAATCATGTTTGAGTATTTTTAAAACAATACATTTGCTAAAAGACCAATATTGTGTTAGGCGGCGTCCCACTCTCGCCAATAAATCCCCTTTTGCAGCTCATTAATGCGTTGTCAAGTCAGTTGGGAGGACCCCGTTCCTCATGTTTGATACTCTCAGAATACTGTTGACCATTCTAAATTCCATTTCTCAGGGAACAAAGCAGTCCTCACCCATGTCTGTTTTGTCATCCATCTTGATTTTGATCTGGACTGTTTCTGTACTTACGAGTTTGGATTGCTGGTTTGATATTAATGTTTGGGTTTCTTTAATATCTGCATGCGTTTGCCTCGTGTCAAAATAGCACTATTATATTGAGCTAAAGTAATATTACTGCTGGCGGTACGTAGGCCTGGGTGATATGGGAAAAAATCTTCTCACGATTATTTTTTTCATATCAGTTGATATCGATATATATCACGATATAAATTAAATCACTATTTCCTTTTTACTTTAAGTGAGATATGAAGTTATCAAAATTAAATTGTTTTTTATTTTCAGACAAATAGACAAATGTACTACAGAACATTACATAACTGTATTAACCACACACACACACACACACACACACACACACACACGATTCTGTTTTGGTAGAAAATAAAGTTTCCCTGCTCGAGATTTTGGATTATAAAGTCAACTTTGTCTCAGCGTTCTCACTCGAACTCATACAGTATATATATTTATGTTTATCAATTACGAAATTACATCGATTAGAATAACGTGCGTCGATATGTTGCAAAGGTGGCCGCGTCTACTGAAAGCATGGATTTATCCAGAGCGCCAGCTGCAGCTACAAACAATCACTCACCTACATCTAAAGTTGTGGGAGTGTTTCACACAGAAACACAACAGTGTGGTGCTCTGTCAGCTCTGCACAACACAACTGTACAGCTGCTACACACCAGCACTTGAAGCTCAAACACCCCGTAGAGTATGGTGGTGTAGTGGTTAGTTTGGTGGTGTAGTGGTTAGTACGGTGGTGTAGTGGTTAGTATGGTGGTGTAGTGGTTAGTACGGTGGTGTAGTGGTTAGTACGGTGGTGTAGTGGTTAGTATGGTGGTGTAGTGGTTAGTTTGGTGGTGTAGTGGCTAGTACGATGGTGTAGTGGTTAGTATGGTGGTGTAGTGGTTAGTATGGTGGTGTAGTGGTTAGTTTGGTGGTGTAGTGGCTAGTACAGTGGTGTAGTGGCTAGTACGGTGGTGTAGTGGTTAGTATGGTGGTGTAGTGGTTAGTATGGTGGTGTAGTGGTTAGTAAGGTGGTGTAGTGGTTAGTTTGGTGGTGTAGTGGTTAGTATGGTGGTGTAGTGGTTAGTATGGTGGTGTAGTGGTTAGTAAGGTGGTGTAGTGGCTAGTACGGTGGTGTAGTGGTCAGTACGGTGGTGTAGTGGTTAGTATGGTGGTGTAGTGGTTAGTAAGGTGGTTTAGTGGTTAGTAAGGTGGTTTAGTGGTCAGTATGGTGGTGTAGTGGTTAGTATGGTGGTGTAGTGGTTAGTACGGTGGTGTAGTGGTTAGTACAGTGGTGTAGTGGTTAGTACGGTGGTGTAGTGGTTAGTACGGTGGTGTAGTGGTTAGTATGGTGGTGTAGTGGTTAGTATGGTGGTGTAGTGGTCAGTACGGTGGTGTAGTGGTCAGCACTGTCTCCTCACAGTAAGATGATCTGGGTTGGATTCTCGGTCCGGGTGGTTCTGTGTGGAGTGTGTATGTTCTCTCTGTGCTTGAGTGGTTTCCTCCCACAGTCCAAACACATGCATGTTAGGATCCTCACTCTAAACTGCCCATTGGTGTGAGTGAGTGTTGGTCATGCAGTGGATCGCTGGGATTGGCTCCAGCACCATGTTTAATATGAAAGTGTGGCCTCCTCTTAGCCAACGTACAGTATTTAAAACTTAATAAACTTAATAAACATTTCAAGTTGTAGCACTGATGTGTAGATTACCGGCATTAAAACATTATTAATCCTGTTTGAGTATTTAAAAAATAATAATTAAGTGAAAAAACCCAATATTGAGTTAGGCAGCGTCCCAATCTCCCTAATAAATCTCCTTTTGCAGCTCATTAATGCGTCGTCAAGTCAGTTGGGAAGACCCCTGTTCCCCGTGTTTGATGCTCTCGGAGTGCTGTTGAACATCTTTCATTCTAAACTCCACTTCTCCGGGAACAAAGCAGTCCTCCAAGGTCTCTACACGTTGAGAGGGATTGAAAAACTTGAAAAACTAACAGCGAGGTTGAAAGACCAGAGGGAAAAGGCTGGAGGAGGTTTGCTCTGTGACAACAAACAGGAAGCATTCAAGTGTTTGCTAATCCTCCCTCCACCCCTTCAATCTATTCTGAGTGACAGCGCGAGGTTTCTACACGCAAACACAAACAGGCAATCTGACTCGGAGGCCCTCGAGCCATTTCATTTACACCCGAGAGCCGGCGCACAAGGTGAGCGCGTGATTACGGGATGCGGCCGGGGTTGGAGGCAGGCTCGGCATGCTCTCCGGCGAGCCTCGCATTAACATACGGAGGCCGGGTAATTACGAGTCTGCCTCATCAGCACTTCGGAAACTTCAGAAGTGCTATTGTGCTCGCAAGCCTCAGGGTTTGGAAACACACCTTCAGACTCCGCCAGACAGTCAATCACTCACGTTTCAGGTGTCAGTTTTCAGCAGAGATGGATGGCAGAACCTCAGAAACGGTGAAAGCTAAGCTGCCACCGATATTCAGACGAGTCCCCTTTTTCACAAGTGCTCACAGATTGGATTTTCAATCAGATGTGTCATTTGAAGATGTTGTGCTTCATTCACGTTCAAGTTTGTTTATGATTTCAAACAAGTTTCTTGACAAGTCTCTGCTTGGAAACTTGCAACTTTTAACCCTTTATCGAGTCATAATTCATACATTGTTATGGTTGCTGTGCAGTGTTTTGTTTTGATTCCAGTTGGAGCTGTCTCCAGATTTGGCTGCTGTGGGCAGAGTCTTTCCCCCAGAGAAGGTTAAAAGTTCCCCCAGAGAAGGTTAGAAATGTTCTATTCTTTCAAATTTCAAATAAGCTCAGTGTATAAAGGGTTAAAACATCATGTTCTAAATGATTTCATTTATTACTGCAAAAAATTTCAGATGTACCAAATATGATACAAAACAAAACTCCATATATCGTCGCTGTCCAATAAAAAACAAGTATCCCCAAAATGGCAACTTTACAGGACAGGACAAAACCTGTCTTTACTCTTAATGTAAGTCAATGGAACCAGAATTTTTTTTCCAAGCTACTATTAAGCATTTCTATTGTTAGCAACTGTCGTGTTCAAATAATATATAAAAATGAAAATCAAAAGATACATGTTTTCCTTCGGACAGCTCCGCTATGCAAAGTGTTATTTAATTGTACTATTAATATTATTAATTATTATTAGTTGTATGATTTTATGATAATATTATGATGGTTAAAGGTGGAGTGACTCAGAAAGTGATTGGGATGGGGTGCTCTGAAATGCTGACTCTCAAGCTTTGTGTTGGATTTTGAGGAACTGTGTGAAAACTACAGTGAGGAAAATAAGCATTCCTCATATGCAGTATAGTCACACGTCCAGGCCTGTCTTAAGTTTGCCCTCACCATTTGGATGATCCAGAGGAGTCATGGGAGAAAGTTCTGTGGTCAGATGAGACCAAAATAGAACTTTGTGGTCTTAATTCCATTCACCATGTTTGGAGGAGGAAGAATGATGAGTACCATTCCAAAAAACACCATCCCTACTATGAAGCATGGGGGTGGAAGCATCATGCTTTGGGGGTGGACAGGACAACTGCACTATATTAAGGAGAGGAGGACCGGGGACATGTATTGCAAGATTTTGGGGAACAATCTCCTTCCCTCAGTTAGAGCACTAAAGATGGGTCGTGGCTGGGTCTTTCAACACGACAATGACCCAAAGCACACAGCCAGGAGAACCAAGGAGTGGCTCCGTAAGAAGCATATCAAGGTTCTGGAGTGGCTTAGCCAGTCTCCAGACCTAAACCCTATAGAAAATCTTTGGAGGGAGCTCAAACTCCCTCCCATGTTTCTCAGCGACAGCCCAGAAACCTGGCTGATCTGGAGAAGATCTGTGTGGAGCAATGGACCAAAATCCCTGCTGCAGTGCAAACCTGGTGAAAACCTACAGGAAACGTTTGACCTCTGTAATTGTAAACAAAGGCTACTGTCCCATATATTAACATTGATATTCACAAGTGTTCAAATACTTATTTGCAGCAGTAACACACAAATAAATTATTAAAAAATCATACATTGTGATTTCTGGATTTTTTTAGGTGGACATGCACCTAAGATGAAAATTTGAGACCCCTCCATGATTTCTAAGTGGGAGAACTTGCAAAGTTGCAGGGTGTTCAAATGCTTATTTTCCTCACTTTAGCTTTTTGGAAGTTCTTTAAATAGATCAGTTTTTTGTGATACCTGACTTTTATATGTATATTTATAATATTTATAAACCTCTTGTATATTGTAACACATCTATGGCTGGAAGGGGGTAATTTTAAACACCTACCGTTTCTCCTGGTTTTTGGTTTAGTTAGGGAGCATGGCTAAATCCTTGTCTTTTATTTTTTGTTGTTTATTAGTTTTGTTAGGTAAAGTTAGTTATGTGGGTTTGGAGTTAGTGTTGGGTTTGGTTTTTTTATGTTGAGCCCTGGAGAAATTGCTTTTTTCTGTGGTGTAAACTTTGATCAATGCACTTAGTGGTTAGTACGGTGGTGTAGTGGTCGATCTGGGTTGGACTCCAAAAATGGCCTTGATTGAAAGAATCGTTCATTCAACCTACAGCTTTGGGTTGAATAGAATCAGGTTCTGTGGCTTGTTTGCACAGACATGATTTGTCCTTTGTCATAACTTTTGCTCATACCACATTTGATGTCTTCACTATGTTTACTTGTTGTTTAAGTGTTTATCAATCGTTATTCTACACATCATTTATACTGACTGGAGATACAGCCCAGAGAACAGCTCGTAGACATCGTCCAGCTTGCTTCTCTCTGAAACTGGAGATCATCCAGTGAAAGAATAACATCTCTTGTGGAAGGAATAGTAGAAAATGTTGGTGTAAACAGACTAATGTGAACAAACAACGTGAGTCTTCTACAGTGAAGCTGAGCAGCGCTTGGAGCCTGCAAGTGTCACTTTTATTAAAACCAATGGCTTCAATTGTTTTTTGGGGGTGAAAACATGGAAATTGAGTAAGAAAACAAAGAAGTAATCATCAGAAATCAACAACTCCACAAATAACTTCCCTTCTTCAATAAAGCCCCTCTGTAGACTCGCCAATAAACTTGTTTGTTTGGTTCTTCTCGCAGAAATAAGACTCAAATGTTTCACCAGACAGTGCAATCAACTGTCCTGGATTCAGTTATTATAATTAACTTAAAGAAATCAAGCAATAGATAACTGGTGCGTGAGAGTGAGTGTTGGTCATGTGATGGACTGGCGACCTGTCCATGGTGTACCCCGCCTTCGCCCAGTGATGCTGGGATTGGCTCCAACCAACAAAGCGGAGAATAATGGATGGATGGATTCTCTTCCATATCCAGGATCATTAGAGTGCCTCCACATGGCAATTTTGGGTATTGCATGCTTTTCATTTCTAAATCAACTAAGCAGCCTCTGTTTTTTCTCCGTTGTAGTCTTCCCCATCCTCCCCTTCATGCTTAAGCCTGGGGAAATATATGCCTGTTAGTTCATAAAACTGAGAAACTGAAGTGATGGTAAAAGTTGAATGAGGCCCAAAAGGAAGTAGTGTTTCTACGTTAGCATCTACTGCTTCGCTCCCATTTACTGGCTTCCTGTAGCTGCTCACATTCAGTTTAAAGTTCTGATGCCTACAAAGCCAAGAATGGACCAGCTCCTCCTGACCTTATGTCAATGGTCAAGAGTCGATCTGCACCTCGAGCACTTCGCGCTTCAAGTATGGCTCGGCTTGACCCGCCATCACTCAAGATTCATGGAAGACATGCGACAAGACGCTTCTCTGTCCTGGAGCCCAGATGGTGGAACGAACTTCCACTGGCTGTTTGAACTGCGAACTCTCTCATGGTCTTCAAACGTAGACTGAAGACCACCATCTCTTTGTAAAGCACTTATAAGCACTGATCTACTGAAGCATTGGCAGAAACCGTAATTACACTTGATCTTCTAGGAGCTCTGGATAAGTATCACTCTTATACTGTATGTAGTCTGTATTTATTCTCTCCTCTGTAGGTGTTCCAGTCTTGCTAGGTATGGCTCTTTGTCTAATCTTATATCTAGTGGTCTTCTTTCTGGGTATCAGCACCGGCACTTGTTTATGGCAGTGTTTGAGCTCAAGAGTAGTTTGGACTTAAACCTGTTTGTACTAGATAGAGATACATACTCTGACTGAACACTACGCACTTATGTAGGTCGCTCTAGATAAGAGCGTCTGCTAAATGCCATAAATATAAATGTAAAGAAGCATCTCCACGACAGCAACTTAACAGGAGAGGCCAAAAACTTACTTTTCAACTTACTTTCAATAGAAGTCAATGGAACCAGAATTCTTTCCAACCTATTTTGGAGCATTCCTATTGATTCGTTCATCATGAGATTCTCACACTATGTAAACGCCCATTGGCGTGTTCAAATGATGTAGAAAATTTAAAATTGACAAAAATTGAAAAACGTTTTTCATTGAACGGCGGCAATTTGCTCTGTATATTTGTTAGCAAGGTTGTAGCAGCAAGGATTTGACATTGAGGGGGACACATTTGCTAATATGAATCAAAGCCCACCCTATCTCCTAAATATTAGCTATAAGCTGATTCCACTGTACGTAAGGTAGTAAATCACTGTATGTTTAGTAACGTAGAACAAAATTTGTGGAATTACAGTAAATTACTAATAAATAAACAAAATATAACATTATCTGTACGTCTGATTATTATTAGATAAATCCAATTAAAGATCACTTTACAAACTAAACTAAACAAGATACTCCACATTACATGCTACTGTTATTAGAAAACTTAAATAAGACTTTAAATTAGACTTAAAACAATGCATGTTAAGGTTTCCTGACTAGACTAGCCTAACATTAATGTTAGACAGTAAGGCTGTGTCCCAAACAGCACCCTCTGGAACATTACATACTGCACTACTGAAAGCACTTCTAACGACTTTATCCTTTTATTTATTCATTAATTAATTTATTTTATTTATTATATTTTATTTTTTATGTATGTAGTGTAATAGCAGTATGCAGTTTGGGGGCGTGGTCAGAGAGTAATGTAGCTTTACGTTTCAGAGTGCTTTCTGACTAAAGTTAATATAAACGTTAGCTAACCCAAACCCTCCTAGTCTGTTACCATAACAACACATTATGCTAAAGCTGTTTTATTAAAGTATATATGGTCATCGTTGCTATTCATTGCTCTCATCACTCAGCCACTTCTTTTATGAAGCGCTTGGTTCTTCCTTAGCTATCTGTCTAGCTTTGCTCAAATAAGCATCTGTGAGAGTAGAATACTTTATAAATCTCTAGTATGTAAGTGATAAATGTGGACTTTGATCTTAATAATGTTTAATTGGATTACAGTAGAATGTCTAAAGGCAGGTTGACTTTAAAACACAATCATTTTGATATATTAGTGTCTTTTTTTTTATTTAATGTGTGAGTGAGTTACTTTTCTTGTCTCAAACTGAAATACTGCAACACACAAAAAAAGACCCTGTACCAATAACATTATATACACAGCACTGAGTGCTTTGTTGGTACAACCTTGAAGAATTCTGGTGAAAACATGATAATGTGTTAAAAAGCAATTAAACTAGTTTTTATTAGACCTAATAATGAAGTTTGAATGAATTCATTTTCCAATTAAAGTCATTTTTTACATTTGTTTAATTTTTTTTAGGTTGTACCAATAAAAGACTTTCAACAGTGTAGTCTGCATGTAAACAGAATAACAATATACAAGTTGAAGCTGGACTTTACCTGAACTAAACAAGCGAATCTATATAGAAAATACATAATTTCCACCAATAAATATCACACACATCCTGTATGCATTACCTTAAACCTTCATAGTGAACTTTTCCTCTGAAGTCATTTGAATCCTGGGCTAATATAAGAGCTGGTTAACGTTGGCATTAATAACATTGGCAATATTGTGCTGCTTCATTAAGTTGCCTGCACAATAATGATAGTCCTAATGTGCAGCAGGGGTCATTTAAAGGGCGTTCCGAGCTCAGAGTTGGGCAAACGTTCAATAATGGAAACAGTTTAATCAGAAGTTGCGTGATGAAGAAATAAAAAGCTCTCTTTCCTTTGAGGTTAGCTCGAAATTAAGCTCTGCATTTGCACAAACTTTTATAGACTTTATTTAGAAAGGAAAAAAATTCTTTGAATATATTTCTAAATTTCAATATATATATAGTTGAAGTATCAAAAGAAGCTTTTTACTCCAGTAAAAGTGTAAAAACACTGCTTTTAGAACTACTTAAAGTATAAAAGTAAAAGTAATGTAAGGAAAAAAATATTATTAAGGACAAAAGCTTAGTCTGCACCTCAGGGGTCTATAGTGCACTAGCCTACCTCCCTAAAAACCCTATTCCCCATTCAGCCCTAAAGACTATAATGTTATATTAAAATGTTAATGTTGATAAATTTGGGATGCTCTTGGCTTCCTGTTTCAGCCTCACATACACCTATTAAACATGAATGTAGTTTAGTACAATGTAAATATATTAAAGAAACATATTTGTGTACTACTGAACATTAACATGTGTTTCATGGAGCAGAAGATATGATGACTAGCTGTCTATAAGTATTGTAATGAAGTCAAACTTCAAAGTCATGTTATCAATAATCTTTACTGGAATGTAAATGTAGACAAACGAAAACAAGCTAAAATGAAATAGGAGTAACGAGACTATGTTTAATGGAGTTTAAATGTAAGGAGTAGAAAGTACTGATAATGGAGTGTAAATGTAAGGAGTAGAAAGTACTGATAATGGAGTGTAAATGTAAGGAGTAGAAAGTACTGATAATGGAGTGTAAATGTAAGGAGTAGAAAGTACAGATAATGGAGTGTAAATGTAAAGAGTTGAAAGTACTGAAAATAGAGTGTAAATGTAAGGAGTAGGAAGTACTGATAATAGAGTGTAAATGTAAGGAGTAGAAAGTACAGATAATGGAGTGTAAATGTAAGAAGTAGAAAGTACTGATAATGGAGTGTAAATGTAAGGAGTAGAAAGTACTGATAATGGAGTGTAAATGTAAGGAGTAGAAAGTACTGATAATGGAGTGTAAATGTAAGGAGTAGAAAGTACAGATAATGGAGTGTAAATGTAAAGAGTTGAAAGTACTGATAATGGAGTGTAAATGTAAGGAGTAGAAAGTACTGATAATGGAGTGTAAATGTAAGGAGTAGAAAGTACAGATAATGGAGTGTAAATGTAAGGAGTAGAAAGTACTGATAATGGAGTGTAAATGTAAGGAGTAGAAAGTACAGATAATGGAGTGTAAATGTAAAGAGTTGAAAGTACTGAAAATAGAGTGTAAATGTAAGGAGTAGGAAGTACTGATAATAGAGTGTAAATGTAAGGAGTAGAAAGTACAGATAATGGAGTGTAAATGTAAGAAGTAGAAAGTACTGATAATGGAGTGTAAATGTAAGGAGTAGAAAGTACTGATAATGGAGTGTAAATGTAAGGAGTAGAAAGTACTGATAATGGAGTGTAAATGTAAGGAGTAGAAAGTACAGATAATGGAGTGTAAATGTAAAGAGTTGAAAGTACTGATAATGGAGTGTAAATGTAAGGAGTAGAAAGTACTGATAATGGAGTGTAAATGTAAGGAGTAGAAAGTACAGATAATGGAGTGTAAATGTAAAGAGTTGAAAGTACTGATAATGGAGTGTAAATGTAAGGAGTAGAAAGTACTGATAATGGAGTGTAAATGTAAGGAGTAGAAAGTACTGATAATGGAGTGTAAATGTAAGGAGTAGAAAGTACTGATAATGGAGTGTAAATGTAAGGAGTAGAAAGTACTGATAATGGAGTGTAAATGTAAGGAGTAGAAAGTACTGATAATGGAGTGTAAATGTAAGGAGTAGAAAGTACTGATAATGGAGTGTAAATGTAAGGAGTAGAAAGTACTGATGATGGAGTGTAAATATAAGGAGTAGAAAGTACTGATGATGGAGTGTAAATGTAAGGAGTAGAAAGTACTGATAATGGAGTGTAAATGTAAGGAGTAGAAAGTACTGATAATGGAGTGTAAATGTAAGGAGTAGAAAGTACTGATAATGGAGTGTAAGTGTAAGAAGTAGAAAGTACAGATAATGGAGTGTGAATGTAAGGAGTAGAAAGTACTGATAATGGAGTGTAAATGTAAGGAGTAGAAGTAAAGTAGAAGTCATCTGAACAATAATTAACTTCTACTTAAGTAAGGTAACAAAGTATTTGTACTTCATTACTCGACACCTCTGGTTACAATCAATATTAGGATCAAATAATGGTGAAATGGATAAATAACATTTGCGTGTAATAGCTGTAAGCCACTGTTGGACATGGATCTTCGTGGATTACTCTACGCTATGAGGCAGAAAACCATGTTTCTCTCAGTGCCAATATAAAAAAGCAACTTCTGACGTAGAGGAACAGCCTAACACAGTCATTATTCACTATGAACTGAATTATTTACTGAACTTTGCTGTATTCTATCATAACTTGTCATGTTGCCCAACGTCACCCCTTGACCGAGATGAAACGACCGCGCCGCAGCCTCTCGCGGCTTATTGTTTTATTAATAAACAGGAAACCAGAGGCTGTTTATAAGAAATGACTCTTTCAGCACATTCAGATATTCCACCGCGTTGGGATGGAGACGACAGACCAGCTTGTCCTTAGCAATAAGCGTCCCTTCCCAAGTGAAACAGACAGGACGTGTCTCCGAGGGGGAACAGACGAATGTGATGCCCACATGAACATCCCAAAGCTCAGCAAGCTCCTTCTCTCCTGCCAACCCGCATGCTGGGTGTTGCTGGCTCCGCACGAGAGTACAAGACAGAAAGATTGTCTCTTTTCTCTGAGACAGTGACACCACGCAGAGTGTGAAAAAAAAGACTGTCTTTCTACTCCTGACAGTTGACACACTACAGACTCCAGCGCAGCCGAACAACAGAGCTGGATTAGACAGCCGAATATAATTCAGGGATTTCATAGTCGAGCCCTCACATCTGGTTCTGTTCGAACGAGATACACATCATCACGAAGGCAGACAAGTATCTAAATCCAATAGAAATGTTATATATATATATATATATATATATATATATATATATATATATATATATATATATATATATATATATATAGGGCCTAAAATATTCTTAACACACACACACACACACACACACACACACACACACACACACATATATATATATATATATATATATATATATATATATATATATATATATATATATATATACAGTATGTGATTTTTTTTATCTACTTAAAGTTTGACAATAAACATCTAAACAATTACTAAAATATAGACTAATAAATTATTCAGACGTGTCTATTCAATCTGTGTTGGAACGTGAGGGGTTAAGTGGAAGACTGAGTCTGTGTCTCCCCCTATAAGGACTGTGATGCCTCCGCAGAATGTTGGTGATTGGTGGTCCCGCTGTTCATGTACAGAGGGGGCCAGGCAGTTCTAATTCAGCACCATAGCAATTTCAAACAGTAAAACTGACCAATCATATTTTCCCTCTAAGTGGGCAGGCTTAACTGTATGATTAGATTTTAAGCAGTGTATGCACGACGTTAATGGTGGCATCTTGCAAATTATTATTATTATTATTATTATTATTATTATTATTAATAATAATAATAATAATAATAATAAAATATGTTCTTTCTCCGTCTGGACCAAACTGGTTGAGTGACTTGAGACTGTTCAAGTGTGCTAAACAATTGTGTCATATCCACAGTCACTCACTCTGAGTGGGAGTTATAATGGATGATAAAAAAATAATGTACTTAAAATGTGGGACACGATTATGTTTCTTAAAAAAAATCAGAAGGGTAACAATTAGGCCTACTTTAATCTAAATACAGTGGTAATGTAAACAATGCATGGCTACTGCAACCTTCAGTCAGTGAGTCTATTAGTGAGATGACAGTACAAGCCTTCAGACAGGAAGGTTTACCTTCTACTACACCCTGCCTGTGTGCTATTGGGTTTCCACCCAATGTGATGATCAGTTCTTATGTATAGCTGGCAAGTTTAACCCCAAGAGCATAACTATATCATCACTGTTCAATGAAAATATGTATCTCTTTAAGAATGACACAACTTTAAGAACCCTAATTTTGCGAGTGTTTCCCGAACGCCTTCTTAGTCTCCAAACTAACCAACTAGTTTCAAGTAGCTTTTAGTTGACTCCGCCCCCCCACGTCAGCGCTGAATAGCCACTGCCAGTTGAGAACTGAACCACTGATTTACATAAGCGTCCTCATTATTATGCCACAAATGTATCGTTATGTAAATAATGATAATAAAAAAGAACATTACAATACTTTTATGTAAAAAAATTTGCCTGCAATTGTTGTCTATAGCACGCAGAACCCATAAATAGGCACACGATTAACCTTCCTAGCACGGCACACCGGCCACGCAAAGCAGGATGAAATTAAAGCCAAATGCTTGAAGAAATAGAGAAAAAAAACAAAACATACTATTTCCCAAAGCTCGGGAAGTTCTATAGATAAAGATAAAGAGCAGAAATGGCAGAGACTGCTAGAAACATAAATGCCTATACTGTTTATCACATACTCACCTTTGTCAGCGTTCCAATTGCTAATTGATATGTGTACGTAATTGATCACTTAGTTTGATTGGTTAAGGGATAACAAGCTTAGTAAGCCAATGTGTACATTTTTTTTAGGAAATAATATATGTATTAATTTTCTACTACGACTGCTACACTGGAAGAAAATTAATTAAAAGTATGTAAATTTATATGTGTATAACAATAAATAATATTTTGTAGTTTAAGCAGTTTAAACTGTTTGTTTCATGAGATTACGATGATTCCAACCCTAAAAAAAAAAAAATACGTGTAGTGTCCATGCACAGAACACTGGATTTTTAAAAGGATGGTTAGCGCCCTCTTTTGTTTTAGAGACAGAACTGCACATGAACTTTGAGTTAGGAAGAACTTAGCTAGTTACGAGTGGGTCGGATTACTCTTACATTTACAAATGACATTACGTACCACGTTAGTTACGAAGGCTTTCGGGAAACATTCGTAGTTATAAGAATGTTCTTAAGTATGAAGTTACGAAGTACTTAGTGTTACGAACGTTTTGGGAAACGCAGCCCTGGTTGTTTTAACCAGATAAAATCTTAATTATTGCCATGGGCCTAGAGCAGGTCTAATCTCCCCAATTTTAATTTTCCACTCTCTCATTGTTTCCATATTGGTAAAGATAACTGTGTTTCTTTGCTGCCTCACATTTATACCCCAGTGAAACTGGAAGTGTTAAGCATTCCTGAACACTCAGGTACACCTCAGTTATGAAAATTGCCAACAGTTAAGATGCATATGGTTTTGTTAAAAATCTAGACTCACACATATTAGACTCAGACATGTACGTGAATTACTTCATCACCAAGGATGAGTTGTGCTGACAGGTTTCCAGAATAGTTGGGGACAGTATAAAAATATTCCTCCCTCCTGCTCGGCTCAGATGTACGGAGGGAAAAGGTGAACAAAGACGAAAAGAAAAAGGCAGAAGTTTAAAAGTGCACCTTGTGATAAAGATTTTCAGGACATGGAAACTGAACTGCTCCCGAAAGCCCCTCCTGACAATATCCAGGTTACCGTTCGTCCATATTAAAGAGAGATAGAGAGAGAGAGAGAGAGAGAGGTGGTGATTTATCCGACTGTCTTCTCTTTCAGCATTGGTCTTTAACTTTAGCCTTTGAAATAACAGAGGCGGGCTTCTTCTCTTTGCTGGAACAAAGCTGAACTCGTTTAATTGAGTGAGACGTGTCCTCTTCTGGGCACGGAGCAAAAGCAGGGTTAAAATACATGAATATAAATTACCGTCATCTGAAAGCGATGGCAAGCGACGACACAGGGGCGGAATGAAAGAGCTCTGTATGCTAGGTTTGATGTTTACGCCACAAGTTTGAAGAGAAGAAGACCTCGGCCATTTATTTCAGGAGTTGCATCAGTACCTGATGAATGAAACTGCCTCTGTGTTTGAATCTTATTTCTCAAGGTTTTGGTCTCGCTTGATGGTCATGCACTTCTGGCTTGTAAAAAATATAAATAAGAGGGAGATGAAATGAACATGAAATGAGAAAAAATTATATAATATTAAATATAAATATACAAATAGAACACAGAAGTAAGGACCTGATTGTCAAAACTGCCACGAGCAATATGTATATATGGAACCTAATGCTGTTGGCCTTCAGTTCTTATGTATGTTCTTTATATATACATTACGGCTCAAAAGTTTGGGATCACAGTGAAATGTTCATGTTTTAATGGAGTATCTTCTTCCTTAACACAACAATGGACTGACGGGTCTCTAAAGAAAGTTGTTTCTTTCTGGTCATTGTGAGTCGGTCAGCAAGCCATCAACTGCTGATGCTTCAGATACTAAACTAACCTAGAATGTTGTTCTCCCTTTTATACTCACTTATTAGTAGAATGTTTTTCAGCTGTGCATCACAATTGAGCAAGAGTGTCCTAACAACCAATCAGTCCAATAACATCCTTAACTTGGATTGGTGGCCGTACCAGGAGATTTAGACAGAGGACTGAGAATTGCTGATAATAGGACTATATGTAAAATAAGCCTCTATACAAAAATAGACTTTAATACAAACATTTTTATTCTTTAAAAATCATCTGATACACTTACATTAATTGTGAAATGAACAATATTGTTTGTGAATTGCATGAAAATTAAATGAAATGAAATTCTAAAGTGATCCTAAACTTTTGAGTGGTAGTGTGTGTGTGTATATATATATATATATATATATATATATATATATATATATATATATATATATATATATATATATATATATATACACACTACCACTCAAAAGTTTAGGATCACTTTAGAATTTCATTTCAAACCACTGATAGTGAAAACCACTGATATATATATACCTGACTATCAGTGGTTTTCACCTCTTTCAATATTCTTCTGGGAATTCTTAAAGTCAAATTTTCCCGTTCCAACTTAGACTGTGCTGCGGTAGTCTTCTGGCCTCTGAACTGTTGGTACCATTTAAGGTAGACTTGTTTAAAAAAATTCAAGCAGTAAATAGTAGAATTAGAAGCTGAGCTTTGTTGTAATGCTGGATAAGGTTTAATTCCTGGAGGATTTATGTTTAATAATGCCATATTGATCCACAGTGGCATTAGTTTGCCTGTAGCAATATTAATATTATGACTCATTAATGACCTTGTAATTCAGAAAATCCAGTGATATATGGGAATACAAAACATATCAGGTTTGTATTCACCACAGAGCAAATTTTGGTGGTGTAGTGGTTAGTACGGTGGTGTAGTGGTTAGTACGGTGGTGTAGTGGTTAGTACGATGGTGTAGTTGTTAGTACGGTGGTGTAGTGGTTAGTACGATGGTGTAGTGGTTAGTACGGTGGTGTAGTGGTTAGTATGGTGGTGTAGTGGTTAGTACGGTGGTGTAGTGGTTAGTAAGGTGGTGTAGTGGTTAGTACGGTGGTGTAGTGGTTAGTACGGTGGTGTAGTGGTTAGTATGGTGGTGTAGTGGTTATTATGGTGGTGTAGTGTTAGTACGGTGGTGTAGTGGTCAGTATGGTGGTGTAGTGGTCAGTATGGTGGTGTAGTGGTCAGTATGGTGGTGTAGTGGTCAGTACGGTGGTGTAGTGGTTAGTAAGGTGGTGTAGTGGTCAGTATGGTGGTGTAGTGGTCAGTATGGTGGTGTAGTGGTCAGCACTGTCTCCTCACAGTAAGATGATCTGGGTTGGATTCCCGGTCTGGGTGGTTCTGTGTGGAGTGTGTATGTTCTCTCTGTGCTTGAGTAGGTTCCTCCAGGTACTCCGGTTTCCTCCCACAGTCCAAACACATGTATGTTAGGATCCTCACTCTAAACTGCCTGTAGGTGTGAATGAGTGTTGGTCATGCGATGGACTGGTGGCCTGTCTTTTGAGTATTTGGTTATTGAGTAAATTGAGTATTTCGTTCCAAATCTATTTACTCTACTTCTGACTCTGCATGATCATTATTGATGTCACCAACAAGAAACTGATCTCATGCTTACTTATTGTTCTTGAGCTTGTCCTATTAAATAAGTATTATTATTATTATAAGAAACATTATGGTGTAATGTCATGTCAAGATTATTTGTGTAGCACTTTTTACAACAACATTGTCACAAAGCAGCTTTATAGAAGTTTGAAAACATAAACACATGAAGTCACAGCATGTATCCACCAGTAAGCAAGCCAGAGGCAACAGTGGCAAGAAAAACTCCCTCAACTGGAGGAAGAAACCTTGGGAGGAACCAAGGCTCACAAGGGTAGACCCGTCCTCCTCTGGTTAAACAGTATCCACAGTTTATTAAGACCAGTTCAGAATAACAGCTGAGAGAGTCTCTGTTTGAGGTCTGGATGGTAAAAGCTCTAGGAACTGCACAGGTAGAGGCAGCCTCTGACTGAGGCAGTCTGTGACTGAGTCTATGTGGAAAATGGGCGTGAGCTAAAACAATCCCATTATATCTCAATGCTGGTACATCTGGATGGCACAGTGATGTAACTGAGGGTGTAGCAGATGGCAGGAATGAAGAGGAGAACTGTTTGGTGTTAGTTGAGGAGGAAGCCCTGATGACCAGTCTTCCAACAGTATGGAGGGCAGTATGGAGGGCAACAGGGGGGCAGTAAACAATAAGCATGGCAAACAATTATAGACCATTTAGACTGTGTTTCCTGCTTCAGCCACATCTGATGCCGTGTTCACGCTGGCCCTAAACTGGCCCCCATGTGCGGAGATATATTTTCTTCGGAGCTCCGTGTGTGACTCACTTCAGCAACCCTTTGCACTCGCCCAACCAAGAAGGAAGCCTTGAAACAGTTGCTTAGCAACCAATTACTTTTACAATTAGGAGCACTTATGATCACAAAATCTCACTAATGACGGCAACTTAATGTCCCTCGGGGATCTGGACTGAGCCTGCGACTTGGAGACAGATTTGAATTTTGGGAGTAAGTGAAGCAAATGTATCAATGACGTCCACTTTATTAGAAACCTCTAGCATGTATTTCCACTCACTGTTCAGTTCATCAGTTTGTATTTTAGATAAAGAACTGCTGCACTTTATTTGTCCATTCTGGTTCATCTTCATCCAGCTTCTGACCACATGACTGCTGAGAACCATTACTACCCAACAAAGTCCAGCCTAGAGCAGCTGAAACGGAGCACTGATGAAGAACTAGCACAAACTATATGTAGAGATGGGCTACTGTCTCTTACCAGCACTAGTTAGTCTGGTTAATATGGACACTCTTGGTGTGGTTCAATTTGGCAGGTGTGAAAACAGAAATCGCACTCGGGTGCAGACCAAAACCGAGACCCTCGAGAGGAGTAAATTTATCAAAGAAACTGTAGCTTGAATGCTGTTAGCTAGTTAGCTAGCTAGCTGACTGGCTAGTTGGTTAGTAGCTGTTAGGTAGGCAGTTATTTTACTGTCATATACCGTAATTCAATTTACAGTACAATACTGTTAAAATAAATTACAGTAGATGCACTGTAAAATAACAGTACAATACTGTTAAAATAAATGACAGTAGATGCACTGTAAAATAACAGTAAAATACTATTAATATAAATTACAGTAGATGCACTGTAAAATAACAGTACAATACTGTTAATATAAATTACAGTAGATGCACTGTAAAATAACAGTAAAATACTGGTAATATAAATTACAGTAGATGCTCTGTAAAATAACAGTACAATACTGTTAAAATAAATTACTGTAGATGCTCTGTAAAATAACAGTAAAGTACTGTTAAAATAAATTACAGTAGATTTACTGTAAAATAACAGTAAAATACAGTTAAATAAATTATAGTATATTCACTGTAAAATAACAGTAAAATACAGTTAAAATAAATTACAGTAGATGCACTGTAAAATAACAGTAAAATACAGTTAAAATAAATTACAGTAGATGCTCTGTAAAATAACAGTACAATACTTTTAAAATAAATTATAGTAGATTCACTGTAAAATAACAGTAAAATACAGTTAAAATAAATTACTGCAGATGCTCTGTAAAATAACAGTACAATACTGTTAAAATAAATTACAGTAGATGCTCTGTAAAATAACAGTAAAGTACTGTTAAAATAAATTACAGTAGATGCTCTGTAAAATAACAGTACAATACTGTTAAAATAAATTACAGTAGATGCACTGTAAAATAACAGTAAAGTACTGGCGTCTCTGCTGTCAGTATTTTACTGTTAATTTACAGTGAAATCTTTTTACAGTGTAGTACAGTGGTCAGCCTATGGCAGGATTGGACTGGACCACTTGAAGAATAGCTGAAAGTGGTCAGTTTTCATATGTGCAACTGAACCGACTCGCCGTTTTGTCTTTAAACGCCACCTTTTTTCGTTCCTTTGTAGCTCAAGCCGACCAAACCTTCCCTGCTAATTACTTTTCTCTCGTTATGCCGAAACTTAATCTTTCATCTGCCTGACCGATTTGCCCTGTTCAAGCGCTAACCCCCTTTTTAAATTTTAAAGAAAGCTCCGGGAACAGAGTTTGGGCTGGAAATGAGACTATTCATCTCAAGTGGAGCACATTGTCAAAGGAGTGCATGATGCCCGTCAAGACGGGAGCAGATAAAACTGAACGGAGTCGCGGCGATAGCTTCTTTTCCGGGGCGCTAACAAGCCTTTTGTTTCGGCACATATCAAGGGCTGAGTTATTCTCCCTCGAGACTCCTTTTATAGTATATGACATGCCAGCCCTGCCCACTTCTCAGCTCATACAGAGCGGTCTAATCTAAGGAAGCCTGTTTCTTGATAAATATACCCATCAGTGGTCTTCAGCAATTGCAGCCCCCCCCACATCACAGGTTCGGCACAGAGTAGAGCAGCCAGTCTATTACCAACCAGATTGGAATCCACTCTCGTCTTATCTGGCCCTACATTGTCTTCGGAGTTAGGACTTTCATCAGTTTCTTGTTAAAGCTAGGTAATTTTTGTACGTCGCAGTGGACTATGGGATAAATGACAAACGCAGTGATCAGATAACGCTTAAATACCACTAAATGAGCTTTCGAGTCCTAAAAAGATGATGAAACCTCTTTAATCTTGTTGCCTTGGAGATTATCACAGAAATGTTATGATGAAATATTTTCAGAAGCTTATTCTGACAGGTACACTACGGGAAAAATACTGTAGGCCATAATGTCATATTGCCATGCTATTAGAATATATATATATATATATATATATATATATATATATATATATATATATATATATATATATATATATATATATATACACACAGTTAGTTCCAGAGGTAATTGCAACTATATTAGTGTTTGATCCTATGTAGGCAGGTTGATATGTTTTGAAGTCAAGCAATAACACAAATTGGGCAAAAACATAAGGAATAGTTTGCTGATACACTTTATTTGTCCATCCTGCTTCATCTTTGACCAGTTTCTGACCACATGACTGCACAGAACCATTAACTACCCAAACAAAATGTCCAGCTTAGAGCAGCTCTGTGGTCAGAAACTGACCATTGATGAAGAACTAGCACAAACTGTATCAACAGATGGGCTACAGTCTTTAACAGTACACTAACAAGGTTGAGGGAGGGGTTTCCAATAAAGTGGTCAGCTTATGGCAGGACTGAAACATTTGAAGAAAAGCCACAAAGTGGTCAGTGTTTATATATGCAACTGTTTAGTCTTAAAATTATGGTACATTTATGGTACCAGTTATGGTACATTAACATCCAGTTACATCCAGTTATATATATATATATACACACACTACTGCTCAAAAGTTTGTGATCACAGTGAAATGTTCTTGTTTTAATGGAGTATCTTCTTCCTTAACACAACGATGGACTGACGGGTCTCTAAAGAAAGTTGTTTCTTTCTGGTCATTGTGAGTCGGTCAGCAAGTCATCAACTGCTGATCTTCAGATACTAAACTAACCTAGAATGTTGTTCTCCCTTTTATACTCACTTATTAGTAGAATGTTTTTCAGCTGTGATCACAATTGATCAAGAGTGTCCTAACAACCAATTAGTCCAATAACATCCTTAACTTGGATTGGTGGTCGTACCAGGAGATTTAGACAGAGGACTGAGAATTACTGATAATAGGACTATATGTAAAATAAGCCTCTGTACAAAAATAGACTTTAATACAAACATTTTTATTCTTTAAAAATCATCTGATACACTTACATTAATTGTGAAATGTACAATATTGTTTGTGAATTGCATGAATTGCATGAATTGTATGAAAATAGCAAAAAGGGTATTCTAAAGTGATCCTAAACTATATATACAATTTGTTCCTATTATATTAGTTTTAAATTCTGTGTAGGCAGGCTGATATGTTTTGAAGTCATGCAATAAAAAAATAAATAAATAAATAAATATAAAATATATATATATATATATATATATATATATATATATATATATATATATATATATATATATATATATATATAATCGAGTGAAACAAATGTCCACTGTATTAGAACCTCCTACCTTGTAATCCCACTTACTGCCCACTTCCTAAGCCCCAACTATATACCTTATAGTTTACTATATAGATGTCCAGAATGGCACACCACTGGTCAATCTCTGAGCGCAGGACCAGTTATTATGCCTGCCATTCTAATATCCAGACGAGAGCAGCTCTGTGGTCAGAAACTGACCACTGATGTGGCACTAGATGCTGGATAACATATACTGTGCATCAATAGATGGACTACAGTCTGAACTCTACACCAGCAAGGCGGAGCTACAAGCGTGTGGTTTCTGTGGTCGCTGTGTAGCATTTCAAGAGAGACATGAGTGGTGAGTGTGGAAACGTACTGGATGGACCGAATCATGTTCGAATGGCTCAAAATTAAAGAACCTCTCTGCTTTTTCTTTAACACCCAGTTAGAATGTTTGAATGGTTAAGGAATGAAAAATAAAAGCTTTTATTTTACTGTGCCACTGACACAGATATATGAAAATGAGCTCAGCTCTGATTGGCCAATCCAAATGCAAAAGTCGGCCATTTGTAGTTGTCCATCTATTGATTATCTTCCGCCAACTCTGTAGTCAGGGTCACGGGGGGCTGAAGTCAATCCCAACGTCATTGGGCGAAGACGGGGTACACCATGGACAGGTCACCAGTCCATCGCATGGCCAACACACACTCATGTACATGCTCACTCCTACAGGCAGTTCAGAGTGAGGATCAACCTAACAACAACAGTGTTTGGACTGTGGGAGGAAACCCACTCAAGCACAAGGAGAACATGCACACTCTCGTTTGTAATTACATTTACATATATATATATATATATATATATATATATATATATATATATATATATATATATATATATATCCAATACAAACAAACTTTACTTTGATATCTATGTTGTTGTCCAAACTGGTGACTTTACAGGAGGGAACAAAGACATTCTTAACTTTCAATGTATGTCAGCGGAACCAGAAATATTTCCAAATGGAAATATAATAAAAGATTATCTTAAAATTATCTTAAGATATATACTATATTGATTATTAGAGGTTGCACCACTTCAGCTTTGTAAAAGTTGACAGCTATGTGATAAAGGTTGAGTCAACACCAAAACATATCATGAATTAAACCACAAGAAAGAGAAAGCTTTGCAAGAAACGACTTTAAAAGTCTGACTCTAAAAATTCTCAATCAATAGAACATGACGTGCCCTTTCCAACGAGCCCTAGATTGCTTTGCCAACCTTCATTGAACTGAAAGCCTGAGAAATTTAGAGCGCCATAACTCAACGAAAATAAGAGTAGCCAACTTCAAGCTTTCCAGAGTTATTATAGTTTTTGTTCATTGTAGGAAACCAAATATAATTGACCAAAGATAGATTGGCCAAAACATAACCAAACTTTACAGGTCAGTATAGCGTGACTTGTCCTTTACAACAAGCTATAGATTGCATTGCTGGTCCTCCAGAAAGAGCCTCAAAAGTCCCCCATTGTCTTCTATGAGTCATTCATAATATCCAGTCACCATCAAGGTCAAAGTGTCATCGCCAAGCAGTGAGATTGACTTGTCTTTGGAATCCCTAATAAAACCCTTACTAAGCAAAATTCATATTATTTAGTAACTACCAACTAACTACTATGGAACTAATCTGTAGTCATCAAGTAATGAGCTTTGGTTTAAAGCAGATCCCATCAGTGGACCGTTAGACTGTAAGAAGTTAATCAGACAGACCTTTTTAGCATAACCATTCAAGTCAACGTTAATAATGTCTCTGCGACCAGATATACGTTTGTTAAATATAATAGCATTTAAAAAAGACAATAGCCTACGCCTGATCTCGGGGGGAAGTGATCAGCGCTTATCATCGTGGTAATGAACTTTCTTTTTATATTTTTCCCCGTCTAAGGCCCATTGCACTCCCCCATCATTTTCATCTGAGTTCATTATCAGTGTGTCATATTTCAGACACCCAGGCTTAATAGGAACCACACTCAAATGTACGAAACCTCCTTGAAATACTTCTAGTATGTATCCATCTGATACTTAATGTTTCATTACTACTTAATATTCTCCCAGACTGAGATATGACGAATGTTAATTACTTACTTGTGGGGGATCTTTTTTCTTTCATGGTTCCATTTTTAAACAGGGCCCTGGAATGAAGTATAAAGGCTCATATTAAGTCGCTTGGAAGTGAACAATCGAGGTATAGAAGAGGAAGAGGCTCCATAGCTATTACATAATATCTGACCCTGCTTCACATTTAGTGTAATAACCATCTAGTTAACAATACAGCAATGTAACTACTGATAGATAGATAGATAGATAGATAGATAGATAGATAGATAGATAGATATATAGATGGCTAGATAGATAGATAGATAGATAGATAGATAGATAGACAGAGAGATAGATAGATAGATAGATAGATAGATAGATAGATAGATAGATAGATAGATAGATAGACAGATAGATAGACAGACAGACAGAGAGACGGATAGATAGATAGATAGATTGCAGGATAATAGATAGATAGACAGACAGACAGACAGACAGACAGACAGATAGATAGATAGATAGATAGATAGATAGATAGATAGATAGATAGATAGATAAATAGATAGATAGATAGATGGTAAGCATTTCCTTCACTAGATCATAATAACTCAATAGTGTTCCAATCATATTGGAAAGTTTGCAGCCTCTATAATGTGTTCTTACCCATCCATCCTGTCCCGGGGGGGCCGTCATCGTGCAAAGGTACACCACGGACAGTTCGCCAGTCCATCGCATGGCCAACACACACTCACACCTAGTTGTTAATGACAATAGAAAATTGAAACCTGTTGACAGATTAAATCTAGCAGTCTGTTGTCCTTTCATTTATTATCACAGCTATTATATCTTCATATCTTCAGAGACGAAGGTTTCATGTCTCCAAAGAAAGAGTTTCAATTACATTGTGGGTTTTCCTGTTTTCTTCGCTTCTTGAACTACACTTAATATCTATGTGCTTAATATATATGTGCATTAAATGTATACTTTGGGATTATGAGATCATGCGTTCTGCACAACTAACATTACTGACACTCTCAGGGTCAAGCTTAACTTCATTCGTTTTTTATCTGTTCTTAATTACTGTGAACTTAACATCTAACAATCTCCGCAGTGAAGACAACACAAAAGAAGGTACATCGAGTACTGCTTTGCTATAAACTGCCGAAAACTCATTTATCGTAGAAGCTTTGTCAAACAAAGGGACGGACACTACAGGAACAGAAGGAGGAGAGTGAACTGGGTGAAGTGGTATTTTCTTAATTAACTTAATTAACTCAATGTAATTAACTTAATCAATGCGTTATAGGGTTTATTCATTTGGAAATGATGTACGAGTAAATTCAGCTACACTTTAACAGCCACACTGTACAGTCATGAATCAAGACGTATTCACTTGGGAAATTACCCACTGGTATCCCATGAAGCTGGGAGGGAGAAAATGGAAAACAATCACATCTTTTCAGGCTTTAAGGAGAATGCTAACCGCTAATTCTGTTACATCAGCTAACATTGAATGATAGAGACAGGGAAGACGACCCTACCAAGTCAAGGCAAGGCCAATGGTGATCTTGGAACAGATGGCTGTGGGATAATCAGGGGATCAAATTTTCAATCTCCAGAAAATATAGAACCAGCGCCGAGAGCCAAAGCATCTCAGAGAAGTATCGTAGATCCACCTATTAAACTCTTGAAAATAAAGAGTTCCTTGGTTTAAAGTGTTCCTTGGTTTTAAGGTTGGTTCCTTGGTTTTAAGGTTTTCTCTAGAATTGGACCTCCAAACAAGAACCTGCATTATTTTTCTGGATTCATTGGTTGAGCTGCTCACTGCTCACCAGTAAGAACATCAGATATAAAGCAATCAATCAATCAATCAATCAATCAATCAATCAATTAACCTTTATTTTCACTCGGTAGTACATTGAGGGTAATCCTCTTTTACAATGCTCAAATATTTAATCAAGGAACCTAAAATAAGGAACTTTATGAGTGAAACATAAGAATTAAATGATAAAAATATTAGAAAAACAGGCAAACAATATAAGAGTTAATTAAGAAATAAATAATTCAAAATGATAAGTGGACAAGCTAAAAATATAAAACAATGAAATAAAGAGATAGTAATTAGACAATAGGGTATGAACATGATTAAGTAATAGAAGCTAAAAAATGAAGTAAATTTAATACAAATAAATTAAATATAAAAAGAATTATTAAGAAAGTAAATGATGAAAATAAACAAAATGTAAAAACGAGATTGCATGGATAGAAGGTCGAAAAAAGAAAATAAAAAAGGTAAAGGGCCAAAGATAAAACAGGAATAAAATAAATAAAAAGGTGAAATGAAGAATAAATAAAATTAATAAATTGGCTACAGGTAAAACAGAAATATTAGATAGATAGATAGATAGATAGATAGATAGATAGATAGATAGATAGATAGATAGATAGATAGATAGATAGATAGATAGATAGATGACTGGATGATAGATAGATAGATAGATAGATAGATAGATAGATAGATAGATAGATAGATAGATAGATAGATAGATAGATAGTATTTCCTTCACTAGATCATAATAACCCAAATCTGTTGCAATCTAAAAAGTCATATTGGAAAATTTGCAGCCTCTATAATGTGTTCTTATCCATCCATCCCGCTAGTCAGGGTCCCGGGGGGGCCTCCCGTCATCGTGCAAAGGTGAGGTGGACAGTTCGCCAGTCTATCGCATGGCCAACACTTACTCAGTCACTCACACCTAGTTATTTATGACAATACAAAATTGGAAATTAGGTAAATTAAAGGATAAAATAAATAGAAGTCAAAAGAAAAACTCAGTTAAAACAGGTGCAGGCTGTCTGAAGGTGGTTAGAAACTAAAAGTTTAAAATGATTTGGTGACACCAGCGAGCTGAGTTTTAGAGTTTCTTGCAGTGAATTCCAGCTCACGGGTGCCTTGTAGCTAAAAGCAGATCAGTCCTATATAATTAGGACCAAGCTAAATAAGCACAATTACAATAGAAAGTAACATGAATATGTTATTGTGAGAGAAGTAGATCAGATCTTGAGCTCCAGTTTGAAGAACAAAGTGTAGTTTGTCTGGGACGTCCAGATTTGTCCTGGACGTCCCAGACATTGTATGAATGTATTCAGTTCCTTCACCAGCAATCTTAATTGTACCCAAGTACATAAAACCTTTGCACAGTACTGTATATGACTCAACCTACATTGAACAACTGCCAAACGAATTATAAAATAAGTCTAAGAATAATAAGATTCAAAGGGTAAATAAAAAAAATAAACTGACCCAAGGCAAAAAGTGAAGGCTGAGGGTCCATCCCCTTCTCTGATTATGGTGATCATAGTCATAAACACTGAACCACGGTCACCAATCCTACTGACCCTGGTCCCAAAAGTGAAACATATCTTCTCCTCATGAAATTCAGCAAGTCTTCAACATCCACAGATGCACCATAGGAGTCATTCCCAAAGGATGTGCTACAGCCAGATACATCAACAGCTCAGGTCAGGATCATGAGGCACTACACTGTGAGGTGGATGGAGTCCGGGCCATTAGTGAAACAGAAAATTCCACCCACCCGGTACATCTTCACACAGCGTGTGACCTCAGCAAAGCAGGCAACATAATCAAGGGCCACAGTCACCCTGGACCCTCACCGTTCTTGATGCTAGCCTCAGGCGGCCATGGCTGGAGTTCTTTTGCGCCCACAGTCCTGAATTTTTTTAAAAATAAAAGTTGAACCAGTTGAACAAGAAAATGCTACAGCGAGTAGAACCAACAAAAGAACATTATGTATGAGTTTGCAAAGCAGGTTTGTAGTGACTAAGATTCTCAAAATCATAATTCTGTCCCTAAAATTAAATGTATTATGACATTATATTGTTAATTGGGTTAAATTGGTAAAGTCATGGTTTAGCAGCTTCAACTCCGTATTGGTATTCTTAACTAAATAGAGATGAAGCAATGGTCTGCCTCAAGGTGGCACTATAGAAAGTTCACCCACTTAGTCTTTCACAACCTATCTACTCTACCTATGTTCAGGATACTTCTGAAAATCTTTTGATTGGTGGAAAGAATCAACCGTTACTAATTTCTCAAACTCAAGACATCATAGGAGATGTGGAAGAGTCAGTGTGTGGAATTAGGAAAGAGCATTTCCAGAAGAAGAAGGTAGCATCAGCTATGGAGAGTGAGTTAGGAGCCAGCCAACACCGCCCACAATCCCAGATATTTTGCATACTAGTAATAATAATGGTAAATAAAGGAATATAGATAGATAGATAGATAGATAGATAGATAGATAGATAGATAGGTGGTGTAGTGGTTAGTATGGTGGTGTAGTGGTTAGTACGGTGGTGTAGTGGTTAGTACGGTGGTGAAGTGGTTAGTACGGTGGTGTAGTGGTTAGTACGATGGTGTAGTGGTCAGTATGGTGGTGTAGTGGTTAGTATGGTGGTGTAGTGGTTAGTAAGGTGGTGTAGTGGTTAGTATGGTGGTGTAGTGGTTAGTACGGTGGTGTAGTGGTTAGTACGGTGGTGTAGTGGTCAGTACGGTGGTGTAGTGTTAGTACGGTGGTGTAGTGGTCAGTATGGTGGTGTAGTGGTTAGTACGGTGGTGAAGTGGTTAGTACGATGGTGTAGTGGTTAGTACGGTGGTGTAGTGGTTAGTATAGTGGTGTAGTGGTTAGTGTGGTGATGTAGTGGTTAGTATAGTGGTGTAGTGGTTAGTACGATGGTGTAGTGGTTAGTATGGTGGTGTAGTGAGCAGTATGGTGGTGTAGTGGTTAGTACGGTGGTGTAGTGGTTAGTACGATGGTGTAGTGGTTAGTATGGTGGTGTAGTGATCAGTATGGTGGTGTAGTGGTTAGTACGGTGGTGTAGTGGTTAGTACGATGGTGTAGTGGTTAGTATGGTGGTGTAGTGGTTAGTAAGGTGGTGTAGTTGTTAGTACAGTGGTGTATTGGTTAGTATGGTGGTGTAGTGGTTAGTACGGTGGTGTAGTGGTTAGTATGGTGGTGTAGTGGTTAGTACGGTGGTGTAGTGGTCAGTATGGTGGTGTAGTGGTTAGTATGGTGGTGTAGTGGTTAGTACGGTGGTGTAGTGGTTAGTATGGTGTTGTAGTGGTTAGTATGGTGGTGTAGTGGTTAGTACGGTGGTGTAGTGGTTAGTATGGTGTTGTAGTGGTTAGTATGGTGGTGTAGTGGTTAGTACGGTGGTGCAGTGGTTAGTATGGTGTTGTAGTGGTTAGTACGGTGGTGTAGTGGTCAGTATGGTGGTGTAGTGTGTATGTTCTCTCCGTTTTTGAGTGGTTTCCTCCCACAGTTCAAACACATGCATGTTAGGATCCTCACTCTAAACTGCCCGTATGTGTGAGAGTGTATGTGAGTGTGTCTTGGCCATGCAATGGACTGGCGACCTGTACACGGTGTACCGCCCAATGATGCGGTGACCCCGACTTGAGGGATACAGCAGAAGATAATGGATAGATGGACAAAAAATGGGACAAAACAATTGGCTTGATCAGACACAACAGTCTGAGCTGTTTTGTCTTTATGACTGACTGGCTCACTGAAGTACTTGAAAAGTGGCTCATCTGATCTCACTTCAGCTATTCCTTCGTTCACAAGCGGATTATGCGAGAGATTATTGTCTGGAAGTGTTGTAGTCTCAGATCTGCCAGCTTCTGCCTTTTGTCTGCTCAGCTAGCTCTTTTTCTCAGTCGGTGGGTCTGAATGCAGGTCTCCTCGCATGCAAATCGCTGCTTACGCCCCGCGTCCTTCTTTTCTTGCCATAATAGCAAATCCCTCACATTGTTGTCTGAAAGAAGGTGAGCATTGATCAAATACGACTCCTTAGCCTAATTTCCCCCCTGCTCATTGTAATGCAAATCTAGAATTCCGGAGTCGTTCTCATCCTTTCTGCCTTTCACTCTCTTCATCTCCCTCTCTCTGCCTCTATCTATTCATCTCTTGATTTCTTTTTCATGTCATATTTTGTAAGTCACTCATGTAGAGTCTGAGAAATCACAGTTCCGGAAGGTGCTGTAAGCGATGTTAATTCAATAGGCTATTTGAGAAACTCACTGAATATCTCCTCACGGTCCGCTGCCCGTTTACACAGCCCCACATCTGTAAATGGAAAATAAACACAATGACTCAGACCAACAATCTGCCAACCAATCAGAAACAAGGCCTTCATTCATGCTCAGGCACAGGACAGGCGACTGAAGTTCCACACGCTGTCAAGAAGGAGAGATGGCCGAGAAACAGCCAATGAGGAAAAGATCTAGAGAACAGAGATTGACATATGGAGATGTACTATTTAAGGTGGAACAAGAACATTTAAACAAGAAGCTGGTGAATATGATGCTGACCCCAGGCATGTAAAGGGATGAGGACGTTGGTCTGGTTCTGCTGGACAGGTCTTATTTGATAATGTTTGTGATAGTAACTGTTTAGAATTGCAGCACCGATTGTAGTGACATCTTTTAACTCACAACCAGCCAAAGTTAGTTATTTACTTGCAGTGTTGTTGTTTGCTCTGGTGTTATATCTTAGTATTTGTCTGTACAAACAGATGAAGGGTTGGATGAATTTAATACTAATGAATACTAATTAAATATACAGTCTTTCAGCTTTAAATTGAGGTCTTTTTATATTAAAATTAACTGAACAATAAATAAATTATCAAACTGGTTAGAAAACTTGATGATATGTTCGCTGTTCAAAGAAAAATATGTAGCTACATTTTTGTCGATATATATTTCTTTTTTATATCACTTGAACACATCAGCTACCGTTTACATTGCAAGAAAATGTTGTGATGATAGAAATGCTCCAAAATCACTTAAAAATTTCTGGTTCCATTTCCATTGAAATTAAAGAATGTTTTTGGTGATACTTGTTTTGGTTAACAATATAATATATATATATATATATATATATATATATATATATATATATATATATATATATATATATATATATATATATATATATAGTCCAATAAAAAAACAAGCATCACCAAAAACATTCTTTCATTTTAAACAAGTACCTTCGAAATAGTAACTGTAGCAATTACATGACAGGCCAAAAACATTCATTACTTTTAAAGAGGTTTTATTTTAAATGAATTTGGAGCTTTTCTATTGGTCCATCCTCAGGATATAAACTTTCACAGGACATCAAGGACAGCTGTCTGGTTCAAATTACATAATAATATTAAAATCATCTAAAACTGAGGCACGTTTTTCTTTGGACAGAATATAGATATATAGATATATATATATATATATATGTTTAATTGGTTGCTATAAACTCTACATTTTGTCTGGCTTCCATCGATGTCCATCGATTGTTCACCCTCCTGTCATGTTCCATGTGCTTCTGTTTGTTTTGGTTTTCTCAGCTCCTCCTTGTCACCACCCTCTTGTCACTCCCCTTAGTCATAGTCTGTAGCCCTGCCCGTCTTGTTAGCCACAGGTGTTTGTTATTAGTTCCTAGCTCTACATCTCTGCCGTTGGCAACACAAACATTAAGATAGGCCGAATCAGTCTTGGCCAAAGCAACTATTCTGTACATTCTTAAAAAGAAAGAATGCATCGGTCTGGAAGCTTGTGTAAAAAACAACAGCAGTGAATGACAGTAGTTCTGTTTTCCGGCGAGAAGCCACACAACACCTTCACAACAGTTGGTAAAGAACATCCTCCAGGAGGTAGCAGCATCTGTGACAAAACAGGAGACTTGAAAAAGACTTCGCCAGAGTAAATATAGAGGATTTAGCATGAGATGTAATTCTCTTGTAAGCTCCAAACACAGAACAATACAGGTTTTGAAAAGCTTTACAGTTCTCTTGAAGACAGAGGAGACCAAAATAAACTTAATAATAAGAACTGCTCATAGTCCAAAGCATACTGTGCCATCTGTCATACATGGTGGCGGTAGTGTTATGGCATGTATAGCTGGCAGTGGAACTGCTTCCCTTGGGTCTATTATTGATGCGACTGTTGACGAAAGCAGCAGGTTACATTCCAGTATGTACGGTGCTGTATTATCTGCTCATATTCAGCCAAATGCTTCCGAATACATTGGACCACGTGTTACTGTACAGATGGAAAATGACACTGAAGCATACTGTGAAAGCTGAGATTGTTTTCTTTAAGCAAAGAAATTAAATTTTTTCCAATTAGTCCGTCGATCATTTGACTTCAGTGCAACTGAGCGAGCAGTTAATGTACTAAAGGCAGAACTGGAGATAAAATATCACATAAACAAGCGGGAACTGGAGACAGTTGCAGTAAAGACCTGCCTGAACAGTATGTATGGCTTCAGAGAGGCCTGCAAAAGATCTAAAACCAAGTACATTTATTACAATCACATTTAAGCCCATAAAAATGGGGCATGAGTGAAATGGCTGTAATTCCTTCGCCTGATTTGACTTTCAATGAGTTCATGTTCTTAACTTTTCATTTCAACTCCAATGTGCTGTGGTAGACAGCCAAAATATCCAAATATGTAAGGTATGAAGGTACAGTATGGTTCTAGCAAGTCTGTAATTGGTGTAGAACCTTTATATTACATGGCAGGCATGGTTGTAACTAGCTATCAGGACACAAGGCCCAAATATTGATACCTACAGAAGGTAATATATAAATATTTCCAAATATTACATTTTACTGTAGAACCAGAGATCTTCAAATAATGCCATAAACTATGTAGGGGTGTAGCCATGGGCAGGTTAGGCATTGGGGGTTAGAGGAGCTATGAGTACACCACCGTACTAACCACTACACCACCGTACTAACCACTACAACACAGTACTAACCACTACACCACCATACTGACCACTACACCACCGTACTAACCACTACACCACCGTACTAACCACTACACCACCATACTAACCACTACACCACCATACTAACTACTACACCACCGTACTAACCACTACACCACCATACTAACCACTACATCACAGTGCCGCCCAATATTACTAATAATATTCACATAAAAAAATATTGACTTCTAACTGAAAGGCCATATGATGAAAGATTTCCACTTTGGAGAGGCAGAGGGAGTTTCCATACCTCATTTTAGAGCCTTAAACATAAGCCTAAAACATGAACCAGCTCTTTCACTTTCAGATGAATTTCAGCTGACTTTGAGCTGATTCTGGAGATGCAGCTCCACTAAATGAAGTTCCAAACAACCAAACAAACAGGCTGAACGTCTTCAAGTGCAAATAAGATCTGATTTAGACATTTGGTGCCTTTGGGCTACTGTCTGTTCCGGAAAAGTGAAAGTAGCATGAAGAGGTTCATCATTTCATGGAGAAGCTTAAACTAGATGTGATGTAGTTCGTAGTCCACTTTTGTAAATTCAGATCCTTTAAGTGTTTCTGTTGAGCTCTATTTGCTGGAACTCAGCTGCTACATCAGCTTGGTTTATATATATATATATATATATATATATATATATATATATATATATATATATATATATATATATATATATATATATATAAATATATACACATATAAATATATACACTACCACTCAATCACTGTGTTTGGGATCAGAGTGAAATGTTCTTGTTTTAATGGAGTATCTTCTTCCTTAACACAACAATGGACTGTCTCTAAAGAAAGTTGTTTCTTTCTGGTCATTTTGAGTCGGTCAGCAAGCCATCAACTGCTGATCTTCAGATACTAAACTAACCTAGAATGTTGTTCTCCCTTTTATACTCACTTATTAGTAGAATGTTTTTCAGCTGTGCATCACAATTGATCAAGAGTGTCCTAACAACCAATTAGTCCAATAACATCCTTAACTTGGATTGGTGGTCTTACCAGGAGATTTAGACAGAGGACTGAGAATTACTGATAATAGGACTATATGCAAAATAAGCCTCTATACAAAAATATACTTTAATACAAACATTTTTATTCTTTAAAAATTATCTGATACACTTACATTAATTGTGAAATGAACAATATTGTTTGTGAATTGCATGAATTGCATGAAATGAAATTATATATATATATATATATATATATATATATATATATATGTCAACAGCAGCCATATTGCAGCCATATTGTTTAGAAAAGTCACCTCAACATAAGCATAATGAAGGCTAAAACAAGGCCCAGCGCCGCCCAACCCACAACATAACCTGAAATGGGAAGGTTATTTGATATGCTTGTAGCCAACATGAGTAATTACTTAATGTATTAATGTATTAATCAGTTAAATGACTTGCAACATCCCATGTGGTCTGATGCTGAACGGCTGCCCATCCTGTGATTAGTCTGCCGTGAACCTGTTTGCCTGCACTATGGACCAGTTTCCCCATCATGGAGCTTCGTGCTGTCCAGTGCTTTGTGGAAAACCAGCCTGCATATTACTGGCATCTTCAAATATTCCATCTGCTTATTTAATCAGTGAGGTTTTCTTCTCCTACTCTCACCAGTCCTTTCTTCTCCTCCTTTCTGCCTCCATATTCATTTCTACACTAAGTAGTCAATTTTATTCTATTGTATTTGTGCCGTGTGGACCAAAGGAGGATAGGCCTTTGAGACTGGTTCCTCTCAAGGTTCTTTCTCTTGATCTGAGGGAGTCTTCCTGGCGACGTTCACTGAGGGGCTGGATGCAGTTTTTAAATGACAAATAAAGGAGTGTTTGATGGTTGAAACCGTAATGTTTGGGTTCAGCTGAAAATAAATGGGACTCTATGGGAGGAACAAGGGACGAATAAATGACAAATAGACAAGTGCAGGTCAGTATGTCTGTGGATTAATGCTTGAGGACCTGCCCTGAGTGAGTACAGGCAGGTTGGAGGCTGTAGGTTAAATGAAACCATGAGATATGGGTGTGACTGAAAATGAATAGGACTCTATGGAGAATAAAAAGGTTCAGTGTATGTGAAACAGTGTCTGTAGGTCGAGCAGAGGTTCAGTAGACTGGCGTGCACTTTTCCATTCTATACGTTCTCTATGGGAATCTGTTCATCCGATCAAAAAACTGTATACGAACCCCAATCACACAATCAGACCAGACCATCTTGCGTTGGAACAGAGTCCCTCATTTAGAGCCCAACTCATTTTCAGTCACACCCAAACCTCATGGTTTACATACAACCTCCAACCTGCCTGTACTCACTCAGAGCAGATCCCCAACCTCTAATCCACAGACACACTGACCTACACTCATCTATTTGTTGTTTATTCATCCCTCGTTCCTCCCATAGGATCCCATTCCTTTTTGGCCGAACCCAACACATTACGGTTTCATTTAACCTACAGCCTCCAAACTGAATGTACTCACTCAGAGCAGATCCCCAAACACTAATCCACAGACACACTGACCTGCACTCCCCTATTTGTCGTTTATTTGCAACCATCCTGCACTACCTTCAGGAAATACACTTCTCTAGTTAATTACCCATGTCCACTACATGCCGTCAAAACATGCTATCCTCGGTTATATGCACTCAAAATAAAATGTATAGTTTTGTTTTCATTGTTGTATTGTTTTTGGGTGGGACAATTTTTTTATGTAGACACTTGAAATGGGAGGGGAGACAAACTAGGTGCAGGTGAGGGGCCGAGACACGAGGAGCACAAGCCCAAAACAGACACTCGTGGCTGGGGGCAGAGGAACGTAAACAAAGACAGACACAAATGGCAAAGTCAGGACAGCGTTAACAAGAGCATAGACAGGAGAAATGATGATGTAATGATGAATGGACCAATAGAATTGCTCCAAAATCACTTGGGGAAAAAAGTCTGGTTAAAAGTGAAGTAAGATTTTGGCCTCTCCTGTATATATATATATATATATATATATATATATATATATATATATATATATATATATATATATATATATATATACACACTACCGCTCAAAAGTTTAAGATCACTTTAGAATTTCATTTCATGCAATTTTCATGCAATTCACAAACAATATTGTCGATTTCACAATTAATGTAAGTGTATCAGATGATTTTTAAAGAATAAAAATGTTTGTATTATCTACAAATCTAAGTCTATTATTGTATAGAGGCTTATTTTACATATAGTCCTATTATCAGTAATTCTCAGTCCTCTGTCTAAATATCCTGGTACGACCACCAATCCAAGTTAAGGATGTTATTGGACTAATTGGTTATTAGGACGCTCTTGCTCAATTGTGATCACAGCTGAAAAACATTCTACTAATAAGTGAGTATAAAAGGGAGAACAACATTCTAGGTTAGTTTAGTATCTGAAGCATCAGCAGTTGATGGCTTGCTGACCGACTCACAATGACCAGAAAGAAACAACTTTCTTTAGAGACCCGTCAGTCCATTGTTGTGTTAAGGAAGAAGATACTCCATTAAAACAAGAACATTTCACTGTGATCCCAAACTTTAAAACTTTATATATATACACTACATTATGTGTGTATCCATTAATTACCTTGTGCTTTATCCCACTAGTCGGGGTCATTGGAGGGCTGGAGGAAAATAGGTTTTGCAAAGCTTTCAGTGCCACCCCACCCATAAAAAGATTTTGCAAAGGTTTGCAATCAGTGCATGCATAGATTACCTTTTGGCCTTTGACCTTACTCACCATAACACACCGACCTCATCTGATCCAGTGCCCGTTTATGACTGTGTATGTGTTTTATAGGAAGTATCTCCTCCAGAAGTCAGTAGAAGTGGATTATTCCACTGCAGTTCTTATACACAGTGGTGCTTATGCTAGACCGAGCCTCCAGCATCTGTTCCATCTCTTCCTCAGCAGCCTGGAGGTCCTGCAGTGTCCAGACCTGTGGAGCTGTCCATCACTCTCTCTCTCTTTCTCTCTCTCCGCTGAGAAGGAGGGCTGCAGGGTGGGCCACCCTGACCTCTCTTCGGCCAGCACATCAGCACTCTGACAGGCTCTGTGGCCGACAGCTGCCTGCCTGCCCGATTCTCTGCCCACCCGCGGACCACAATGCACCGCACCGCCATCTGCGTCCAACACCCACGCTGCTGCGCCACTCAGCCGGCCACGAAGTCCTTGACATGGCGGGTTATGATAAATATATTAGTCATAACTGGCAAACGGTGGGGGGCGGGGATGTGCTGGATTTGAAGTGGAGTGCTGCCATTAAAGAAAACTTCCAGTTTCTGAAAGACCCCCTCGCTGGCCGCTTTGTTAAAAAAGCCTTTCAGTGAATGAGATTCTTGACCGTCAAGAACACACATTTTTTTGGGGGGTGGGTGGGGGGGTGGGGGGGGTTAATAAGCCCTCAGGGAACCAAGGTCTGTTTTAGTGAGGACCATTTGGCCAGAACAGAGACTAACTGTTGAACATTGACCAGCCGTCAAGTCCTCCTCCTTCGGGTTTACGGTTAATGAGATCCGAAAAGGCTCAGATGTATCTGCTGATACTTTAATTATGTATGTTAGTTAGGAGTGACCTTTCCTGTGCTTGTTGTATTATGTAATAAGAGAGTAAATCAATAGAACATTAATCCATCCATCCATTATCTTCTGCTGTATCCGGCAAGTCGGGGTCACAGGGTGCTGGAGCCAATCCCAGCGTCATTGGGCGAAGGCGGGGTACACCATGGACAGGTCGCCAGTTCATCACATAGCCAACACACACATACACACACACACTCACACCTACGGGCAGTTTAGAGTGAGGATCAATCTAACATGCATGTGTTTGGACTGTGGGAGGAAACCCACTCAAGCACGGAGAGAACAAACACACTTCACACAGAACCACCCGGACCGGGAATCCAACCCTGATCAATCCTACTGTGAGGAGACAGTGCTGACCACTACACCACCATACTGACCACTACACCACCATATTAACCACTACACCACCATACTGACCTCTACACCACCGTACTAACCACTACACCACCATATTAACCACTACACCACCATACTGACCACTACACCACTATACTAACCACTACACCACCATACTGACCACTACATCACCATACTAACCACTACACCACCGTACTAACCACTACACCACCGTACTAACCACTACACCACCGTACTAACCACTACACCACCATACTAACCACTACACCACCATACTAACCACTACACCACCGTACTAACCACTACACCACCGTACTAACCACTACACCACTATACTAACCACTACACCACCGTACTAACCACTACACCACCATACTGACCACTACACCACCGTACTAACCACTACACCACCGTACTAACCACTACACCACATGCATGTATATATATATATATATATTGTCACTGTCTAACGAAAAACAAGGATCTCCAAAATGGTATCTTTACAGGAGAGGCCAAAAACCTACTTTCAAAGTCAATAGAACCAGAAATATTTCCAAAATTGTTTGGAGTATTTCTATTGGCCCATTCTTCATGAAACTTTAAAGTGATATAAAGAGCAGCTGTTTTCTTCAAATGATATTAAAAAAAATGCAAATTGACAAAAATGGAGATACATGTATAGATTCATACATACACAATGAGATTTGAACTTGGTGAAAATATAATTGCTTCATCTTCAGAAGACTAGAGGTTTTATAATTTGCTACACATCTAGTTTACATGACAAAACAATTAAAATGTCACTACATAATTTTATGATATGGACTTTCCATCCAACACTACTCTTTGAAGTGTGAAAATGTGAAAATAATGAAAGGAATTTGAAAAAAAATGCTGGTTTCATGCTGCTTTTTTAGAATGAGTCAGAAAATATTGACAATAAAGCTCAAGTTCCAGAGCAGAATGATGAAAAAAGGGTTTTTGGAATACACAGTGATACATCAAGCTGTAAGCTACATGGTTCCGCTCCACCTGACCTTACTGCTGGCCCTACAGCATAAACACAGCAGTGAACGCCAAACGCTTCACCCGCGACCCCACACTCCACACAAGTGGTCAGCTCGTATAACACAGTGGCGATTCCCTTATCTGTGTACGCAGGTGGCCACTGACTAGAAACGCTTGACCCTACAGATGGTCCAATCATGGAGCACATCTTTTTTTTTAAAGGTTGTTGTTCTAAACAAGGCAGAAACCAAAGCTGGTTTGAAAAACGCTGTGGTTGGATAGCTCAGACGTTCCAGCCCTCGTTAGTTGAGCCACATTAGTTGGTCCAGTCTGGCGTCTCTGACGTGCAAACAACATGCCCATAAAAAGAGATGGCAAATGACTGTAAAGAGAAATTAACTTGAAAAACAAAGTAAATCTCTCAGTCTCGCTCGCTTTAAGGTGGCCTATGTCATCTAAGGTTTCTTTGTGTAGCTGTAGTGTAGAAACTTGAGTTAATTTATTTTGTGAACTGTTTGAATTAAAACTAACACCACACACAAGCTACACACCACACACACTACTATCAGCTGGTGATTTCAAGCCAACTTTAAAGTTCGTTCACAAACTTTCCCTCTCTAGTTGTAACTTGTTGTCTTCTCTAGGAGTCGAATGAAGAGAGGACACCAGTCCAGAACATTAATGATGGCAAACACACACCTATATACCCCATTTTACAGCCTTTCACATGGGCTCACCTTTATCTACTGGGCATGAGGCTGGTACCTGAACAAACTGAGCTGTCGTAAAATAGGATGTGCTGGCCATAAACTTCTCCTGACTTTCTAATGACTGTCATAAAGCTGACCATGCCTGTAACTGACCATTTGTCTAACACAGCCCAATCACCAGATGTGGCCGGGTGGGTTAAACTTAATTGTAAGAAGTAGTTTGCTGGAGTATGTACAGCAAACTCAACACTTTTTCTATATTTTTTATTCTCATTTTTCATCAACACATGGTTTTTGCATGTGCACTTGGGTCTGATGTGATATGGGAAATGTGCTATAACCTTGTTTTACTGTGTTGTAGTGCATTATAAGTGTTATCCATGAAACTTCAACTACTTATAGACAATTATACAAGCTTACAGTGGTGTCAAGTAACAAAGTACAAATACTTTGTTGCCTTACTTAAGTAGAAATGTTGGTTATTAATACTTTACTCTACTTTACTCTACTTTACTCTACTTCTACTCCTTACATTTACACTCCTTTATCTGTACTTTATACTCCTTACATTTACACTCCATTATCAGTACTTTCTACTCCTTACATTTACACTCCATTATCTGTACTTTATACTCCTTACATTTACACTCCATTATCAGTACTTTCTACTCCTTACATTTACACTCCATTATCAGTACTTTCTACTCCTTACATTTACACTCCATTATCAGTACTTTCTACTCCTTACATTTACACTCCATTATCAGTACTCTCTACTCCTTACATTTACACTCCATTATCAGTACTTTCTACTCCTTACATTTACACTCCATTATCAGTACTTTCTACTCCTCATATTTTAAACATAGCCTCATTACTGCTATTTTAATTTCAGCTTGTTTTTATTCATGTACATTTACATTCCAGTAAAGATTATTGATAACATGTCTTTGAAGTTTGACTTCATTACAATACTTATAGACAACTAGTCATCATATCTTCTGCTCCATGAAACACATGTTAATGTTCAGTAGTAACAGATATGCTTCTTTAATATATTTACATTGTACTAAACTACATTCATGTTTAATGGGCATATATGCGGCTGAAACAGGAAGCCTAGCGCATCCCAAATTTATCAACATTAACATTTTAATATAACATTATAGTCATTATGGCTTTTAGAAGAATGGGTTTTTTGGGGAGGTGGGCTAGTGCACTATAGACCCTGTGGTGCCGCCTAAGCTTTTGTACTTAATGACATTTTTTCTCCTTACATTATTTTTACTTTTATACTTTAAGTAGTTCTGAAAGCAGTACTTTTACTTTTACTGGAGTAAAAAGCTTTAGTTGATACTTATTTATACTTAACCCTAGTGTCTATACTTCTACCTGAGTAATGAATGTGAATATTTCTGACACCTTTGCATGTATGTGTCAGGCACTATAAGGTATTTTGCATGTTTGCAGTTATAATGTATTATAAATACAGGGTTATATAGATGATATAAATACCTGCACCATGAATTCTGTATTAGTAAGGCATTATATAGCGTGCACAATATATCATAATGCTCGGCACAAGTTTATTCATTTGCTTGGAGGCAGTTATTGTCACACGTATAACACTTTATAAACACTTTCTAAGGCAATACTATATGACTTTTCATAACACATTATAATATCCCCTCATTAGAACACATAAATATGGAAATTCTCTACAACAGGGCTCGGCTATATTTATAACAGTTATGTCATGCTTCATAAAGTAATGCACATGTAATTGAAGCTGCTTAAGAATATACATGCTTATGTCAGGCACTATAAGGTTTTATGCATGTTTAATGTTATAATGCGTTATAAATACAGGATTGCATGAAAAGTCTATGCTATGAATCGTATATTTATTAGACATTATATAGCACAACACCTTATAATGTCTTCAATATAACAATATAATACATATAATTGCTTGTAGGTGGTTATATTCACGTTCATAACATGTCATAAGCACTTTTTAAAGCAATATGACATCCACTCATAAGAACAGAGTAAATATAAATATGGTAGTTCACTACAACAGCGTTCTGCTATATTTCTATGTATTAAATCCAACAAACACAACACTGTCAATTTGAAAGAGTTCAATATTCCATTGAACTGCTAACAGAACATATATTATAATGTGTTATGGAAGCTGATTTGCCTTATAAAGTAATGCACATGTAATTAAAGCTACTTAAGAACAATTATACCTGCTTAATTTAGATGTTATGTTAATGCAATATAGAACATAATAAATACATTCATAAAGTCTTATGACTACAAGATTCATAGGATGTGTTATGACATCTCCTCTTTAACCTCTAAACATACAAGTATAGCATAAACTGACACTTCAGAAACCATACCTTTCACAGAAGTACTCCTCCTGACTCAGTGAGCTATGATTTATATGTAATATAAATAAAATGACAGCTTCTTAAGGGTTAAGCCACCTTTTTGTACATAAATCAATATGGCTGTTTCTATCTCCCGAGGAAATTAGATCATCAAGCAATAATAGCTCCCTACGAGGGTTATGTAGATGTTACTGTAGATGCACATACACGTCTTGCGAAACCGTGGTCCATGGGTTTGTTTATTCATTCACTGTAAACACTAATAGTTTTTCTTTTCCATATTTTCTTAAATGTCTAAGTTCATGGACGCTGCAGTAAATCTCCCACTGGCTTCGCTGTCTGCTTGATTTTTTTATTATTATCTTTTTTCATAGGAAGCTGTAATGAATAGGTTAGACATCCATTCATTAGCCATAATAACTTCCATGCTGCAGAAATTATGCATTATGGGAGCGAGAACTGCCGGATAGAATCATCTTTCAAAATATCAATTCTTGAAAAGGACACGAGATGAGACATTACAGCCTGATATAAAACATGCTGATCGCAAGGTACTACTATATATATATATATATATATATATATATATATATATATATATATATATATATATATATATATATATATATATATATATATATATATACACTACCGCTCCAAAAGTTTGGGATCACAGTGAAATGTTCTTGTTTTTAATGGAGTATCTTCTTCCTTAACACAACAATGGACTGATGGGTCTCTAAAGAAAGTTGTTTCTTTCTGGTCATTGTGAGTCGGTCAGCAAGACATCAACTAAACTAACCTAGAATGTTGTTCTCCCTTTTATACTCACTTATTAGTAGAATGTTTTTCAGCTGTGCTTCATAATTGATCAAGAGTGTCCTAACAACCAATTAGTCCAATAACATCCTTAACTTGGATTGGTGGTCGTACCAGGAGATTTAGACAGAGGACTGAGAATTGCTGATAATAGAACTATATGCAAAATAAGCCTCTATACAAAAATAGACTTTAATACAAACATTTTCATTCTTTAAAAATCATCTAATACACTTACAGTAATTGTGAAATGAACAATATTGTTTGTGAATTGCATGAAAATTGCATGAAATAAAATTCTAAAGTGATCCTAAACTTTTGAGCGGTAGTGTATATATATAAAATTTCTTAAAGCCTAAGTCCCAGGCCTAATAGATTTTACCCGCGTTCGTTTACTTGTGTTTACCTGTGTTTTAAGACACACCCACTACCTTATAATGCCCAGCATACGTTTATTTAATTGCATATAGGTAGCTACCTTTACAGGCATAACGCTTCTTTATAAATATTTCCTAAAGCAAGACTATATGACTTTATAGTGTTAGTACATCTTTATGTATGTTTCATGACACATTATATTATATACAATATTATATATTCATTAGAACACAGTAAATATTATTATAGTAATACACTACAACAGGGTCCTGCTATGTTTCTTGTATTAAACTCAAAAGACTAAACATTACAGCTCAAACTAAAACGTGCTGATCACAAGCTTCTACTTTAACACAACTTTATAACCATGTAAGCAGCCAAAACAACTTTTGTTCATTTGTACAGTAGGCAAGGACGGATTAAGGATAGTCTGGGCCCCTGGGCAACTCTATCCCACCCCAACCCGTGCCCCTCGTGATCAAGGGCCCTCTAATGGTATGCCCTGCTCTTCACTAGGGCCTCCTTGTAGGGGCTCTCATAACCAGGGCCCTCTAAAATTATGCCCTCCTCTTTCCTAGGACTCCTAATAGCCAGAAGTCGAAGTCAGAGCAGTGCCACAACGCCTCGTCCATTTTCATAAGGGGCCCAAAAGCATGGCTAGGGCCCCCAAGAGAACCTGGGGTCAAAGTCCCTAAAAGTCAGAGGATCCTTCAGATGGAGGGCCCTCAGAAATAAAAATAGATTGTATCATAAATGTTGATAGGCATCGCAAAATGTTTTGGGCCAGGGCCCCCCCGGGGCCCCCTGACTTCAAGGGCCCCTGGGTGCTTGGCAATGGCCCGGTCAGTAATCCAGCCATGACAATAGGAAGGAGTAAATTTCTTAAAGCCCACTTCCCAGGCCTAATAGATTTCACCTGCGTTTACCTGCGTTTTAAGCCACACCCACTTCCTTATAATGCTTGGCATACATTTATTTAATGGCTTGTAGGTTGTGTTATTTGTATAACACGCATAACACTGTATTAACACTTTGTTAATATAGATAGATAGATAGATAGATAGATAGATAGATAGATAGACATACATAACCATACATACCCATATGCACAATAAATAAATATAAATATATATATATAACATACATATGAACAGACATAGTCACATACACACATACCTCCTACATTCATCTACTATACATAATGTACACCAGAGTGTATAGTCAGCGGCAGTAGATCAGGTCACATGATCTGTAGAAGTGAGTTATAACCAGTGAATAATATGTTCATAGACTAAAAGAATGTAGATCATCTGTATAAAGTAAATAACTGATACAGTGTAACCAGAAGCTCTAAATCTACTAAACCCCACAGTCCTTCAATCCCCTCCACCCCAACCAGGAAGAGATGAAAAGCCTAATGGCTCTGGGGACAAGTGATTTGTTTCATGATGGTGTTGTGCCAAGGATGACTCTCATTGTCCATGATGGAGAGCAGTTTGTGCAATGACCTTCTCTCAGCCACCACCAGCAAAGTGTCCAGCTCCAACCCAACCACTGACCCCGCTCGCCCGCCTGGCCAGCCTGTTCAGCCATTCGCAATTCATCCTTCTTTTTTACGCTGCCTCCCCAGCAAAAAACCCAGCATAGAAAAAACAACTGGCCATCACAGACTGATAGAGCATGTGAGTGAGGAGCCGAGACGAGAACAAAACAAAAGCACATGGCAGGGAGAACAAGGGAACATGATAGAAACATGAGGGAAGACAGAAACGAGAGCAGGCAGGCAAGACAGGGTAGGATGTTACAGCTAGATACAATACATGTACAATATATGTATTGTGATATAGCAGTCACGATTCAATATATCACAATATATTGCGATTTTTGAAATTCTACTATTAAAACACACCACTATATAAACAGGTTCATCAATGCTTACAATAGTGTTGCGCCCTTGTGGTGCTTGTTAATGTTGGAGTGGAGCTGAAAATGGATTCCAACATTGCCATCTACTGGTGAGAGGTTTAAACACAACACACAGTGATTCACTGTCTGCCAAGAATCTGTGTTTCGATACTGTGTTAAGAATCGATACAGTATCACAACACATAATATCTCGATATTCAATATTTCAATATTTTCTTACACCCCTATTTACTGTTATATATTTAACAATGATGATGACGGGGTTGGTGTCCCTCTTGGACAGAAGTGTATTTGCACTAGGATCAGGTTCAGACCCAAAACATGAGGATGTGGCAAGATTGGGATAGGAAGTTTATGGGCTATATTCAGGTTCTGTCCAAAATCTACTGCTCAGTTCAAGCTACTTCGCTTTAGACTTTGTGATCAGAGGATGTGAGAGATCTAATTAGGCTACTATACAGAGTTTACACAATTAAAACCAAAAAGATTGTGTGGCACGGAAAGCTTAGCAAGCTTTTTGTTTAATTGTGGCACTAAAATATTGAATGTTTTGCCCACATGAGGGGCGTAAATATCTGCAGCTGTAGTCCACTTACATGCTTCAGATTTCTCTCTGTTACAAAGTGATGTCATCTCGTAACACAATCCTTATTTCCTGGCTGCTGGTGAGCGTGACCTTCCTCACACAACATACGGAGAGCTAAAACAGTAAACACTGACCACTCTGAATTGTCCTGCACTAGACTAGCTTGCTTTACCTGGCTTTCAGGATCGGACTCTGACTCTGGTTGCGCTGCATGAGCAGCTTGACAACGGTTGCTATGCTGTTGCTATGTTATCCCAAGTGCTTGCTAAGAAATTGCCAGGGGGTTGCCATGGTAGACTGTGGCTCCTTTAAGGGTTCACAAGCCAATGCTAGATTTGGTTGAATGGGACTCTATGGGAGGAACGAGGGATGAATACATGACAAGTAGAGGAGTGCAGGTCAGTGTGTTTAGAAATCTGACCTGAGTGAGTACAGGCAGTTTGGAGGCTCTACATTAAACAAACCCTGATGTTTTGGTTTCTAAACCTGAATGGGATTTGAACCAACACTACAGTTGTGGTTGGGGGTCCGCCTTGCGTTAGTGTATGTGAAATGGTATCTGTGGTGCACTTTTCCATCCTATTCATTCTCTATGGGAATCTATTTTTCTCCATCATTTGAACACATGGTGTTTACATGGTGTGAAAATTTGATGGCTAACACACCAATAAAAATGCTCCCATCTTCCTCAGAAAACATTCTGGTTCCATTGACTTACATTAAAAGTAAAGACGGTTTTTGTCCTCTCCTGTAAAGTTGCGATAGTGGAGATGTTCGGCGTTCGGTTGCGCCCACTAAACAGAACGGGGCCGCATGGGCTGAGGTCAGTGTTTTTCTTTCCTTGTAGTGAAGAGATTTGATAGAAAACAGGCCCGAACTGGCGCTATGTGCTTGTTTAATTGTTGGAGGGGATTGTTGTTTGCGGGCATATCTCTCTGTTGTTGTTTTTTAATCCATGGCCGGAAGCCGTGAAATGAGATCAATACGGTGTGAAACACAGTTTGCTTAGGCTCGACTGTGCACTACAGCATGTTTCTTGTTGTTAGTGAGCTAGCCTGGGCTTTTCTGTCGCCAGACGTGCGGTGCCGTGTGGGGAACAGGCTGTAATTGGTGAAGCTACAATGCTATCATTTGGGGGTGCTGTCAGATTGCCGTGGGACCGGCATTGCCCACGGATTAAACACACTTCATGTGTACACACTCTCTCTCTCTCTCTCTCTCTGTTTCTGTGTCTCATATCAAACAGTCATCCTTGTAACATAAACCCACCCCCCCCCCATCACCCCCTAACCCCCGTCCCCCTCACCCCCACCCCCCAGACCAATTGGAACTAGAAAAGTGCATTTCCTGAAGGAATGGGTGTGCAGCATGAGCAGCTTGACAACAGTCGCTAGGTGGTCGCTACACTGTTGCTATGGTATCCCAGGTGCTTACTAAGGTTTTGCTAGGAGGTTGCCATACTATATTGTGATTCCTTTAAGAGTTCATAAGCTGTTGCTAGATTTGGTTGAAAATGAATGGGACTCTACGGGAGGAACAGGGGATGAATAAACAACAAGTAGAGGAGTGCAGGTCAGTGTGTTTAGGGATCTGTCCTGAGTAAGTACATGCAGTTTGGAGGCTGTAGGTTCAATAAAACTGTAATATTTGGGTTTAGACAAAAATGAAAGCGACCCTATATAAGGAATGAGGGATGAATAAATGACAAATAGATGAGTGCAGGTCAGTATGTCTGTTGATTAGAGATTGGGAATCTGCTCTGAGTGAGTACAGGCAGTTTGGAGGCTGTAGGTTAAATGAAACCATGATGTTTGGGTTTGACTGAAAATGAATAGGTCTCTATACGGAAAAAAGAGGAATGGACAAAAAGAACGACAAACAGACGAGTGCGGGTGGAACCAACACTGCAGTCATGGTTGGGGATCTGTCCTGAGTCAGTACAGGTAGTTTGGTGATGGTAGGTTGAACGAAACAGTAATATTTGGGTTCGGCCAAAAATGAATGGGATCCTAAGGGAGGAATGAGGGATGAATAAAGAACAAATAGAGGAGTGCAGGTCAGTATGTTTGAGGACAGTTAGTGATTGTGGAAGTGCTCTGAGTGAGTAAAAGCAGGTTGGAGGCTGTAGGTTAAATGAAACCATGATGTTTGGGTTTGACTGAAAATGAATGGAACTCTATGGGGAAAAAAGAGGGATGGAAAAAACAGACGAGTGCGGGTTGAACCAACAGTGCAGTTGTGATTGAGGATCTGCTCTGAGTGAGTATAGGCAGTTTGGAGGCTATAAGTTGAACGAAACCATAATTTTTGGGTTCAGACAAAAATTAATGGGATCCTATGGGAGGAACGAGGGATGAATAAACGACAAATAGAGAAGCGCAAGTCAATATGTTTGAGGACAGTTGTGGAAGTGCTCTGAGTGAGTAAAAGCAGGTTGGAGGCTGTAGATTAAATGAAACCATGAGGTTTGGGTGCGCCCGAAAATGAATGGGACTCTATGGGGAAAAACGAGTGATGGAAAAAAATGACAAACAGACGAGTGTGGGTCGAACCAATTCTGCAGTTGTGGTCAGAGGTCTTCCCTGAGCCAGTGTATGTGAAATGGTGTCTGTTGTTTGAGCAGAAGTTTAGTAGATGGACGTGCCCTTTTCCATCCTATTCATTCTCTATGGGAAAAATTCCAGAATAAATCTGTAGTTTTTCCAAATCCATGCATCCAATCAAAACACTGTACGCGAGCCTGAATCACACAATCAGACCAGACAATCTGGAGTCGGAACAGTGTTCGAAAGCTTTCCTTGTAGTCCTAAAGTCACCGGAGAGCAGGCGGCGCCCGGATTCTTCTCCTTTCCTCCATATTTATTAATTAGACTTTCCTGCGTCAGCCGTTCGGAATTACAGCCCGTTCCCTCGAATGCTCTCGCCGGCCTCTGGAGCGGTGAGCTAATCACATGCACAAACTCCCACCGCATTACCGCTTTAACTGACAGCGCCTTAAACATGCAAGGGCAATAAAAAAACAGGCCCAGGCCGCGCTGCTCATCTCCCCGCGGCCGCCCGCCCGAGAATAATGAAGGGAAAAGGTTACAGATTGGAGCCGACCATGTGCGGCCCAGGCACAATTAGATAATAGGGGCATCTGATTGTGCGTATAGGGGTCTGGGGAGAAGCGGCGGCGAGGAACAGGAGAGGGGAGAAATTGACCTGCCTGTGCTTCGTCTATGAAGGCATTCTTTCTTCACAGCTACTCGTGTGAGCTTCACAGGAAGCTGGACCAGCTAATTAATGTTCAGCTATATTGTTATTCGTTTTTTGCTTTCTGATAGATCTTCACCGCATAACTCGTCCCACAGTTTTCAAAATATCAACTCTGTTCCATCTCCAGATGGTCTGGTCTGATTGTGTGATTGGGGCTTGTATACAGCTTTTTGATCGGATGCACAGATTCCCATGGAGAATGAATAGGATAGAAAAGTACACACCAATCTACTGAACTTCTACTCAACAGACAGACACTGTTTCACATACACTGACTCAGGGCAGACCCCCGACCGTGACTGAAGTATTGGTTTGACCCACACTGCTTTGTTTGCCATTTTTTTCCATCCATCTTTTTTCCCTTAGAGTCCCATTCATTTTCAGTCACAACCAAACCTCATGGTTTTATTTAACCTACAGCCTCCAAACAGCTTGTACTCACTCTGTTTAGCAATTATGCCCAACCATCCTGTGTTTCCTTCAATTGTAAACAGCCAACAGCCTCAAAACTGCCTTAGATGAGCTTCCAGCCCAGTAGGGGGCGATAACATCTCATAAACTTTGATGTCAAATTCCTCAAGAAGAACTGGTTGGGCATTACGTACAATGGGAACATTGCAAATCCAATAGTTTGCACAATTCAACATCTATTATTACCTATCTATGATAAACCTGATTACTGCCAGAAAATAAAAGCTCATTGGGAACCTAATACACCTTTCAATTTTCAATTTTCTATCAGTGTCTTCTAACTTTGTGGCTGGTCCACATACACATGAAGTTAAAAAGCCCAAAATATATGCCAGAAGAAATTCTCTTCACCATTTTTCTCAGCTGCTTTGGTTACAAAGTGATGTCATCTCATAACACATTTCTTATTGACTACCTGTTGGAAAGAGTGGCTTATACAACATGCAGACAGCAAAAACAGTAAAATCTGACCAACTTGCTATACCTGACTTTCAGGATCGGACTCTGACTCTAACACTGAGTGTAAATACAGATTGGTCACCTTGCCAACTCTGTTCTGAACCAGCAAAACAGCATCAGACTGCAAGTTCCGCCCCCCACACTGAGGTCTCTGTTCTTACAATAAGGCCAGTTCTGAGCCTGAATCCGATCCTAAATGTCCAGTAGAGAAAGTAAGTAGATCCGTGTTTCCAAGCTAGTCCAGGGCAGGACATTTCAGAGTGCTTCACCAGTCAGAACAGATTGGGCAAGGTGACCCATCAGACCACATCATGTTCATCGGGAGGCGGGGCTTAAAGGCACAGGAGCTCTAACAGGGCATTTGGGACTTTGGGTGAATACAGACGCACAGTTTGCTCTGATTGGTCACCTTACCCACTTGGTTCTGATTGGTGAACCACCAGGACAGCATCAGGCAGTTCTGCTGTATGTTTGAGCCAGAGTTCGATCCTGAAAGTCAGGTAGAGCAAGTTAGTAGATCCACCTTTCCAAGTTTGGGACATTTCAAAGTGGTTCACCAATCAGAACCGAGTGGGTAAGATGACCAATCAGAGCACATTGTGTTCTTTTGGAGGCAGGGTTTGAAGGCACAGGAGCTCTGCCATAGCATTTTGGACTGGGGGTGAATGCAGATGCACAGTGTGCTCTGATTGGTCACCTTACCCACTCGGTTCTGATTGTTGAACCACCAGAACAGCATCAGGTGGTTCTGCTGTATGTTTGAGCCAGAGTCTGATCCTGAAAGTCCGGTAGAGCAAGTGAATAGATCAATCTTTCCAAGCTAGTCCAGGGCAGGACATTTTAGAGTGCTTCAAGGTGACCAATCAGAGCACACTATGTTCATCTGGAGGCGGGGCTTAAAGGCACAGGAGCTCTAACAGAGCATTTTGGACTGGGGGTGAATACAGATGCACACTGTGATCAAAGAATATTGTATTTTTTGGAAAGTAATGCATGGAAATCTGTTCCAGCAGACCCTGAGAAACTGAAACACTACATCTGAAAGTTTAAAAAGCTGCACACAGTAAATACGAATAAGCATTTTGGTTCAGAGGAGTTGTGCAGTTAGGGAGGTTTGTTGGTTTCACCTGAAAGTGCACTGGGGAAGCAGCTCTTAGCATACGGAATCCAATTTATTATCCTCCATCATTGCTTGCCTGGGAATTTCGGCAGTGTAAAGGTTGTTCAGGCTCACCAGAGTAGCTATTAAAGAGCGTATGTATGTGTGGAAGGAGAACAGAGAGGTGAGTTGGTCTTAGTTCTCCTACATCAGTGGAGTGATCAGTCAAGCACAGCGATGAAGTCCTGAAGGTCCTGGCGTGGTTTCTTATGTAGTTGCTGTACAATGATGCAGCGTGACAAAGATTGAATGATCTGAGTGGGTGTAGCCCCCCTGCCCCAAGAGTCACAGCTGGCCTGACCTTCCTAGAGGGCAGGAGAGAGAGTGTGTGTGTGCGTGTGTTTGTTTTCATACATTTCTTGGACAAAAAATGTTTTGACTTTATAAAGAAAGGCATGTATAACCTGCACCAGCAACAACAACAACATGATCCTGAGGTTGAGCTTAATCTTAGAATTAGACCTTAGAACTTAGAATTTTACTGTTCTGCTTTTTAGCTTTGTAATACTCTGAGAAACTTCCTGTTTTTAATTTGCTCTATTGTTCGTGTAAACCCACCGTCGTTCATTTGCTCATATATTCGTCTGAACAGCTCGTTATTGCTTTACAGCCATCCATCCTACTAACTGTTTTTAAATCTTTTAAGGTTTGGATCATGAACTTTGTCTCTTCAAGACCAGTCTCTACCTCCCACCATGTTGAAACGTCCTCTATGACGCTACAGTACATGCACCGAACGTATTTAAACTTTCCGATTGGGAATGTAATCGGATACAGGTGTTTACACGGCTATTATTCTTCTATTAAACTGATTATTTACCCACCTCTTTCAATCAGATAGAAATTGTAATGGGAATGACCTCAATGGGACTAGTCTATTGGGATTAAAGTGTATACATGGACGTATTCTATTCCGATTGAGCCATTAGTCGGATTATTAACGGATTATTAGTCTGCTTGTAAACATAGCCATTGCTGTTCAGGGAATCCATAGAAGGCTAAGGCCATTTGGGGCAATCAGGAAATGCATCGGGTAGTGCAACTTGAGTTCAAGTTTCAAGTTTATTTGTCATTTGCACATCATGTCAGAACATAACATGCATTGAAATGTTTGGGGTGAGGCTCAGATAGGGCAACAATTATATACAGTGGTGAACCTTCCCAGAAGTGGCTGGCCGCCTAAAATTACTGCAAGAGCGCAGCGACGACTCATCCAAGAGGTCACAAAAGACCCCACAACAATATCCAAAGAACTGCAGGCCTCACTTGCCTCAGTTAAGGTCAGTGTTCATGCCTCCACCATCAGAAAGAGACTGGGAAAAATGGCCTACATGGCAGAGTTCCTAGACGAAAACCACTGCTGAGCAAAAAGAACATTAAAGCTCGTCTCAATTTTTCCAACAACAAATCTTGATGATCCCCAAGACTTTTGGGAAAACATTTTGTGGACCGATGAGACAAAAGTTGAAATTTTTGGAAGTTGTGTATCCCAGTACATCTGGCATCGTGACCTCAAGCTGAAACGAACTTGGGTTCTGCAGCAGGACAATGATCCAAAACACACCAGCAAGTCCACCTCTGAATGGCTGAAGAAAAACAAAATGAAGACTTTGGAGTGGCCTAGTCAAAGTCCTGACCTGAATCTGATTGAGATGCTGTGGCAGACCTTAAAAAGGCTGTTTATGCTCGAAAACCCTCCAATGTGGCTGAATCACAACAATTCTGCAAAGATAAGTGGGCCAAAATTCCTCCACAACGCTGTAAAAGACTCATTGCAAGTTATCGCAAACGCTTGGTTGCAGTTGTTTTTGCTAAGGGTGGCCCGACCAGCTATTAGGTTTAGGGGGCAATCACTTTTTCACACAGGGCCATGTAGGTTTGGATTTTTTTCTCCCTTAATAATAAACACCTTCATTTAAAAATAGCATTTTGTGTTTACCTGTGTTGTCTTTGACTAATATTTAAATTAGTTTGATGTTCCGAAACATTAGAGTGTGACAAACATGCAAAAAATCAGGAAATCAGGAAGGGGGCAAACACTTTTTCACACCACTGTATGTAAAAACAGTGCAATCATACAATAAATAGACAATAATGAAGTAAAAAATAAGCTAGAATATATACATTTAGTAATAACTGAAATATATAAAGAACTATACATAAACATACACAAGATATATACATAAGATATACAGTAGGACATATGTAGAAAGGTTTGTTTAGAAAGTTGTGTTTGCAACTTGAGATCCACTCCCGCCAGCACAACACACACTAACACACTGCAGTGCAGAGAATGATCCACCTCCCTAATAGTAGCTGCTCTGTGGTGGTCCTGTGGGGGTCCTGATCATTAAAGAACAGAGTAATAAAGTATACAGAGAAATCAGATGAACTACAGTCTGTAAGTGGAGCTCCTGTATGATCAGTGGAGCTGATATAATGAGTGTAGAGTGTATCACATCAGTGATCTGCATGGCTCTGTCCCGATACCAACAGGGAACATATTATTATATATACACACTTCAGTGCCCTTTGCGTCTCAGCGTCGTATGAAAACAAATCTGTGTGTGTGTGTGTTTGCTCTTGCAGACTTCAGCAATCTGGCCGGTTAACAAGGCAGGTGCACATTGCCCCTTGGCCTGTGAAATCTTTGGAGAAGGGCCTCTCGCCTCATTGTCAAGAAGGCTTCTTGAGCCAGAGCTGGCTGGGCTGTAACGAGAGCAGGTGAGCCGGCCATAAAGCATGAGGAGATTGGGGACGAGGTTTATGGGGAGGCATTAGGGACTGAATAACATGCTTTAACGATCAAGCTGACATGAGAGGAGGGGTTGTAGCCTATCTAATGGGGGTTTCGGTTAAGGCCAATGCCCATTCGGTATCCCACACGGGGGTGTGTTATATCCGGCGTGGTCATACTGCTTGACTTCGCTTGCGTTGCTCCTCCGTCATTGAGGAGAGCAGAAAGCTGATACTCCACACCTCTATGTATGTCTCAACCTGGGCAGCAGGGGGCTGGAGGTGAGGAAACCAGCCTTTGGTCCAGAAGGTCACTGGTTCGATTACATTAACCAACAGAACACTACTGAAGTGCCCTTGAGCAAGGCTCCTAACCCCCAATTGCTCCCCAGGTGCTGTGGATAGGGCTGCTCAGCACTCTGGGCAAGTGTGCTCCCCCCCCTAGAGTGTGTGTTCAATAGTGTGTTTGTGGGTGTTTTACTGTCCCTAGTGTGTGTGGTCACTAGTGTGTGTGTGAGTGTGTTTTCTACTGCCTCCTAGTGTGTGTTTTCACTAGTGTGTGTGTTTGACTGCCCCTAGTGTGTGTATATGTGTGTATGTATATATGTTTGTATGTGTGTGTTCCGCTGCCCCCTAGTGTTTGTGTATGTGGTTGTATCACTGCCCACTAGTGTGTGTGTGTTCATTAGTGTGTATATGTGTGTGTGCCCATTAGTGTGGGTGTTTCACTGCCCCTAGTGTGTGTGTTCACTAGTGGGTGTATAGTTGTGTGTGTATGTGTGTGTTCCACTGCCCCCTAGTGTGTGTGTCCATTAGTGCGTGTATGTGGGTGTTTCACTGCCCCCTAGTGTGTGTGTATGCATGTATACATGTATGTGTGTATGTGTATATGTGTGTATGTGTGTGTTGCACTGCCCCCTAGTGTCTGTGTATGTGGTTGTATCACTGCCCCCTAGTGTGTGTGTTCACTAGTGTGTCTATATGTGTGTGCTTACTGCCCCATAGTTTGTAGGTTCACTTGTGTGGGTGTTTCACCGCCCCCTAGTGTGTGTGTTCACTAGTGTGTGTATGTATATGTGAGTGTTTCACTGCCCCCTAGTGTGTGTGTTCACTAGTATGTGTATATGTGAGTGTTTCACTGCCCCATAGTGTGTGTGTTCACTAGTGTGTGTGTGTATATGTGAGTGTTTCACTGCCCCCTAGTGTGTGTTTTCACTAGTGTGTGTGTTCACTAGTATGTGTATATGTGAGTGTTTCACTGCCCCATAGTGTGTGTGTTCACTAGTGTGAGTGTGTGTGTGTATGTGAGTGTTTCACTGCCCCCTAGTGTGTGTGTGTGTGTATGTGGGTGTTTCACTGCCCCCTAGTGTATGGGGTTCACTAGTGTGTGTGTTCACTAGTGTGTGTATATGCGGGTGGTTCACTGTCCCCTACTGTGTGTATTCACTAGTGTGTGTGTATATATGTGTGTGTTCACTAGTGTGTGTGTGTGTATGTGTGAGTGTTTCACTGCCCCCTAGTGTGTTTTTTCACTAGTGTGTGTGTATATGTGGGTGTTTCACTGTCCCCTACTGTGTGTATTCACTAGTGTGTGTGTATATGTGTGTGTGTTCACTAGTGTGTGTATATGTGCGTTTTACTGCCCCCTAGTGTGTGTAACAAAATCGTAGTTACATAGGGTCCCATTCATTTTCAACTAAACCCAAACATGCTTGTACTTACTCAGGGCAGATTCCTAAACACAATGACCCACACTCCTCTATTTATCGGTTATTCATCCCTCGTTCCTCACACTGCATATAATATACACAACCATCCTGCATTTCCTTTAGCTAATGTACTTCTCTAGATAACTTATATTAGTTTACACTCACTGTTATAAGCAGCAACAATCCAATTTCACTCAAACTAGTTTCCTCAACTCAGAAACATACTGTCATTAAAGGAACAAGTTCATTCAAGCACTTTTTTTCAGGGCTTTGTTCCACACCCTGTCCGACTAATCAATATTTCATTATTTTTTAAACCGTTTGGCGGATGGAATTCAATCAATCCAACTGATGGCTGGAGGCATTTGGCAGAAATCTGGAACCAGACCTTCAATTCTTATTCTTCAATCTTTCTGGGCCACTTTAAGGGTGCTGGAGCCAGTAATGCATTTCTTTCAAAGCTGAAATTTTAATTTAGCAAAATTCTAAGCTTTTTGATGGAATGAGATGCCTAATAGGAAACAACCATTTTAGAGTCACCAATAATCTCTCAACAAAGTTGGCAAAACCAAAAACATTAAAAATGTAGTTTTAATGAATTATTCTCCCAATCAAAGTCTTTTTTGATTTGAGTAAAACTGGTTCAGTTGCTTGTTACCAAGTTGTTTTTTGGGATTGTACCAATAAAGCACTTATAATGTGTGGTCAGTTGACTAGTATGAATTAAAAGAGCAGATCAATAGAAATTTGTTCATTAGATATTTTGTACCCCTATTTTCTACATATTTTAAAATCACCATCTGCCCTTTTTACACTGTAAAACATGCTTTGTTGGTAAAAACCTAATTAAATGCTTCAAACAGTTTATTTCAACCTTAAAAAGTAGTTTAAATGATCAGTTCTTTCAATCAAATTTGTTGAGTTGAATAGAACTAATTCACTTGCTTGTTAACACATTCAGTTAATTATGGTTATGCTGTGCAAACTACTATACAACTATATTGTTATTCGATTTTGGCTTTCTGCCAGATCTTCACCACGTAACATGTCCCAAAACATCAACTCCGCTCCAACTCCAGATTATCTGGTCTGATTATGTGATTGGGGCTTTTGGATCAGATGCTCGGATTCCAGAATTTTTTTCCCCATTGAGAATGAATAGGATGGAAAAGTTCAAGCCAGTCTACTGAACTTCTGCTCGACCCACAGACATCGTTTCACATACACTGACTCAGAGCAGACCCCCGACCACAAATTCATTATTGGTTCGACCCACACTCATCTGTTTGTCATTTTTTCTTCCATCCCTTGTTTTTTTCCCATAGAGTCCCATTCATTTACGGGCACACCCCAACCTCATGCTTTCATTTAACCTACAGTCTCCAAACTGCCTGTACTCACTCAGAGCAGATCCCCAACCTCTAATCCACATACATACTGACCCGCATTCCTCTACTGATAATGGAGTGTAAATGTAAGGAGTAGAAAGTACTGATAATGGAGTGTAAATGTAAGGAGTAGAAAGTACAGATAATGGAGTGTAAATGTAAGGAGTAGAAAGTACAGATAATGGAGTGTAAATGTAAGAAGTAGAAGGTACAGATAATGGAGTGTAAATGTAAGGAGTAGAAAGTACTGATAATGGAGTGTAAATGTAAGGAGTAGAAAGTACAGATAATGGAGTGTAAGTGTAAAGAGTAGAAAGTACAGATAATGAAGTGTAAATGTAAAGAGTAGAAAGTACTTATAATGGAGTGTAAATGTAAGGAGTAGAAAGTACAAATAATGAAGTGTAAATGTAAAGAGTAGAAAGTACTTATAATGGAGTGTAAATGTAAGGAGTAGAAGGTACAGATAATGGAGTGTAAATGTAAGGAGTAGAAAGTACTGATAATGGAGTGTAAATGTAAGGAGTAGAAAGTACAGATAATGAAGTGTAAATGTAAAGAGTAGAAAGTACAGATAATGGAGTGTAAATGTAAGAAGTAGAAGGTACAGATAATGGAGTGTAAATGTAAGGAGTAGAAAGTACTGATAATGGAGTGTAAATGTAAGGAGTAGAAAGTACAGATAATGGAGTGTAAGTGTAAAGAGTAGAAAGTACAGATAATGAAGTGTAAATGTAAAGAGTAGAAAGTACTTATAATGGAGTGTAAATGTAAGGAGTAGAAAGTACAAATAATGAAGTGTAAATGTAAAGAGTAGAAAGTACTTATAATGGAGTGTAAATGTAAGGAGTAGAAGGTACAGATAATGGAGTGTAAATGTAAGGAGTAGAAAGTACTGATAATGGAGTGTAAATGTAAGGAGTAGAAAGTACAGATAATGAAGTGTAAATGTAAAGAGTAGAAAGTACAGATAATGGAGTGTAAATGCAAGGAGTAGTAGTAAAAAGTCTGAAAAATAATTACTTCAGTAAAGTATAAATAACCAACATTTCTACTTAAGTAAAATAACGAAGTATTTGAGCTTTTTACAGAGTATATAATGTTTTCAAATAAAAGCCCTTAAAAAGTGTCAGCTGAACTTTAAAGAAAGTAAGCACAAGCAATACCGACAACAATGGTGGACTCCAAAAGCCATTAATCTTATACGTAGCTCTCATAATGTCATCAAATAATTGCTTCTTTTTTAGCCCCATAGAAAATGTACTAAAGTTTGAAAGAGATTGAAGTAATTTTATCATTCTTTCAGCTTCTATCCGAATCCAAACAAGGACTCGTCTTCCATTGTGCTGGACCAAAACCGTGCTGGAGTTCCAAGTCGAAGGTATGAGCCACGTCCACAATAGACAATCAGCCGACTTGATTAAAGTTATAAATGCTCCACTTTATGAAGAGAAGTGATCAGGTTATAGTCGCCTAGCAACAACTTAGTGTTTGATCAAATCGTATGTACAGCTTTTCTATTTCTGTCAATGCTTCTCGCTCTTCAGACACTTGAACGGCTGCTAGTCTCTAATAACGGAGCGGCGGCGGCGGCGGCAGCATCGTCCCTCACATAATGGCTTCCTCACCTTTAGAAAATGAACATACGCCACGCTCGCTTTTCTCATTACCTTGAAATTGAGGAATTATATCCCTCCGTCATAACGAGCGAGCGAGCGAACGTAGCTTGAACCGTTTTACGGACATCTGTATAAACAACATAATTAAGCGTGCGAGTGATGAATTGGAGTCTGTTGCCTTGTATTAAGGTTTTGGTTTCTTAATTATACGACCGTCCCCGTTTTTTTTCCTCTCTTTTTCTTTTTTTCCCTCGTCCTCGTCTCTTCCGCTTCCTCCTGGACGGAATAATAGAAATTGAAAATTTACAAAAGGGAAAGTGCATTTCACACTCTAGTGAAGCAAGACAAGCAATTTGAAATTAATCAAAACATAATGCAGTTTATGATGTGATAAAGAGGCGGCGCTGGTTTGAAGGAAGCGAGGCTTGTTTTATTTATTTATTTATTTATTTATTTATTTATTTATTTATTTATTTATTTATTTTTCCTTTCCCCAACAGTGCCAACGTCCCTCAACTTCGGTTTTCCATTACACCATCTCTGAACTCCAGGACACGGATCACATGTTTACATTTAGTTTCAGTAGGAGTGTAATTCCAGAATCAAAGTTGTTCCCCCAAGAGAGGAGGGGAGCTGGTTGGTTGGGGGGTGGAGCGGGGAGGCGGTGTTGGTATACGGGGCTGTCCGCTGAGCTTGAGAAATGTTCTAAGAAGCAATGGTTCGCTTCGTTCTCCCAAAAAAAAAGGAGGAGAAGAAAAAATGAATGTCTGCAATAGGTGCGCTCCTGGATAACTGAGATAAGGCCGGACTTTGGAAACCGGCTGAAAGTTGAAAATATGGTTTTCATGATCTTAAAGATGTTTTCTTCTGAAGGTTTATGCCTCAGTCGGAGTCCTAATGTTTTCTATGTGGAAGGAAGTTAATGCGTTCTCTACAGAGAACACACTTCAACACATTTTAATACAAACACTGTCTATTGGTTGGATTTGATTCGTGAGAAATTTGAGCGAAAGTTACAAAGTAAGTTACTGATCAACTCAGCATCTCAAACCCTGGTCTAAATGGTTTCTACAACTGTCTTAACATAGGCCTGCTTACATGTTCCATCTGGCCAAGTCTTAATCTCCTGGATTCGGGCAGCTTTCTTGGGGGTTCCTGCCATAAATGATGGGATTCACTGAACCTTAGGCATAAACAAGCTTTTAACAGGTGCCATAATATGTAAGAAATATTCACGGCAGTCTATTAAATTAAATAAAATTAAAGTAAAAAAAAATAATAATGTAAAAATTAAATTAAATTAAGTTTACTGCTAAATTAATTAAATTTAAATAGTTACAATGGTCAGTAGGGTTGATTTTGCAAAATATTTTAAGTACAAACAATTTAGATTTCGTAGTATTCAACTCAAATGATCACTTCCAATCTATTTGAAATTTAAGTTGATTTTACTCAAACCATTTGATTTTCTCTAGTTTGCATTACTTAAATATTTTAAGCCAATCACTTGCCTCAAACTCTTTAAGTACAATCAACTTCTGTGGGTTTACAGTGTAGCAATGTGTACAGCAATGTTCAGGTCATGTAAAACTAGTTCAACTGCTTGTTTTTAGGACGTACCAATAAAGTTTTCTGAAGTATGGAAGATTGTTTCATAGAGTTTTTTTTGCCAGAAGCCACAAAATACACTGTAAACCCGGATAAGTTGATTGTACTTAAAGAGTTTGAGTGATTGCCTTAAAATATTTAAGTAATGAAAACTAGAGAAAATCTAATGGTTTAAGTAAAATCAACTTAACTGTCAAATAGACTGAAAGTAATCATTTGAGTTTAATACAATGAAATCTAAATTCTCTGTACTTAAAATATTTTGTAAAATGAACCCTACTGACCATTTAATTCATCTCAGTTTCGTGTAAACAAAATGAAGTTGTAAAAAACTGATGTTTTCCTACGTCAAAAGAACACAGACAGCAGTTAAATGTAGTTAGATTTTATTTAAAACTACAGCACTGGGATCATCTAGGATGATCTTGACCCTTGAAGGGTTCAGTAGTGATGATGACTGGTTTTGATTGGTCTAGTTAGAATACTGTTTATCTTACAATAATTCTTAAATACAGTTTACAGATTGAAATGATAAAAACACAGTAAATTACATTTTCTAACAAGGAAAAGAAGTTAAACAGAGAAAACACCAAATCTCACAGTGAAAAATAGAAAAAGACTTTCAAACCTTTACAAGCTCCACTAAACAAGCTCAAACTAGTCGATTGAACTGACCAATGAGAATCTGGCAAGGTGCTACAGGGGCGTGGTCCAAGCTAAAACCTGCTATTTTAAGTTTGTTCAACTTAAAAATATTAGCATACTCAGTTATTCTTTTAGAATAGTAGAACATACAAGAACATTTTAAGTAATGCAAAAAAAATTAAAGCAATTTTTACTCAATTTTAAGCAATTATTACTCAAACTCTTTACACAGAAACTAATTACAGGTTATCAGTGTAGGCCAAAGTCTGAAAGGAGGTGGGATGTACTGACAACAGCCTAACAGTAAATCTAATACATAATAAATTCTGAAGTTCTCCATTCTCCAGTTGTCCTGACTTCCATCCTTGCTGGACCACTCAAGCACTGGTGCTCACAAATCATTGATAATCCAAATCCTGATCCAACACCATGATGTTTATCGTCCATTATAAGCTACAAAAGGCTGAATCAGACTCTGGATTGACTGCTCTGAGGGTCTGATACGTACGATCCCTGTGCGAAAGCTCACGTTGCGGGCCAAACGAGGAGAGCGTCCAATTAGGGGTGTCCTGTTTCAACTGGATAAATCAAGGCTTATTAGCCTGTCACAAGAAATGAGTGGGCCTGCCATCTTCAGCGAGCTCTTGATTGGATGGGAACAGGTCCGTTCTTCAAGCAAATGAGCTAGCAAGAGGCGCAATGTCACTAGAGGTGCCCTTCAGCGCTCTGGCGTAGACGCACCCTCCTGGAGAAGAAAAATCTCTCAGTCTTCGCGACGTGTGTGTGTTTTTTTTAACAGCATACATTAACAGCGCTGTTAAGCACAAAGAATAGCAGGACTTCAAAGTTTGTGAGGGAAGAAAAAAATAACTTTCTTAGAACGGTTGGCCAAGGTTTCCTGGTAATTGCAACCTTTGTGTGCTCAGATAGAGATGGTGGAACGTTCTTGACTTCTCACCCTCAGAGAATGTTTTGTGTTGTTATATATTTATTTAGCTATTTCTTTTTCCTTTCCGTCCAAAGCTCTTGACTAAAAACCTCAGTGAAACCACATGAATGCATTTATGAGGCATTATAAAGCACACATAATGTCTGTTATAAGCTTTCATAATTGCTTATGAGTAATTATAGTGATGTGCATATCAGAACTATGCATAACATTGCATAATATACATAAGACTGACTTAAAATCATAATGAAACTCCTATGAATCCTGTATAAATGCATTTATAAAGCATTATACAGCACACATAATGTCTGTTATAAACTTTCATAATTGCTAATAAGTAATTATAGCAACGTGCATAACATGACTGTGCATAACATTGACTAAGAGTCTTGATAAAACTGTATCCTGTATTCATAATTCTGTATAAATGCATATATGAGGCATTATTAGGTACACATAAAATCTGTATTGAGCTTTCAAAATTGCTTATAAGTAGTCATAGCATATACATGCAGAACATGAATATGCATAACACTGCATAACATAAATAACACTGACTTGATGAAACTCTTATGAATCCTTTTTCCTTTCCGTCCAAAGCTCTTGACTAAAAACCTCAGTGAAACCACATGAATACATTTATGAGGCATTATAAAGCACACATAATGTCTGTTATAAGCTTTCATAATTGCTTATGAGTAATTATAGTGATGTGCATATCAGAACTATGCATAACATTGCATAATATACATAACACTGACTTAAAATCATAATGAAACTCCTATGAATCCTGTATAAATGCATTTATAAAGCATTATACAGCACACATAATGTCTGTTATAAACTTTCATAATTGCTAATAAGTAATTATAGCAACGTGCATAACATGACTGTGCATAACATTGACTAAGAGTCTTGATAAAACTGTATCCTGTATTCATAATTCTGTATAAATGCATATATGAGGCATAATTAGGTACACATAAAATCTGTATTGAGCTTTCAAAATTGCTTATAAGTAGTCATAGCATATACATGCAGAACATGAATATGCATAACACTGCATAACATAAATAACACTGACTTGATGAAACTCTTATGAATCCTTTTTCCTTTCCGTCCAAAGCTCTTGACTAAAAACCTCAGTGAAACCACATGAATACATTTATGAGGCATTATAAAGCACACATAATGTCTGTTATAAACTTTCACATTTGCTAATAAGTAATTATAGTAACGTGCATACCAGGACTATGCATAACATTGCATAATATACATAACACTGACTTAAAATCATAATGAAACTCCTATGAAGCCTGTATAAATATATTTATGAGGTATTGTAAGGCACACTTAAAATCTGTAATGAGCTTTCAATATTGCTTATAAGTAGTTATAGTGACATGCATAACATGATTGTGCATAACATTGACTAAGTCTTGATAAAACTGTATCATGTATTCATAATACTATGCAAATGCGTATATGAGGCATTAAAAGGCACACATAAAATCTGTAATGAGTTTTCATAATTGCTTATAAGTAGTCATAGCATATACATGCAAAACATGACTATGCATAACACTGCATAACATAAATAACACTGACTTAAAATCATGTTGAAATTCTAATTAATCCTATATAAATGCATTTATGTAACATTGTAAGGCACACAGATTTTCTGTTATAAACTTTCATAATTGCTTATAAGTAGTTATAGTGACATATGTTACATAACATAACCTTAACTAAAAGTCTGGATAAAACTGTTTATGGATCATGTACTCACAATACTGTATAAATGCATATATGAGGCATTATAAAGCACACATAATGTCTGTTATGAACTTTCATAATTGCTTAGAAGTAGTTATAGCATATACATGCAGAACATGACTATGCATAACATACATAACATTGACTAAAAAATCATGATGAAACTCCTATGAATCCTGTATAAGTGCATTTATGAAGCATTATAAAGCACACATAATGTCTGTTATGAACTTTCATGATTGCTTATAAGTAGTTACAGTGACATACGTAGCATAACATTGACTAAAAGTCTCGATAAAACGGTATCCTCTATTCATAATACTGTATAAATGCAAATATAATGTTTATATCTGGTATTGTAAGGCAGTATATATCCCACATAAGGCTATACACATGCATTTATACAGCATTATGTATACAGGATTCATAGGAAGTTTTACCCACTTTTCTTATGAATAGGTTCTGTAATGTGTTATGAAGCCTGACTTTTACCAGTCATATACTCTAGCTTTATACATTTTTTGATTTTTTTTTTAGAAATTAGAATTGGAATTAGCCACATGTGTTTACACACAGCGAAATTTGACCTCCACATTTAACCTACCCACACACACTAGTGGGCATTTAGCACACATGCCCCAAGCGGTGGGCAGCCCTATCCACAGCATCCGGGAAGCAGTTGGGGTTAAGTGCCTTGCTCAAGGGCACCTCACTCGTGACCTGCCGGTCCTGGTGATCAAACCGGCGACCTTCCGGTCACAAAGCCGGATCACTGACTTTCAGGCCACAACTGCCCACAGTCTTATATCATGGGCAGTCATGTTTGGCATGTAATTATAACTACATAAAAGCAATCATACCAGGTTACTCATGGCATTATGTCATACTATATATGCCATAAAACACCTTATTAATGCATTTATAATGTATAATGAATACAGTATTCATAGGAAGTGTTACTCAGTTTCCTTTCCTATGTTATGAAGCCTGACTTCAACCAGTCATATACTCTTGCTTTATAAATTGTTATACATGTAATTATAACTACTTAAAGCAATTGGCATTATGACGTATTATATATGTACGGTGGTCAAGAAGACCCAATCGTGCTGCAGTTTCACAAACGCACTGCAAAACCATCCACAACACAACGGAAGTGTTTCTGGAGGACACTTAAAGGACGTGGGACCACATACGACGACGCAATGTAAACAGAACCAGGCAGAGCCGCGGTAGCGTCTACTGAGAAGTAAGTTTAACTATATTTACTAACTATCCAGACTTACTTCTCATTAGACGCTAGTGATGACCAGATCAAGCCTCTGGAAGTGTTGAAGCTTTCCCTCCAGCTGGTTCAAACCAAGGTTCATTACTCAAAGCTTCATGTGCACACGAACCCCCCTGCTGGCCAAAACTGTTATTGTCATTTCAACTATTGCGACGGCCTCTTGCAACGTTGTCAGCATTAAAACAAGTATATACATAAAACACCTTCATTTCATTTTCTGTGGTTCTTTTATTAGTTCATCTGATCTGTGTTTGATTGTGTGGGTTTGTTAATTAAAAGAACTGCCAGTCTGATTTCAGTCAGTAAATAAATCTAATAGTATGTGAGATATTGATGTTAAAACTGTTGCAGTGGTTTTAAGAGATGGGACAGTGATGGTGATGGTGATGGTGACTTTAATTTTTGTTAAGAAACAATAAATTACACCAATACTCGAACCACGTCCTGAACCAGCGAGACTTCAGACGTCATCAGTGACATCACTCGCCCGTAACGAAGCAAGCCTCGAGGATTTCTCCACACAATCTCCAAAGCATCGGTATCATTTGCCCATCACTATTAGATGCTACCGCGGCTCCACGTGGTTCTGTTTACATTGCATGGCCGTATGTGGTCCCACGTCCTTTAAGTGTCCTCCAGAAACACTTCCATTGGGTTGTGGACGGTTTGCAGCGCGTTGAGTCTTCTCGGCCGCTGTATATATTACATATTACACCTCATTAATGCATTTATAATGTATTATGTATACAGGATACATAAGCAGTGTTACCATGGTGTGCATGTATGAAGATTAATCAGTATATGAGCTCATATGTCACACCAAACGAGTTCCTTCTTGGTTTAATTTCTTATTGTTTGCGGTGCCTTCGCTTCACATACATGGTGCCCGCCCCTGACCAACTGTGGTCAAGGCTTCTGAAGCTTCATTTCACAATTGTGTCTTCACCATCACTATTTAAAGCGGCAATAAAACAATATGCCAACACATCTAGTAGCTGATTTGGCAGGTATGTCGCTATGGTAAACATCTCAATCCCCCGAAAGGCTAGCATTTCATAACACGCTCATTATCCTCTTCTGTCGTTAGATTGCTCGGAAGGCTCTCGCCGGCCCACTCAAAAGTCTGGCTATCAATCTGCTCTTAAAACCTAACACTCTATAAATACCTAGGAGTGCTCTCCTCCCATTGGGTCGCTCCTCAAAACAATGGCAGGGTGATGACAGCCGGAGAATTCTAGTTACTGCTCACCTACTCCACAAACCACCCCCCTCACCATATTCCCCAACCAATATTCCCCCAGCTGTCCTCCCTTTGCTAAGAATAAGAATGATAGCCTGGGTCCCCAGGGGGCCACAATTGGAATCCAGAGCAGAAGATCACGGAAGTAAGTTTCCATGCTATTTCAGAGGGACCGGCTCTGCTGTGGGCGTCCCCCACCCAGTTGGGTTATTTCTACACCGCGGCCCCTCAGTGAGCGTGTTCGCGAATCTATCCTACCTGTTTATCCCATGGCCACAGTGGGGGGCTTATGCTGGAGCTTGTGTTCCGATTACAGGGCTTTTTTGTCCTCCGGGCCAGATGGGCTGCTCAGAGGATCAAGTTCTGACATATTGTTAGCCATGATGGACAAAGATATCGTCACCGTCTAAAGAAAAACTAAAATGGCAACTTTACAAGAGAGGCCAAAAACTGTCTCCACTTTTAATGTGAGGCAATGGAACCAGAGTTTTGGAAAAGTTGTTTTGGGGCATTTCTATTGGTCCATTCATTGTGAAAATTGTACAGAATGTAAAGATCAGCAGCACAATTCAAATGAAGCATAAAAATAAAAATGGGCAAAAATGAAGAGACATGTTCTTCTTTGGACAGCGATGATATGCTACATAGTTTAAAATGATAATAAAAACTAAAATAAAAATAAAAATTTCTAAACACACTATACATAGTGCTGTAAACTATATAGTTATATGTAGAACTGAATGTTCGAGATTTTTTGGGTTGGCATGTTGGTGTAGTGGTCAGCACTGTCTCCTCACAGTAAGATGATCTGGGTTGGACTCCCGGTCCGGGTGGTTCTGTGTGGAGTGTGTATGGTCTCTCCGTGCTTGAGTGGTTTCCTCCGGGTACTCCGGTTTCCTCCCACAGTCCAAACACATGTATGTTAGGTTGATCCTCACTCTAGACAGCCCGTAGGTATGAGAGTGTGTGTGAGTGAGTGTTGGTCATGCGATGGACTGGCGACCTGATGACGCAGGGATTGGCTCAAGTCCCCAATAAATGATGAATGAAATCATAAAATCATGGCTTGATGATGCACTGTAGCTGTACTTATCACGACCCATCCTGTAACACTGTAACATTATTAGAACTAGAGTGCATTAGAACCAGGCAGGTCTTAGAGCATGATCTAGGTTCTGGATGAACAAAACAAATTTCCACAACTCCGAAATGTCTGGGATTTCATATATTCCAGACCAAACACACATTACTATCCATACGTATCCAGTTAGTTCGGAGGGTGGAGGGTCAGCAGTCCTCATATTTTCAGAAAGTGATGTTTATAAGACTCCTTATAAGAGCTGGTGCTGTGCCCTGCTGCCACTTCCTTTGGAGTAACCCTCAAAAACCTAGAATGTGGGAATCTGTTTACTCCAGAGCACCCACACGGCATGGAACGTATCTTACCAGCCAGTATAAAGAGGAATCGGCCCAAAATTCCATTTCTACCTTAAATGATGCATCACTCACTTTAAATAGCATGCATGTGCCTGAACTGCTGCACCATTTAAGGTGGAGCAGAATATTTCAATATGAAGCCAACACAGTCTACTGACCTGGCAGAAGCAGCCTGACCCAACAAAGAACTGCAGCTGAGATTCAAACTCATCTCCAACTCAATTCTAATAGCTGCTGTAAATATTTCTTTCATAGCAAGCCCATCTGGTAAAGTGAGTCATAAAGTGGCGGCACATGTTAGAGGTTACGAGAAGTTTATGGTTCAGCAAATCCTGTCATTTCATGGCAGGAACCTCCCAAGGAGATCTGCCCCAAACTCAGGAGATAACGACTTGGCCAGATGGAGGCAGGACTTTCTTAGATCTTTCTTTCATTGGCCAACTCCTTCATTTCAAGCCATAATTGTGTCAAACCTGAGGTTTATCGTTCTTCCCTAATTGATCTAAACAACATGGTCCTCAGCGTAGTATCGTAAATGTTTTAGGATGACTGGTTACCTCAAAGTCTTAAGGTTCTATAAACTTACTTGGGCTTACAGTGAGGAAAACAGTATGTGGTCCAAGCAAGTCTATTTGAGATTACATAACAGCTCCACACAGTTAGAAGGAGATGATTTGCTATGCACCAAAACCCATCTGTTATTGTGTGTGTGTGTGAATGCCTTTATCTTATAATATGCCCCATATGTATTACAAATATGTAAATTTACCTTAATGTTATAATATTTTCCATATGTATTAGATATATGTAAATAGTTTTACATTATAATAGTGTCCCATATGTATTAGATATAAATAAATTATTTTATGTTATAATAGTATGTCCCATATGTATTACATATATGTAAATTCCTGTATAATAGTGTACAACATAAGTATTACACATATGTAAATACCTTGATGTTATGATAGTGTACCATATATATATAACATGTATGTAAATATTCTTATATTATAATGGCATGTCCCACATGTAATCCATATATGTGAATGTCTTATTATAATAGTATGTCCTATATGCATGTGAAAATACCTATATGTACTTATAAGTACTAATATGTTTTAGGACGACTGATTAGATCAAAGTTTCTATTAAAGTTCTATTAACTTACTTGAGCTTACAGTGAGGAAAGCAGCACAAGCGAGTCTATTTGAGATTACATAACAGCTCCACACCGCTAAAGAGTGATGATTTGCTATGTACTTAGCAGAACGCTAATTAGTCGATCTCAGGTTCCGCTGCTCGCTACCCTTGTGGCTTCGGTTCGAAACTAAACTAAATAAATAAATAAATGAAACGAGCGGATCTCGGCTGATTGACTGCGTTCGGGTTATAAGGGGAACTTGTATAAACTTGTTTCTCGCCAGATTATTCCTCGCAGGACAGCTTGTAGGCTCCAGCACACGGAGTGACCTCAGCTGTCGGTTTGTTTTCGCTCCTAAGCGGACAAGTTAAACGCCGCCCCAGAAACCTGCCCGACTCCACGACCGCATTACTTCATTACGGCGTTATTTACGCCGGCGGGTCCCAACAGCGAGCCGGCTTTTCTCTAATATTGATTCATGTTTGGGACTATATGAGCGCTAATGTACAAATCAGTATTCATCTGAGGGAGCCCCGCGCGCCGCAGCTGGTTCAAACGGATCATAGTGAGAAGCCAAATCAAATCTCATTACAGCCTAGTATTGCTTAATTGCTCTTTCAGCTTTGATCATGATTTCCCAAGGTAACCAACTTTTCTAATAAACTAAATGCCTCTCAAAGAGACGCCTGCGATGGGGCCCTGGGTGATTCGGGAGGATTAGATGGTGCCCCGCCCACTCCAATAGAGCAGGCTGTTGACTGACTGACGGAGGCTTGGCTTCGAGCGGCTCTGGAGCTGATTTAATTTGAGCTTCTGATAATGGTATTTCGCAACACGTTGAGCCGCTTGAAACTTTGGGTGTTGTCGATAAACGTCTGGGAATTGGCGCTAAACTGTGTCAGATGCGTGCTCAATCGGGTTTCGTGACGGATTCGTAGCACGCTGGATGATAAAACCTGACCGTCTTGTTCGGGACGAAGGGATGGACAAGCTCTGCAAACAGCTTTAACACTTAGTAGTTGCTGTTATTGGCAGCCATAACAAAAGCATGCTGTAGTCTTATTGTTTGTAGTCACTCATAACTCACTGATTCAGCCGATGTTCAGACATTTGCATGAATGTGTTGCAGCAACAATGTAAAGATAGCACTGTACAGTAAGTGAACAGTAGTGTGGTTGTGTAGTTATTATGTAATTGTAGTGTAATTACAATCGTGTGGTTGTGATGGTGCAGGGTATGCCCATCACTAAAAACAATAGTTAACTGTGTAATGTTACTATATTTACCTACCTACCTTGATGTCCTATGGAAGGGGAAGAGGGCAAATGGGAGGTAGAGGGAACTGAGGCTTCTTGTCCCTGTTGGGCGGATCCACCTTTAGGGAGGGAGGGGGGCTCAGCGTCCTAAATTGGGAGAAAACCTGCAGGGGATGAAATCAAGAAATGAATACTTACTGGTAATATGTATATATGATTATCATGACTAGTTAACAGCTGTGCAGTGTGTGTGTGTGTATATATGTATATGTGTTAGTTAGCGTCTCTGGATATCGCTCCAGGCGAGTTATTAGTCTAGTCGGGGGGCGGGGCTCTGACGATAAGAGCGCCGGTGTTCTCTTACTTGGGGGGAGAGGGGTCTCAGCTACCAGTGAGAGTTGCGGTGAGCCCGGTGAATGACTGTTATCCGCTTGTAAGACTGAGGGAAGAATTCGTTTGACGCCTCTAGTAACCATCCTGTTTATTTGTTGTTCTTTTCTTTTGAACCAGTTTTTCTTGTGTTTATTGTGGAATAAATTGAACCACGGATGCACTTGAACTCAAAGCCTAGCCTCCTTGTGTCCACACCCACATCCCTAGTGCCACTCTGCCGTATGTAAATCCCGGTGGCTCTTCCTTTGGGGGATACGCCGTTACAGTGGTAATTTCAGGGAATCCAGAGAATCTTGTGATCGGAAGGTTCAACACCCTGAACCGACAAGACTTGACTGAAGTGCCCTTGGACAAGACCCCCGACCCCCAACCGTTCCCTGAGTACAGTGGACAGGGCTGGCCACCACTCTGGGCAAGTGTGCTTACTGCCCCCTGGTGTGTGTGTTCACTAGTTTGCATGTTTGTGTGTGTTTCACTGGCCCCTAGTGTGTATGTTCACTAGTATGTGTGTGTTCACTAGTGTATGTGAATGTGTGTGTTTCACTCACCCTTAGTACTCACCCTTAGTACTAGTTTGCATGTTTGTGTGTGTTTCACTGGCCCCTAGTGTGTTTGTATATGAGTGTGTGTGTGTGTGTGTGTGTATATGTGGGTGTTTCACCGTCCCCTAGTTTGTATGTTCACTAGTGTGTGTGTGTATGTGGGTGTGTCACTGGCCCCTAGTGTGTGTGTTCACTAGTGTGTGTGTATGTGGGTGTTTACTAGTGTGTGTGTATGCGGGTGTTTCACTGCCCCCTAGTGTATGTTCACTAGTGTGTGTGTATGTGGGTGTTTTACTGCCCCAACTGTGTGTGTGTTCACTAGTGTGTGTGTTTGTTTGAGTGTTTCACTGGCCCCTAGTGTGTGTGTTCACTAGTGTGTGTGTGTATGTGGGTGTGTCACTGGCCCCTAGTGTGTGTGTTCACTAGTGTGTGTGTATGTGGGTGTTTACTAGTGTGTGTGTATGTGGGTGTTTCACTGCCCCCTAGTGTATGTTCACTAGTGTGTGTGTGTGAATGTGGGTGTTTTACTGCCCCAACTGTGTGTGTGTTCACTAGTGTGTGTGAGTTTGTTTGAGTGTTTCACTGGCCCCTAGTGTGTGTGTGTGTTCACAAGTGTGTGTGTGTGTGTGTGTGTGTGTGTGTGTGTGAGTGTTTCACTGGCCCCTAGTGTATGTTCACTTGTGTGTGTGTGTGTATGTGGCTGTTTACTAGTGTGTGTGTGTATGTGTGAGTTTCACTGCCCCCTAGTGTGTATGTTCACTAGTGTGTGTGTTTACTAGTATGTGTGAATGTGTGTATTTCACTACCCCTTATTATGTGTGTGTGTTCAATAGTGTGTGTGTGTTCACGACTTTATGTGTATGTGAGTTTTTCCACTGCCCTCTAGTGTTCACTAGTGTGTGTGTTCACTACTGCGTGGGTGTGTGTGTATGTATGTTGGTGTTTCAATGTTCCCCAGTGTTTGTGTTCACAAGTCTATAAATTTTATATAGTCTAAATATAGGTGATCAAAGGACTTGTGGTTAAAAAGCACTTGCAATTATTTGAATCTTATGACACATATTTTCACGCTTATTACACAATAACATAAGGGGAAATATGTTGTTATAACTATCTACATACACAATTACACACGTACACACTGACAGTAATGCTCATAAACTTTTACAAATGGGGTATGAGTGCAATGCTTTTGTAATAATGGATGTAACCACACTGTTATTAAAGACACTTCATATAAAGTGGGACCCTCAGTAACGATATAAACCAGTTTGGGGCGACATGAGACACTTGAATCCCTCTGTAGTGACTGAGGTCTTCATCCTCCAGGAATCTGTATGCGTGCTGGGAGATGCTGCAGTGGTTTTAAAAGTATGTGTGAGCTAGATTCAGTTGGTAATGGACAGGGATCTGTCTGCTGTCTTAGCTCTAGACTACACACTGGAATCCACGTACATGCCAAAAATAACCTGACAAAATATGTTAGTCATGTCATTCGGTATTAGTGCTGAAACACGAGCGCAATTCAAGCTGCTCTGTTAGTTTGTTAATCTAGAACCCAGACGGGACGCATCTGCATTCTCATAATTCATGTCAGCAAATCTCTAGACTGACCATACTCTCTCTCTCTCACACACACACACACACACACACACACACACACACACACACACACACACACACACACACACACACACAGATGTAATGTAAATGTCCTTATGTTAAGCAAAAATACCTATATGTAATTATAAGAAATAAAATGTGTTATAATTAGAACCCATGTAATAATAATAATAATAAAAATAATAATAATAATAACAATAACAACAACAACAATAATAATCATAAATGTTACATTTTTGTTGTAATAGTGTGTGCCTTATCTATTATATATATGTAATATATGTGTTATATTGCTGTTATATATATGTTATATTATATTGCTATATTATTATTATTATTATTATTATTATTATTATTATTATTATTATTATTATTATTATTATTATATATTTTAGTATTTCCCATAATTATGACATATATGTAAATAACTTTATGTAAATGTACTTTAAAGTACTTGTATGTATTCTAAATACCAACAAGAAAAAAATAAATATAATAATAATAATAATAATATTAAATGTTACATTTTTGTTGTAATAGTCTGTTACTTATCTATTACATATATGTATTATATGTGTTATATTGCTATGTTATACATATACATGTTATATTAGTATTCCCCATAATTATTACATATATGTAAATAACTATGTACTTAAAAGTACTTGTATGTATAATAAATACCACCCACAATAATAATAATAATAATAATAATAATAATAATAATAATAATAATAATAATAATAATAATAATAATAATAATAATAATAATGTAATGTAAACAAAATATTTGACTTTTGTGCTTGCACACAGAGGCATTTAAACCATCCATGCAGTGAAACACCCACATACACACACATACACTTACACACACACACACACACACACACACACTAGGGGGCAGTGAAACACTCACACACACTCATACACTACTAAATACACACACACACACACACACACACACACACACACACACACTAGAGGGCAGTGAAACACTCACACACACTCATATACTACTGAACACACACACACACACACACACACACACACACACACACACACACACACACACACACACTAGGGGGCAGTGAGTACACTTGCCTGGATTGGTGGCATTTTTATCCCACATGCCTATATATATATATATATATATATATATATATATATATATATATATATATATATATATATATATATATACACAAACACACACATACCCATAATGCCCAATAGAATCATCTTTAAGCTTAACATTTATTTATATCATACCCTTTCATCCCATGGACACTGCCCTGATAGACTGTTCTGAGAACAGTCTGGGTAATTCCTCTAGCCAGTGTAACAGAGCGGGAGGAGGGTTATAATGGCTGAAGCTGTTTGTAGATCAGTGTAAGTGTGAATCCAGTGAGGAAAAGCAGCCACATGCTCTAAATACAGTACATTCCTCCGTTCATCCTGCACTAAGCCCTACATTCTCTCTCTCTCTGCTGGGCTGAGTGTATGGAGGGAGCAGCTGGGCCTGGTGCGTCAGAGGGAAACAAATGCATAAATAAAGTGAACGAAACAGTGATGAGGGAAAATCTCCCCATACGCCAGCCGTCCCATTGGAGTTTACCGCTGAGGCTGAACCCCCCGCTGTCTCTCTCTCTCTCTCTCTCTCCTCCTCCTCCTCTCTCTGTCTGTGTCTCACATATTCTCTCTCTCGCCCTCTCTTTCCACAGGTCCAGTCTGGGATTTCCTTATATGTAAAAGAGAAATAAAATCTATCTATCTATCTATCTATCTATCTATCTATCTATCTATCTATCTATCTATCTACACAGTCGAGTCACATTATTAAGACCAATATTCACTGTAATGACCATGTACAGCAGGGATAGCAGCTAGACGGACTGGGAGACTCAGTAAGGTGCTGGTAGGTGGTCACAGGTATCTGGAGGTATCATGCTGACTGCAGAGCATCCCACAGCTGCTGAAGGGGGCATGTATCCATAGAGTCAACACCACCATCCAGGTGGTCCCACAGATGCTCAATTGGGTTCAAGTCTGGGGGAATTAGGGGTCTAGGTTAGAACTTGGAAGTCTTGCAACCAGCTCTTCCAACCAATCAGCTTTCCAACCAATGTGTCTAGTCGTGGGACGTGTCTTATCGTCTTGTTGGAGGATCCCATCCACCCCAGAGAAGACAATCAGCATGTATGGTGTATGTGATCTGCAAGGATGGATTCAGACCCAAATCGGTTGAGTCCAGAGTGGGCCCTATACCCAACTGTATTAGACACTACCTTCTTACATTGAGATGTACAGCTGACATGAACAGTAACGACAGTATATATATATATATATATATATATATATATATATATATATATATATATATATATATATATATATATATATATACTGTCGTTACTGTCCAATGAAAAACAAATATCTCCAAATTTTCAGCTTTACAGGAGAGACCAAAAACAAACTTTACCTTCAATGTAAGTCAATGGAACCAGAAATTTTTCCAAGCTATTTTGGAGAATTTCTATTGGTCCACTCATCATAAAATTTTCACACAATGTAATGTGACCATTGACATGCTCAGAAATGTAGAAAACGCAAAATCGACAAAAATAGAGATACATGTTTTTCATTAGACAGTAACGACATATATATATACGACATATCTCACTGTGCATCTACAAGGTATACCAGCTAGGAAGTAGTGTTTGTATATATGATATCAACTTCAATGTCCCTGACGAATCTTGGATGGGAAGATTTTTTCATCCCTCTGTCCCTTATTCTCTCTCTCTTTCCTTCTTATCCTGTGAGAGATGGAAATGCTATCTCACTCTGAGCTTTTTTCTGTTTTCTTGTCCCAAAAGTAAAGTAAAGGAATACATTACACTTTTTTGGCTGCAGAGTAATCTGCTTAGTGTGTTTAACAGAAATAGCTCTGCTCAGAGTGGGGAGTCGGTGGATTATGCAAAAACAGCAAATTGCTTTAGAGACACCTCCACCGCCGCCTCCTGCAAACACCTTGCTGTCTCTCCCGGCTGATAAACAGACAAAAAAGGCCACGTCCCAGAGTACTTATAAGTGTAGTCTGCTGCCTCACTGTCTTTTATTAATCTCTGCCTTCACATGTTCATCTGCTGCCCAGGTGGAATGCATAGAGGAAAAGAAAAAAAAAGAAAGAGTGGAAAAATGCTGTCTGTAAATAAAACGAGTTGGAAATGTAGATTCATAATAATAAAAAAGAATAATAATAATAAAATATTTTCTAATGTTAGATACTAACGACCTATGGACAAAGTATTTGGCACCCATGAATAAAATAAAATAAAATAAAATAAAATAAAATAAAATAAAATAAAATAAAATAAAATAAAATAAAATAAAATAAAATAAAATAAAATAGAAATAACACCTACATTCTCATATCAAAAGAAAAAAAAACAGCAATGGAATTTGCTTAAATAACATTTAAATATGTGACTAAGTTGAAAATCTCAAATATATACTAACAATATATCATTTATTTAATAAAATAACAAAAAATATAAGACTTCCAATAATAAAGCTTCTAGTGAGCTATGTTATATATATCATATTTATATGATTCCACCGTTAGTGAAATATCAGTTTATAAACATGCTTAATAAATGTGTCTAGGTAGAAGATGTCAATCACAGTCACAACTACAGAGTGTGTCAGCATATCTTCCTCTGCTCTGGCCATCCAAACTTCAGAATACCTCCCAAGACCACCTATTGACCTCATGAACCCCCAGCAGGCCTCTGAATGTAACCTAATTGGGGAGCATTCTTGACTAGAGCTCCAGCACTGGTCTGCCTAAGGGTGGCATTGCAGCCAGCTGGTTCATGTAGTTGGTCCGTCATAATCAAACAACTGCAGTTATGTCTGGGATACCTGTTTATCTCTTTACAATAAAAGTACCATACTAGTAAATCTGTAAACTAGGGCAAAAGTCCCAAGAATTTGGTGGAAGGAATGAATTCTTACTCGTTTTTCAAACTGAAGACAGAAGAAGGAATGACGAGTAAGATCTGAGTCAATGTGTGGAAGACCTATTAAACTAGGAAAGAGCATTTCCAGAAGAAGAACTCTTAAACCAATCAATTTGTTGCCGTTGAAGCATCAGCACTGCTTTGGCAAGCCAGCCAACGCTGGATTAGTAAGCCATCATGGGAACCAACACAGTCTTGTTCTTTGCAATGGTAATAACTCTTGGGCGTTATTTGGATAGTCTATATTTAAACCCCTTGGATCTTTCATGCTGAAACCCAGGCAAAACCACTCCTTACATTAAGTTTAATCCTTCCTTGGTGGTCCATCTCTGACCACAGATCCACTCTTGGCTGGATATGTTTGACTGCTGGACCACTGTCAACCACACTGACTTGGGTGAAAGTGCCAGCAAAGCCATTGATACACTTATATCTCGAACCCTAACCCTAACCCTAACCACCAACACCCACACTGCCGTGTCAAAGTCACTGCTGCTCAGAGAATGGACTACCACCTAAACCAGGGGTATTTAATTAGAACTCAGGAAGGTCCAGTCTCAGGCCAAGGTCCGGACCGTGTTTGTGTTAGGACCATAACTTGTGTTATGATTTAGTGCCATATCCTGTATACTAAAGTAGCTCAGTAGTTCTATCAGCATTTTATGTCACCAGCAACTGACAGACTAACAAATTCTAAATCAATTTCAACGATATTTACTGTTTAAAATGCTAAACTGAATTAATTATTTTAAGAGCAATAAAAAGGTCTTTATTAAATAAACACAATGCTTTTTTTAAATGCATCTTAAAGAGTTTCTTCATAGAAAAGTAAATAGAAACGTGTGTCTTCTCGTTGGTTTGAAGCTGCCTGTGGGAAGAATAAACATATATGTCTCTCCATTCCTGGTTATAAAGTCGGTTTTTGACGTCTACTTTTCTTTTTTCTCGCTTTACTCTCTGACTGCTGCTTCTAGCTCTGTACCTCACCCAAATATGCACAGATCTGATTGGCTGAGGAGCGCCTTTGGTGATCTTACAATGCATGCGATTGGTCTGTGAGCCCGTATACTGTAAAGACAAGAAAAGCTCAGCCATTTAAAATAAACACTTTCAAAATGAAGTAGTTCTCAATAGTTTATGGGTTTGGGTCCACACTGGACGTCATCTGGACCGTGGCCCACCTATTAGTGACCTCTGACCTGTTTCAGAAATTGACCAGTGATTGTCGTAGACAACAAATAGGCCCCTGTCTGCAATAGTATATCCATATATTGTGCCTATAAGGATGGACTATTTATTAAAGTAAGGCATAGGATCAGTTTAAATATTTAAATGGTAGATTAACACCAGGATTATAGCCATTCACCAAAATCCTGAGGCATCGTGGGCCGGGTAATTACAGAGTCACTAACGGCATTCAGGTGGTGTATCGTTTCCCTCGCCCGAAGCGTGTTCAGGCTGGTGGTAAAGATGGCCAATGTCAACCCGGTGAAAGGGCTGTGTGAAGACCAGCTGTCAGTTGTCTAGCCCCGCTCTGACATCAGGCCTGGAAGGGGGTCTCCTGGGTGTCTGACTCACTCTCTAAGGCCTTCGGAGCAAGGCGCCTGAAGCCCACTGCTCTTTTATTAGATCACTGGGCTCTTCTGGGCCACGGCGGAAATGTCAGCCGCAACACCAGTCATGTTCACCTCCACAGTACCCCCCGCCCCCCACCGCAAGCCTCCACTAGACCCCTAGAGCGTTCAGCTGCTGCCGCTAGCCTCTTTGGTCCCCCCTTGTTTGGCCCCTGCTCCAGTTTTCCCTTTATCTCCATGCTTAAGGGCTCAGAGTCTGGCTGGACAGTTAAACCATAAAGAACGGTAGACGCCGAGGGGAGGGGGAGAGGAGGGATCGAGGGAGCTTCCCTCTCAGGCAGGAAGAGAAAGAGGGACTGCAGCAGAATGACAAGTAGGTGCCTTCAAAAGCAATCATAAATCAATGACATGACATGCTGTTTTGTTTCTGTAAAGTGGCCGTGGGGTCATGCCAGCAGGGCTAAAGCCAGACACAGGGATTACCACCAGCAGTTAACAGTCCCTTCATACACAGTAAGACTCTTCTGTGCTCTGGGTTATTTTAAGTCAATCGGGGGTCCCGGACTAAATCTATCTCCAGCGCTGTCAATGTGCCAAAAAATGTATCATAGGAATTAAATCTCTGAGCTGTTCTTCACTGGTTCTCCTATAAAGGCGACAATTACACTGGAAAGGTTATTTCCAGTCATTTCCAGTCAATACAGAAATTAAGTATTAATGTAACCATGACAACCCAGCAATTTGACTGAAAACAAGAATTGGGTTGACCTCAAAACCCAACACTAGCTGGATGTCAACCTACAACATTGGACAGATAAATATGTTTAATGTTGTAGATAAATTAAAACGATAGAATCTTCAACACATCCATCATCAGGTCTGTAGAGAGAACCATCGGTGTGAAGTTACCCTCCCTACCAGACCTGCAGAGAACATCGTCCGTGATCCATCACACCCTGGACATCACCTGTTCCAGTATCTTCCCTCAGGTTGGCATTTCAGCCGGTTGAGCATCAAGACCTCCAGACTTCAGAAAAGCTTCTTCTTCCCACATGCCATCACACTCATGAGTCTACTACATACATACATCCATATCCAGATGTTTTCTCACTCTTCTTTCTCTGTACAGTCTACTACATACATACATCCATATCCAGATGTTCTCTCACTCTTCTTTCTCTGTACAGTCTACTACATACATACATCCATATCCAGATGTTCTCTCACTCTTCTTTCTCTGTACAGTCTACTACATACATACATCCATATCCAGATGTTCTCTCACTCTTCTTTCTCTGTACAGTCTACTACATACATATATCCATATCCAGATGTTCTCTCACTCTTCTTTCTCTGTACAGTCTTACTACATACATATATCCATATCCAGATGTTCTCTCACTCTTCTTTCTCTGTACAGTCTACTACATACATACATCCATATCCAGATGTTCTCTCACTTTTCTTTCTCTGTACAGTCTACTACATACATACATCCATATCCAGATGTTCTCTCACTCTTCTTTCTCTGTACAGTCTACTACATACATACATCCATATCCAGATGTTCTCTCACTCTTCTTTCTCTGTACAGTCTACTACATACATACATCCATATCCAGATGTTCTCTCACTCTTCTTTCTCTGTACAGTCTACTACATACGTACATACATCCATATCCAGATGTTCTCTCACTCTTCTTTCTCTGTACAGTCTACAACATACATACATCCATATCCAGATGTTCTCACTCTTCTTTCTCTGTACAGTCTACAACATACATACATTCATATCCAGATGTTCTCTCACTCTTCTTTCTCTGTACAGTCTACTACATACATACATTCTATCCAGATGTTCTCTCACTCTTCTTTCTCTGTACAGTCTACAACATACATACATCAATATCCAGATGTTCTCTCACTCTTCTTTCTCTGTACAGTCTACTACATACATACATCCATATCCAGATGTTCTCTCACTCTTCTTTCTCTGTACAGTCTTACTACATACATATATCCATATCCAGATGTTCTCTCACTCTTCTTTCTCTGTACAGTCTTACTACATACATATATCCATATCCAGATGTTCTCTCACTCTTCTTTCTCTGTACAGTCTACTACAGACATACATCCATATCCAGATGTTCTCTCACTCTTCTTTCTCTGTACAGTCTACATACATACATACATCTATATCCAGATGTTCTCTCACTCTTCTTTCTCTGTACAGTCTACTACAGACATACATCCATATCCAGATGTTCTCTCACTCTTCTTTCTCTGTACAGTCTACATACATACATACATCCATATCCAGATGTTCTCTCACTCATCTTTCTCTGTACAGTCTACTACATACATACATACATATCCAGATGTTCTCTCACTCTTCTTTCTCTGTACAGTCTACATACATACATACATCCATATCCAGATGTTCTCTCACTTTTCTTTCTCTGTACAGTCTACTACATACATACATCCATATCCAGATGTTCTCTCACTCTTCTTTCTCTGTACAGTCTACTACATACATACATCCATATCCAGATGTTCTCTCACTCTTCTTTCTCTGTACAGTCCTACTACATACATACATCCATATCCAGATGTTCTCTCACTCTTCTTTCTCTGTACAGTCTACTACATACATACATCCATATCCAGATGTTCTCTCACTCTTCTTCTCTGTACAGTCTACTACATACATACATCCATATCCAGATGTTCTCTCACTCTTCTTTCTCTGTACAGTCTACTACATACATACATACATACATACATATCCAGATGTTCTCTCATTCTTCTTTCTCTGTATTGCACTTTTATTTATCTGATAGAGTCTCAGAACACTCTGTACCACCATCTCCACCAGTGACTCTTCTGTTGTTCATATTTATATCTATTTAATTCAGTCTGCACTGTCCTTACTGCAGCTCTCAGCACTTTACTTCAAATAAACAACTCTAACATGTTTAGTTTACAGGTGTGTGTGTGGGGGGTGGGGGGTGGTGGTGGTGGGTGTATTTGTTAATTCTGTAATGTTTGTTATCGTGCACTGAGCTACTGTAACCAAAAACAAAATTCCTTGTATGTGTGAGCATACTTGGCCAATGAAGTCTGATTCTGATTCTGATGTTGAACCTCCAAACAGATTTAACTCTGCTCATCATGTGTCCCTTACAATGAGGTTACCAATAAATAAAAAGACCGAAGTGACCGAAGGCTGATCACTAGGACAGACTTTCTCATATAGGTGATTAAAATACTTGACTAGAAGATTAGAACATTAAATCACTAGTATATGTCCAATCATTCATATTGTGATCACCAAGATTGGCTTAAAAACCTTAACAGACCACATGGTTTGGGAAGCAGTTTACTTTAATGTGAAAACACAGTGTTTCTGTGCTAGTTGTGGTGTTCAGAGCACTAAGAAGAATTAAGCCTCCAAAATGAAGCACAGGTGTTAATTAGTCTGTCTGTTGAGCAACGGGACGTGAGGCCGAGCATAAAGATCCACTCTGGTCTTTCTCTGCTTTGCAAACTCGTCGCAGGTGGATTCCTCACAATTTAGATCAGAATGTCTTGTGGAACAGACTCCAATGTCTGAACGGTTCACATGTTTAGTACATGTTTAGCTAGCCATTAGTCCATGATGGGGGTACTTCCAGACATACTAACTGTACTTCTGTTGACTGTACTGAAGCGAGGTTTCTGGCGGAGGTTGAAAACTGGTGAGCCCTCTGCCCTCTAGGTGTGGAGAAACATCCCAATGGACCTATAGGTTTGTTAAATGTAGGTTCCTTGATAGCTGGGTCATAAATAAACGAAGTATAAGCTCTGATTTTCACCCATGTGTATGTGTGTAGGTGTCTCCCGTTACTCTGTCTCATTATTCTTCCTGTTGTTCCAGGCATTTAGTTTCAGTCTTTGGGGAGGTGTGGTGGAAGTTCAGTAATGCTGCTCTTCATAGTCAGACGTGACATTGACTGGCCAAGTCAAACTAGTCTTTTAGAATTCTGATTAAACATCATTGAATGTGTTAGACGCTATTTGGAAGTAGGTGTGGAGAAACATCCCAATGGACCTATAGGTTTGTTAAATGTAGGTTCCTTGATAGCTGGGTCGTAAATAAACCAAGTATAAGCTCTGATTTTCACCCATGTGTATGTGTGTAGGTGTCTCCCGTTACTCTCTCTCATTATTCTTCCTGTTGTTCCAGGCATTTAGTTTCAGTCTTTGGGGATGGTGCTGGTGGAAGTTCAGTAATGCTGCTCTTCATAGTCAGACGTGACATTGACTGGCCAAGTTAAACTAGTCTTTCGTCCATAATGAGGGACTTCCAGATGCATTAACTGTATTTCTGTTTGTAGTGCTGAAACCAAAGTAAGATTTCTAATGGGAGGCTGAAAACCGGTGACTGCTCTGTTAAACAGTTCATGTGGAAGTTCAATAATGCTACTATAGACAGCCATACATGACAATGCAGTAACTGGCCCAGTCAAACTAGCCTTTCGTTCATAATGAGGGACTTCCAGATGTACTTACTGGTTTCAGGCGGAGGGGGAAAACTGGTGAGTGCTCTGTTAAATGGTGCTGGTGGAAGTTCAGTAATGCTACTCTTCATAGTCAGACTTGACAGTGACTGGCCAAGTCAAACTAGCCTTAAGTCCATGATGGAGGGACTTGCAGATGTACTAACTGTACTTCTGTTTGTAGTGCTGAAGCCAAAGTAAGATTTCTAATGGGAGGCTGAAAACCAGTGAGCTCTCTGTCTACCAGTGCTGATGGAAGTTCAATAATGCTACTATAGACAGCCATACATGACAATGCTGTAACTGGCCCAGTCAAACTAGCCTTTAGTCCATGATGTAGGAACTTCCAGACAAACTAACTGTACTTCTGTTGACTGTGCCAGACATGACAGTGACTGGCCAAGTCAAACTAGCCTTTCGTCCATAATGAGGGACTTCCAGATGTATTAACTGTACTTCTGTTGGTGGTGCTGAAACCAAAGCCTTTAGTCCATGATGTAGGAACTTCCAGACATACTAACTCTACTTCTGTTGGTAGTGCTGAAGCCAATGTGAGATTTCTAATGGAAGGCTGAAAACCGGTGAGCGCTCTGTTAAACAGTGCTGGTGGAATTTCAGTAATGCTATTCACAGCCGGGCGTGACCACCCAGTGACTGCAAGTAAGGTTTACGATCAGAGGTTTGATGGCTGTGCCAATAAACATGACACACAATCGCTCATTTGAGCATGACTAAAGCGATGTAATCTAACTTTGATTTAATGATCAGACTACGTTGTCAGATCCTTTCATAACACAGCCGCAGCATGACTGCCTGACCTCCTGAGTCCCTTGAGCATCCAGCTAAAGCTTTCCTGTTTCTACAGTAGCCACCCAATCGTGACTCTTCAGACTCTGGCTTGGCTCAATATCTGCTTTTAAGTAAATAGGTTTGTCTATCATTTATAACTATAACCCTTCAGACCTTATTGCCCTGAAGATATTGCTATGCCGCCAAGCGTTCCTGGTTATTCTTAGCCTCTCTGCTGCAGGAGAAAATGCTAAAATACTTCCATAGGTCACTTTCAGTCAAGGCTTCATATCATCTTCCCATCCTTCTATGAAAGCAGGGTTAGGTCAGAAAGTCGCCAAACATGGTATTGGCCTGCTCCCATAATATTGTTGTTTTGGTAGTTAGTGAGGGAATCTTTCATATCGTTGTCTCCAATGAAAAACAAGTATTTCGAAAATTGCAACTTTACAGGAGACACCAAAAACCTACTTTACTTTTAATGCAAGTCAATGGAACCAGAATTTTTTCCAAGCTATTTTGAAGCACTTCTATTGGTCTATTCATCTTGAAATTTTCATACCATGTAAACGACCACTGTTGTGTTCAATTGATGAAGAAAACTCAAAATCGACAAAAATGGAGACACGTTTTTCATTGGACAGTGACGATATACTTCATGGAAGGCACGGTGGTGGTGAAGGAATACCATGGATACATCTTTCTGTAGATCTTAGACTTGCATGAGGAAATCAAAGACAAGTCAGTGAAACAGGAGTTTCCAACCACCTGGAACACCTACAAAATTGTTCCCCTTAGATTAACAACACCTTCATCTTCAAGCTCATCAAGCTCCACCCTTGTTTCAGATCTACAGACGCCTCCACGTCCACTTCTAGCTATCAAAAACGAACAAGAAGAAAGAAAACTAAGAAGCTGACTGGTGTTATCAGAAGAGTGGACTGTCCAGATCAGAGTCTAGACCAAAGGTCACTAATAGGTGGACCATGGTCCAAGTCCGGACCCAGAGGTTGTCCAATGCGGACCCAAACCGATGAACTACTGAGAAGGATTTAATTTAGACTGTGTTTATTTTAAGTGGCACAACATTTCATGTCTTTGCGGTGCAGTAAACTCACAGATCAATCGCATGCACTGTAAGATCACCAAAAACACTTCTTAACCAATCAGATCTGTGCAGACTCGGGAGTGTGGCGCGAACATAGGCGAGGTATGAAGCGAAAAGCAGCAGTCGGAGAAACCACTTAAGGCGAGGCAAGGAAGGGGAACTCTGAGGAACTTGGGGCTGGAGTTCTGGGCGGCTTCATCTGCTGGGGTTGAAGCCAGGCCCCCCCTTGCCGAGCAAAGAGTGAGGAAGGTTTGGAAAAGAGGGAGGAGCTGGGGAAGGTGGTGGGGTGTGAATTTTCGAGGGCGGAGAAGTGGTTTATATGGAGTGTGAAATGGTTGAGGGGTGGAGTTAGGGCGTGGTCCTTCTCCCAAACTTGAGTTATCTCATAACTTGTGAAATATATGACATTTTTTATGACCTTTTCTATAAATAAGCATTTTAAGATGCACTTCTTTTCAAAAGCATTTAGTTTTTTTTAGTGTAGCCCAGGTTTTTACTTGAAGTGAGGGGAAAAAAAACATTTATTATAAGTTTATAAATAATTCGGCATTTAGTTCAGCATTTAAACAGTAAATATTCTGAAATATACTGAATGGTATGTGTGATGTGTTGGTGTTTCAGTAGCTGATGGTATAAGATGCTGATGCTAGACTACTTCAGTAAACAGGATACACCACTGAATCAGAACACACGTTAGAAATGATGATGGTCCAGACCTTGGCCTGAGAAGATCTCCTCTAACTGGACCTCACTGAATTCTGATTAAACATCATTGAATGTGTTAGACGCTATTTGGAAGTAGGTGTGGAGAAACATCCCAATGGACCTATAGGTTTGTTAAATGTAGGTTCCTTGATAGCTGGGTCGTAAATAAACCAAGTATAAGCTCTGATTTTCACCCATGTGTATGTGTGTAGGTGTCTCCCGTTACTCTGTCTCATTATTCTTCCTGTTGTTCCAGGCATTTAGTTTCAGTCTTTGGGGAGGTGTGACCTTGACACTCATCTGTGACTCACCCCCCCCATCCGACACACACAAACAGCGTCACACACACACACACACACACACACACACACATGCTCACACACCCACCCTCACTCTCCCTCCCTATTTAACAAGCCAAGACAAGCTGTCAGGCCTCTGAAACTCTCTTCTGACCTCTAAGCTAAGGACAGGGAGGATAATGGTCTTAACCCTTGCTCGATACATCCAAGCACACGCATTCTTCTTTTTTTCCAGCATCAGATTGAGAGGGACCGACTGGATCAGGTAAGGAAGAAGCTAAATGGATAACACAATCATATAAGGCAATAGCGTGACTGCCCCAGACAAAGATGATGAATTGCATTGTGTGCTAGAACTGAAAGGGGTTGTAATAGATTAAAATGGTATTTCTACGCGGGCCCCCGTCCTGCGCGTGTCCTCACTCTTGTAAATGAAATGGACCGGGTTCATTAATTCATCATTCATCAATTGTGCGGGGACATTAGCGAGAGGACTTTCAAGAGCAGGCCCCAAGAAGAAGGAGGTACCATTAAAGGTCTATGAGAAATATTAACAAACGCATAGGGTCCCATTACCCAGTAAGCATAATGATGGTGTAATGTGCAGGGAACTGCCGTAGACTTCCATAGAGTAACCTCTCACCGGCTCACGGAACGTCCAATCCACGGTCCGTGTTCACGTTTAACCTTGCGCCATCAGTCCGGTGCTCAGGCCCGTCTCGGTTCAGTCGTGGCATTCATCAGACGTTCAGCCTCCTGCGGGAAGGTTGATCTGATGAACTGCCTTCCACTGCTTAACATGACAAGCACAGAAAGTTTGGACTCGGCTCTAACTTCCACTAATTGCAAACCCTTGTAAACCCTTGTTGGCAGATCAATCCTTTTTAGACATGCATCCATGCCTGCCTGCACCTGCGCTGGAACACCGTAGCTGAATATTAACTACAAGGCAGCTTCCAGCCACAGAGACACACTGCAGATTTTTGGGAGGTGGACCACCAGCAGTCACAGTAGTGTGGAACAAAGGTCCAGCATCACTGCAGTGCCATAAACGATGCCTGTTTCTCTGGTACGCCTTGTACAGATGGCGAATCACAGGCAAATCCGCCTCGGCCAGGTGGGTGCCCGTCCCTCAGGCACCAACGACAGCCACGAGAGGCAGCGGTGACCAAACCCTATGTGCTGATGAAGTGTTGAGAGACAGCAAGCAGAAGATCTCAGTTGTAAAAAGCGAGAAGATGACAAAAGCTGAGAGTTGAGTGGGGACGGTGCCTGTGCTACAAGCCCTGTCTTCCTGAGTCCTACTGATCACTCCACAGCAAGGTCTTTGTACTACGCCTGACATCTAATCAGGGTGGCCGTGCTGTGAAGCAGAGGTGGTGACGGGACAGCAAGAGCACCTAAGCTGCGAAGGAAGAGCCTTTGCTGTTCCACCTGCCTGCCATTGCTTCTGCTATTCAGCTTGGCCAATGGGATTTAATCAACAGGCATAGTACAGCCCCTGTTGCAGAAAGGAGGCAGGGGCTCAGGAGGCAGGGGCTCAGGAGCCATTCTCATGACACTTCAGGCTGTCGTCATGTTCTCAGTGTCTCCCATGGCCGTCAAAGTATTCCCACCATTTCTTGTTTTCTCTGGTGGCTCTTGGTCTCTTCAGTACGTAGCGTTCATGCACTGCTCTACGGCAGCCTCTTGTTGGTACCCAAGGGACGGGCCTTGGATCTTGATCTTGGATCTCCTTGGATACATTTCTATGTTTCAGACCATCCTTCTCACTGTCAATGAGGATTCAATTCAAGTGTCCATTTCCAGATACTACAGCTCCAGATGTTCTAACTATCTTAATAGTTGCTCTAAAAGCAGATGTTGAAGAAGGGAATTTGGCCTCTCTGGCACCTTCTATACACTAACCAGCTACTTCCTTCGGTACACCTCCTTATATCTACACTCAATGTCCACTGTATCAGCTCCACTGACCATATAGGAGCTACACTTACAGGCTGTAGTTCATCTGACTCTCTGTATACTTTGTTAGCCTGTTCTTGAATGATCAGGACCCCCACAGGACCACCACAGAGCAGGTACTATTAGGGTGGTGGATCATTCTCAGCACTGCAGTGACACTGACCAAATTGCGCGAGTGGAGTGTCTGGACTGAGAATCGTCCACCAACCAAAACTATCCAGACAGCAGTGTCCTGTGGGCGGCGTCCTGTGTCCACTGATGAAGGACTAGAGGAACACAAACTGTGCAGCAGCAGATGAGCTACTGTCTCTGACTTTACATCTACAAGGTGGACCAGCAAGTAGTAGGAGTGTCTAATAGAGTGGACAGTAAGTGGACACAGTGTTTAAACACTCCAGCAGCAGCACTGCTGTGTCTGATCCACTCACACCAGCACAACACACACTAACTGAGTATGCTGAGAATGACCCACCTCCCTAATAGTATCTGCTCTGTGGTGGTCCTGTGGGGATCCTGATCATTAAAGAACAGAGTAATAAAGTATACAGAGAATCAGATGAACTACAGTCTGTAAGTGGAGCTCCTATATAAGCTCCTATATGGTTTTAATGTTATGGCTGATCAGTGTATATATAAATGTATCTGAACTCAAACCACTGCAATATCAGCGAGTCTTGCTGATCGCAGCAAGTCATGAATTGTGTAATTGAGAAGACTTTTTCGCCGGGCTCCTCAACTTAAGGCCTTCATAAATATTTATTTGCTGATGGAGAAACGCGTGTCCCTTTGTTCGCATGGAAATGAGTTGGCGTGTGGCGAGAGCGCGTCGACAAAGGTTGATGGAAGCGCTTTGAGAGCCACTCGGTATCCTTACAAATCTTTTCTTCACTCGGAGAGGTTAATCAATGTGCAGTCGAGCAAATCAACCGCGGCGCTCAATGACAGGGAAAAAGCGCTGGTGGAAAGAAATCATTATAATCAACTTGCTCCGTCGACGGCAAAAATGTGACCGAGAGATCCGAGTGCGGGGAAGAGAGAAAGAATTGCCTCCTTCTGCCGGTCGACTCCTGATCCAGCCGGGCTCTGGGCCTGCTCCACGTTTCAAGTGTGCCTAAATTGATTTAGCGTGTTTTTCAGACGGGAACGTTTTCGCTATCGGGAAAGAATTGAAGGGGGTTGATGGGGGGAAGGTGGCGGAGGGGGTTGATGGGGGGAAGGTGGCGGAGGGGGTGGGCCGCAGGTTTTTAGAGGTCTTTTCTACGAAAGCGTGCTCTCGGTAACCTCCCTTAATTAGCGATTGCACTTTAGGGCTGGAGCGGCGAAGGCCGGAACGCAATCAATATTGTTTTTCGATGAAGGTGATACAGTATGTATGATTTCATGGACGTTGCCATGACAACAGAAGTCCGGCGGTGGCTCGTTCTGCGAGGAGTGACCGCAGGTTGGAGTGCTTGTGTGTGGCTCTGTCTCGGCTTTCATGTCGTGAGTGCACATAAAAAATAATAATTAAAAAAAAAAAAAAACATGCGTCTTTATTTTTTTGATGATTTTTTGTTTTTGGCATCGTTTGAAGGAGACAGCTGACCTTTATATTCTGTAAATGTTTCAGCATTGAGGGGCCAATAGAGATGCTCCAAAATAGCTTGGAAACATTTCTGGTTCCATTGACTTGCATTGAAAGTAAAGAAGGTTTTTGGACTCTGCTGTAAAGTTACTATTTTGGAGATCCTTGCTTTTCTTTGGACAGTGATGATATTCCTCCTGGACCTTCAGATGACCTGTTATGAGAGATTTCAAGGGTGTTTAAGCACAGTGGTCTCGATATAGGACCACTATATACACCAATCACCCATAACATTAAACCACATCCTTGTTTCTACACACACTGTCCAGTGTATCAGCTCCACTGACCATATAGGAGCCACACTTACAGACTGTAGTTCATCTGATTCTCTGTATACTTTATTACTCTGTTCTTTAATGATTAGGAACCCCACAGGACCACCACAGAGCAGATACTATTAGGGTGGTTGGTCATTCTCAGCACTGCAGTGACACTGGCATGGTTGTGGTGTATATTTATATATATATATATATATATATATATATATATATATATATATATATATATATGAATGACTATGTAGATGTTCCTGTTTATTAAGGGTTTCAATAATTATGGACTGTAAATAATCAATATAAACATATCATATACCACATGGTCAAGAAACTGATGAATGGAGTAGCGGGCAGCTGGCACGCTGAACATGGAAACAGATGGGCTAAGGTCTGTAATTGGACACCTATATAGTGAACCTATAGGAAAGTGGTCAATTAGCGTAGGTGAGAATGTCTCCTAGGGCACTGCAGGACTGATACTTGCAGGTAAAAATATGATGATAATGTCTCTTAAAAACTATCAGAGATTAAAAAAATAAAAATAAAAACATAATAAAAGCTTTACATATCAGTTTATTATATAAGAATAACAAAAAAATGTTCATGTGATTTGCTGTAAGTTTAATCCTGACAGAATACTTGCATTTTGCAAAGGGGAGCTGGTAGACCAAGTTCTGAACTTTGATCTGTCTTTGACCTAAGGTAGACTTACTTCTATAATTAGATCTACAACTAAACTGAGACCTACCTCTGAAACTAGCCTGTCCTCTAAAATTGGACCTACCTTGGAAATTAGGCCTAACCTTGAACTTAGACCTATCTCCGAAATTAGCCTGTCCTCTAAAATTGGACCTAACTTAGAAATTAGGCCTGCCCTTGAACTTAGACCTACCTCTGAAATTAGCTTGTCCTCTGAAATTGGGCCTACCTTAGAAATTAGGCCTACCCTTGAAATTAGACCTACCTCTGAAATTAGCCTGTCCTCTAAAATTGGACCTAACTTAGAAATTAGGCCTACCCTTGAACTTAGACCTACCTCTGAAATTAGCTTGTCCTCTGAAATTGGACCTACCTTAGAAATTAGGCCTACCCTTGAAATCAGACCTACCTCTGAAATTAGCCTGTCCTCTAAAATTGAACCTACCTTAGAAATTAGGCCTACCCTTGAACTTAAACCTACCTCTGAAATTAGCCTGTCCTGTAAAATTGGACCTAACTTAGAAATTAGGCCTACCCTTGAATTTAGACCTACCTCTGAAATTAGCCTGTCCTGTAAAATTGGACCTAACTTAGAAATTAGGCCTAACCTTGAACTTTGACCTACCTCTAAAAATTAAACTGACGTCTAAAATTAGATCTACCTCTGAAGTAAGACCTGTCTCTGAAATTAGATCTACCCCTGAAAATAGACCTTCTTCTGAAATTAGACCACCCTCTATACTTGAACCTACCTCTGAAAATGGACCCACCTTAGAAATTAGGCCTACCCTTGAACTTAGACCTACCTCTGAAATTACCTACTTTTGAAATTATACTTGAACCTACCTCTGAAAATAGACCTCTGAATTTAAAAATACTTCAGAAATTAGACCTACCTCTGAAATTAGACCTACCTCTAAAACTAGATCTACCTCTGAAAGTAGACCTACTTCTGAAATTAGACCTACCTATGAACTGACATAGTGTTTCAGTGAAACAGCAGAAACTCCTTCTTGACAATGAGTGTAGTTCAGCACGTAGCCCCTCCCGGTCCCCCTGTCCTGTGTACAAGCATGAATGCCCCATGTTACTGTAATGGTTGGAAGAGTGTTGTGTCAGTCTGAGTCACTTTGTTTATTTCCCATATACAGAGGCAGGGTCGTGTACCAGCACCCAGCGAGCCGTGAGTAGATATTCACTGAATTTGAGCAGGAAGCGTCTCAGATTGAAATCGTTCACGGCTTCTTCGGGTGTTTGGCTCTATAACTCTCAGCTTTTCCTCAGCTTAGCGACGTATAAATAAAGTATTGCTTTTTTCCAGACAGTGGATTAGCACGCTCACGGTCACCTGATCTCCGATCGTCTCGGTTTGTCAAATGGGCCCCATCTGTGTCAGCATGTCAGCTTCCGTCTCTTCTCGCGCGAGGCTCTACATTGGAAATGAATAGGTGAGCTAATCCGTGGCTCTTTCTCTGAATATTTATAGGGGGAGTCTGGGGCACGTGCCAGAGAAAGCACATTTGATGTCTACCTGCGTTTGATGCTCAGGTTTTATGAGGTAAAAGCGCCTGGAGGACGTCCACCTTCGTTACGCTTGCTCTTTGATATCCCTCCCCGTCTATAGGGTTTGGACGAGCCATCGTGCTTGTGTTCTACGTTCGCCTGCACCTCTCCTTCATGACTTTAGTGCTCGAGGATCTGCTTTCTATGTTGCGTTGAGTGTACTTGGCTGATCTGTGGGGTTGTATGCCTCCTCTCTGGTAGCCACCAGACCGAAGTGGCTCGGTGCCCAAATTAAAAGAGACCCAGTTTATAGGACCCTGCCAATTTCACAGCAGTTAACGCCCACCTGTGGCAATCCTTCCTACAGTGGTAGGTGAGTGTGATAATCAAACTCTTGGAAGCAAGCCCGCTTTAGAATATCACAGAACTTTGAAGACCACCAGAGAAGTCTACCATATAGGCACAGGTTCTATGAAGCTGAGAAGCCAGAAGATTCTTGGGTAATACTTCCTATGAATCCTGTATGCCTAATGCATTATAACTGTGTTATAGGACATACATAATACCTCATAATGTAAAAGTAAGGTTAGATAATTGCTTGTAAGCCGTTTAGATTATAAGCATAACACTTTATAAAGCTAGAACATGTGACTTCACTATGTCAGATTCTATAAGAAATTATAACATCTGTTCATAAGACGATTGTATACAGTAGTTATAGAGCATTATTCCAGGTTATTAAAGGTTTTAGGTGAAGTGATATAACTACATCTACTTGTCCAAGCAAGACTTTATATAAAATTGTGCTTTAAAATATATGAATAAATAAATAATTAATTAAATAAAGAAATATTTTGATCTACCATATAGGCACAGGTCCTATAAAGGTAAGAAGCCAGAAGAGTAACACTTCCTATGAATTCTGTATGCCTAAGGCATTATAACTGTGTTATAGGACATACATAATACCTCACAATGCAAAAGTAAGATTAGATAATTGCTTGTAAACAGTACAGATTATAAGCATAATACTTTATAAAGCTAGAACATGTGACTTTACTATGTCAGATTCTATAAGACTCACAAGACGATTGTATACAGTAGATATAGAGCGTTAAGAGTGTTACTCCAGGTTATTAAAGGTTTTAGGTGATATAACTACATCTACCCACCCATCACCAGCCAGCTCTCCTGTCCATTTGTGTCAACTGCTACACCCTCAGTTACATCACTGTACACCATCCAGATGCACCAGCATTGAGAGAGGATGTCCCACGCCCACTCTACATCATAGACTGCCTCAGTCCGAGACTGCCTCTACCTGTCCAGCTTCTAAAGCTTTGCTATCCAGATTTCAAACAGAGACTCTTTAGTTTATTAAACTGTAAATACTGTTTGACCAGAGGAGGACGGGTCTCCCCTTGTGACCTAACATTGTAAATGTACATTATTTTATTAATTGTATAAGCAATTATAAAAGCTTAATACCGACATTGGGTCTGTCTCAAATCCTAGTGAGCTCCTACATAGGCAGCATTTTACGTCATAGTATGCACTCCCGACATGTAGACTGTCCCAATTCTTACATACCTTAAACATACTGTCTACTGAGGAACCTTATTTAGACCTGATTTTAAAGAAGCATTGAACGCTTCCTCAGCCGCTAAGACAATCCCATGATGCAACACAGGCTAATCTAGGAGCAGTGAAGTGGTTTTAAAATGTGAGTTATTTTGATTCTCTGGAGTTTTAATGTGTTTCTGGTCATATAATCACATAAAACAGTATTTTATTATCAACTCTGTAACGAGTCCTTCACCATTTAGCAGTTTTATACTAGCAGATTTTTAAGACTCGGGCTATTGTTTTGGATGCCGGCCGGTATCTTAGCAACCAGCTAAACCACCGGTGGCGTGCTGCAGTGGGCGGGAACAAGCCGTGACGCAGTCTCTCTCTAACTAGAGTGTCTCGGTAATCTGTTTTATGAGGAGAGATGAGGAGAGAACGCTGCTACTTACACAGCTGCCTACATAGACAGCCTACTTAGACACTCACTAGGATTTGAGACAGACCCATTATAAGATATTATGTATGACTTATAATGCCGCCTGAATGCATTTATGAAGAAAATAGGCTGTGGTAAAGGTAGGCAGCATATAGACGACCTTTCATTGGTGTTGTTCGGAGTGAAATCCTCTCTGAAGTATTATCGAAAAACTTGTCAAGTGGGAGGTGTAGGGGTGGGGAAAAAATAATAAAAACAAAAGCAAGACAAACAAATCTACTGGGGGATGGAGGATTTGGCAGGAGCTTGAAAATTTCAAGCCACCGCTTTGCCTCAGGCCAAGTCATAAAGTATGCATCGCCTAAAATAATTTCAATATGTCTGTTGGAAAGCCAGTTTCCCAGCAACGTTGTTTTCCAACTAAATTAAACTGCTTTATTTTCTATTCTTTATCATGACTCATGATAAATTCCGCGTCTCATATCAAGTGCCTAAGGTCGAAAACACTACAAAAGACAGGAGTATATAGAAACTCAGCCTTTTGTTTAATGTTTAAAGACCATTTGCTGGTTATTGCATTGTGTAACCTCTTTCTGCACACCCCCTAGTGGCTAGTCCATTGGCTGACTGGAGAGTTCCATTAAGTGTTAAGACTAACTAACATGAAATAATACATTAATAATGATAACAACTGCATTAATTATTAACATGAACATCAACTAAGGTACTACATTAATAATTGATAATGTTATATAAAGAAGTTATAACTGCATTAGTTACTGTTCTTTTCTTTTGCTCATGTACTGCAGTTACACATACTGGATGTAAAAGCTGTATTCATTGGCTGTAAGGAAATATATGAGGTTCTAGCCACTAACTTATTTTCCATTTTCATTATTAATGTAGTAACACAGTTGTGGTTCATGTAAAGATTACTAGAAATATTACTTCATGTTAATTATGTCAACATTTAATATATAACCAATATTATTTAATGCAGCTAGTTAACCATAAGCCTGAACCATGAAATAATTGCCCAGAAATTCCAATTATTTCTAAACAAAGAGTTAATTAGACCTTTAATAATTAATAGTATTATTATAATTATAATAATAACAATTTATAATTATATAAAAACACATATCAAATATGATTCACTTGGCGTTAAAGGGTTAATGTGTTACTACTTTGTTAATGAATGCATTACTACATGTTAGTTGGTCAACACTGAATGTAAAGAGTTATCAAGATTTTTCATCCCGATTCTTGTGAGTCTGTTCTGAGTTGCTAGTGAGCGATGAAGAGTGAGAACACCCTGCTTTTACTATCACCCCGCACGACTGTAGGAAAGAAACGTGTCCAACTGATAATCAATGAAAATACTTGTATAGCCTAATGATGATCTTATAGCTAAGATATTAATGTAGTTAATTCATGTAAATCATACACATCTCCAGTAATGCCATAGAAGAAATATATATATATATATATATATATATATATATATATATATATATATATATATATATATATATATATATATATATATATATATATATATATCCTTCTACAGTCCAAACACATGCATGTTAGGCTGACTGCACACTCTAAATTGCCTGTAGGTGTGAGTGTGTGCATGACTGTGTGTTGGCCATGCGATGGACTGTTCACCCAATGACGTTGGGATTGTCTAGAATGTTAAAGTGTTTAACATCAAAACACTTTGAGTGACTTTGTAGTTTGGAAAATATTCATAAAACACACTTACATGTATATTGTGGTCCAGAGGCACAAAATAAACTTTTTTTTTAAAGACAGATTTAGGTGGAGCTTTAACCATCTGAGAAATAGATGAGATTTCTCCAGGTTTACATAATCAGAATCAGCCCAAACTCTGAAACCCCAGAATAAGAACCGGTATCTGATTGTTTAAAACTATCAATTTGACTCATGAAAGAGAAAACAGTGCTATTTTTATTAGGGGTGCAATGATACCATGCTTAGCACCAGAATCTGTCTGATACTGGCCAAAACAGCTGCATCAGTGACAATGTGTAAACCTACACTTCAAAAAGTGCTTCCTTGGTAGAAAAAAGCAGCTGAACTAGTTTTATTCAACTCCAAACATGACTTAGATTGACTTAGATTGACTTAGATTGACTTAGATTGAAGCAGTTGTTTGTTCAAACAACATTTTAGGTTGAATTGAACTACTTTAATTGCTTACAACAATTTTTTTTTTTTTTGGCCCGCCACCACCCCCACTCTTCGGAGGACTATTAATTCTTTATTATTTATTTAATAACGACAATCATTGTACTGCAACTATCACATGAAGGCTTAATTACACTTTTCCAGAAAGCTGCATTTTAAATTGTATTGTGTATGTTTTAGTGCTGAGCCAATGTTCTGTGGTGCTATATGTACAATATATATATATATATATATATATATATATATATACCACACCTACACATTAAAGATCCTGAATAACTTTAGTTCCAGGTTATTAGTTTGCTCTCTACATATGGTTTTGGAAAGTTTATTAACAGCTTCAGGTTGTACCAACAAAGCAGTTTTATATATATCGTTACTGTCCAATGAAAAAACAATATCTCTAAATTGCAACTTTACAGGACAGACCAAAAACATATTTTACTTTCAATGGAAGTCAATGGAACCATAAATAATTCCAAGCTATTTTAGAGCATTTCTATTGGTCCATTCATCATAAAATTCACAAGATGTACACATCGATTGCCGTGTTCAAATGATGTGGAAAACTCAAAATATTTTTTTTTCATTGTTTTTCATTGGACAGCGACGATATATATATATATATATATATATATATATATATATATATATATATATATATATATATATATATACTGCAACTATGACTAATATGGGGCATTTCTATATGTCCATTCATCATAATGTTTTCACAAAATGTAAACATCCATTGGTGTGTGTGTGTATATATATATATATATATATATATATATATATATATATATATATATAGGTCATATTGTGCTCTGTGTTTTTTTTTATTTAGGACTAGAGAATATCTGTTTGACAGTTTGAGTATGATGGTATTTACATGGCTAGATAAAGCACCTGCATCCAGACCAATGTATTATTACCAGCTTAGTTGCTTGAGAGGGAAAACAGATGGTAACACTATCAGCAGATACTCTAGGTTGAGGTGTACTGGGCATAAAAAGGTGATATTGAGCTGCCTCTATTATTTATATTGAGTCTTTGGCTAATGAGAAGCCCTGAAACTGTGTTTGAAAGTGTGATTCATGTGTTTGTTTAACCCAAACAGCCCAAACAGTATGCTCTACGCATTCCCTCTATTCTCAGCGAGGTGATGATATTCCAGGAGATTAAGCTAAATAGGCTGTAGGTAAGATGGCTATATCTCATACAGACCCACTGTAGCAGTTGTTGCGCTGGGGGCTCTCAGTCAACTAACCGCGAGAACAGCTGAGGACAATAGCTCATTGTTGGCGCCGTGTGCAGTCATGTCTATTTCGGATTTCTTCCTTTTATAGTGCGCCATAGGCCAGACTAGCGGGCCTGATCTCTCCTCCCTGGGGTGAGATGATATAAAAGCTTTGACGGACAATCCCAGCCTCTGTGCCCTGAGCTTCCACCTACCGCCTGACCCTCCTCTCATTGTTTCCGTCCCTCGGCCAGGATCAAGGAGGCTCTTCTCGTCCACAGCACCATGGCACCCAAGAAGGTAGAAGCTAAGAAGCCGGAGCCCAAAAAGCCGGAGCCTAAGAAGGAGGCCGCCCCGGCCCCAGCCAAACCGGCACCACCGGCAGAGCCTGAGCCTCCTAAGGAGCCCGCCTTCGACCCCAAAAGCATCACCTTGGAATACAGCGCCGACCAGATCGAGGAGTTCAAGGAAGCGTTTCAGCTGTTCGACCGCACACCCAAGGGCGAGATGAAGATAACCTTCGCTCAGTGTGGCGACGTGATGAGGGCCCTGGGTCAAAACCCCACCAACGCCGACGTCCTGAAGGTTCTGGGGAAGCCCCGGCCGGAGGAAATGAACTCCAAGTTGGTGGACTTTGAGACCTTCTTGCCTATGCTCCAGCACATCTCCCGGTCTAAAGATCAGGGTAACTTTGAGGACTTTGTTGAGGGCCTACGAGTCTTCGATAAGGAAGGCAACGGAACCATCATGGGGGCAGAACTGAGGCATGTTCTGGCCACCCTCGGGGAGAGGATGACCGAGGATGAGGTTGACCGGCTGATGGCGGGACAAGAAGATGCCAATGGCTGCATCAACTATGCATCTTTCGTCAAGCACATTCTATCTGGCTGAGCTGGACGTATAGCAAGTATTGAAGCAATAGCAATAGCCTACAACTCCAAAGGTACTCTAAAGGATGAGGATGCAGCAATGAACTTGACTTTGGTTCAGAAAATATTACCTAGTATGCTCATCAGCTTGCTTCAGCACTTGATTTTCAACCACCTGCCCCCAACTTAGAAGCATCCGATCAAACGTGGACAGAGATTTCTTTTTTGGATGCTAATTTGATTTGTATGGAATGGACAGTCTGTGGACATGTAGAGGTTTCGTGAAGATTGTCTATATTCTAATATATTAGGCATTTAAGCAGTTATGAAAGCCTTCAAATATAAATGAGACACCAGTCAACGTAATTCAGTCTGGAATATGTTTCCTAATGTCGCCTTCCAATGTAATAAGAAATATATAAATAAATAAATAGATACTTTCAATTGATGTTTATTTGAAGGTCTCTCTGTGTCGCACTCCTTCATAAAGCACTCAAACAACTGAGGACAGCTTGCAGGTCTAGATCACTCCTGATGAGACGGAGTGATCAGATGCCATAAGATCGGATTGCATGTCAGGGTTTATATGGAAACTGCAATGCTATCCTGCTCTTCCATCCCTTGTGTCATCTTCACCAGAATGTAAACCACTTTAAAAATCAGGGTGCCAATCAGGGTGCCAAGAAAGCTTCTCTGAAGCCACAGAAGAACCAATTTAGGTGGAGATGACAGCTGGTGAGGTGCCATAAACCAGGTTCCATTTCTTGAATAACCTGATATGGAATTGAATGTTCTGCTTTTTATAGAAGTTCAAAACAATGGCAATGCTATCTTGTTCATTGCGCCTGGAACCAGCTGAAAATTGAGGGTGCCAGGAAGGGTTCTTCCAATTGATGCTATAGAAGAACCACTGGTTCTTAGATTAGTCCTCACTAGTCTTGTTCCAGCACTACTTTTCTTTGAGTTAAGTTGAGTAAAATGTGGTTACTGAAGATTATGTTGCCCCAAAAGAATCTTTCAGTCGATCGATTGGGACTGAGCTTCAATGGAAAGATATCCAAAAGCTAGACAGCATGCAGGCGTAGGGGACTGCTGATGAGACGGTGAGATGCCATAATAATTAGACCACAACTGAATGTTCTGCTTTTTATGGAAGTCCAAAACAATGGCAGTGCTATCTTGTCCACTGTGCTTGGAACCACCTTAAAATTGAGGGTGCCAGGAAGGATTCTTCCAAGTGATGCCATAGAAGAATCACTGGTTCTTAGACTAGTCCTCAGGGACCTATACAGGGTCGAGATATTCTTGTTCCACCGATACTTAGGATCCATTTGTATTAAGCGAAGATCCCTGAGGATCACATTGTCCCAAAGAATCTTTCAGTTGAGTGATTTGGACTGCACCTCAATGGAAAGGTATCCAAAATTGGGAGAGCATTCAGGTGTGGGTGACTGCTGATTAGGTGGAGATGCCATAAAATATCAGATCACATTTCTTGAATAACCTGATATGGAATTGAATGTTCTGCTTTTTATAGAAACCCCCAAAAAACTGGAGTGCTATCCTGCTTATTCTTCCTTTTCCACCTTAACGGTTAAATAACGGTGCCAAGAAAGCTTCTCTGGAGTCATAGAAGAACCTATGCCACAAAAAAAATCATATTACATTTCTCAAATGGCCTGAATTGGAAATGAATAGCCTGAATTTTATGGCAGTCCAAAAAATTGCAATGCTATCTTGTCCATTCTGCCTTGAACCACCTTAAAACTAAGGGTGCCAGGAAGGGTTATCTGAATCGATGCCATAGAAGAACCACTGGTTCTTAGACTAGTCCTCAGGGAACTATACAGGGTTACAGGATATTCTTGCTCTACTCATGATTCACTTGAGTTAAGCTAAAGTGTGGTCCCTGAGGGCCACGTTGCCCCAAATAACCTTTCAGTTGAGCAATTTGGACTGAGCTTCAATGGAAAGGTATCTAAAAGCAGCACAGCATGCAGGTGTAGGTGACTGCTGATGAAAACCAGATTGCATTTCCCAAATTACCTGATTTGGAATTGAATGCCCTGCTTCTCATATAGAAGTCCAGAAATTGCAGGGCCATCCTTTCTGTCTTTCATTCACTTTATCTTCAACAAAGAAAGTGAACTTCTTTAAAAATAAGGGTGCATTGAAACGATGGCATATGATAAGGTGGCCGAGAAGACTTAACACGCTGCAGATTCACAAATGCACTACAAACAGAAAACACTTTCATCAAAGCAGCAACAGCATGGGCACTACATTTCATGAACATGCTGCAAAACCGTCCACAACCCAATGGAAGTGTTTCTGGAGGACACTTAAAGGATGTGGGACCACATACGGCGCCGCAATGTAAACAGATCCACGCGGAGCCGCCGTAGCGTCTAATAGTGATGGGCAAATGATACCGATGCTTCGGAGCTTGTGTGGAGAAATCCTCGAGGCCTGCTTCGTTACGGGCGAGTGATGTCACTGATGGCGTCTGAAGTCTCGCTGGTTCAGGACATTGTTCGAGTATTGGCGTGATTTATTGTTTCTTAATAAAAATTAAAGTCACCATCAACCCACAATCACTGTCCCATCTCTTAAAACCACTGCAACAGTTTTAACATCAATATCTCACATACTATCAGTTTTTTTAATTAACAGACCCACTCAATCAAACACAAATCAGATGAACAAATGAATGAACCACAGTAAATGAAATTAAGGTGTTTTATGTTTATACTTGTTGCCATACTGACAACGTTGCAAGAGGCCAAATAGTTGAAATGACTATAACAGTTTTGGCCAGCAGGGGGGTTCATGTGCACATGAAGCTTCGAGTAATGAACCTTGTTTTGAACCAGCTGGAGGGAAAGCTTCAACACTTCCAGAGGCTTGATCTGGTCATCACTAGCGTCTAATGAGAAGTAAGTCTGGATAGTTAGTAAATATAGTTAAACTTACTTCTCAATAGACGCTACCGCGGCTCTGCCTGGTTCTGTTTACATTGCGACGCCATATGTGGTCCCACGTCCTTTAAGTGTCCTCCAGAAACACTTTCGTGTTTTTGTGTTGTGGATGGTTTTGCAGTGCGTTTGTGAATTTGCAGCACGCTGGGTCTTCTTGGCCACCATAATATGAGAACCCAGTTTGGCAGTACACATGGTACACATGGTTGAGATTTTTTTTTTTGTGCCACCCTAACTCCTAATACACTGGGGTTGAGCAAAAATGTGGACAGTCAAGCAGTCCCTGAGGACCAGATTGGCCTAAAGAACCTTTCAACAGGGCAGTTTGGATTGGGTTTCAATGGAACCATCCATTGGAAGGGATCCAAAAGTGGTGATGCTCTCATTTTGGCACCTTGTCTGTAGGCATATTTACTCAAAGAAGCAAGGCAACTGTATCCAATCTACTGTTGCAGTCCCAAGAAAACCAAGTATCTAAATTTTTTCAATTTTTAGTTTTCTACATAATCTGAACCCCACAGTTGTCCTTAACTATGTGTCCAAGTTTCCAATGACTAGACCAATAAAAATGGCTCCAAATCTGCTTTGAATACCTAAATTTTAAATCTGCTTTTAAATACTAAATACCTTTATATTACTATGCATTGTATGTGAAGCCAGTTTTTTTCCTCTCCTGTAAAGTTACTCTTTAGTAGGTACTTGTTTTTCTTCGGTCGGCAACAATATATTGTGTTAACTGATGTATATATACAGTAGTAGATATTACAAACGTTAGCCTGTCCACAGTGAAGGACCAAGACATCTTCCTGTAGTGTTGCAGGAAAGAGGGCTGAACAAAATATTCAAGTTTTTAAAAACAAACAAACAGAAATGAAAGCAGCTTGGCCTGAGCATGACGGTTCATGCATTTTTAATTCGGCTCTCAGTTGCATAGCGCAGCTCGTTGAGGCCAGACAAGGTTGGGGGACTGACATCAAACATAACTCACCCCGGTCTCGCACCAGCCTCAACTTTATTTCTGCACTCTTAAAGCAGTGACCTTTAGCCAGGCAGCCCTGAGAGCGGGAGAGAGAGAGAGCCGGCAAGCCGGCGGAGAAACCTCAGGATTTCGCTTTGATGCAATTTACAGGTCCCCCTCTATTCTGGGGCCAAGCACTGGTGCTGCGAGTGCATGCATCAATGGGAATGTGAGCCATGTAATCTCAGCTGAGGAGAGGCACACAAGCAGACCTCCCAGTCATGGTGTTAGGCAGAATGGGGAGGGTGAGCGAGCGGGTGAGGGAGAGAGAGAGAGAGAGAGAGAGAGAGGGAGAGGGGGAGAGAGGTACAGAGAGGGTTACTTATCAAACCTTCCCATACCCCCCCACCCCCCCCCCCCACCCCAACCCTCTCTTTGTCATCAGGCAGACAGCTGCCCATGGGTTCCTCCTCTATGATCCCTGGTGTCAAGCATTCCAAGGGCCTTAAACATGAATTACACAGTACTGGCCTCAAGACCCAAAAGAGGTACAGCTTCCACAGCCAAGCCGATTTAGAGTGGACACAGTGGCATTTGTGTCCAGATTTAGCCGATAGTGTCTCTTGGGGAACCACGTTCTAAAGATTTAAAATTGCCATAGAATCTGTGAAGGAACTCCTGTTATGTTCTACTGCAAGAAACAGCAATAATGATGTTCCAGGTCAAACCAGTCCAGCGTTCTGAGACAAAGTGTCCAAAGAAAAAACATTTATATCCAAAATGGCAATTTTACAGGAGAGAAAAACAACCTCATCCTCAGGGACCTATACAGGGTTGAGATTTTCTTGTTCCACCCCTACTTTCCTACATGTGAATGTCCTGCTTTTTATTGAGTTCAAAATAGTTGCAGTGCTATCTTGTCCATCCTTCTTTTAACCTCCTTAAAACAAGGGTTCCAGCAAGGGTTCTTCAAGCGTTGCCATGGAAGAACCACTGGTTCTTAGACTAGTCTTCAGGGATCTGTACATGATTGAGGTTTCCATGTTCAACTGTTACTCATGATTCATTTGAGGTAAGCTAAAATGTGGTCCCTGAAGATCACATTGCCCTAAAAGAATCTTTCAGTCGAGCGATTGGGACTGAGCTGCAACGAAAAGATATCCAAAACGAGACAGCATGCAGGCGTAGGGGACTGCTGATGAGACGGTGAGGTGCTATAACAATCAGACTACATTTGAATGTTCTGCTTTTTATAGAAGTTCTAAATAGTTGCAGTGCTATCTTGTCCATTCTGCCTTTAACCACCTTAAAAACATGGGTTCCAGAATGGGTTCCTCCAAACGATGCCATGGAAGAACCACTAGTTCTTAGACTAGTCCTCAGGAACCGGTACCTGATTGAGATTTTCGTGTTCAACTGCTACTCATGATTCATTTGAGGTAAGTTAAAATGTGGTCCCTGAAGATCACGTTGCCCCAAAGACTCTTTCAGTCGAGCGATTAGGACTGGGCTTTAGTGGTGGGATATCCAAAAGTGAGACAGGATGCAGGCGTAGGGGACTGCTGATGAGATGGTGAAATGCCATAACAATCAAACTATTCTGCTTTTATAGAAGTTCTAAATAGTTGCAGTACTATCTTGTCCATCTTTCTTTTAACCACCTTAAAAATAAGGGTGCCAGGAAGGGTTCTTCCAAACAATGCCATGGAAGAACCACTGGTTCTTAAACTAGTCCTCAGGGATCTGTACATGATTAAGGTTTTTGTATTCAACTGTTACTCATAAATCATTTGAGGTAAGTTAAAATGTGGTCCCTGAAAATCACGTTGCCCCAAAAGAATCTTTCAGTCGAGTGATTGGGACTGGGCTTCAATGGAAGGATATCCAAAAGCGAGACAGGATGCAGGCGTAGGGGACGGCTGATGGGACGGTGAGATGCCATAACAAGCAGACTATTCTGCTTTTTACAGAAGTCCAAAATAGTTGCAGTGCTATCTTGTCCATCCTTCTTTTAACCACCTTAAAAATAAAGGTTTAAGGAAGGGTTCTTCAAGCAACGCCATGGAAGAACCACTGGTTCTTAGACCAGTCCTCAGAGACTTGTACATGATTGAGGTTTTCATGTTCAACTGTTACTCATGATTCATTTGAGGTAAGTGAAAAAGTGGTCCCTGAAGATGCCCCAAGGAATCTTTCGATTGAGACTGAGATGTAACGGAAAGGTACCCAATAGTGAGACAGCATGCATGTGTAGGGGACTAGTGATGAAAATTGCAATTGCACTTCTTGAAGGACCTGATAGGGAGTCGGATGTCCTGCTTTTTATAGAAGTCCCAAAAAATTGCAGTAGGGTTTTTGGAATGATGCCATATAAGAACCTAGTTTGGAAGTATACATGGTAGACATGCTGGAGATTTTTTGATCCATTCCAACTCCCAACAGCATTGTGTTTCAAATATGTATCCCAAATTGGGACAGCATACAAGTGTAAGGTGGTATGACATAAAAATCAGATTACATTTCTTGAATTAACTGATATGGAATTGAAGGTCTTGCTTTTTATAGAAGTCTGTTTGGCATTTGCTTCATCTTCAAAAAAAAGCTAAACCTCTTTAAAAATAAAGTTGCCAAGAAGTGTTCAGTTTGAACGATGCCATATACATGGCACTCATGGTTGAGATTTTTGGCTCCACCCCAAAACCTAGGGGGAACACGAAAACTTCAATCATGTACAGGTTGGGGCTGAATAAAAATGTGGACTATCAAGTGATCCCTGAGGACCAGTTTGCCCTAAAGAACCTTTCAATGTTCCCATCCATTGATCCAAAAGTGGTAGTGCTCTCATTTTGCCACGTTGTCCAAAGAACGCAAGATTTTTTTCCAAATGGTTTTGGAGCATTTCTATATGTCCTTTCAACAATCAACAAAAATTGAGATATATGTGTACAGCGATGATATATAGAACCTCTTTTCTTTGTTAAAAAGAACACCTATGCTTTATATACACTGTAAGAAGTGCATCATCGATACAACCTAAAACCAATTACTAGATGTGGGAACAAACAGCTGAACTCAAAAACTACTTTGATTAAAATAATTCCTTCATTCAAGCTACATTTTTAGGTTGAATAAAACTAATTCAATTGCTTGTCACTATGCAAAGTCATATTTTTAAGGTGAAGCACAGGGTAGATCTCTATTTGGCAATCGTCGCCTTAACAAAAGAACCCTGGAAGAACCATCTTTTGCGTATTCTTAAAGGGTTGGTATTATTTTACTGTTGCCAAAAAAGCAGGTATAAGACCATAAGCACTTAACTCAGCAGTTCCTCCTAAAATCTGACTCAATTATAACAGAGTTCTTTGAAGGAGAAAAAAAATACTGTCATTATGCTTTGAGGGAAACTTCTACAGTTTCACAGCTGTAATAGCTTCAGCAAGCGTAGTTCTAAACAGACTCTTATTGCTTAAGAAATATAGAAAATAGTGCCTGTCTCCATGGAAACTATGCAGTGGTAAGCAGATTGTGTGATTTCTCAAGTATCTAGAAAAGTTCCCAAATGAAAAAATAAAAAAAATAGATCAAAAAGAATGGGATGACCTTCTCCATTTATTTGTTTCATATACTGTCTGATTTCTGAATACATGGAAGGCCTGTTTGAGTGGGTTCAGGATGAGCCAACGCCTACGCAATTCTGTAATGTTAGACTGAAGAAGTGCTCTGTTAAACCTAAGAACCTAAAGACAAATGAATTCATGTGGTAACAAGTAACTGAACGAGTTTTAGTTGTTCAACCTAAATATGTAGATTAAATGAACGATTATTTCAATAAAAGTCATATTTCTGAGGTAAGTAAAACAAGTTCAGTTGTTACCACAAAAAAGCAATTCAGGTTGTTTCAACAAAGCACTTTTTACAGTGTATTATATGTAATAATAATAATAATAATAATAATAATAATAATAATCATCATCATCGGTCCAAAGAAAAACTCCAAAATGGTCTTCACTTTCAATGTAAGTCAATGGAACCAGAATTTTCTCCAATATATTTTGGAGCATTTCTATTGGTCCAAAATTTTCACTCATTGTAAAAAGAGTCTTAGACAGTTGTACAAAAATCAACAAAAATAGAGATACATGTTTTTCTTTGGACAGCGATGATATATTATATACAATATTGTGCAAAGGCTAGAGAACACTCATTACATGTATTTAATTTGAAAAATTGTATTTTAATTTCAAAAATTATAAATGTATTTAATTTATCGATTGTCCTTCATAGTGAACAACAGGACATTGTTGATGTCATATTTCTTGTTTTCAGTTCTGAATCAGTCCAAAAACTTTAATCTACTTTGTGTTGGTTGGGTTGATTTGGTTTCCTGCCTGTGTCTGTTTCAACATGTTGCTTCTAAACCAACCAATCAGAGCAGAGCTCATGAGCACACCTTAAAGACAAGACATCTCTTAATTCTAGTAAAAAGTGCTTCATTGGTGTAACCTAAAAACAATTTGCAATCACAATCCTATAAGACTACGCATCATAAAGAATGAATGAATGAATGAATGAATGAATTAATTAATTAAACTAGTCAAATTGCTTGGTAAGTCATTTTTTAGATTGAATGAATGAACTTTTTACAGTGTAGATTCAAGTTTTCCAGCTTTCAAAACCTCATAGAGCTGCTAAAGCTTTCAAAAGCTGATAGAGCTACCTTGTTAGCTTGGTGCTATTAGCACAGCTATTAGTACAACATATAAATTAAGAGGTTAGTTAACCCTCCAAAGCTTAAACCATGAAACAATTGCCTGAAAATTCTAATTATTTGAAAATGGAGAGTTTATTAGACCTTCAATAAATAAATAAAAAAAAATAAATAAATAAATAATTATAATAATAATCTTTAATAATAATAACTGATTGAATGATCGATTTTCTTCCTTTTTTGATTGGCCAATTAATCTACAGACTAATTTTTAGATTACTCTAATATGAGTGTGTTTGAAATTTAATTTGTAACCAATGGATGATTTAATATATATATATATATATATATATATATATATATATATATATATATATATATATATATATATATATATATATGCACAAAATCATGTATTGGTTACAAATATGATACCACATATATATATATAGTTTTGTAGAGTTTTGTGTTGTATCATATTTGGTACATCTGGAAGTTTTAGCAGTTGTAACAAATGAAAATCTTTAGTTCTCCACTAAACTTTAGAACAACGTGAGCAAACTTCTAGTGAACATAATTTTTTTTGGAAAACTATTATAACACTGATTATTTATGGTTCACTTGGCATTTCCGTGATGGAATTGAATCCCATGTACTGTGCAAGATCAGTTTAATATGGAATTGAACAGAACCAGAGCATCTTTAGCAGCTCACAGGTTTACAATATCAACAATAACACCACTGAGAGAATGTAGTTTGCTGCTATTTGATAAAGACTATATAGAAGTGCATGCTGTCTCTGACGTTTCATCACAAATCCATTACAAAAGTTGCTTTTTCTTCAATACTTTGATTAAATATCTCTAATATATCCACCCGGATTGGAGGAAAACCTGGCTGCAGTGCTTCCAGCACTTTCCACCTGAAAGTAAGTTCTTGCTGCTGTGATGTAACACTGGTTTGTTCAATTTTCAATATCAGAAATGACCAGAAACATGGAGAACATTATCTACCATCGCCCAACAGGTTTTTGTATATACCGGTGATTTGCTTCAGCAGCCCTGCGGTCACCGTGTAGAAAATCCAGCGAATGCATTCTGTAACACACACAGCAATCCCTGTCCTGCCATTTTAGTCTAAGGCAGAAATATCCGGCGATTCTCTCCCCCCCCCGGGGGCTTCTGGCTGCGGCTGAATGTTTCAGGTGACAGCGGCCTGTGACAATGTTATCTGGCAGGCCACGGTCAGCATCGCCCACAGCAGAAACTGCACCCAGTCGATAGGTAGCCACGCTCGAGCCTGACCGCCTGTGTCCCTCAGCCTTCAGATGACTACACACACAGCCTGGCATGGTGCAATTGTCCCGACACTATTACCGCGGAGGGGACGGAGGCACGCTGATGTAATGGCCGCTGAGATAAGGAAGTGACCTCATGAGCGTGTTGTCATGGCCAGCTTATGGACGCCTCTGCCTTGTAATGAGGTCACCTCTTTTGTTATCTACTGAAGGTGTTATAGGATATTGTAAACGATATTTTAACGCTCAGTTATGTATTTGATATATACATATATACGTATACAAGGGCGTAGGAGTGGGTTTGACATTGGGGGGGTGGGGGTGGGGGGCACATTTGCCTATATGAATCAAAGCCCACCCTATCACCAAAATATTACCTATAAGCTGATTCCACTGTAGGTAAGGTAGTAAATCACTTTATGTATAGTGACGTAGGACAACGTTAGTGGAATTACAGTCAATTATAAATAAATAAACTAAATACAACATTATCTGTACGTCTGATTATTATTAGATAAATCCAATTAAAGATCACATTACAAACTAAACTAGATACTCCACATTACATGGTACTGTTATTAGAAACATTTTAAATTATACATGCAATGTCTGGATTATATACATATATAACTAAAAAAAAAAGATATTTTATTTTCTTTGGAGCATAATGCTGAAATGAAATGATAATAAATGAAAGTTAAGGTTTCCTGACTAGACTAGACTAACATTAATGTTAGACAGTAAAGCTGTGTCCCAAACAGCACCCTCTGGAACATTACATACTGCACTACTGACAGCACTTCTAACGATGGTGTCCTTTTATTTATTCATTAATTAATTGATTATATTTTATTTATTATGTTTTATTATTTTACGTATGTAGTGTAGTAGCAGTCTGCAGTTTGGGGGCGTGGCCAGAGAGTAATGTAACTTTACATTTCAGAGTGCTTTCTGACTAAAGTTAATATAAACGTTAGCTAACCCAAACCCGTCTGTTACCATAACAACACATTATACTAAAGCTGTTTTATTACAGTAAATATGGTCATCGTTGCTGTTCATTGCTCTCATCACTGACCTCACGTTTAAAGCTGGAGCGAGCTACCCGACCCTCCAGCGAGGCGAGAGCTCCAGTTATCTCAACACAAGCCTTAACACAGTGAAAGACCCAGACCACCTAACAACCAGAGCCAGTAGCTAACAACAAACACAGTGCGTGAATTGCGAAGGCTTTAAAATAAAAGTTTTTAAACAGTTTTGCTTTTTCTGTAGTTTAATTTTTGGGTGGGACAAATCTAACTGTTTCAGATATTGAGTGGGACATGTCCCCCCCCATCCCCCGCGGTTCCTATGCCAATGTACGTACAGTATATGATACATAAAACTCATTAGAGGCTAAGCATCAGCTAATAGGAAAATGTCCAACACATAAATATAACAGAATTTAAGATGTTTATGACTGTTTAGCTCTGCCCACTGTTCAGAAACTGCTGTAGGAGTTATGCGTGTGAAGTAGATGGTGGACAACAATGCTAGTAGATGCACTTACGGTAATACACAATGACAGAAAGGTTGTTGTTGTTTCTGGCTGCAGTAATTGGATGTACAGCGGACCACCATACACAAACGACCTGAAGACCCCCAAATATCCAGAAAGTGGACTAAACCTGTCAACTTTAAACAGGCACACTGGAAAGGAGCGTCCTCTCACTCCGTCATCTGTAGATCATTTCACGTCTGAAGATTATCACTATGGGACGTAGGCTTACACGATGACTGGATCCTAAGTCTGACGCTGTTCAACAATATGGGCGTGTAAGGAAACCAGCGAGAGGAGTTCAAGAGCCTCCGTGTACGCAAACCGGGTAAGCTCAGTTACTGAGCCTGCTTTAGCTGATGTTAGCTAACGTTAGCTTCACTTGCTAAGTTCGGTGTCTCAAGTTATGCTAAGCTAACGTAGTTAAATTATGAAGATTTATAGTGTCGTATGAGAGAGAGTTCCACTTTAATCATATTTACTACAATAACTGTACCTCTATATCTGAGTGTAGCTGGTTGCTAGGCTGTTGTCGTGGATAATGTTGCTTATTTAGCTAGATACTGTTTACACTCAGGATGAGCTGCTGTTGTGGGTTTGACTAAAAGTATCAGGACTTAATGATATGGTGTTCTAAAAGTCTCAGGACTAAGTGATATGGTGGTCTAAAAGTCTCAGGACTAAGTGATATGGTGGTCTAAAAGTCTCAGGACTAAGTGATATGGTGGTCTATTTCTACATTACAGCTCTTTCAGATTCAAATTCAGAAATACCATCAGAATCTGAAGAAGCAGCTCTGGAACATTCTCAGTCCCAGTCAGTCTTGCTGGTGTACCGCGCCGCTGTTCACTGTTGTTTACCAGTGACATCACACGGTAGCGTTCAGGAGTTTCCAAAGCGAGCTTGAGTGTTTCCATTATTAAGTCCATTAAGTCCATAAGCGGTGCTTAGCCTTTAAGCAATTTGATCAATTGAAAGTTATTACTATAGTGTTGTCATGTGGTTGCTATGGTGTTGCTAGGAGTTTGCTAAAGTTTTGCTAGGTGGTTGCTACCATGTCTTAGATGGTTGCTAGAGGCTTGCCAGGCAGTTGTTATCACAGGTAGTCGCTAATATGTTGTTAAGGTAAATGGCAGGTGGCTTCTATAGTATCCCAATCTGTTGGAAGGTGGTTTGCACAGTATCTTAGGTGGTTGCTAAGATGTTGCTATAGCATTTTTGGTGGTATGACAAGGCGGTTGCTATGACACTCAACATGGTTGCTAAGGTGTCACTTGGTAATTGCTGAGGTATCCCAGATCGTTATTGGAGGCTTGTTATGCAGTTGCTTTAGTATCTCAGGTGGTTGCTAAAGTGTTGCAAGGCGGTTCCTCTTGTATCCAAAATGGTTTCCATTTGAAGTGACTGCTAAGGCATCTCTAGGTTGCAAGAGGGTTGCTATGCAATAGTGATGGACGTCCCATGTGGTTGCTAGGGTGTTGCAAAGCAGTTTCTTTGGTATGCCAGGTGGTTACTAGGGTGTTGATAGACAGTTGAAACCACAAATGTTTGTAGATTGTACAAGTCTGCAACACTTCTTTTTTTTTAAACCCATCAAAACCCCAAAATTACACAAAAGCAAACACCAATTAAGTATAACACTTTGTTATTCCAATAATTGTTTTTCCTTTTTTTTTTTTCTATGTGGTCTCGGAATCAATGATTCTGATGCGCAATTACTGCACTGCCACGACGTGAAGATGCCAAAAGCCATGCCACTCTGTGTCTGTAAGAAGCTTATGCTGTACTGCTGCTGAAGGGATCCAATTCTAGTGGATTTACTGAGTCAGTTTGCAGGTCTTGCAAGAAAAGATTAACTTCCGAGAAACTTCGGAGGAACTGTTCCAAGAAAGTAATGACTGAAATTAGACCTTGCGCAATGATTGAGTTAGCACAGATTACTTCTAAATGGAGGAGGCATGATGCAGGTGCGCCAATCAAACCCAAATAATGTAGTGCTGATTTTCCTAATCTATGCACATTATCGTCCCAGTATATGAGCACTTGCACTGCAGACTTCAGGGGTTTTAAAGCGAGATTGTAACATGTACACAATAAAAAGCACCTCACTGGTTCAATTCCAATTACTTCATGGGGTAACAAGCAATTGAACTTACTGCTCAAGAAAAGAAAGGTTCATTCAAATCACTCACATTTTTTATGTTGAATTAAATTATTTCAATTACTTGTTACCATATCAACTAACTGGTTTAGGTTGTACCAGTGAAGCACTTCTTATAGTGTAGGGAACAAAGGAGTTAGGATGCAAGTGCAAGTCTAAAGGTTTACTGTGATCTAAGATAAAAAAAAAAATAATAATAAGAAAATCCATAAAATGTACTAAACAATAATAATAGAAATAAAAGAAAGACAACTGGGCTTGAGGGTAACCAAGATAAATACAGAGACACAACAGAATGGTCAGAGAAAACAAAACACTAGGCAAAGATGAGGTGAACGACCAGGGGTATAATTACACACAGCACTGAATCCAGATGTTTCAATAACTTTCATGGCCACAGGTGTATAAAACCAAGCACCTAGTCATGCAAACTGCTTCTACACACATCAGTGAAAGAATGGGTCTCTCTCAGGAGCTCAGTGAACTTGGTACCGTGATAGGACGCCACCTGTACAACAAGTCCAGTGGTGAAGTTTCCTCACTACTAAATATTCCACAGTGGACTGTCAGTGGTGTTAGAACAAAGTGGAAGTGATTGGGAACGACAGCAGCTCAGACATCAAGTGGTAGAACACGTACAATGACAGAGCGGGTCAGCGGATGCTGAGGAGCATAGTGCACAGAGCTCACCAACTATCTACAGAGTCAATCACTACAGACCTCCAAACTTCATGTGATCTTCAGATCAGCTCAAGAACAGAGAGTAGAGAGCTTCATGGAATGGATCTCCATGGCCGAGCAGCTGTATTCAAGCCTTACATCACCAAGCTCAATGCAGAGCGTCGGATGCAGTGGTGTAAAGCACGCCACCACTGGACACTGGATGAGTCTGGGTTTGGCGGTTGCCAGGAGAACGGGACTTGTCTGACTGCATTGTGCTGAGTGTAAACTTTGGTGGAGGGGGAATAAAGGTGTGGGGTTGTTTTTCCAAAGTTGGGTTCAGACCCTCAGTTCCAGTGAAAGGAACTCTTTATGCTTCAGAATAGATTCTGGACAATTTCATGCTCCCAACTTTGTGAGGACAGTTTGTGGACGACCCCTTCCTATTCCAACATGACTACCCACCAGTACCCAAAGCAGCTCCATAAAGACATGGAGGAGCGAGTTTGCTTTAGCACAGTCTGTGCTCTTATTTGATGTTAACTGATGCAGCATACAAAATATGATTGCAATCACTAAGATTTGATGTAATGAGGTGTTGGAGTATTAATATGTTACCCCTAATCCACAGTTTATTTTAGGGCATCCAGTTTAAGATGGAGATCATTTGTAATTATATGTAATTATAAAATGAAATATTGTATATTAGGCATACTTGGATAACAGACCACAATAATCACTAATATAAAATGTTTTAATATTATGTTTTGCATGCAGTTTGCATTTTAACTTTCAATTGGATGTATTAAGATTATCTGCATGTCTTAGTGTATGAAATGGGGAATTGAAGATGTCTAGGAAGTGTATCTGCTATAAAGTATTTGAAGTTTTGTTTCAGTAATTATTTCTATGTTTTCTTTACAGAATCACTGGCTCGTTGAAGTGTTACCAGTGTGAGACACTTGACACCCAGCTGATGATGTTTCTTTTTTCTTTTTTTGGGTCTGCCACCATCCCTTTGGAAGGCTATTTACACTTATTTTTTTTGTAATGTATTATTCATGAGAGAGGACGTGGACACGCATATACATACATATACAAACAAATATGAAGAAGATGAGAAAAAAACAAACAAGTAAACAAACAAACAAGACTAATAAGCAAACAAGGGGATATATATATATATATATATATATATATACATATAACCAACACCAACACAAATACATAGGGATCATTATGTGAGTTTGTGTGTGTGTGTTTTGATGTGTGATGGTGATGTTTCTGCTTCAGCCAACTAATGGAAATATTGAGAATTTTTAATAAAATGGTTTTGGATCATATGCCAAACCAAAATGTATTTCTTATTTCAGGGTAATTTTTCAGCAGGCAGATTTGAACTGTTACTATTATATGAACTGTTACTATTATATGAACTGTTACTTAAATTAGACCAATGTAACTTAGTAATTTATGTTGAAAAAACTTGCCATATCCTGTTAAGAGAACTTGCTGCATTGCTGTGACAATAAAAAAAAAAGTTCTACCAATTTGATTGAAGCTAACAAATTAATTTCTGTTAGTCCACTTCACTTTAAATAATTATTTGAATGAATTTTAAGGTTGTTGCGTGAACAAAACTTAAGTCCAATAAACATAATAGGTCATGTCTTTACAACTTAACAACGAATCATTTGTTATAGCGTATGTGTGAAAAGGTTGAACGCAGCTTCTTTGCCATCTTGGTTGTTATCATGTCAGCAGCAGCGACAACTGTGATAAGATAGCGTCACTTATACAAACGTTTGAATTTATTTACTGTTGTCCGAATTATTCATGAAATAAAATCACATTTGGTGTGTAACAGCCTTAGCTATTGGTTTACAGCCATTTCCCTATTTATCTTTATCTTTTTTCACATATTTTCTTGTATTCCCAATGTTCCTAACGTGGGAAGTTTGTGTGAGAGGATGTAAGATGCTTTAAGTTGTTTTTAAGGACTTCTGTGAATGCCAGAATGCCAAATCTACCAAGTTTCGTAAGAAAATACAAACAGGTTTATCCACTTTCACAATATATTATTTAAAAAAATACATTGAATTTTCTTCTAACTGCAAATTTTTCAAATTTTATCTAAGCAACATTTTTTTATGAATACCATGTCTATAAGCATCTGTAGACACATTCAAAACATGTTACAAAGCACTGAAAACGTGTTATAAACATGTTTTACAAGTTTATAAAGATTTCACTTTAAAGCTATGATTGTTATCCATTATGTTGTGTTCAAAGCATGTTATATTACATGCTTCTTTAATGGTTTCTACATTTACGCATAGAAAAGTTATCTTCTGTCTGTGTCAGAACATCATTACAGTAATTTTAATGGGTGTGCAGTTAGCAGCAAGCTAATAGTGGTGTACATTTGCTTTCTCACAATGGGTTTAATACTAACAGTGGCACCGGTAGATGAATAGCTACCATTTTAAGTGGTCTTTTAACACTTTGATGCACAAGCAGGGTCAAAAGTCTTATAAATCAATATATTAATTTCCCAATTTCCATGAATTCCTCAATTTACTTATGTTTGATCGTTACAAATCCAGATTTCAGTTTTACTATTTCACTTTTTTAATAAATGTTAATAACTTAACATTGCGTATCAAATAAATAGGTAGGTCAGTCCCAGTCAGTCCCATTACATTATAACTAAGAAACCTGCCTACAGGATGTATTTGTCATGATGGATACAGATTGTTATTAATAGACACATGAAATTTTAACCTCATCTTTGGTTGAGTTGAATACGTCAGCTCTAAGTAAAGTTGAACATTTAAGTTTATTTCCGCCACGATAGTCTCAATATTTCACTTCCTACCACAGGCACCCTCCAGGCTAAACCTTCTGGGCTTAAGTCCTGAATGTTTTGATGCCAGCCCTGAGCAAGCTGTCCAGTCCAGAAGTATTACTACACAGCACTTTTCTTAAGAACCACTTTTTAAAGACCCCCTTCCCCCTCCAAGGCCACACTGAGCAAGAAGTCACTGCGGGGCATGGGAATGGAGAGGATGTTGGTAAAGAGCCACTATTACTGATTGGCTTAGTGATGGTGCTTTGTGAAGATAGCCCATCACCGGTATTAACAGTACCAATGCAAATACTGAACTGAAGACGGTAGTGAGGAGCAGGTTTTAAGTACTTACCTTGGTGTCCTGTTGTAGAAGGGGATGCAGGGCAAATGGGAGGATAAAGGGAACTGGGACTTCTTATTCCTGGTGGGCGGATCCACCTTTAGGGAGGAAGAGGGTCCTCAGAGTCTTGTGGGGTGGGTTAAACCTGTAGAAGAGAAAGAGAATTAGTAAATATATACATGTGAGAATACTTAATGGTAATGCCTAAAGAAAATAAGTCGTGGGTATTTAACAGTGCTATGTATGTAAGTATGTATGTGTATATATATATATAATTTTATTATCTACTAACAGTTTGACAATCAACATCTGAACAATTATAAAAATATAGACAAATAAATTATTAAATCGTGTCTATTCAATCTGTGTTAGAGTGTGAGGGGTTAAGTGGAAGTCTGTGAGTCTGTGTCTCCCCCTATAAGGACTGTGATGCCTCCACAGAATGTTGGTGATTGGTGGTCCCGCTGTTCATGTACAGAGGGGGCCAGGCAGTTATAATTCAGAGCCATATCAATTTCAAATAACAGTAAAACTGACCAATCATATCTTCCCTCTGAGTGGGCGGGCTTAACTGTATGATCAAATATTTGCTCTGAAAGAGTGTAATGATTGGAATAAACACCCGCACTGCAAACAAATTCACTGTAAATTAACAGTAAAATACCATCAGCAGAGACGCCAGTACTTTACTGTTATTTTACAGTGCATCTACTGTAATTTATTTGAACAGTAGTTTGCTGTTATTTTACAGTGAATCTACTGTAATTTATTTGAACAGTAGTTTGCTGTTATTTTACAGTGCATCTACTGTAATTTATTCTAACAGTATTGTACTGTTATTTTACAGTGCATCTACTGTAATTTATTTGAACCGTATTGCACTGTTATTTTACAGTGCATCTACTGTAATTTATTTAAACAGTATTGCACTGTTATTTTACAGTGCATCTACTGTAATTTATTTTAACAGTATTGTACTGTAAATTGAATTACAGCATATAACAGTAAAATAACTGTGTATTTATGGCACAAACTAACTAGCCAGCCAGCTCACTAGCTAACTAGCTAACACTGTTCAAGCTACAGTTTCTTGCTAATTTAGTCACTTAATGAAACAGACCTAACTAACAACATCTTTTATCTTAAAATTGTAATAATTTTACTGACAAAATGACGTCACTGCTAACATTAGGAGACGTGATGTTAACAGCTAACTTTTTCTTGAGTTTTTTGAGGACCGCCGCAGCTGCGGTCCAAACGTGTCAGTAGTAAATGCACCAGCTTGCGTCTACTCGTCTAAGAACTGATTTAGATTATCTTTATTTATTTTATGAATGAACACAATACAAGCTGCCCAGCACTTCCTGCACTGACTGAATGAACTGAGTCTTAACTCAGCTGAGCCCAATTCTACATTAACATTAACAGAGACACTACATGAACAGTGGCACCAGTAGATGAAAAGCTACCATTTTAAATGGTCTTTTAACCCTTTTCTGCACAGTCAGGGTCAAAAGTCTTATAAGTCAATTAATTAATTTCATAATTTCCTCATGAATTATTTAATGTACTCATGTTTCAGCGTTACAAATCCTGATTTCAGTTTTATTATTTAACTTTTTTAATAAATGTTAATAACTTACATTGAGTATCAAATAGAATGGCAGAAAAAATGAACATTGTAGTGAGTGTATTGTAGTGTACTGTAGCGTGCTGTAGTGTACTGTAGTGTACTGTAGCGTGCTGTAGTGTACTGTAGTGTGCTGCAGTGTACAGTAGTGAACTGTAGTGTGCTCTAGTGTACTATAGTGTACTGTAATGTATTGTAGTGTACTGTAGAGTACTGTAGTGTACTATAATGTACTGTAGTGCACTGTAGTGTACTGCAGTGTGCTGTAGTGTACTGCAGTGTACTGTAGTGTACTATAATGTACTGTAGAGTACTGCAGTGTATTGTAGTGTACTGTATTGTACTGTAGTGTACTGTAGTGTTCTATAGTGTACTGTAGTGTGCTGTAGTGTACTTTAGTGTACTATGGTGTACTATAGTGTACTGTAGTGTACTATAGTGCACTGTAGTTTACTGTTGTGTACTATAGTGTACTGTAGTGTACTATAGTGTGCTGTAGTGTACTTTAGTGTACTATGGTGTACTATATTGTACTATAGTGTATTGTAGTGTACTGTAGTGTACTATGGTGTACTATAGTGTATTGTAGTGTACTGTAGTGTACTTTAGTGTACTGTAGTGTACTATAGTGTATTGTAGTGTAGTGATGTTACAAAGTGATTGGTTATAACGGTTAGAGCCAGTAAGGGAAAGAACTCCAATGATAGCAATCTAACATGCCACTCAAGCTCCACGCCTTTGTTCCACAGTCATGTTAGGTTCTTCTAAGATTTTTTACTCTACCTTAAGATATACAGCAGTCAGCCAGGGACATTATCAATGAGGAGACCAGTTACTGGTTAAAATATTAATAGTAAAGGCCATAATGCTGAACGTTGCATCTGTTTACAGAGAACGTACTGGAGCCAATTAGATTTTACTACAGCTAATTATGGAGAAGGGTTGAGAAAGCCCTCTTCATTTTAATTGATCCATATACTATTTATAGTCCTATTTCTTTTTATTAATACTTTTAACTATGTTATAACATGTTACATATGTGTTTATAGATCCTTATAGGCATAGTAATCTTTTTCCAGAGTTTTCTTGGTACAATATAATGTATTAGGAACACTACTTACAATGGATTATGTTAACAATTCATAATGCATAATTAACATGGCTGTAATTAATTTGTGTAAATATTTATACCCATGTTATAACATGTTATAAATGTTTAGAGATGCTCATAGGCATGGTATTCAACAAGAAAGTTTCTTTGGAACCATATGCATTATGAACACTGTGCACAATGTATTAGGTTAAGAATTCATAATGCATAATAAACATGGTAATGTGTAATTAAGATTTATAACTATGTTATAACATGTTATATATGTGTTTATAGATGCTCATAGGCATGGTATTCATAGTAAACATTACTAGAGATTGTAATGTATTATGAACACTACATATAATGCATTATGTTAACAATTCATAATGCATAGTAAACATGGTAATGTGTAATTATATATTATTATTAATAATATATTAAATATTACTATTCATAACTATGCTATAATATGTTTATAGACACTCATAGGAAAAGTATGTTATTAGATTTTTTTGACACAGTATAATGCATTATGAACACTACTTACAATGCAGCCCTTAGCAATGCATAATAAACATGACTGTAAATATATTATAGCCATGTTTATAAAGCCATATGCTATATATGAGTACATGCTTATTGACACAGATTAGATAGGTATTCATAGTGTTACCATAGTGTTCTGATTTTTGATTACATCACCGTGCACCAGCAGGCGTGGCAAACTAACCAATGATATCATTTTTGATCTCCAGCTCGATCTGTTATCCAGTGAAATTAGCCTTGATGAGGAGTTTCACTGGATCATACGCCGAAGAAGGGAAGATAAATGTGCTGGGCTCTCTATTCGGCGGCGGTTTTAAATTCACTAATCCGTGATTTGGCATCTAGGGCGCTTCTAAAACAGACCCTCAGCAGACAGAAAAGAAGATTAGATAAAAGTTAAATTACATTTTCAATAAGAACTATTTTCTTAACATTAAGAAATGCCTTTCAGCTCCAGGAGCGCAGCGCTAAGATAATGGTATGCGTCCAATTAGCTGAAATCTTTAATGGGCCCAAGGCACGCCGAGGTATTTGGAGCTTCTGTGCACAGTTTGCTTAGTAAGTGTTACAGAGAGAGAGAGAGAGAGAGAGAGAGAG